>CAWUFW010009298.1:0-600000 GCA_963921515.1 Calotriton arnoldi | reverse complement strand
CCAGCTAAGATCTTTACTTGCCAATAGTGTTTGTTCAATTAATTTAAAAAAATGGTTCCATTAAGGTGTCTTTGGTCAAGGAATGGACGGAGAGCTTTCAGGATGGAAGTGTCCATTCCCTAACTAATCATAATGAAGAGTGTGATCTTTGTTCTTTTTGTTCAAATCTTGAAACCTATGCATATGATGGAAGCTAGGATACTGAAAGGCATGTTAAACAGTACCTTAATAGATGTAAAGTCCCTAGCCACTTCACCCATAAGGCTATGAATAATCATCAGTGTGCAGAGGCGTCTCAGAGCACGTTCTTCTAGAAGTCTGTGCATCAGTGCATGCAGGTGCTATGCTGCTGTGCAGAAGCATAGAAGTCATCAGATAGAAACATCTTATGGACTTGTTGGTGTGTTACTATTCACAGAGTATTTGTACATAGTATCCCAAATGGAAAATGCATGTGAAATTGCTCCAGCCAAAGGCATGAGTAAGTACCAAAGTACCAAAGGCATGAGTAAGTACCTTAGGGTGGGAAATGAGGAGGGAACAACCCCGTATTTATTGGATTTATATGAGAAGTTTCTCTCAACTGAAGAATGGTGTGCAACCTAAATATTGAAAATACACCATCAATGGCACAGAATATTGAGGACAAAATATTGAATACAAAATATCAGCAGGTAAGTAAGCCTAGATTTTCTACACACAACTCTACATATATTTACTTACACAACATATATCTTCCAGGTACGTATATGTGGAGTTTGAAATAGTAAATCTATACTTCCCTATATGCACTTACCTTTTAATATTTTGTCCCTCAATATTCTTATACCATGATATTCTGGAGGTCGATAATTAATAGTTCAACCTGAAGAATAGTTTCACAGTGCAGACAAAACAAAAGGAAAGTTACAATACCATTGCTAAGATATATTTGACTTTAAACTATGCATGCACACTTTGAAATAGTCTTCAAAATCGATAACTGTTAAAGATCTCATGAAATACTCATGGAATTCTTTGCCAATCCCTAAAACATCAGAAATCTACTTCCAAGGTTTTCTATTTATATCATAGAACCGTATGAATCAGGTCCAAGTTGTGTTTGTACTAACTAACCTGATGCTAGAACATATACAGAGCAGTAATTTTACCCTTATTCAGAGTCTAACAGAGCAGGTGCCCTAAAATAAATCAGAGAGATCATGCTTGCCAAACAAGCAGTTATTCCATCTCATTTAGTGGTGGGGGGGACTACTGGATTTCTGACAGTCGAATGTCAGATGACCCCACCATTCACAAACTCTTGACCTGGCAGTCCATCTGTCACAGTGCCTCTTAATCTATGTTTTAGAAGGGACAGTGTTTTGGGTTGGCATTTAAAGTTCATTCACCCTGCTCAAAAACGCCAAGCAAGCATTGTGGCCAGAAATAGACCTGAGATACAGGTTGAAAATGTCCTGTGCAGTAGGGACATATCTTTTTTTTGTCTTACAGAAATCATGCCTGAAATTTCGTTTCTTTAAAACAAACATACTCCTGATAAGGTGGCCTGCCCAGCATTTATATTTCCAAAAAAGAGTTGCAAAATGATCCCCAGTAATTCAGAGGGTAACTTTAAACTTAAGTGTGGGTCCTCTGCTGGATAGGCAGAGGCAACAGTATTTGCCACATTGATGGCCTTGGACACTGGTCACCAGAGTCCAAACGATTCTGTTTGCCTTTTGGTATCATCCGCCTATGAAACAGAAACTAAAGAAGACATGTCAGATCCAAAGCAATTTACTCTGATAACCCCTGCATTTGTCTTGCCATGAGACATTCTTTGTGCACATGGAAATACCAACAGGGAGATCCCACTGAATCAATCTACAAACAATTCTAGAGAAGCAGTAGAAAATAAATATTTATGCCAATTCTGTTTGAAGTGGTCCTAGGTTTGGAACGTAATTCAGATTCCATGGGGCCGATTCCGATTCGGGCCGGAAAATATACCGACCGACTCGGTACGGGAATATAGTCCGACCGACACGTACCGGCGCTGCCCGACCCGCATAGTATGATGAAATGCATGTGAATCACGACCGACTCGTACGGAACACAAGCCGAGCGACCGAACCGCACGGAAACCAGCTATCCGGACGGGAAACCACGCGAATCGAACCGACCGACACACACCAGGAATGAACCCGACCGAAACGTATCCGCGAACTCCGACCCGCGCAGTACGATGCAATGCGTGGAAAACCAGACCGAGTCGCACGGAGCCCAAGCCGTACGACCGACACGCATACAAAACCCAGCCGAAGCAACCCAATACTCCGCGACCGACGCGTACGCCGCACATGAAACCTAGCAGAAACACAGCGCGAATGACTCGGAGAAGCTCGCACGAGACAACTGCAGCGTCCTACTCGGTCAGAAGAACGTCTCCTACATGCACAAAAAATACAAAGGAAAAAATACAAAAAAAAGGCCAAACAAGCAATTACAAAGCCAATAAATACTGGGGGGGGGAAACATGGAACAAAGACACACCCACAACTCCACCCTTATAAAGGCCACAAATCCCTACCATGATCCTTTGCAAATTCAACTGACCTGCCAGCACAGAACACCATCAGACAGCAACCACAGACACACTCACAGCTCATCCATCACACAAGCCACACACCATTAGCACCTCAACAAATAGCACCCTCACATACACCCAGCAAAACCTACACTCACACACCCTCACTTGCACACACACACACATTAATCCCCACCACCACCCATCACCATGCCCCCAAAGAAGAATCCAAAGTTCCTAGACAGTGAATTGGAAGTCCTGGTAGATGAGATCCTCAGGGTAGAGCCACAGTTGTTTGGTACATTGGTCCAACAGACCCCCATGTCGCAGAAAACCAAGATGTGGGAGAGGATCGTCAACAGGGTGAACGCACAATCACCATGTTTGCGCACAAAGGAAGACATCCAGAACAGGTGGTATGATGTGCGCAGGAGGGTCAAGGACCTACTAAAGAAGGATTACATCTTGAGTCAGTGCACCGGCAGTGGCCCTCCTGCCAAACCAGTATACCTCAGGCCCTGGGAGGAGAAGGTGCGGGCCATCCTACCACCAGTGAGCATATATGGACTATCAAACATCCCAGAGCCTGGTGAGTACACAACAAATATACACAATATTGTGTGACAATACACACACATCACTGTCAAGGGGATAGTCAAACCATGCACCCTTAGCAAATCCACAGCAACCAAAAGATAATCACCCCAAGATTTGTCTGTCAGTCAGATAAACACAATACATGCCATCTCATAGTGATATGTAACTGTGTCATGACATGTACAAACCTAACTACAAATACAGCAAGGCAGTGGCACAAATATAACCAACAAACACAGTTAGATATTTTGCCACCACTAGAACACCACCTCACAGGGAAGCTCACTGAAAGGAAGGAATTCTGTGTATGCTGGTGAAGTCAGTGTAGCCAATAGCATGATGGGAGTTGTAGTCACAGATATTGGTCACCCTCACAATTGGCCCATCAACACCACCCTGAACCATGCTCACATCACAGGGAGTGGAAAAGAAATTACAAGATGGCTGACACTGAGTACTGCTGTGGGGAGCACAAGGCCTTGCTGGGAACTGTGCACCAACAAACAGCAGGACACCACTGTCAGCCATCTTGCCATTGCTGTCACACTCACACACAGTGAAGTCTACTCAAAAGGAAGGAAGTATGGGCCTGCTGGGAAGGGGGGTGTAGGCAATAGCATGATGGGAGTGGTAGTCACAGATATTGGTCACCCTCACAATTGGCCCATCAACACCACTCTGAACCATGCTCACATCACAGGGAGTGGAAAAGGACTGACAAGATGGCTGCCCCCTGGTACTGCTGTGGGGAGCACAAGGCCCTGCTGGGAACTGTGCAACAACCAACAGCAGGACACCACTGACTGACATCCTGAAAGCCAACTTGCACTCCCTGCAATGGAAGCACATTCCATGGTGGGATATCTGGCTGGGTGGGAAGGAGGACTGACAGCTCTGACCATAGTTACAAGCAGCTTTTCCCACACACCCCTTAACACAAACTCCACATAACCCACCTGGGAGAATGCAATGCCTCACACTCCAATTAAATATCCCACAAAGAATCACCACTCTGGGTTATGCTGTGTGAAGCACAGGGACACTCTTGGGACTTGTAGCCAAACAAACGCCAGGACAACACTGTCAGCCATCCTGTCAGCACAGGCACACTACCCCACAGGGAAGCAGAGTCAAAAGGAAGGAAGTATGGGCATGCTGGGAAGGGGGTGTAGGCAATAGCATGATGGGAGTGGTAGTCACAGCTCAACATCCCCCACCCGCATGGCCCAGCAAGCTCACACTGAAGCATGCACACACCTCACAGGGAGTGAAAAGCCACTTCAAAGATGTCTGACACTGGCCACAGCTGTGGGGAGCACAAGGCCCTGCTGGGAACTGGGCACCAACAAACAATAGGACCACACTGTCAGCCATCTTGCCATTGCTGTCACATTCACACACAGTGAAGTCCACTCAAAAGGAAGGAAGTATGGGCATGCTGGGAAGGGGGTGTAGGCAATAGCATGATGGGAGTGGTAGTCACAGCTCAACATCCCCCACCCACATGGCCCAGCAAGCTCACACTGAAGCATGCACACACCTCACAGGGAGTGAAAAGCCACTTCAAAGATGTCTGACACTCGCCACAGCTGTGGGAAGCACAAGGCCCTGCTGGGAACTGGGCACCAAGAAACAACAGGACCACACTGTCAGCCATCTTGCCATTGCTGTCACACTCACACACAGTGAAGTCCACTCAAAAGGAAGGAAGTATGGGCATGCTGGGAAGGGGGGTGTAGGCAATAGCATGATGGGAGTGGTAGTCGCAGATATTGGTCACCCTCACAATTGGCCCATCAACACCACTCTGAACCATGCTCACATCACAGGGAGTGGAAAAGGACTGACAAGATGGCTGCCCCCTGGTACTGCTGTGGGGAGCACAAGGCCCTGCTGGGAACTGTGCAACAACCAACAGCAGGACACCACTGACTGACATCCTGAAAGCCAACTTGCACTCCCTGCAATGGAAGCACGTTCCATGGTGGGATATCTGGCTGGGTGGGAAGGAGGACTGACAGCTCTGACCATAGTTACAAGCAGCTTTTCCCACACACCCCCTTAACACAAACTCCACATAACCCACCTGGGAGAATGCAATGCCTCACACTCCAATTAAATATCCCACAAAGAATCACCACTCTGGGTTATGCTGTGTGAAGCACAGGGACACTCTTGGGACTTGTAGCCAAACAAACGCCAGGACAACACTGTCAGCCATCCTGTCAGCACAGGCACACTACCCCACAGGGAAGCAGAGTCAAAAGGAAGGAAGTATGGGCATGCTGGGAAGGGGGTGTAGGCAATAGCATGATGGGAGTGGTAGTCACAGCTCAACATCCCCCACCCGCATGGCCCAGCAAGCTCACACTGAAGCATGCACACACCTCACAGGGAGTGAAAAGCCACTTCAAAGATGTCTGACACTGGCCACAGCTGTGGGGAGCACAAGGCCCTGCTGGGAACTGGGCACCAACAAACAATAGGACCACACTGTCAGCCATCTTGCCATTGCTGTCACATTCACACACAGTGAAGTCCACTCAAAAGGAAGGAAGTATGGGCATGCTGGGAAGGGGGTGTAGGCAATAGCATGATGGGAGTGGTAGTCACAGCTCAACATCCCCCACCCACATGGCCCAGCAAGCTCACACTGAAGCATGCACACACCTCACAGGGAGTGAAAAGCCACTTCAAAGATGTCTGACACTAGCCACAGCTGTGGGAAGCACAAGGCCCTGCTGGGAACTGGGCACCAAGAAACAACAGGACCACACTGTCAGCCATCTTGCCATTGCTGTCACACTCACACACAGTGAAGTCCACTCAAAAGGAAGGAAGTATGGGCATGCTGGGAAGGGGGGTGTAGGCAATAGCATGATGGGAGTTGTAGTCACAGATATTGGTCACCCTCACAATTGGCCCATCAACACCACTCTGAACCATGCTCACATCACAGGGAGTGGAAAAGGGCTGACAAGATGGCTGACACTGGGTACTGCTGTGGGGAGCACAAGGCCCTGCTGGGAACTGTGCAACAACCAACAGCAGGACACCACTGACTGACATCCTGAAAGCCAACTTGCACTCTCTGCAATGGAAGCACGTTCCATGGTGGGATATCTGGCTGGGTGGGAAGGAGGACTGACAGCTCTGACCATAGTTACAAGCAGCTTTTCCCACACACCCCTTAACACAAACTCCACATAACCCACCTGGGAGAATGCAATGCCTCACACTCCAATTAAATATCCCACAAAGAACCACCACCCTGGGTTATGCTGTGTGAAGCACAGGGACACTCTTGGGACTTGTAGCCAAACAAACGCCAGGACAACACTGTCAGCCATCCTGTCAGCACAGGCACACTACCCCACAGGTAAGCAGAGTCAAAAGGAAGGAAGTATGGGCATGCTGGGAAGGGGGGTGTAGGCAATAGCATGATGGGAGTGGTAGTCACAGCTCAACATCCCCCACCCGCATGGCCCACCAAGCTCACACTGAAGCATGCACACACCTCACAGGGAGTGAAAATCCACTTCAAAGATGTCTGACACTGGCCACAGCTGTGGGGAGCACAAGGCCCTGCTGGGAACTGGGCACCAACAAACAACAGGACCACACTGTCAGCCATCTTGCCATTGCTGTCACACTCACACACAGTGAAGTCCACTCAAAAGGAAGGAAGTATGGGCATGCTGGGAAGGGGGGTGTAGGCAATAGCATGATGGGAGTGGTAGTCACAGCTCAACATCCCCCACCCACATGGCCCAGCAAGCTCACACTGAAGCATGCACACACCTCACAGGGAGTGAAAAGCCACTTCAAAGATGTCTGACACTGGCCACAGCTGTGGGGAGCACAAGGCCCTGCTGGGAACTGTGCAACAACCAACAGCAGGACACCACTGACTGACATCCTGAAAGCCAACTTGCACTCCCTGCAATGGAAGCACGTTTCATGGTGGGATGTCTGGCCTGGGGGGAGGAGGAGTGCCAGCTCCGAATACAGCTACCAGCAGGCCCTTACACACACACCACTTCCACTAACTCCAAACAACACACTTGGGACCGTGCCCTACAAGAGAGTGAGTGAAAAGCCACTTCCAAGATGTCTGACAATGGTGCTCTGTTGTGGGGAGCACAAGGCCCTGCTGGGAACTGTGCACCACCCAACAGCAGGACACCACTGACTGACATCCTGAGAGTCAACCTGCACCCACTGCAAGTGTGGCATGCTTCATGGTGGGACAACTGGGCTGGGGGGAGAAGGAGGTTCGGATGTCAACCAAATACCACCAATGCTGGTCATGCACACACCTCAACATCCACATAGAAATACATCAGGTTGGCAGGACAATGAGCCACACCAATATCAACCTCTGACTGTGACAACTTAGGACAATGCAATGTACAGGCCCGCATCCAGAGGTACAGTCACAACTGTCATGTGTTTGAACCAGTGATGCCTGCAGAAACATAACATACATTGTATGTCTCTTCCAAAAACAGGTGATGATGAGGACACAGCAGCAGATGAGGAGGAGTCCCTGTCCCAGGCTCCGGGGGACCCTGAGCTCTCTGGTGTGGAACAGCCTCTGCCCTCATCGGATGGCGAAGACCAACCTGGCACCTCCGGTGGGAGTCATCATGCAGCACCAGCAGGACCACCATCTGCACCCCCTGCACCCATTCCTCCAACATCTGCCAACACACAGACCACCCCCGCCGACACAGACAGACCAAGGACACTCAATGACAACAGCACAGGGACCACAGCCCACCGTGAAGCAACGGACAACAACCCCAGTACCAACCCCCAAGGGGGCGAGGGTCACCTGTGCGTGCCACGGCAGCTCCCGCACATGTGTCCATGGGTGGTAGGCAGAGGTCGCTGTTTGCAGAGGGATCTGGACTGCATGATGACCCACAACTGGCACGCATTGCTGAGGCGTACCAGAATAGCACCGGAGAGGTCAGCCAGGTAGTGGGGATCCTCAAGGACATTCAACAGCAGCAGGCTGCCCATCATACCCGCTTGGACTCCCACATGTCCCATGTGGAGACACACATGTCCCGTGTGGAGACACACATGTCTGGCATGGAGTCCAAGTGGGACACATTGGAAGAACTGACAGCGGTGCAGAGGGACATATTGACATGCCTCCGCCAGATTAGTACCAACATGTCCACACCTCCCTGTGTGCCCACAACATCTGGTGCCGCAACAACTGCAACTGCCACAGGGAGGGAGGATGACTCTGGTGGAGAGTCCTCTGCACCGCAGCGGCCTGCACGTGAGGGTCCCCCAGAAAGAAGAGGGGTCGTCCGAGGAAGGACAACTTAGAGGCCGATGGCCATGTACATCCCCCAGGAACCCAACACCTGTTCTGGAAATTCTCCTCTGTGTGCAAACTGTTCACCCTGTCGAATGCAACACAACTCTCCCACATGACATGGGGAGTTTAAGTTGGACTAATGTATCAGATGACTGTGGACTTTACTCAGGACATGTCTGCTACCAACACTTCCAACTCATCTGGGAACTTTGGATTACAATACCAATGTACAGCACCCACCATCCTGTGCACTATCCTCACACATGTATGTAATAAACTCACTAATACACCATACTTGCCTCTGTTGTGATTCCAACGTTGTTTTTGTCATGGAGATTATGATCTGCTAAATGACACTGTGCATGCTAACTGCCACAGCAAGTTCAACACCGTCATGGCGACGTGACACATATGAGGGAGACACACCACTAGGGCTACACGACACATAAACACCAGGGCCATCGGACTCTTCGCCTACACTGATGTTGCCAGGAAATACAGTGGAATGCACAGACACCACACCTATTCAGAGTTTGTGTTAACTAGCCCACAGGTGCAGTAAGCAAATGTCAGTCAGATGTGTGACCACAGACAACGCACATCCCAAAGTGAAGCACAGGTTTATTACACATTTGCAACATGTTGTTTCCACTACAAATGCAAGGTAATCCCACGTGGCAGTAGCCACACAGTCAAAAAGTGTAGAAGAAATAAAGTCCAGGGGTGTGTGGCACATCACCTGTAGGGAAACGACTGTTGCCACCCTGAAAGCTGAATCATGGTGTCGGGGGATCCAAGTTGACCAAACAACTCTGTAAGCACCCTGTGAAGTACAGACATGACACACAGTCAAAAGCACTGAAGAACAGGACAGAACTGCAATATTCATGCCCAATACATGTCACAAGATACCTACACAAAACCAAGTTAGCATGTCAACACTGTTGGGGAGTACAGACTACCTGTAAGGACACATCGCTGCATGCATCCAGTCAAGTAGCACATGGCCACATTCAAACAGCAACAGAGCACCACCCACACATATCATGCAAACTCACATCATTGACATGACAACTCTCTGGATACTCACATTCAGCTGAAGAAGTTGGTGATGAGCTGTGTGCGGACATCACCCTCATCATCATCATCATCATCACTGGCATCGTGGCCCAGGCCAGGATCCTCCACAGGTGGCGGATGTTGGTCATCGTCATCCAGGATGAGAGGCAACTCCTTCCGCACTGCCAGGTTGTGTAGCATGCAGCAGACGATGACAATCTTGCACACCTTTGCTGGGGCATATGGGAGGGCCCCTCCTGTCTTGTCCAGGCAGCGGAAGCGGCTCTTCAGGAGACCAAATGTCCGCTCGATCACTCTCCTGGTCCGACCATGTGCCTCATTGTAGCGCATCTGGGCTGGTGTCACAGGGTTCCTGAGGGGTGTCAGCAACCACGGCATGTTGGGGTATCCGGAGTCACCTACAGACAGACAATTGCACATTAGCTGAGTTGGAAAAGAGGGCCGAATACAACATAGCAGAACACACACAATGGTACAAAGTCAGTACACACCGACAAGCCAGGCACGCTGCTTCTGCATATGTGACATCATCCTCGGGACGCGACTACTCCTCATCACGTAGGCATCGTGTGCCGAACCGGGGAAACGGGCACACACATGTGTGATGCTCATATCTGCAAGACATACCACCAGAGCATTGATCGAATTATAATGTTTCCTGTTCCTGTATGCCTGCTCATGTGCCTGTGGTGGTACCAAAGCCACATGTGTCCCATCAATGGAGCCAATGACATGTGGCATCCTCCCCAGGGCATAGAAGTCACTCTTGACGTCAGTGAGTTGTTGACGTTTAGGGAAATAGATGTACTGGTTCAGGTTTCTCAACATTGCCTCCAAAACATCGCGTAGCACACGGCTGAACATAGTCTGTGACATTCCACCAGCAGACGCCACAGTGTGTTGAAAGGTACCGGTGGCAAAGAAGTGTAGGGCTGCCATCACCTTCACCTTGGGGGTCAGCGCTGTAGGGTATGGCCGGCCAGGTTGCAAATGTAGGGCCAACTGCACCGCCAATTCCTCAATCTGCGCCCTGTTGAAGCGGTACCGTCGGATGCAGTCACGTTCCACCATTGTTGCAAGGTCAGGGAATGGTCTATGGACAGCTGGTTCCCTGCAGTGCATAGGTGAAGAAAGAAAGATTGTCAGTCACCCCACATATGTGCCATTGACCATACTCAATATCACATGATACATCATTACGAGACACAAGTACCTGATGTGTGTGCCGTTCTGTAAGGACATATATGGCACCTACATGGCCAACATCTAACATCACAGTTCAACATGTGTTGACAACAAGTTCCAGGTTGTGCTATGGGAAATCATTAGGCTGTGTCACAGTACCCATTTACTGCTGTCACATTCCAAACACACACCACAGTGACATGTCAGGACAGATGTGCCACAGGCATCACAGCTCATTGACAGGTAGATTCCCAGGGACCCTCTATTGCCACATGGACACTGGCATGACATGGCGTATCATGTACACGTCAGCAAAACAACCATGACTCCCACAGGTAGTGACCCCTGTTGCCTCTGCAGGACAGACATGGACGTCTGTGACACACACACGCACAACATCAAAGTCCATGCACAAACAACGTGGATGTGGAGACTGTCTCCCATTGTGCACATGGAATCAGAGACATCGGAAACACAACATGCACACAGACTGTGGAGGGCCATCACTATTGTGGCAATGGGAGGCGCTTTGACGTACATACCTTCCCACATGGGACTCAGGGGGTATGTGACATGACATACACATACACAACCTGGAAATGTGACCATGCCACATGCTCTGAAATGAACAGTTGCACATCACAGTGGTCATGTGCACAACACACAAAGGATTCTGTCCCCATGAACACGTGCACAGCCGGGGAGTGGCTGCCCCCAAGTGACACCCAAAAAACCACATGTTGACCCCCATACACAGAAAAGGTAATGCAGCCTTACATGCCTTAGGATACAGTGTGGACAGGCTGTGGTGTTGTAGGTGTGCCCCTGAGTCCCTGGCAAGTATATGTGGCTGGCATACGTTCACCAGTGACAAGCATGGTGACATATTTGAGTGACTTGTACAGGGAAGCGTTGTACAGCAATGGACTGATCGGTGCGCACCCATCGGCCATTGCATATGATGTGAGCGGGTACGCGTTGTACAGCAATGGACCGATCGGTGCGCACGCATTGGACATTGCATTTGATGTGAACGGGTATGCGTTGTTGTTTGAAATACGCGTTGTACAGCAATGGTCCGATCGGTGCACACGCATCGGACATTGCATTCGATGTGAACGGGTACCCGTTGTTTATTGACATACGCGTTGTACAGCAATGGTCCGATCGGTGCGCACGCATCGGACATTGCATTTGATGTGAACGGGTACGCGTTGTTTTTTTAAATACGCGTTGTACTGCAATGGTAAGATCGGTGCGCCCGCATCGGACAGTGCATTTGATGTGAACGGGTACGGGTTGTTTTTTGAAATACGCGTTATACAGCAATGGTCCGATCTTTGCGCACGCATCGAACATTGCATTTGATGTGAACGGGTACGCGTTGTTTTTTGAAATACGCGTTGTACTGCAATGGTAAGATCGGTGCGCACGCATCGGACATTGCATTTGATGTGAATGGGTACGCGTTGTTTTTTGAAATACGCGTTGTACAGCAATGGTCCGATCGGTGCGCACGCATCGGACATTGCATTTGATGTGAACGGGTACGCGTTGTTTTTTGAAATATGCGTTGTACTGTAATGGTCCGATCGGTGCGCACGCATCAGACATTGCATTTGATGTGAACGGGTACGCGTTGTTTTCTGAAATACTGCGTTGTACAGCAATGGTCCGATCGGTGCGCACGCATTGGCCATTGCATATGATGTGAGCGGGTACGCGTTGTACAGCAATGGACCGATCGGTGCGCATGCATTGGACATTGCATCTGATGTGAACGGGTACGCGTTGTTTTCTGAAATACGCGTTGTACAGCAATGGTCCGATCGGTGCGCACGCATTGGCCATTGCATATGATGTGAGCGGGTACGCGTTGTACAGCAATGGACCGATCGGTGCGCACGCATTGGACATTGCATCTGATGTGAACGGGTACGCGTTGTTTTCTGAAATACGCGTTGTACAGCAATGGTCCGATCGGTGCGCAGGCATTGGCAATTGCATATGATGTGAGCGGGTACGCGTTGTACAGCAATATACCGATCGGTGCGCACGCATTGGACATTGCATCTGATGTGAACGGGTACGCGTTGTTTTCTGAAATACGCGTTGTAAAGCAATGGTCCGATCGGTGCGCACGCATTGGCCATTGCATATGATGTGAGCGGGTACGGGTTGTACAGCAATGGACCGATCGGTGCGCACGCAAGGACATTGCATTTGATGTGAACGGGTACGCGTTGTTTTCTGAAATACGCGTTGTACAGCATTGGTCCGATCGGTGCGCACGCATTGGCTAGGGCCTGGCATTGCAACGGACGCGTTTTCGAAGCTTGAACGAGTCTGATGCAGTGAATTCAGTTGGCCAGCCACAACAATGTTGCAAATTCATGGGTGTCATGAACTTTAACTTTTGAAGGAATCTGTGGGCGTGTATAAGTGGTGCAATTCCATGGATTGGCCAGATTCAGAAGATGCAAACGACTTGGACCTATCACTTTGGACACATGGGACAGTATCTGCCTCTGCAGCACACTTATAATGCTGACTGTTCCCCTGAGAGCTCACTTGCCTGCACTACATGCTCCAGGACGACATCTGCCACCAACACTGCTGCTGTCTCTGCATCCTCTGGCTACTGCAATGGCACGTACTGTGGAGAGAGCCCCAGCCTTCAGCGCTGAGGAGAACCAGGCCCTGCTGGACAGCCTCCTTCCACAGTACAGCAAGCTGTATGGGAAACTGAGTGTGCTGTCCACTGCCTTACTAAATGTGCATGTTGTCTGACTAGCAAGACTTACAGTGTGCACACCACTGGCTAGCATGCTCACTGAGTAGTTCTCACCCCCCAAAGTGTGTAGTTACATGCACTGAACAGGTATAGTGCAGTAACAGTGCATTCCAACAAGGTTTTACTTCCCACGCAATGATACCATTTAGTAACTGCTGGTAAACTGTTCATAGCCATAGTTGCACTGCCTGTGTACATCATATGCCCCTGTGATTGAGACATGTATATCCAACTGTGTGATGCACGGATATGTTGCATGTGTAGTAATGGCCTTTTTCACTTTGTCATCCTCACAGGTTGATGCCCACCAGAAGCAGGAGATCTGGCTGACCATCGTCTGGGCAGTACGATCCGTGGGGGACTACAAGCGCCGGATCCGCAACTGCCAGAAGAGGTGGCAGGACCTTCGGGAGTGGACCCGGAGGATCGCAAGGGTTCAGCTGAAGCTGTCGCCTCCTCGCAGGAGGGGCGGACACCGGACCCTGACCCCCCACATGCTCCGGATCCTGGCGGTGGTCTTCCCTGACCTGGATGGGCAGCTGAAGGCCAGACAGCAGCAAGGAGGGGGTGAGTCCATGACTGCACTGTGAACTTTGTCTGACATGCTATGTGCCCTCCTCTGGCCTGGTTAAACCTCCACAGTACATCAGTCTTGTGGTCCAGGACCCATGTCCCTCAATTGTGACATGCCCACTCCTCATCTGATACCCAGGTGTGGCCCTTACAGTATGGAAATTGTGTCACTTGGGTATTGTGTCCTTGCATTTTGCTTAGCTCAGGGTGGGGGACAGCATTTGTTACCATACCTTTGTGGTGGGCTTCATGGGTGGGTCAATTGCTTACACAATGCCTGAGTTCTGACATGTAATCTGCGTGTAACTTTGATATGTGTTCCAATTGCTGATCTGACTCACCACATGTGCATGGGGTATTTGGCACACCCCCATGCTGTGGGTGGGAACAATGTTTGGGCCTCAGGAGTATGTATATCAAGTGTGTCACACATGCTTAGCCACATGCCTACTGTCCAGGGCTCATCCCTCTTTCACGTGGAGCAGGACAGTCATGCCTACTCCAGGGCATACAATACACTCTGTACTCCCACTCCCGTGTATCAGCTGACACATTGTGCTCAGTGAAATGTTCCCTCAGGTGTCTGCCTCTGTGTCATTGTGCTGTGGCTTCATTGTCAGGACTACTGGGGTGTTTATCAGTTAGGGCTCAGCATGCCATCTGAGATGTGACCATGAGAGACGATACTTGGGTGACATATAGGTGTTTGATCACTTGACTGTGCAGACTGGTGCATGCGACTGAGAAGTTCAGGCAGCTGTTTTTCATTCACAGCAGACTGTGAGGTGCTCAGGTTCAGAGAGTTGTGTTTCATGTCTCCCATATGTCCAATTGGTATGACGTGGACAAATAAGAGTTCAGATGATGTGGTGTGGGGGATGGACATGTGCACTTGTCAGCTACAGAACTTGCATTCCCCATGACCTAGGATTGTGACACAGTGCAGACTGTTGTTGGCTGGCTGCCCTGCCCATGTGACTGGAGACAGTGATGTATGACTTTGCAGGCATGCATGTGCCATGGCATTAAACTTCCTAAGAGTGATCCTGCAGGGGAGTGACATGTGCAACATGCACCCCATTGTGGCATTGACTATGAGGACATGGGTACATCATGGTGTGTGGTGCTGGTATGCATCACATGCATTTCAAATTAGACTCTGGCCATCCCTTTATCCGGACACCTGTACTGACTCAGTGGCAAGAGATGTGATGTGTGCATGTTCACATACTTCACTGTGTTCCCTGCAATGTCCAACAACTGGGTAGGTGGTGCATGTGTCCACACTGGGGTATTACCAGCCGGCAGGCACCAGACAGATGGGTGCAAGCTGTTTAAGGGTAAATGGGTGGTCACACCCTTCTGCTTACTGGCTCATGAGAGCACGACCCGCACTCTGCTCGTTCACTTGAAGAGAAGGAACAACTGTGTGAAATACAGTGGCACTTTGTTAAGCAATTCAGTAACACCGAGAACTGTTCATTTAATGCTGCTCGTCAACACATGAGCAGGATGAAAATGAAAGCATCAACAATATTACTAATCAAATTTTAAGTGAAGCACAAAGATCTATGTAACTATCTATCAGTGAGCTACAGCCTATGGGGCAAGTCTTAAAAGAGGGATCATGATTAGGCAAGCGCCTAGAAGGCAAATCTTAAATAAGAGAGCAAGAACCATCCAAGGCTACACAGTTTAAGCTAGGATAAATGCAATGAATTGGGTGTGGATGAGCTAAATTAGAGAGGCTGACAAAGCCAAAAGGCTAGCAATCATAAAAGAGCATTACCACCTTGAGAGTAGAAGTTCTAGGCCCAAGATCAGGAGAACGGCCGACCGGGAACCCTCCCCATGCAATGCACTGGTATGAAGAGTTCACGGCATGGACATGGGTGCAAACCTTTTATATGGCTTAATGCAGAACTCCTACCCACAGTTGACGTGGGCCCTGACGTGGGTCCTTGACCACACGCTTACAGTAACTGTGGGAAGTTTTTTGAAGAACAGAGTAGTGGTATCATGGTGAAAACAGGGGCTTTTAGCAGGTGGTCGGTGCTCTTGACCGCAAACATAAGAAAAAGATAACTTTTACCGTAAGATGCTCAGAAATTGAGATTTTATATATTATTTCTCTGTCACGTAGCCGCCTTTTCAGTTTCAGTGGAGCAAGCGTGGAAAGTTTCATTAGTTAAAATTTTGCAAACATTGCTTGTGAAAGAGCAAGATGTACCAGCAGAGTGTCACATACGTGTGGGCTAACCTTATTCTTGTGACTGTGGATATTTACAAGGGGGGGCTGGTCCCTGCTGTCAGGTCAGAAAGGCCTACAAGATTTCTTGCATTAAAAAATGATAGCAAGAGGCAGTGGCCTCTTGGGCCTAAATGTGTGTGTGCATCTAAGGAGGTGGGTTTGGGCCTAAGTGTATGTATCTAAGGGGGTGTGGACCACTGTGAGGGCTTGGGCCTAAGTGTATGTATCTAAGGGGGTGGTGGACCACTGTGACAGGTACTTAAAGGCTAAAAGAAAAATGGACAGCTTAGGTCATCTATCAGGGCCTGACTGGTGGGGCCTATATGGGAGTGCCATGTTTCATGGGCAGAGCAGAAAGGTACATAGGTCTGTGTTATATGGTAGAACAGAACCCTACTACAAAGGCCAGGAGGGGTGTGAGTGCCATGGTTGACCATCAGACTGACAATTGGCTTCTCCTAATCTGTGTGAGCACTTTTGGCAATGTTCAACTAAGGATGCCAGGGCTTGCTCTGTAATGTGCTGTACTTACTGTGGTGTGTGCGGTCAGTGCAGGTGACTGATGTTTGTCTGTTTCCCTAATTGTTTGCAGATACATCCACGGCCACAGGAGGGGACAGCTCCACGGACCAGGAGGAGCTGCAGAGCCAGACTGGGTCAGCAGCCGATGAGTGGTCGGAGGGACCCAGTGGCACGGAGGGCGAGGGGAGCCACACCGAGGAGTCCTCAGCACCATCCACCTCAGCTGAGGACCACAGCAGCTCGGAGGATGACTCCCCTGTGGAGGTGGGTGTCAGCAGCCACCACACCCCAGCTAGTATGGCTGGCCCCGCCACCACCACCACCACTGCCCTCCCATCGGCTCCCATTCCAGAGGTCTGTGGAGGCTCCCGTGTTCGGGAGCATGTCTCCTTCGTGCCAGGCACCGCACCCCCAGCCCCTTTGTGTCCCCTGCTGCCCTGAGTGAGGAGTCTGTGTACTTACTTCGCCAGCTCCATGTAGGGCAGACTGCAATGCTGAGTGTCCTCCATGCACACACCACTCTGTTGACACAGCTGGTGTCGTTCATGGAGGGCATCTCATCTGGCATGTCTGCCCTACAGAGGAGCAATAAGTCCATGGACTCCTCCCTGACGGAAGCAGTGTCCCTCCTCCAACAGTCCCTCACCCCTACTACCTCTGCCCCATCCACACTTCCTGGCACCCTACCTGTCCCAAGCACATGCACACCTGCACAATCACCCAAACACACAGACACAAGCAGCACAGAAACACCCAAAACAAAGGCAAAACGTGCACACAAGCATCCTCGGGGGACTGATACCACACCCACAGGGGATGGGGAACAGACACACACACAGGCATCCACAGTCACTCCGCAGTCCTCAAAATCCTCTCCCTCCAAGACCCCTTCCCTTGCCTCACCTGCAACCCCACCTAAACAGCAGCTCTTCCTCTGTGACCTCGGCCTCTTCCCCTCCGATCCAGCTGATCCAGAATACAGGGGGAAGAGGAAGTCCACCCACACAGAGGGGAGTGCCCCTCACCCCCGGACACCCTCCCCCAGGCACAGACAAACTAAGGCCCCCACACGCAAGTCCCCCTGGTCCTGGAAGAGCAAGACCCCGCCACTGCCCTGCAGCTCAACCACACAGTCTACTTCCTCCATCCCTCAGGCCCCCACAACACTGGTTCCCCCACCACACCCTGCCCCAGGTTCCCCCACCCACAGATACACCATCCCAAAATGATCCGGCCTTCTCCCCCTACCACTTGCTCTTCCAGCCTCACACCCCCCGCTGCACATGTTTGCGCCACTGGTGTGGAGACCGTGTCCTCCCCCTCTGTCCTGCCCACCTTACCTGAACCCCATTCTACTCCCCTGGAGATAGGCACTGCAGTGGAGTCCACTACCACCCCGTCTGACTTAGGCACTGCAGTGGGGAACCTGTCCACTCCATCTGGCCAGACCACTGCAGTCATGCCGGCACCCACACCATCTGACTCATGCCCCCCAGTTGTGCCGGCACACACCAAGTCAGACACCTCCACTGCAGTTGTCAGTGACTCTCCCGCACCAGCCACCCCTTCCCTGCCTCCTTCTGGTGAGCCCTGATCCTGTCCCTGCGGTGCCTGGCCTGCCCCCCGTATGCCCCTCCGAGGGGAATGTCCCTGGTCTGTATCAGTGCAGGCAAGCAAAGGGTGACATCTGCCACTGTCACCCTGTTCGGACTTAACTGTTGGACTGGCCATTGGCCTTTGTCTTTTTTCTGGACTTTTCTATTTCACACACATATGCTGAATAAAGCTCCTTTCTGTTCTTTGGTGGTTTTGCTTCAGATGTACATGATGTTGATGATGCTAACCATGCCCTTGCTGCAGTGATGGTCATTTTTGAGATCATGAAATTGAAGTGTTACTGTGCAGGACCCCATGTGGTCCAGGGGGAATGTGTCCTATCCTGGTGTGTAGCCATGTCATCCTTTGCAGCAATATGAGGGTGTCATGTTTTCAATATTTGCCAATGGGATTTCCTACATTTATTTGCAATATCACATCTGTGGCTTACACCCCTGCACATCAGTTGTGCTTGCCATTGTTCAATTTGTCTATTTCCCTGACCGTGTGAGCATCTCCACTGGACATGCAAGTTTGGGCATCAATGGGGAAGGACTCATCTGTGTTATCATTGCAACTTGCTATACATGTGTGTTGGATCTGTGCAGATGATTTCGGTGATGGGTTTCTGCACCTTAGCTCCCCCCACCACCCCTGGGATTGTCATGGGTGCATGTGCAATGTCACCAGTACATGTGAGCTTCACTGCTGCACATTGGTGGAGATCAAGGTGTGTGGTGTTGAGTGTGTGCAAATGAGAGTTGTTGCACGGCTAGACCCCTACCTCCATGTTGGCCTTGGCTGACAGGCCGTGCTGATTGATTTGTGCTTGTGTAGGTGTGATGGTAGTTTGTTGCTCAGGACACATGACTGTGGTTCACAGTGTGAACGACATCTAGCTTTGTCATCACAGTGGGATTATCATGCAGGCCAGGGTCACCACAATGTGGGGTCCCTGGTGGTAGTGCTGTGGTGGGTCTGTCTCTTGCTGTGTTATTTGCTGTTCCTACAAGCTTGTGTGACATGTGTAATTTGGGCTCCCTCTCATCTAACAATGCCTGATTGTCCACATAGGGGAATCCGATCCATGAGTTACTTTTGTGTGGCACTGTATACACATCTGTGTAATTGTGATTCAGGCCTCCTCATGTGTTGTGTGGTTGCCTGGGGACACTGGCACACCCCCATCACCTGTTGTGTTTGATATGCAGTGTGAGGCTGCCTGTTTGTGTTTGTGCATCTGCACCACTGCATTGGCATATCTTTAGTGTGCCATTGGCTGTATGTTGTTTGGTGGCTTTCCCCTGCTGTCCCTGGGACTCCTAGGTCATCAGTCAGCACAATGATCATGGTTTGTATATCCCATTGCTGCCATGGTATGGTATTTGTTCACCTCACATCTACAGTCTCCACAGGATATCTACATTTGTGTGTCCATTGGTGCAGATATGTGGGGCTGCATTATGATGCTCACTTCTGTCATTGTGTTATTGACGAATGTTGACAATGTCAGCCCCCATGGGTGATGTTTGTTCTGCACATGGCCAAAGGTATATCTTATTTGCACTGCACTGTTTGCCTCACCCAATGTATGTTGCTATGGGACACAAGCACTACTATGCCACAGATGTGTTTGTTGTTCTGTGACCAGGAATCATCCATGCTGTTTGGCATTTGCAGCTTTTCCCATGGCAGCACTTACATTTTGGTCACTGTGATGATGGGGTGTTATACCCCATTGCCACAATGTTCAAAATGTGCTTAGCTATGGACCCCACACTTACCTTTTGGTCACTGTGGTGATGGGGGTTTAGACCCCATTGCCACAATGTTCAAACTGTGCTTCAGCTATGGACCCCACACTTACCTTTTGGTCACTGTGATGATGGGGTGTTATACCCCATTGCCACAATGTTCAAAATGTGCCTCAGGTATGGACCCCACACTTACCTTTTGGTCACTGTGATGATGGGGGTTTAGACCCCATTGCCACAATGTTCAAAATGTGCTTCAGCTATGGACCCCACACTTACCTTTTGGTCACTGTGGTGATGGGGGTTTAGACCCCATTGCCACAATGTTCAAACTGTGCTTCAGCTATGGACCCCACACTTACCTTTTGGTCACTGTGATGATGGGGTGTTATACCCCATTGCCACAATGTTCAAAATGTGCCTCAGGTATGGACCCCACACTTACCTTTTGGTCACTGTGATGATGGGGGTTTAGACCCCATTGCCACAATGTTCAAAATGTGCTTCAGCTATGGACCCCACACTTACCTTTTGGTCACTGTGATGATGGGGTGTTATACCCCATTGCCACAGTAGTCATGGTCGGCTTGCATTGGGGAGGCCACACACATTTATGTGTGACACATGTGATAGGAGGTCACATTGTATGCTCAATGTCATGTTCAGTGTTGTAGGCATTTGACACAGACTACACACGCTTCTCATGGTGTTGGTGGGATGTATTTTCAGACATTGCTTCTGTTGGAGTATGCTGGTTGTGTCATGCATTACCCGTTCTATGTGTAGGGGTGGTGTGGGTGGTAGGCATCCATCCCCCTATGAGTGGGGATGGTAGTAGTGACAGGCATCCAGGCCCCCCTGAGTAGGGGTGGTGGTAGTGGTAGGCATCCATCCCCCTATGAGTGGGGATGGTAGTAGTGACAGGCATCCAGGCCCCCTGAGTAGGGGTGGTGGTAGTGGTAGGCATCCATCCCCCTATGAGTGGGGATGGTAGTAGTGACAGGCATCCAGGCTCCCTGAGTAGGGGTGGTGGTAGTGGTAGGCATCCAGGCCCCCTGAGTAGGGGTGGTGGTAGTGGTAGGCATCCATCACCCTATGAGTGGGGATGGTAGTAGTGACAGACATCCAGGCCCCCTGAGTAGGGGTGGTGGTAGTGGTAGGCATCCATCCCCCTATGAGTGGGGATGGTAGTAGTGACAGGCATCCAGGCCCCCCTGAGTAGGGGTGGTGGTAGTGGTAGGCATCCATCCCCCTATGAGTCGGGATGGTAATAGTGACAGGCATCCAGGCCCCCCTGAGTAGGGGTGGTGGTAGTGGTAGGCATCCAGGACCCCCTGAGTAGGCGTGGTGGTAGTGGTAGGCATCCATCCCCCTATGAGTGGGGATGGTAGTAGTTACAGGCATCCAGGCCCCCTGAGTAGGGGTGGTGGTAGTGGTAGGCATCCATCCCCCTATGAGTGGGGATGGTAGTAGTGACAGGCATCCAGGCCCCCTGAGTAGGGGTGGTGGTAGTGGTAGGCATCCATCCCCCTATGAGTGGGGATGGTAGTAGTGACAGGCATCCAGGCCCCCTGATTAGGGGTGGTGTTAGTGGTAGGCATCCATCCCCCTATGAGTGGGGATGGTAGTAGTGACAGGCATCCAGGCTCACCTGAGTAGGGGTGGTGGTAGTGGTAGGCATCCATCCCCCTATGAGTGGGGATGGTAGTAGTGACAGGCATCCAGGCTCCCCTGAGTAGGGGTGGTGGTAGTGGTAGCCATCCAGGCCCCCCTGAGTAAGGGTGGTGGTAGTGGTAGGCATCCATCCCCCTATGAGTGGGGATGGTAGTAGTGACAGGCATCCAGGCCCCCCTGAGTAGGGGTGGTGGTAGTGGTAGGCATCCATCCCCCTATGAGTGGGAATGGTAGTAGTGACAGGCATCCAGGTCCCCCTGAGTAGGGGTGGTGGTAGTGGTAGGCATCCAGGCCCCCCTGAGTAGGGGTGGTGGTAGTGTTAGGCATCCATCCCCCTATGAGTGGGGATGGTAGTAGTGACAGGCATCCAGGCCCCCCTGAGTAGGGGTGGTGGTAGCGGTAGGCATCCATTCCCCTATGAGTGGGGATTGTAGTAGTGACAGGCATCCAGGCCCCCCTGAGTAGGGGTAGTGGTTGTGGTAGGCATCCATCCCCCTATGAGTGGGGATGGTAGTAGTGACAGGCATCCAGGCCCCCTGAGTAGGGGTGGTGGTAGTGGTAGGCATCCAGGCCCCCTGAGTAGGGGTGGTGGTAGTGGTAGGCATCCATCCCCCTATGAGTGGGGATGGTAGTAGTGACAGGCATCCAGGCCCCCTGAGTAGGGGTGGTGGTAGTGGTAGGCATCCAGGCCCCCTGAGTAGGGGTGGTGGTAGTGGTAGGCATCCATCCCCCTATGAGTGGGGATGGTAGTAGTGAAAGGCATCCAGGCCCCCTGAGTAGGGGTGGTGGTAGTGGTAGGCATCCAGGCCCCCTGAGTAGGGGTGGTGGTAGTGGTAGGCATCCATCCCCTATGAGTGGGGATGGTAGTAGTGACAGGCATCCAGGCCCCCTGAGTAGGGGTGGTGGTAGTGGTAGGCATCCAGGCCCCCTGAGTAGGGGTGGTGGTAGTGGTAGGCATCCATCCCCCTATGAGTGGGGATGGTAGTAGTGACAGGCATCCAGGCCCCCTGAGTAGGGGTGCTGGTAGTGGTAGGCATCCAGCAACCTATGGGTGTGTATGGCATTGGTGGTAGCCATCCGGCCCCTATGGTTCTGCTGTTGCTAGTGTACGTCATTTCTGCATCCCTATGTGTGTGTAACATATTTCGGGTAAGTGTCGTTTGTTTGTGTTGTGGGTGTTTGACTTACCGTCTGCGCCGTACGCGTCCGTACCGATCCCGGTAATAGATGTAGAGTATTGGTAGGACCTGCGCGATGAGATTCATGGTTTGTTCGTCTCGTTCGGGTTTCTCGAGGCTTCGACTCATACTCGTCGCTGGCTTGTTCGTCTCGTCGCCGTGGATCGTCTTGTGGCGCGAATCGGAGCTAATGTACAGCTCTCCCAGATGCTCTGACGTGCTGCACGTAGCGACGGGTTCGGCGCGTACGGAATGCGCCTCGTACTAGTCCGGCCGGAAGGTGCTGTGTATTTGCTTCCGTGCGACTCGATTTGGCGTTTACGGATACGGCTCGGGCGGGGAACAGGAGCTGAAATGGGTAAGTACGGCTCGCTCGGAATCTGGGCTGTTATGCGCATTGTACTTGCTCATTGGGACGACTGTTCGAATCGGTCGGGAAACACGCATTCGGCTGGGTTTTTTTCCGGACGAATAGTGTTAGGTGCGCTTCCGGCCCGAATCGGAATCGACCCCCATGTGTGAGCCAATCCTACTTGCAGGAATTTGACCTAATAAAGTAATCCTTTTGGGACCGCTAAAATCATCAGAGGGCTGCAAGACCAGCTTCTGTCTTATCAGAAAAAGATAATGGGTATTTCAATGGAACTAGGGTAATGAAGGCCATATGTACACAATGTTCCAAAGGCAATCCCTCAGAGCCACAATATACATTTGCAGGGATGATCTCATTCAAAGAACCTGCTATCACATGAAATGATTTTAAGGATTCCTAAATTTAATCGTTCCATACATTGAATGAATAAAGTGACAATTGCAATATGTGGAAAGGTGCTACACGCATAATAAGTGTTCATAATTAGCCTGCTTGCACCAGTGCAGTGTTGGTGAAGGAAAACCTAATTATGAAGTGAGGGATCCATCCTTTTTAGGCAATCCCTGAGAAAGGTAAATTCAAACATGTATTTTTAATCTGGCCATTTAGGATTAGACACTTTTAGGAGTTGGTAATCATTTAACTAATTTCCATAACAGAGAGACATCCAGTATCATTTTATTGATTGTTGAAGTCATTGGGAGGTGGCATTGGAGGTTTAGGACCTGATTTAGATCTTGGTGTATCTGGTCCCGCCATCACTTTTATGTCGGTTAATCCATACACCTACTAGGTGATCCACCCGCTCAATTTAGATGTTGGTGAGTCAATGGACGATAGTGCGTCCGAGTCCCGCTGCCTCCGACAGAATTTTTCTCCCGCTTCGGCAACGCCAAAGACAAAAGCGGCTGCGAGAATTAAAAGTAAGCTTCTTTTTTACTTGTTTTCTTTTAAATTGTTCACGTTTGCTCTGGACTTATGCTTTTTTCAATTTCTCATGCATGCATTTTTTTTTGGACTGTGTAATGTGTATGTGTATAATGTTGTTCTTTAAGAAATGTAGAGAAACACACATGTATTAACTTTTTTTTATTTTTTTTATTTGGTGCAAGCTTCCATCATGATAATGGACACCTACAGAAAATTTGACATTGATCAAAATTCATAATGTGTTCATACAGGTGTTTTAATTATTTTTCGTTTACTATAGAATTATAAACATATTCATTACACATTTTTTGAATAATTTAAATGTAATATATTGCACTAATTGCACTAGACAAGGTAGAACATTTAAAAAAATAAATAAATGTAAAGTCAATGTTAGTTCTAAATTTAAATCATTTTTTAAATTTATTTATGTAACATTTCCCTTTGTCTAGGGCATTTTCTATATTTTATAAAAAAAGTTTAAGGTGTAATGCATATGTGTTTATTTTTTCACTAATTAAGTTAAAATAAACAAACCTGTATTAACACATGAAAATAAAAATTTCAATTGTTTTTTTTTGGTGTAAGTGTCCATTATAATGACGAATGCTTGCACCAAAATGTTAATGTCCATTACATTTTTTTTCTAATATTTAGACTTTACAAATATGTCATTTGAAAAATCTTTTGCGTTTTCTGTTATAAAAGTAAGTAAGAATATGCATTTCCCATTTTCATCATTAACATTTTTAATAAGCAATGAATTGTAAATGAATAGCAATGTTAGGGCAACTTTGTAAAATATTTTTTTTTATTTATAATTGAGATAATTCTGTCATGAACTTTTTTTTAAAAAAAGAAGAAGAAAAGGTTTTCCACAGCAACACGTTGTGTGTATGTTGGATGTGTGTTTTTGGCTGGTGTCTGATATTCTGGTGAGTATGTGCGTTTGCTTTTGGTTGGTGTTGTTTTTGTGTGTAGGTGTACTTTTGTGTGAGTGTTTTGGTTTTGATGAGTGTGTTGTTGTGATGGTTGGTGTGGTTGTGGGTTTGGTGGTGTTTGTGGTGGTGATTGTGGTGCTTGTGTGTGTGGTGGTGGTTGTGGTGCTTGTAGGTGTAGTGGTGGTTGTGGGTGTGGTGGTGTTTGTGGTGCTTGTCGTATGGTGGTGGTTGTGGATGCCGTGTGGTTGTTTGTGTGGTGGTGGTTGTGGTGTGTGTGATGGTGATTGTGGATGTGGTGGTGGTTGTGGGTGTGGTGGTGGTTGTGGTGCTTGTGGGTGTAGCTTCAATAATGTGTATATGCTGTTTATGTGTTTGTTTGTCTTCATGTGTAAGTTTGTGTTTATGTCTGAGTGTGTGATTGCCCTGCTTGTGTCTGTTGCAGTGGGTGCCTGCAAAGAAGTGAGCAGGCTTGGCATTGGGGTGGGAGTTTGGATTTCGGTTGTGGAAGGGACCTGAGTTGGGGCAGAAGACTGGGCTGGTTGGGAGGCTGGGGTGAGTGAGGAGGCTGCTATTTTGGCAAGCAATCTCTGTGTGCCAGACACTGAACTGTGAATAGCATCCAGAAATGCAACCATTTGTTGCATTTGAAAGGTTAGCCCCTGAATGCTATTCACTATCTCAGTCTGGCCTACAGAGATGCTGGGGAATGCGTCAATAGCCTCCTCCCCCAGTGCTGCCAGGGTGACAGGGGCAGGGGATTAGTTACAATTTCATTCATTTAAACTTATGATTTCAGCCATTTTGGCTCACATGTTTAATATATTTTGTCTATAATATTAACTCACAAACAAATGTGAACATCCACTGTATCTGTGTGTTTTATGCTTTGTCACTTGTAATGGGGGAATGTACAATCCTTCACAATTTTGACAGAGCATCACTCCTGCCACAAATTTGGCCTGTTTGGTACAACTGTCACTTATAAAATCTAACAAAATCATGTTTAATAATTTATTTTAGACAGGCATGTGTCAGCTCAAAACAGTCCTTTGTAAGTGATCACAAATATATTGGTTTCATTTTTACCAATTTTAAATAAAAATGCATCATGATACACATTGTGTAAAACTTACACCTTCAAGAACTCTTCTTGTGCATTGGTCATGTGTCAACCTTTATGTTAATGCCAAATACTGTTGCTGTAACAAAAATTCGTTATTTAAAAAGAAAAACACAAAAAAGTACCCCCTTCATGCTGCTGTCTTGCTTTCAGCTGCCCGTCAAGCTGGGGATAGGCCACCACAAATTTGCGGGCCATGATGGGGGTCAGGGTGTGGAGCACATGCATAGAATGTTGGGGGGACTGGCCGAGCTGGACTTATGCTGACTTCTTGGTCCAGCATCGTAGGTCCTCCCATCCCTTGCGTCTATGGATGCTGTGCTGCTTGTAGACCCCCAGGGTCTGCACCTTCTTGGCAATGGCCTTCCAAATCTCCTTCTAATGGGAGATGACCTGTATGGATACCAAAAAAGAAAGAAAACGAAACACTTTTGAAATGTTTAGTTTTTTTGTTTTGATGAAACACAATTTTGAGAAATCAATCACAAGCATTTTTTAAAACCAAACAGCATAGCTGTTTGTTTTCTTTTTATATTAAAAAAAACTAATTTTGTAGCAACCTGTTGAGTAGCCTTATTCCTTTTTATGTCCTTATTTTACTAATCCAGGCCAGTGACATCATCTAGGCTGAGTTATTTGTCAGATTATAAACATTTCAAAAGTGTAATTTTTCTGATATACATACTAGTGGCAGTCGCCAGTAAGTAGTTACAGTTAGGGCATATGGCCAGATGTATGACCCCTTTTAGGGGGAAATTGGCCCTTTTGCGACTGCTAAATTGGTCTGTGGCATGTACAAACCCTATTTTGCGAGTCCGTCACCTATTATCGACTTGCAAAATAGGGTTTGCGACTCGCTATTAAGAAGGGCATGTCAAAGGCGTCCCTTCCTAATAGCGATTCGCAGTGCCATGTACGAATGTTTTGCGACCGAAATGCGGTCGCAAAACATTCGCATTTTACCACCAATGTAAAGTTGGTGGTAGATCAGTCGCAAATGGAAAGGGGTCCCCAAGGGAACCCTTCCCCTTTGTGAATGTGGGCGCAAATATTTTGTAAGAGCAGGCAGTGGTCCCACAGACCACTGCCTGCTCTAAAAAAATTAAACTGAAACATTTCATTTTTCTTTTTGAAATGCAGCCCATTTTCCTTTAAGGAAAACGGGCTGAATTAAAAAAAAAAACTGATTTAATAAAAATGCAGTCACAGACATGGTGGTCTACTGACCCCAGCAGGCCATCTACCCTGTGAGTGCCTGCCATTCCCAATGAGTCTCAAATTGCAACCTGTTTCATGAATATTGATGAGGCAGGTCCCTTGCAAGCCATTTGAGATTCGCAGACACTGATGTACATTCCTTTTTGCAAGTTGCAATTTGTGAGTCGCAAAACGTCACAATTTGCGACTCACAAAATGAAATGGTCGTACATCTGGCCCATAGTTTCCATAGGAAGAAAATGTTTCTTTGTCAATAAATTTAGCGTTGCTTGATGAATCCTCATGAAATTTTCAAAAGTTCAGCCTTACTACTACTCATACAACCAGTCACTCACCTGTACAGCCAGTCATATAGCCACACACTCACCCATACAGCTACTCAGACACCAACATATTTACCTACATAGTCACTCACACACCCACTCACTCACTCATATAGCCTCTCAACACAGCCACTCACTCACCCATACAAACACTCACACACTCCCTCATGCCCCCACAGAACCACTTGCATATACATTCACACATCCATACAAGCACTCACACATCTGCTCACTCACCCATTCAGCCATTCACACAGACACTTACTCTCCAATACAGCCACTCACACACCAACTCACTTAACCAAACACCCACTCACTCAACCATACAGCCATTTACACACCAAGTCACTCACTCATACCTCCATTCAGACACCCACTTACTCACCCATACAGTCACTACGCACCCACTTACCCACCCATAGAGCCACTCACACCATCACTTACTCTCCCATACAACCAATGACATACCCACTCACTCTCAAAAGCAACCACTCACACAGCAACTCACTCAACCACATAGCTACTATATATATATATATATATATGAAATTCACTATGCAACAGCAGCTGCAAGTCACGCACACTCCTTCTCAAATAACGGCCAAATCGGAAAGTGCCAGGGGTGATTTATTTCATTATAATCTCACAGCCGACAACAAACCCTACGCGTTTCGGCGTCTGCACGCCTTGATCACGGGTGGAGCAATAAAGTTTGCGGCCTTTTTTTTAAACAAAACTAAATTATGTGCAGCGTCAACATAGTGCATGTGATACAGGTACTAAACATAAATGACAGACAATATGTGAGCATACTTTCTACTGATCTATTTTGGCCATTTTAAAGTGGTGTTATACAGCGTTCCTTATTCTGAATATCTTTGTAAATATATATTTCTCATCTATTGAAACAGCACATGGCGAGGACTGAATGATAGTCTCTATAATAATTCCAATAGTATAGCACCCATAGTCACACTGGATAAATGCCTTTTTCTATCACAAATATTAAATCATCGTCATTCCAAAAGGTAAAACCAAAAACAATAGAGGATTCAATGAGCAATCAATTCAAATACAAAATATAAAATTATAAATTCAAACTTAAAAATCCAGATTTAAGTTTACATTTTTGATTAAATATTTTTTTGAATTTTTTTGAAGTTTAACTTTTTAATACGAGCATTCATGGATGCCAATATTGTTCTTTAAGGCATTTCTACTCTCATAAATTCAACCCCAGTGGGTCATTAATTCAAATTCAAGCCTGAATATCCATGATATTTATGTTATACTCCTTCAAAACATTTGTATCTCATTATCAACATAGCATTGCTCTTCCAATTGGTGATACACTTCTGTAATTCATATCCTAATGTCCCATTAAAGAATGTGTCCAAATGCCACATTCCGTGTCCTACCCGTTTGTGTGATGTTTCCGCAGTATGGCAACACGAATTGCGTGTTGCAGTGGAAATATTGTGCAAACTGCAGCACGCGGTCGCACATGGGTGCAGCCATTTTGTTTCTTTCTCTTATGGTGCTATGGCCTACTTTTTGATCCTTCTTTAATCCTTTCAATCCTTGATTTCTAAAACTTTTTTACAGAGCATTTTTATTTATTATCTAATCCTCTCTCTTTCTAAGTGTGTATAGTGAGTTTTGTACTTTATCTTTTCTCTCTATTTCCTTCCTATATTTTGTTACTTCCTTCCCTCTTCGTCCTGTTTTTTTATTCTTTCTACATTTTCTCTCCCCCCCCCCCAGCATCATGGCAGAGGAACATGCCCCCAAAAAAGGAGGCAACCGAGAGACGCCTACCTTGTTGAAAGTGGCGTCCAAAAGGGGTGCATCCCCGGCTTTGTTTGCGGAGGTGGAAGTAGCAGCACTTGTTTTTTTGTCCAGCACCACCTCCCCTCCACCCTAGCAGCAGGCGGCAGGCATGGGTCTGGGCTCTAGGAGCACCAGCAGCACTGGCGAGGGTCCGCCGGGCACTGTATCACTGCTCTGGGATCTGGCGCACCCACAATCAGCTGACCCACCAGTGGTTTGACATCCTGGACCGACAGTAAGACCTGCTGGACCGGCTAGGAGTTGAGGTCGCGCTGCTTGGTGAATAGCTAATTATTAATATTATTATTACTTGTGTGTTCTATGTTATTGCTACTATTTTTTTCCCAAAAACCAAGCATGCTGCTCACATGCAGGTAAGTTACGTTTAAAAATCTTGTATTATGTGATTGTTTTTGTAGACAGGTGCGCGGCGCTACCTAATCAAACTTGTTTGCGACTTTGCGTTCGCTTGGGCTGATTATGTAAGAACTTAAGTAATGCAGACTGAGAATGTCACTGAGATAGTGGTAGTTAGTATTAGTAATTTAGTGGCGTGCGTCCTCTCACTTCAGTTCTTAGAACCTTTTTTGTAGCTCGTACAGTGACAAGCAACAAACCAATTTGGTGTATGTAAGCATCCATCTATGCATTTTAAGACAAAATGCAGACTTAGTGCATTGGCCAGTCAATAGTGGTTGAGAATGATTGCAAATGAGATTGGAACTAAGAAGCAAATATAATTTGTTGCAATTTATTAGTAATTCCAAAGTCTTTGGAATAGGCGGGCTAGGTAGATTTAGGAAATGTGGAATAAATAGAAAAGATGGTCCACGACCGCAGTGCTAGTATAATACTTGTCAGTCTGATCTAGGAAAGTTCAATGTTATTGCAATTGCCGTTTCCTGTCAAAAAATCTTTTTGGAGAGATTATTTATTTACCACCAATACTTTTTTTTGTCTCTTTAATTATGTCTTACATCAGCATCCAAGGGCAAGAGGTAATCCGTGGTGGGTGTGGGAGCTGAAGGTGCCTCCCAAGAACGCTCCTTGGCGGATGGCTCTGCTGGCCCCAGTAAATCCTCCTGTTGTTAATATTAATATATATTTCCCTAAGTTTTATCGCTCCTTATTTTGAACTATTTCTTTCTATCCGTTTCCTAATTATTTTTTTTCCCAAATCCTCTTCGATCTAACCGTTTCTAAATTCTTGTTATCCCTGTGTTATCCTATTTACCTATTTTATATTTCTAGTGACTGTATTTTACCTCAACCTGCCTCTATCTGTACTAGTGTGTCTGTAGCTTCCTTTCTTCTCGGTTTTCAGTCAGCTTTCCCTCTCCCCTTATATATTTTGTGGACTGACTAGTGGTGGTACTGTACAGAGAACCCATTGGTTAACGTCACTTGCTACTACTAGTACTACTACTCTGCCGTGCAGATTGCATGCCCAAGTAAGGTACTCTACGCATGGCTGTTGAGATGAGAAGGCTTTCTTTTACTTTCTCATGTCATTGCTCAATCAGTAAAACGAGAGAGTGGTCATAGCCACGTTGGACACCCCAAAGTTGTGTCTTTTTCTTCTTATCTAGGCCTGGTATTATTATCAGCAGTTGATGGTGAATTGATTACCGTGTACCATGGCTTGAAGGAAGTATGAGGAGGTGGATGGCCCCATTGCATTTGCCAACCAAGACCTTATGTCCAGTTGTCTAGTCTTATTTCTTTTCAAAAACTCAAATTCATCAATAGCTCTAGCCACTCCAGTCCCTTATAAGTTGTCTTTTTAAAAGACTTTTCGAAAATTGCCACCAGCAAAATGCCCAACATGATGTTTTTGATAGAAGATACTGTCTGTATCCGAATTGTAGTGATGTGTGTGGTGTATTTTCAATAATGCTGCAAAATAAATAAATAGGGGGAGGCGTATCTGGCATCTGAAAAATGTGTAATGTTTTTTCTGTCCGCACCAACCACCAGTGCCAGGACCAGCGGGGACGGCATTGCCAGCCATGTATCAAATACAGCAGCTGTAGGGGTGAGCCAGCGGCAGTGGCAGGTGGTGGTAAGTCATATTGCTTGCTTATTAACGGTTAAATATATACTCTCTGCAAGACTGTACACTGTACTGTTGAGACTTGTGAACAGTTGAACACACCCCTCTTTATTTAGTAGATACAGCGAGAGTTGAGTAATTAATGACCTCTTCATCTTCAACTCAACAGAGAAAGTTTCATGAAGAGTCAGACCTTGATGGTTTGATGGAAAAGGGAAAGAAGGATGGAAGAAGGAAGGGCGGGTGAAATATAATATGACTGTAAGAGAAGGATGTGTGGTTGAAAGGGTGCATTTACTATAGGTGGCTGATAGGATGCATGGGTGGGTGAAGGATGGAGGAAAGATGAAAGGATGCCTACCTGGGTGAGTGAAAGTGTATGGGTAAAAGGAATCCTCTGGGGGGTTTGTTGGGTCAAAGGACACATGGGTGGTTAAATGACAAATGTATGTTGGTGAAAATGTGTTGAGAATGAGAGCCATATTTGGATGAATGGATGGATGGTATTCAAAGGTGAAGACTGGATAGAGAGAATGTAAAACTTAAACAGTAACTGAGTAGTAAAGCCAAGAGTGAAGAATAAAAATACTAGAAGAACAATGCAATGATGAATGGACAAATCCCTAGGAAGAAGAGCAAACAAGTAATGTTTTTTTAATCAAGGTTTTTGATTCAAAGGGTTGAGGTGGTATTTCAGACTACTCCCTTGACTCACAGAAAACTTTTTAAGGCACCATATAGTATGTATCCTTCCTAGTAACCATCCATTATTGGGGGCACTGCATTGTTGGCTGTGCAATGTGCGTCTGCCTCAGTTAATGTGTAGGCCCCTTTACAAATGTCATGGCAATGCAAAAAATAAATAGTTGTGTTTCCCTTCGCTCCCAGTGCACACTCATTCACTTCCTAGTACATAAGTAACTCAAGTCCTTTCCTAACTTCCTTGTTTGAAAAAAACATTCTTTGCATGCACCACTTTTCTCTGGCCAACTAATATATTTTATTATTGCTTCCAAAAAATTGCTGAACAAAGTGACTCACTAATAGCAAAAGCTTAGGTACTTGATGATGATCAGTGAAAAGTCTACCTATCCGGCCAATTCCCTCTAACTTACCTGCAGTCGACTAAGTTAATAAATATGTTCCTCAATGCCAAGCAAATCTATTTTGTTTGGAACAAGTAATGTCAAATGTGGTGACGGAGGGTGAGGCCAGGGAGTAAAGTGGGACTAAAGAGTAGGTGACTATGCATTTTGTGGATGGGATAGTCTGTGATGAACGTGCCAAATACAATATCATGTTCCTTAATCCTTTCTCTGTAGTGTAGTGCACTACTTGACCCTTAGGCAGACAGGAGGATGTCTGTCTGCATAATTATCTTCTTTATAATTAGTTAGTAGTACCTCACATGACGTATATTATTCATAGTAACTATTCATCGGCCTTGTTGTAGTCAGGGTGAAATTGAGGCATTTAACATAGCATGTCCATGATAGGAAAAGAGATAATTGACTCTGCCCCACCTGCAGACAGTAGCAAAGTAACATGACACAAGTATGTCTGTCTAGGGTGCAAGCTGAATTGGCATGCCTACATTAATTTAGCTCAACAAGAGAGACAAGAGTACTTGTATACTCCATAGTGCTTAATGCCTGAAACTCTAATCACATCAAAATCATCAAAATCGAATGCCCCAAGGATACAAGCAAATGTTATGTACTACTAGTGCTACTGTGCCACTATATAATTGTATGTGTTTTGCTAAGAGTATTGGTTACAATTTGTCTTTTTTCTTCCTTGAAATAGTAACTCCTGCCAATCCATCAAAACCCAACAGGCAGGAGGTGTAGGAGAGTAGAATCTGCTTCACAGGGGAACCCCCACTTTTTGCTGATACTTCACTGGTTTTCGACATTAGTCTGGCTGGGGCCCTGCTATTCAGAACCCCAGCCTAGCTGTTTCCTCTTTAAAAGGGTCTCCATGTGCCTTAGGCACATCACTGATTGGGATCTGGAGTGCCCTTGTAAGTCCCTAGTATATGGTATACTATGTACCAAGGGCATAGGTACCTCAGAGGCCTGCCAGGGGCTGCAGAATGTATTATGCCACCCCTGGTAGGCCATCCAAACTGACACCACAGGTCTGCTACTGCAGTCTGGGTAAGGTGGTGCATGCACCCCTTGCTGTGGTATAGGTTACCTATATCACTAAATGCATACACACATATAAACCTATAAGTCACTCCTAAGGCAGGCCTTATCAATCCTAAAGGCAGAGTGCATGGTTCCTATGTGAGAGGGTGCCCCTGCATGAGCAGGGCCCCTCTGCAGCGTTCGGAGACCATCTCTGATGCTGTTTGTAGTGCAGCCTGACCATATACTCTTAAACGCATTATATCCTCGCGGTAAAATGCTAACTATGGAATGGCTGCACCTAAACATGTCGTGTTTGGTGTCAAACATCTTGGAATACTACCCCCCGCCAATCCTGGCGGCGGGGGTAGCATTCCACCCTTCTGGAGGGAAAGGCATGTTAACTCTGACGAGTCCGGTAACTTCTTTCCAGAGCCCTGGCATCACAAAATGGATGCTGCTGCCACAGACACGAGTCTGGCCTCCTGCTGCTGGACGAAACTCCGGCAGGGGAGGCCTGGACAATAGGTTTCCTGTCCCAGGGAGGTGTGACCACCTCCCCAGACAGGACAATGTGTATTGGGGCTGGGCGGGAGCACTTTCGGGTGCTTTGAAGTCCTGCACTGGGGGCACATTTGGTGTCCCTGTGCATACCCCAGTTCAAACCGGATCAGGGGCTTGCAGCCCCTGCTTTGGCGCGAACTGGACAAAGGGAAAGGGGTGAAGCCACCCCTTTGCCCTGACCCACCCATAGGTGGGGCCACAGAGTAGTCCATCCCCTATTTTTAGAATAAAGGTAGGAACCCAGTCCCTAGGACTTTAGATTATACCTGGACGAAACTCTGACACTGAATCCTGGACCTTCGACGCTCTACAACAAGATTAGAGGACTGAAGAATCTCCCTTGGGGTCAAGGAGTGACTCCCTGCTTGGCAGGCACCAAAGAAGCATCTGTCCGGTTCGCATCACTGAAGCTCCCGTCGGACGCCGAAGTCATCGCATCACCAGAGGTGGATTCTCAGACTTCCCCGAGGCTACCCTGAGTCTCCAGCAAAGCTCAGGCCCGTGGCTATCGTGGGTGACTTGAGACCGTGACCCCTGGACACCGAGCACATTTGCAAGTGCACCATCTTCTGGGTCTCCCAAGAAGTCATGCTTTGGGCTTCGAGTAGCCCTAGCCTCCAGCACCACCTGCACCGAAGATCACTGGCCCCCACTCCACGAGTGTCCTGTAAGCCAGCTCCACGTGCGGCGTCACGAGGCTCCTTCGCGGTCGCTAGCCCGTTGGCTAGTAGCCCTTAACGAAGGCCAATCTTTTCTTTACTTGGCAGTCTGGTTGCTCCAGGCCTGCCCTCACTTACCCTCACTGGGTGAGTTCCCCAGACCTTGCTGGTCTGCATCATCGACGATCTACATCTTACTCGAGACTTGCCGTTGCCAAGGCTTGTTGGGTCCAATCTGGTCGCCGACACCTCTGCACTCGACAGACATCGAGCAACAGCCCGAATCCTGCTCCTGGTCGCCGACAACGCCTCCCGGACCTCGTGGCTGAAGAGTCAAGACGACCGTCATCGAACCTGAAGCACTCGACATCGGTGGGCATCTGTCCATCGCCTCCCTGGTCACTGGCTAGTGACCCAGATTCTGTCCCCTCTGCTTTCAGGTTCTTCAGAACTCCGATCCACTCTTGGATCCACCCGGACACTTTTCTCCTGGTCGCCAGCAGCACTTTGCAGCAGATCGCCATAAGAACCGACGACGAAACCCGACCCCGAAAGGCACCTATGCACCCGGCTTCCCTGGGTGAGGTAACACGAGTACTCCGGTGCTCCCGTGGGTAGAGACTCTTCAAAGTCCTAGATCTCAAAGGGTTTTGTCCTAGTCCTCTTTTAAGTGTCCCTTTCCTCTATTTTCCCGATCCCGACTTTCTCCATAGAAGTTAACGGCGTATCGCGGTTGTGTATTTACACTGCACGCGTCTCCCGTGGGTCCCCTGTGTCACTACCTTGGGTGGTTCCTTGTGGTCCAAGCACTTCTAGAGGCTCTAGGCCTAGTGTCTAGTTTAGTCGTGGTTCGCATACCACTTTATTGGTATATGGTTTGGTACGCCCCTAGGGCCCAAACGTGTATTTGTGCTATTACTGTGATTTAAGATCTTATAACCTATGTACTTCGAACTCTAGCCTCATAAAGAGACTAGAGGGGTGTGTTTAGTAATAAATACATATATTTTGAATATATACCTGGTGTGGTGCTCTTTCATTTGGTCACTCAAGAGATTATAGACTGGTAAAACAAGCTGCTTTACATTCCTTCAAGACTTAGCCTGAAGGCTGCTCTCCATAGCTACCACTAGGATAGCTTTCAATAAGGTTGTCTTTAACCTACCTACCATAAGAGTCGATTTGGACTGGTGCACGGTGCCCACTATAATTAGTGGACAGCATATGCCAGGCCAACTTCTCACATTGGTGGCAGCGGTGGGATTCCAGCTTGCTATTGTTTTACCAGATAATCTCAATTGAATTGATCAACTGAAAACCACTAAAGGTACCTAAGGTACATATAATTTAAGCTTAGAATATCAGTAAGTTCTACTGAACTTAGAGTTGTGTGTTAAGGGATAGCACAACCCTTTCTACAACTCAAGAGAGTTTAGTAGGCCACACTAGAGTAGGTAGTGCATACACCACACCACACTAGTAATGTCTTTAAAAGCAGGATCCAAAGATGCCCTGCAGGAAGCCATGGAGCTTCCCCCTCCAAGTATGACACACTCCCATTCTTGGAACTGAGAGCTTTGTGTAACGTGAGGAAATTAAGGACAGGCCAAAGTCCCACCACCCAACACCTCCAGGAGTTGTTGGTGGCTTATGATCTTAGTAAGTCTTCAGAGACTGAAGGGGTAGGAGCAGAGGGTGGGCCAGCAGATGAGGAAGGGGCCAGGGGTACTACTACCCCCAGCCCCCTCTGAAACTGACCAGGAGGGTGACAATGACCCTGACCTGGAAAACCCAATCCCTTCTGGGGAAGATGAAGATGAGGATCTGGAGAACCACACCTTTGTCCCCCAGGAAGGATTATGAGTGTGCTCAGAAAGTCTAGGTCTCCTTCTCAGGAGTCTAACCACTCTGGCACCTCCATAGGGAGCTCTGTTTCTTCTCACAGGAGGGAATCCTCTCATGAGAGAAGAAAGAGACTGGTCCAGTATGAGGAAATTCAACTGGAGATCAGGAAGAAGCAATTGGCTTTAGATAGAGAATCCCTAGATCTCCTTAAAGAGAGAAGAAAGTTGGGACTAGAGTCCCATGGTGGCAGCCATGTCCCTAGAGATAGGGAAAGGTCCTATGACCATAGGAACCTGAGCAAGATTGTCCCTCCCTACCAGAGTGGGGATGATATCCACAAATGGATAACTGCTTTAGAGAGGGCCTGTAAAGTACAGAAGGTCCCTCAGGAGCAGTGGGCAGCAATCTTGTGGCTCTCCTTTGCTGACAAAGGTAGAGACAAGCTCCTCACTGTTAGAGAGGAGGATGCTGACAATTACAAGGTCTTGAAGAGTGCTCTTATTGATGGGTTTGGCCTAACCACTGAACAGTACAGGTTGAAGTTCAGAGACACCCAAAAGCACAGACTCAAGACTGGGTAGACTATGTGGATTGTTCTGCCAAGGCTCTGGAAGGCTGGTTGATGGGCAGTAAGGTGTGTGACTTCTCAGGATTGTATAATCTGATAATGAGGGAGCAGATTCTTAATAACTGTCAAAACCAGCTGTTGCATCAGTACCTGGTTGACTCTGATCTGACCTCTCCCCAAGAATTGGGAAAGAAGGCAGACAAATGGGTCAGAACCAGGGTGAAGCAGAAGGTACAGAACCAAGGTGGGGAAACCAAGAAGCAAGATGCTAAGAACTCTGACAAGGGTGGGGAGAAGGGTAAAGATCAAAAGTCTTCATCAGGCCCCCAAAAATCTTCTTCTGGTGGGGATTCCCAGTCTACCAAGGGTAAAGGCCAAAGAAAACCATGGTGCAAGGTCTGTAAGCAAAAGACCCACTGGACCAGTGATTGCACCAAGTCCAAAGACTCCAGTCCAGCACCCACCAATGCCCCTAAGGCACCTGTTCCCCCTAGTACAGTTGGTGGAAGTGCTCCAGCAAAGGGTTTAGTAGGGTTCACCCTGGGAACTGAGTTGGGCTCTGACCTAGTTAGAGAACTGACTCAGGCTGTGTTAGTCTGTGATGGAGGCATGGATGTGCCCTCCTCTATGAGTCCCAGTAATCTGGGCAAGTACAGACAACAGCCTTTAATCAATGGACGAGAGGCTTTGGCATTTAGGGACACAGGGGCAAGTGTCACAATGGTGACACAAGACCTTGTGCTACCTGGGCAAGTTATGCTTGGTGAGATGTACCAAGTGACCAATGCTAGCAATGTCAGAACAGACCATACTCTGGCAGTTGTTAACTTCTCCTGGGGAGGGGTAACTGGCCTTAAGAAGGTTGTGGTAAGTGCAAACCTACCAGTCGAATGCTTGCTTGGCAATGACTTAGAGACTTCTGCTTGGGCAGAAGTGGAGCTCAGGACCCATGCAGAAATGCTGGGGATCCCTGCAGATGTGTTTGCTGTGACCAGGTCACAAGCCAAAATGTCTAGCACTGAACAGGCCTTGGATTCTGGAAGAATGGACCAAGTGCCTTCCAAGAGGAGGAGTAGTAGGGTTAAGGCAGTGCCTTCCCCCTTGGCTCAGGAGGAAGATCAGTCCCTTGAGGGGGATGATCTCAGCCCTGAAGAAGGAACTGTCCCAGAGGAACTTGAACCTGACCAGGTTGAGTTCTTGGGGACAGGGGACCTTCTAGGGCAGATCTGAGCCAGGAGCAGCAGAGCTGCCCCTCCCTTGAACCCCTCAGACAGCAAGCTGCTGCTGAGGCTGCTGGGAAAGCTAGTGGTCCCCATACAGTGTATTGGGATGATGGACTCCTGTACTCAGAGAGTAGAGACCCCAAGCCTGGTGCTACCAGGAGGTTGGTAATACCTTTGAAGTTCAGGGGCTTCCTATTGACCCTAGCCCATGATATTCCCTTAGCAGGACACCTGGGCCAGAACAAGACTTGGGACAGAATTGTCCCTCACTTTCACTGGCCCCACATGTCTGAAGACAGTAAGGAGTTTTGTCGCTCCTGTGTAACCTGCCAAGCCAGTGGCAAAGCAGGTGGCACTACAAAGGCCCCCTGATACCACTACCTGTGGTGGGGGTGCCCTTTGAGAGGGTAGGGATTGACATTGTTGGTCCCATGGATCCCCAAACAGCATCTGGGCACAGATTTATACTGGTGGTAGTGGATCATGCCACCAGGTACCCAGAGGCTATACCCCTTAGGACCACTACAGCACCTGTGGTGGCAAGGGCCCTCCTGGGAATTTTCTCAAGAGTGGGCTTTCCTAAGGAGGTGGTATCAGACAGGGGTGCAAACTTCATGTCTGGGTACTTAAAGGCAATGTGGAAGGAGTGTGGAGTTACTTATAAGTTCACCACACCCTATCACCCACAATGCAATGGTTTAGTTGAGAGATTCAACAAAACCTTGAAGGGCATGATTAAAGGGCTCCCAGAAAAGCTTAGGCGTAGATGGGACATACTCTTGCCCTGCCTTTTATTCGCATATAGGGAGGTGCCTCAGAAGGGGGTTGGGTACAGCCCTTTTGAACTTCTGTTTTGGCCACCCTGTGAGGGGTCCACTGTGCTTGGTGAAGGAAGGATGGGAGTTACCTCTCAAGCCCCCAAAGTAAGATATAGTGGACTATGTACTTGGTCTCCGCTCCAGGATGGCTGAGTACATGAAAAAGGCAACCAAAAACCTTGAGGCTAGCCAGGAACTTCAGAAGGCCTGGCATGACCAAAGGCTGTTCTGACTGTTTACCAGCCAGGACAGAAGGTGTGGGTGTTGGAGCCAGTGGCCCCAGCAGCTCTCCAAGACAAATGGAGTGGACCCCACACTATTGTTGAGCAGAAGGGTGAGGTCACTTACTTAGTGGACCTGGGAACACCCAGGAGTCCCCAAAGGGTTCTCCATGTCAACAGACTTAAGCCATATGTGCTCATGGCTACTGATGAAGGGCAGGAGGAAGAGAGTGACCCACTCCCTGACCTGCTCTCACAGAACCCTGACGATGGGTCAGTTGATGGTGTAGCCTTGGCAGGCAGCCTCACTACCCAGCAACAAACTGATTGCAGGCAAGTCCTCAATCAGTTTAGGCATATGTTTTCACTGACACCCAGTCAGACCACCTGGTGCACTCATGAAGTGGACACTGGGGACAGTCTGCCTATTAAAAACAAGATTTATAGGCAACCTGACCATGTCAGGGACTGTATCAGGACTGAAGTCCAGAAGATGTTGGAATTGGGAGTGATTGAGCCCTCAGATAGCCCTTGGGCTAGTCCAGTAGTCCTAGTACCTAAACCTCACACCAGTGGTGGGAAAAGAGAGATGAGGTTTTGTGTAGACTACAGGGGCCTCAATGCAGTCACTAGGACTGATGCCCATCCAATACCCAGGGCAGATGAGCTCATAGATACTTTGGCCTCTGCCAAGTATCTCAGCACATTTGACCTAACAGCTGGCTACTGGCAGATCAGACTAGATGATACTGCAAAGCCCAAAACAGCATTTTCAACCCCTAGTGGGCATTATCAATTTGTGGTAATGCCCTTTGGTCTGAAAAATGCACCTGCCACTTTCCAGAGGTTGGTGAACACAGTTCTCACAGGACTGGAGGCCTATAGTGCAGCTTATCTAGATGATATTGCTGTCTTTAGCTCCACCTGGGAGGATCACCTGGTCCACCTCAGGAATGTTTTACAGGCCCTGCAAAAGGCAGGCCTGACTATCAAGGCCACTAAGTGCCAGATAGGGCAGAGTCAGGTTGTGTACCTGGGCCACCTTGTGGGTGGAGGCCAGGTTCAACCTTTGCAGAGCAAGATCCAGACCATCATGGACTGGACTGCTCCCACTACCCAGACTCAGGTGAGAGCCTTCTTAGGCCTGACTGGGTACTATAGGAGATTTGTCAAGGGGTATGGATCAATAGTGACACCCTTGAATGACTTAACTTCTAAGAAAATGCCCAAAAAGGTTCAGTGGACAGCTAGCTGTCAAAAGGCATTTGATGACCTCAAGCAGGCCATGTGCACTGCTCCAATTCTGCAGAGTCCTGATTACTCCAAGAAGTTCATTGTTCAAACAGATGCATCTGAATTGGGGGTAGGGACTGTACTGTCACAATTGAATGAAGAAGGTCAGGATCAGCCAGTAGCTTTTATTAGCAGAAGGCTGACCCCTAGAGAGAAACGTTGGTCAGCCATAGAGAGGGAGGCCTTTGCTGTGGTCTGGGCTCTGAAGAAGTTGAGGCCATACTTGTTTGGTACACACTTCCTGGTTCAGACAGACCATAAGCCCCTCTTATGGCTAAAACAAATGAAGGGTGAAAACCCCAAACTGCTTAGGTGGTCCATTTCCCTACAGGGGATGGACTTTACAGTGGAACATAGGCCTGGGAGTAACCATGCGAATGCAGATGGACTCTCTAGGTATTTCCACTTAGAACATGAAGACTTAACTGGGCAAGGTTAGTTTAATGTCCCTACGTTTGGGGGGTTGCTTCACAGGGGTACCCCCACTTTTTGCTGATACTTCACTGGTTTTCGACATTAGTCTGGCTGGGGCCCTGCTATTCAGAACCCCAGCCTAGCTGTTTCCTCTTTAAAAGGGTCTCCATGTGCCTTAGGCACATCACTGATTGGGATCTGGAGTGCCCTTGTAAGTCCCTAGTATATGGTATACTATGTACCAAGGGCATAGGTACCTCAGAGGCCTGCCAGGGGCTGCAGCATGTATTATGCCACCCCTGGTAGGCCATCCAAACTGACACCACAGGTCTGCTACTGCAGCCTGGGTAAGGTGGTGCATGCACCCCTTGCTGTGGTATAGGTTACCTATATCACTAAATGCATACACACATATAAACCTATAAGTCACTCCTAAGGCAGGCCTTATCAATCCTAAAGGCAGAGTGCATGGTTCCTATGTGAGAGGGTGCCCCTGCATGAGCAGGGCCCCTCTGCAGCGTTCGGAGACCATCTCTGATGCTGTTTGTAGTGCAGCCTGACCATATACTCTTAAACGCATTATATCCTCGCGGTAAAATGCTAACTATGGAATGGCTGCACCTAAACATGTCGTGTTTGGTGTCAAACATCTTGGAATACTACCCCCCGCCAATCCTGGCGGCGGGGGTAGCATTCCACCCTTCTGGAGGGAAAGGCATGTTAACTCTGACGAGTCCGGTAACTTCTTTCCAGAGCCCTGGCATCACAAAATGGATGCTGCTGCCACAGACACGAGTCTGGCCTCCTGCTGCTGGACGAAACTCCGGCAGGGGAGGCCTGGACAATAGGTTTCCTGTCCCAGGGAGGTGTGACCACCTCCCCAGACAGGACAATGTGTATTGGGGCTGGGCGGGAGCACTTTCGGGTGCTTTGAAGTCCTGCACTGGGGGCACATTTGGGGTCCCTGTGCATACCCCAGTTCAAACCGGATCCGGGGCTTGCAGCCCCTGCTTTGGCGCGAACTGGACAAACGGAAAGGGGTGTAGCCACCCCTTTGCCCTGACCCACCCATAGGTGGGGCCACAGAGTAGTCCATCCCCTATTTTTAGAATAAAGGTAGGAACCCAGTCCCTAGGACTTTAGATTATACCTGGATGAAACTCTGACACTGAATCCTGGACCTTCGACGCTCTACGACAAGATTAGAGGACTGAAGAATCTCCCTTGTGGTCAAGGAGTGACTCCCCTGCTTGGCAGGCACCAAAGAAGCATCTGTCCGGTTCGCATCACTGAAGCTCCCGTCGGACGCCGAAGTCATCGCATCACCAGAGGTAGATTCTCAGACTTCTCCGAGGCTACCCTGAGTCCCCAGCAAAGCTGAGGCCCGTGGCTATCGTGGGTGACTTGAGACCGTGACCCCTGGACACCGAGCACATTTGCAAGTGCACCATCTTCTGGGTCTCCCAAGAAGTCATGCTTTGGGCTCCGAGTAGCCCTAGCCTCCAGCACCACCTGCACCGAAGATCACTGGCCCCCACTCCACGAGTGTCCTGTAAGCCAGCTCCACGTGCGGCGTCACGAGGCTCCTTCGCAGTCGCTAGCCCGTTGGCTAGTAGCCCTTAACGAAGGCCAATCTTTTCTTTACTTGGCATCCTCGTTGCTCCAGGCCTGCCCTCACTTACCCTCGCTGGGTGAGTTCCCCAGACCTTGCTGGTCTGCATCATCGACGATCTACATCTTACTCAAGACTTGCCGTTGCCAAGGCTTGTTGGGTCCAATCCGGTCGCCGACACCTCAGCACTCGACAAACATCGAGCCACAGCCCGAATCCTGCTCCTGGTTGCCGACAACGCCTCCCGGACCTCGTGGCTGAAGAGTCAAGACGACCGTCACCGCACCTGAAGCACTCGACATCGGTGGGCATCTGTCCATCGCTTTCCTGGTCACTGGCTAGTGACCCAGACTCTGTCCCCTCTGCTTTCAGGTTCTTCAGAACTCCGATCCACTCTTGGATCCACCCGGACACTTTTCTCCTGGTCGCCAGCAGCACTTTGCAGCAGATCGCCATACGAAACGACGACGAAACCCGACCCCGAAAGGCACCTATGCACCCGGCTTCCCTGGGTGAGGTAACACGAGTACTCCGGTGCTCCCGTGGGTAGAGACTCTTCAAAGTCCTAGATCTCAAAGGGTTTTGTCCTAGTCCTCTTTTAAGTGTCCCTTTCCTCTATTTTCCCGATCCCGACTTTCTCCATAGAAGTTAACGGCGTATCGCGGTTGTGTATTTACACTGCACGCGTCTCCTGTGGGTCCCCTGTGTCACTACCTTGGGTGGTTCCTTGTGGTCCAAGCACTTCTAGAGGCTCTAGGCCTAGTGTCTAGTTCAGTCGTGGTTCGCATACCACTTTATTGGTATATGGTTTGGTACGCCCCTAGGGCCCAAACGTGTATTTGTGCTATTACTGTGATTTAAGATCTTATAACCTATGTACTTCGAACTCTAGCCTCATAAAGAGACTAGAGGGGTGTGTTTAGTAATAAATACATATATTTTGAATATATACCTGGTGTGGTGCTCTTTCATTTGGTCACTCAAGAGATTATAGACTGGTAAAACAAGCTGCTTTACATTCCTTCAAGACTTAGCCTGAAGGCTGCTCTCCATAGCTACCACTAGGATAGCTTTCAATAAGGTTGTCTTTAACCTACCTACCATAAGAGTCGATTTGGACTGGTGCACGGTGCCCACTATAATTAGTGGACAGCATATGCCAGGCCAACTTCTCACAGGAGGTAGCAGCCAGGACCCGGCAAAAGAAACTGGAGGCCATCAGGGCCGAATACCAGCAGCTGGTGGCCGAGGAGGAGGCAGCGGCAGCTGCAGCTGAAAATGGCCCAGACCCCAGCCGGGTCCCATTGTCTCCAATGGACCGTCGCCGTGATCACAAGGCAGCCACTCGCCGCCATTCCAGCAATGCTGCTCCCCCCTAATTTTGAGCCTTTCAGCGCTGCATGCTCCAGAAAGCCAGGATGGAGGAGCATTTGGACAACTTGAAGAGGAAGCTCCTATCCCACCGCTAGGCCTCTTTTGCCCCTTTTGTGATGGGTGGGACTTGTTGGGGAGTGGGTGGGAATGTGGGAGTTGGGGCATTTTTGGTGTTTTCTTATTTCTTCTTTTTAGACAATTACGTTTTGGGACTTTTACTTTGGACTAAGCTTACTTTAGATATTGGTTAGGGTTAGGGCAAGGGGTGGGCCAGTTGTTGTAGGTTTACTAATTTATATTTGTTAGGGAAATACATTTTTTATAGTTGAACACATGATTTAATCTTTTTTGGGTGGTTACTGTTTTACTTCGCATTGCTGCCTTTGGTGCAGGCCCGCAGCCAGTTTTTTAAATCTGATGATAGTGTAACAACAACAAAATAGTTAAGCGGTACCCTCACTTGTCCTACTACTCTCAATCAATCAGGGATTTATAGAGCACACTAATCACCCATGAGGGTTTCAAGGCTCGGGGTTTAGGGCAGCTCTCAGGACATCTGAAGAGCCAGGTCTTGAGGTCTTTTCTGAAGGCTTGCAGCGTAGGGCTTTGTCTGATGCTGAGGGGGAGTTCGTTCCAGGTCTTGGACGGAATGTAGGAGAAGGATCAGCCCCCCGTTCTGGCTCTGTGGATGCAGAGGATATCGGCAAGGGCTAGGTCGGCGGAGCAGAGGTTTCTCTTGGGGACATGGAAGGAGATTCTTTCATTGAGGCATTGGGGTCCGGTGTTGTGGAGGGCTTTGTAGGCGTGAGTGAGCAGCTTGAAGGTAACTCTCTTTTTGACGGGGAGCCAGTGGAGGTCGTGGAGGTGCTGAGTGATGTAGTCGTGTTGTGGGATGCTGAGGACGAGTCTGGTTGCGGCGTTCTGGACGGTCTGGAGATTGTGAAGGAGTGATTTGTTGATTCCGGAGTAGAGGGCATTTTCGTAGTCCAGCCGGTTCACTGACAAAAAATCGATGTAAAAAATATTGATCAAAAAAATATTGATGAAAAAATATAGACTACAAAAATATCGACTTCATTTACTTAAACAGGTAAGTACAAAAATATCGACTTAAAAATATCGATGTAAAAAATATAGATGTACAAAATATTGATTTTTATATATATATAAAATAAAATAATATATCAAATATATTAAATATTAAAATTCATTTTAACAAAATAAAATTAATTTAATGCATATTTTAACAACAAATAAATAAATGTAATATAAAAAAATAAACACAAACATAATTACTTATACATATATATATATATATATATATATATATATATATTTTTTTTTACTTTAAAACAATAAATAAACTATTATTTTTAATTTATTTTAAAAGTCTAACATTATATAAAAATATATATCAATAATTTAAAATATAACAAAAAAACATTCTATAATAAATTAAAACATTAAACAAAAAAAAAATTTAAACTTAAATTTCCCAATACAGTCAGTGCAACAGTAGGGACAGTGTTGGATAGCAGAGAGGTAAACATTATTATTCCCACTCCAATAAGTACAACAATAGGGAAAGTGTTGGACAGCGAAAGAGTAAAAATTACTATTCCAACTCCAATGAGTGCAACAGTAGGGTAAGTGTTGGATAGCGAAGGGATTAAATTTACTATTCCAACTCCAGTCAGTGCAACAGTAGGAAAAGTGTTGGATAGCGGAACGGTAAAATTTACTATTCCCACTCCAGTGAGTGCAACAGTAGAGAAAGTGTTGGATAGTGGAGGAGTGAAATTTACTATTCCCACTCCAATGATTACAACATTAGGGAAAGTGTTGGATAGCGAAGGGGTAAAAATTACTTGTCCTACTCCAATAACTGCAACAGTAGGGAAAGTGTTGGATAGCGGAGAAGTAAATTATACTATTCCCACTCCAATGAGTACAACAGTAGGGAAAGTGTTGGATAGCGAAGGGGTAACAATTACAATTCCCACTCCAGGAAGTGCAACAGTAGGGAAAGTGTTGGATAGCAGTGGGATAAAATTTACTATTCCCACTTCAGTAAGTGCAATAGTAGGGAAAGTGTTGGATAACAATGAGGTAAACATTATTATTCCAACAGAAAAGGCTGAACAGAGCGGACCAGCAGAAGATCAGGCTCTTCCACTGGACCCCCAGGGATGAGGCGCAGGCAGGAACCTGCGGGTGGAGGAGGGCCTCGAACTCCTACCTGGGAACCAGAAAGGCCCTGGGGGCAGTGCATCAATGACGGAGCTGCGCGAGGGTAGAGCAGTTTCCCTGACCAGGAGATCAGAGGTCTTGCTCGCCTTGTCGCACAGCAGCTGCCATTAAGTAGGGGTCACAGGGAGGGAGAGCAGGGGGGAGGCGGGAGGCAGGAGCGGGTACACGCTGGGGACGAGTGGCCGTGGGGGCAGCAGCGGCGACAAGAAGGCAAAAGGCAATGAAAAAAATAGAGGCAACAGAGAAATCGGCAAAAAAGGTAGAGATAGAAAAAACAAAGACAGGATGAACAGAAAACAGAAAAAAACACAAAAGGCTGAACAGAGCGGACCAGCAGAAGAGCAGGCTCTTCCACTGGACCACGAGGGATGAGGCGCAGGCAGGAGCCTGAAGTTGGAGGAGGGCCTCGAACACCTACCTGGGAACCAGAAAGGCACTGGGGGCAGTGGCTCCAGGATGGAGCTGTGCGAGGGGAGAGCAGTTTACCTGACCCGGAGGTCAGAGGTCTTGCTCGCCCTGTCGCGCAGTGCCCACCATTAAGTAGGGGTCATGGGGAGGGAGAGCTACAGGGAGGCGGAAGGCGGGAGCGGGTACACACTGGGGGGGGGAGTGGCCGCAGCAGCGGCAAGAAGAAGGCAAAAGGCAATGAAAGGCAATGAAAAAAATAGAGGCAACAGAGAAATCTGCAAAAAAGGTAGAGATAGAAAAAACTAAGACAGGATGACTAGAAAACAGAAAAAGACAGAAAAGGCTGAACAGAGTGGACCAGTAGAAGAGCAGGCTCTTCCATTGGACCAACATGGATGAGGTGCAGGCAGGAGCCTGTGGGTGGAGGAGGGCCTTGAACACCTACCTGGGAACCAGAAAGGTGCCGGGCAGTGCCTCAACGATGGAGCTGCACGAGGGGAGAGAAGTTTCCCTGACCAGGAGGACAGAGGTCTTGCTTGCCCTGTCACGCAGCTGCCACCATTAAGTAGGGGTCGGGGGAGGGAGAGCAGCTGGGAGGTGGGAGGAGGGGTGGGTACACGCTGGGGGAGGGGCCGCGGGGGCAGCAGCAGTGGGAAGAAGGCAAAAGGCAATAAAAGGCAATGAAAAAAACAGAAACAACAGAGAAATCGGCAAAAAAGGCAGAGATAGAAAAAACAAAACCAGAAAAAGACAGGATGAACAGAAAACAGAAAAAGACAGAAAAGGCTGAACAGAGCAGACCAGCAGAAGAGCAGGCTCTTCCACTGGACCACCAGGGATGAGGTGGAGGCAGGAGCCTGCGGGTGGAGGAGGGCCTCAATCACATACCTGGGAACCAGAAAGGCACTGGGGGCAGTGCCTCAACGACGGAGCTGCTCGAGGGGAGAGCAGTTTCCCTGACTAGGAGGTCAGAGGTCTTACTCTCTCCTAGTCTCTGCAGTCTGCAACTATATTAACCCCTAAGGACATGGAGAGGATGGGTGTGTGAATTTCCATTGTTTATAGATTATTGCAGTTCAAAAATGAATCCCACACATTTCTTCTCTTACCTGATTAGATGAAGCGATGGCTGCATGGTTTGCCAAAGTGCCATGGTGGTGGTAGTAGACAGTAGCAGCATGCTAATGCACTAGTCGAATAGTGGGCCCGATTCACAGAACTAACTTACGACAAAATCCTAAACTTACTACCATTTTGGTATTCACAGAATGAACTTACTCATTTTGGTATTCACAGAATAAACTTACTCATTTTGGTATTCACAGAAGACACTTACACATTTTGTGTAACTTACACATTTTGTTGTAACTTACACATTTTGTGTAACTTACTCATTTTGTGTAACTTACACATTTTGTGTAACTTACACATTTTGTGTAACTTACACATTTTGGTATTCACAGAAGGCACTTACTCATTGATGAGTAAGTGCCTTCTGTGAATACCAAAATGAGTAAGTTAATTCTGTGAATACCAAAATTGTTGTAAGTTCATTCTGTGAATACCCAAATGTGTAAGTTCATTCTGTGAATACCAAAATTGTTGTAAGTTCATTCTGTGAATACCCAAATGTGTAAGTTCATTCTGTGAATACCCAAATGTGTAAGTTCATTCTGTGAATACCAAAATTGTTGTAAGTTTAGGATTTTGACGTAAGTTAGTTCTGTGAATCAGGCCCAGTGAAAATACCAGACCCAGAAGTTAAGACCCACTCCCTCTTAGCCGAACTCAAACTGTAGGATAAGGAATATTCATTGCAGGGAACTCATTAATTTGAAATAAAAACTGAGTTAATGCCATTATTATATGCAAGCTTTACAAAACAAATGAGACAGTCACCAGAGACTAGACTACAAGTACACAAGAAGAAGAGAGACAATAGAGAAAATATGATAAGCAATGCTAAATTTAAATAATCAGAATGGTGAGCTAGTAAAAGTTTCAAAATGAAGTTGACTGGAGCTATGAAGTAGACAAGTGTAACCTTTGACACAAGACAGTGCCTGAAGGATGATGCTGGCAATTTCGTTCCTCTGAAAAAAATGTAAATATTGAATACTGTGCATGGGTGGCTAATCTAAATATAATATTGCCAGTGTGGGCTATACTTAGAGCTGAAGAAGATCCTTGCTCTGCACAGAGATGGTGTTACTTTCACCACATCCGCCCCACCAGGTGTGTGATCAATTAATGGTGTAAATGTAATTTAGTCACACCTCAATAGATCACACAGCCTGGACGAATAGGGTTAGGGGTTTGATGAATGGATGGGAAGGGGGATTTGAGGGAAAGGTTTGACAAAGACAAACTCTATACAAGGACAACATTCATCTTGGCAGCCACCCATCATAAATCTGTTATGGGAGGAAAAGGAAATGGAGGAATGATGATGCGTAGTACAGGTAAACCAAATCAAATTGTAAGTCTGCCCCAGAGAGACTCAAGTTACACTATGTTCTGTTGTATCAAGCTTTGAAAGATTGCAAATAAAATTAAAATATCTGTAGGAGTCAAGTAAACACACATTAAACAACACACACAGTTCTAATGTTTAAAGAGAAAAAATGATATTGTATTTAATCAATCAATCACAGGTTTGTAAAGCACACTACTCACCCGTTAGGGTCTCGAGGCGCTGGGGGGGTTTGTGCGGCTCTGTTGGGGTCATTCGAAGAGCCAGGTCTTGAGGTCTTTCCTGCGTATGGTGTCCAACTCTGTACCAACTGTGTCCTGAGTTCCGACTCAAATGCAATAGATTGGCCTGTAGTACAATTTTGTTGTTGCACAACAAGAAGGGAAAGTTTGAGTAATTTTTTGTGTAGACTAGATTTGTGTTTGTGTTATCTAAGGAGCTGGTCGGGTCTGACTCTTTGAAGAGTATAAAGCAGAAAACAATAAAACAAGCAGTGTGGACTGTTGAGTGGACTCAATGAAGGAATCTCGCTATCGCTCAAAGTGGAACGAAACAAAATAACCTCAGGGGAAAATTGATCAGCCGTCGGTAGGCCATCAACATCGTAAATCATCACAAACACATTTTAAGCGAAATAGTTACAAATAAATATCAGTGGCGGCTGGTGGAATTTTAAACTGGTAGGGCATATGCAGAACAAATCAACGTATGCGAGCGAGCCAGACAGAAATAAGGGGGGTTCAGGGGGGTTCTCCCCCCGTGAAGACATTTTTTTAAAATTGGCATCTTTGTGGTGCGATTTTCAGTACTATTTCTGTGATAAATGGACTAAAAATTCAGTTCTTCTAGGCATTCATAAAAGAAAACTCATACATTATTTCAGAGAATTTCTGGGTTGCCAAGCAAGTCTGACTTCTGAAGAGGGCTACGGTACTAAGCAAGACTGCTTTGGCTCTACCCTTTCCAATAGAAAACACATAACATAGGTGCATAAAGGGCTACAAAGAAACACACTTGTAATTTTGTTCCTACCGGAAATGCAGGCTGGCCACTTCCTTTTCGGCATTGGCTATTCAATGTTGATTGCCCAGTAATCTTTATGTCATATTAAATAGCTACAAGTATAAGAAATATCCATTCGAAACAAACATTTAATTTTTAGGAAGTTAACAAAAGCTTTGCATTTTTGAGCAAGGCAATTTTGCAAAATAAAAAATTAAGTAAATATTGTACTTAAAATAGTTCATATAGCGCGCTGAAGCCCTTGGGTCCATCAGATATAAAAATAAGTTATGAACTGAGTCTAGTATGCATTGCTTAAAATATATGAAATACCCATTAAAAATCTTTCATTTATTTTAGAAAGAAACAACAAAAACTTTATATGTATAAGCAGGCTAGGTAAAATTGTTCAAAAATAAAACTTTTTACTTTATTTTTAAATACTTTGCATGCCACTCTCAGGCCCTTGTGCCTGTCAGTACAGTAGAAAATGGTTACATAAACATAAATTATGAAAATAAATAAATGTACAGTTTAAGAAATATCCCTTCAAAACCAATATATTTGTAAACACAAACAAAATAATTTTAAATAATAATATGTAACTACTTTGCATGCCACTCTCAGGTCCTTGTTCCCATCAGCCAGCACAGCAGAAAATAGTTAAATAAAAAGAAATTATGAAAATAAATAAATGTACATTTTAAGAAATTTCAAAACAAATATGATATTTTTAAACACAATTTAAAAAAAATAATAATATTTAAATACTTTGCATGTCAATCTCAGGTTCTTGTGCTTTTCAAAACAGTAGAAAATGGTTAAATAAAAATAAATGAGAAAAATAGCTAAATGTTGTACATTTAAAGAAATATACCCTCAAAACCAACATATTTTTAAACACAAACAAAAAAAATATTTTAAATAATAATAAAATATGAAAACAAATATAAATACATTCCCATATACATAAACACACTTATATAAATACATATCAACTGTACAGGAGTTGTATGAATATTAAATGGGATGGTTAAATTGCCAAAAGTACTTCCTAATGTTATCAAACAAAACAAACCGAGCTATAAACACTTGAAACTATGATCACACATCAGGTTCATATTTTCTATTTATATAGAAAGCTTGCTCGTCGATCTTTAATCTGAACAAACTTTTCGATTGTTCTTTTGTTGAATTCTGGTATTTCCTTTATTAGCTCTCCATCCATTGATAGCATAGCCAATGCATTAATTCTAGCTTGAGTCATTGTGTTTTGCAAAAATGTTTTTACCCTCTTTAGTGTGGAAAAACATCGCTCAGACTCTGCTGTTGTCATGGGTGTAGTAATGACAACTCTTAAAAGCTTTATGGTCTCAGAAAAAGACTTCTTTAAGTTGTTTTCACACAAAAAGCTAAATAAAGCCATGGCACCACCAGTAGTCTGACGGAAGTCACGTCATCCATACAGGACTGAAAGTTCTGTATGCAATCTGGCTTTGTCTAACATAGGATAGGCTTCTATCATTTCTGCGAGTGCCTCAGCTGGGAAAGATTTGTCATGTCTTTCAAAAAGGTCACTTTGCAATAGTGTTGCACTTAACAAGATGCTTTGTGAATGCAAAGCGCTCTCTGGCATGGACCACAATAATGTCACAGACTTCTTTTGCTTACTGGGTCAAAGTATTTATTTGCAGTCTCCGGTTTACAAATGTACATTGTTGTGGCAGTGTAGAATCCAAACTGTCAATGTATTCTCGTACTTTGGTGAGGCTTGTCACAAAGTCTGTAGTAGCTTTCTGGACAGACACAGTGTCAATGTCTTGCTTTTGCAATTGATTATATAAAATGTCTATGTGGGGCATTATACGGTGAAAAAGAAACAGAAAGAATATAAACTCTCTATCTTCTAATGTTCTAGTAAATCCCTTAGCTTCACATATAGTATTTGACTCGAAATCACCTCTGTTTGCAATGGTTGACATGCATTCAAGAAGATCGTCTCTGTATTCATAAATTATGTTTATTGCTCGAATATTGAAGTTCCAGCGAGTTGCAGATCCTCTTGGAAGTCTTCTTGAAACTATTTGTTCAAGAATATCAGTTCTTTTCGGGGAACATGCAAAAAATGCTGTTATACCACCAACCTCTGAAAAGAAAATGTTAACTCTAGGGGGCTTATTTATGAAAAGTGATGCATTGCTGCGTGAAAACAGCGATGCGTCACTTTTCATTGCGCCCTCCTTGCGACACCAATGATGCGTCATATTTACAGTATGACGCATCATGTCGCAAGGAGTTACAGATACGTCAGTATTTCTGACGTATCTGTAGGCGCAAAAATGACGCATTGCTGGAGTGTGTCACAAAAGTGACGCAACTCCAGCAATGTGTCCTTTCACATGGGGCAAGCCCCATGTGAAAGGGCCTGCGTCAGTCTTACGCCTGCCATGAGGCAGGCGTAAGATATTGACGCATTAGGGTCAAAGAAATGGCGCAGTGAAATCTTATAGATTTCACTGCGGCACTTCTACGACCCTTTCTTGCGTCGGAACGCCCCCCCTGCATACATTATACCTGGCGCAGGTATAATGTGGCACAGGGGTTTACAAAGTGACGCATCTACCTAGATGCGTCACTTTGTAAATATGACGCACCATGGCGCATTTTTTACACTGCTGGTGCGTCACAAAAAGTGACGCACTGGCAGCGTAAGAGTGACGCAAGGGCTCATAAATAAGCCCCTAGATATTTTGGAGGAAGCCTGTTCCATAATTAGGTTAAGTTGGTGGGCATAGCAATGAATATAATGTGCATTTGCGTAAACATCCCTGATTTTCTTTTGCACCCCACCAGTTGCACCACGCATGACGCTGGCACCATCGTAGCTTTGAGCAATTACTTTTCCTTTAGCTCATTGCTCAGGGAAAACAATGTTTAATTCATTAAGAATGGCTGAGGCAATTGTTTCTGTAGATGAGTCTTTTAGATGTGTGAAACAATAAAATCTTTCAGCTACCTTGCAATTTCCATCAATGTAGCGGAAGACCAGAACTGACTGTGTCTTAGTAGAGACATCAGTTGTATCGTCAACTTGCATAGCTACATAATAACTGCTGTGTAATATATTCTCTTATTACTTCCAGCATTCAGTCCAGCTATTCATTCTGAATAGTTTTGGAAGTGCCTTTAAACACTGTGGCTGTTTTTAAATGTGTTTCCATAGCACTGTCAATGCTGGAGATAAAATCAACAAGGCCCCTGAACACGCCAGGATTTAGAGACTCTTCAGTTTCATCATGGCCTCGTAATGCCAATTCAAAGGCACCACTAATACGAATACAGTCAATCAATTTTGATAAAATGTATCGGTTTTTATCCACTTCTGCATTATGTTTTCTTACTCCCACATGGTATGCTTCGTTCAATTGCTGTACAATGTCCGATTTTCCAAAAAGAGATAATTTCAACATATTTGTCAAATGGGATTTACAGGAATCATGTTTTTTATTTTTTCAGCCTGATGCTTTAGGTCAGTAACTCCTGTTTTTGTCCAGGTAACTTCACCTCCAAAGAGTAAGCAAGGGAAACAGAATAAAGCATTTTTAGAAGCGCTACCAGTAAGCCATTCTATCCTATCAAACCATGTTCTGGTAAACCGACGTGTGTAACCCTTTCCCCTATCTTTTGCAGACTGCTCAATTTTAATTTCAGGTTTATCAGCTCCTAACGTTTTCACTTACAGTTTATCTGCATGTGTCAAGCCCAAAAGGGGTTTACGAGTAAACTGTCAACTGTGTTCATTGTGTCCAGCAATAGATCAGACTGGAAATAGAAAACCTAACCTGTTTTTAAATATGCCCTCGGTTGAAGACACAAAAACTATATTACGCAAAATACTGAATAAACACTAATGAATTGTCATGCACACAATAGTAACAGCAATTAGTCATCCATCCTCATTCTGACAGGAATGCAACTGCAGCAGCACGTACAGCTGTCCCCCAAGTGGTATAGCCTTGTAACTATTTCAGAATTCCTCCTGGGATCCTGTTAATAATTAAAATATGATGTAAGCTTTGAGGCTAGGTGCCATTGCATGCACAACACCAGTGGCGATTGAACAACTTGAGCATGTCAATTCAGTGATCTGCCTAGAATTTAAAGGGTATATTCAAATTATGGGGTATTTGAATTAATATTATAAGGATAAAATCACTATATGTTAGGAGTAAACCTAAAACAAAGTACTTATACATTTGGACTTGACTTTAGATGGCAAATAATACAAAACGTGTTGAAAATTTTCTATAAAAGCATAAGACTCACATTGAGCAATACCCTTTAAAAGAGTTCTAGGCAGATCTCTGATATATCCAGTACCCGTCTGTACCAAGCACAGCAAAATAAATGTATATTTTTCCAATTCAGAGTTTAACATTGCAGTTAGACTATTTCCAAATTCAAAAATATTTGAATGGAGCTATTCTACACACAAGACAGACTATAATTACATCCTATAGATAGTGCTAGTCATATCAGTGATCCTATTACTAAATGGACTGGAGTCACACTGTCACAACACATTAGATAGATTTTATATATCCTACTCACTGTACATACTCTGTGTGCAGTAAAAGTATGGTGGGGAAAAAAGTAGACTGAAAAACATCGGTGTCAAAAATATTGTTGACTGAAAAAATAGAATGAAAATAAGTAGCGGCTTAAAACATGGTAAAATGTCATGCATTATAGAGGACACGTAAGTGTACTGGGAGCAGGGGTAAGGGGCATCCTCCCAAAGTAGACAGGAGCATTTAAAATGAGGTAAGGGAAATGGCTGGGAGATTAGCAATGCATTTGAATAATTCAGGTAAAGTTAGCGTTAATGGACAATTAGGGGATTGTAGGGTAGCACTAAGGAGTAGTAGAGGGCTATTATGAATCAGGGTAGCATTAAAGAGTAGTACATTTTTTAAGCATCAAGAAACAATAGAATGTATGGGCAGTTTGGGGTTTAATAGCTTTAGGGATGGTAAGCATTAAGGGATAGTAAGGGATAGTAAGGGATTATTAGGATACAGTTAGATAAATGAAAGTGTGCATACAATAATAAAAGATTTAAAAATCAACATTTTGGGAATTTTCATAGTTAATCATGAAAAACACAAAATTATCCCCTTGAAATTTTTACTCGCCACAACCTCATACTCTCTGAACTGTTCTGCTAGGATAAACCAACAGGCCTCCACACCTAAAGACCACACAGTTGGCACCCATATACAGCTGAATGTGGACCTTTGCGGTAAATAGAGAAGCATGTCCTACCTTCTGGCCTGAGGTCAAGGACCAGGAAGCTGAGTTTCGATCAAGGTTCTGTCGCAGCAGGGCCCAAGCCACCACGTGTCTTCTTTCGATATCTCTCAGTACTGATCTTGAATGTGATTATATTAAGAGCAGTCTTAACTCCAATTTCTCATGTGGTAAAAGAATTAAAACAAGAATTATTACCAACAATTACACTGTATTCATGTAATGTTTCTAGCAAATGTGCTTCCTGTACAGTACTTTTTTACACAAAACAAATAAACACAAACATTTAAGATAATACATTCAGGTGGTTTTAATGGAATGTGCATGAGTGCAAGTGAGATCCTGGGTCTCTGCAAGCATTGTGATTTGTGTAATTTTGTGTAGAGTTGCTGGTTTCTGCAAAGAAGTGCATACACATGTTTAAACATGAATCTATGTGAACGAATGTGTGTGTATGTTTTAGTATGTGTGCATTGCAGTGAGTGCCTGTGGTGCTGTGCCTGAACTCTAGAATCATGTTGGTGTAGTGAGCAGAGTTATGGGAACACCTCATGTGACTCTACTGTGTATGAACCCCAGCCCTGCCTGCCTCTGTGCCTCTTACCAACATTGGCTCCATGTGTGAGGCCCGCCTACAGAGTAATATGGGGCCATAGACCTGACTGTGGTCCTTCGGCCATGCCGGAACCCAACTCATCTTCCTGCCCCATGGTCCCCGTGTGCGAGACCGCCGACAGCCAGAGCAGCGACTCCAAGCCCCAGGTACACTCTCGAGGGCCCACGGCCTGACTTCAACCCCCACTGCATTGAAGACCTTTCCGAGGCGGAGGTGGCCGGTGGACTCATTTGAGGATTACTATGACTCCCTCAAAGGAAGCACCTGCATCTTTCTTGAGCACTGTGATGTCCCAGGAGAATGAGCTATTAACTTTACTACTGGCATAACTCTTGATAAACTGATTAGACCGTTGTCCTTAAGGCTTAGCTTTAATTAGATAAACATGGCCTCTTTTTCTACAACTGGTGTGGAGTTTTTGGTGGTGTCTTTCACTGTGTTACTTTACTATGTGTTGCACTAATACTTTACACATTGCCTCTTTGATAAGCCTGCCTGCTCTGCACCAAGCTACCAGACGATAAGCAGAGGTAATCTTACATGTGTATCTGAATTAACCTGACTAGAATGGTGGGTTCCTGCTGGCTTAGGTGTATACCCTAGTCAACCAAAATCCCCATTTGTAAGAGGGACACATTCAGCAGCGCCTGCAGGTTGTCTGCTTTCATTCCAAGCAGCAACATGCAAAGGGGGTGGGGGGGCTTATCAGATTCCATCAGGCCGAATTTAAAGGGCCATCAGGCATCCTTTTGTTCCAGGGAGCTATCTAGAGCTTCACACCTAGATGCAAATGCCTCGACCGAGGCGAAGAAGCTGCGCTCATCCTCCTGGACCTCTCAGTCGCCTTCAACACCGTTTCCCACCAAACCCTCAGTGCAAGACTCCATGATGCCGGCATCCGCGACAAAGCCCTGGATGGATCCACTCCTTCCTCACCGGCGGAACACAGAGAGTCAGACTTCCACCATTCAACTCAAAACCCACAGAAATCAGCTGCAAAGGGCCTCAGTGATCCTCCCTGAGCCTCACCATCTTCAGCATCTACAGGGCCCCACTTGCAGCCATCATCAGAAACCACAGACTCAACATTGTCTCCTACGTCGACAACACCCAGTTGATTCTCTCCCTCACAGAAGAACCCACAGCCACCAAGAGCAACTTCCACAAGGAGATAAAGGCAGTCTCCACCTGGATGAAGGACAGCTGCCTCAAGCTTAGCTCAAACAAGACCTAAGTCCTCATCCTGGGATCCACCCCTCAGTGCTGCCACCCCCTCTGCCTGGGACGACTCCTGGTGGCCCAGGCAGAGGGGGCCTGCAGCACTTGGAACCCCCCCTACCCACTGACCACGCGCAAAACCGTGGCATCTTCCTGGACTCCTCGCTCTCAATAAACCACCAAATCAACGCCGTTTCATCCTCCTATTTCCACACGCTCCATCTACTTCATATGATCTTGCAGTGGATCCCCACCCAGTACGGGAAACCGTCATGCGCTCGTCAGCACTGTAGCCGGCACCACCCAGAAACTCCAAAAGAAACTGCAGAACATCCAGAACACCTCTGCCAGACTCATCCTGAACATCCCAGGCTCAGCCACATCCCAGGTCACCTGAGAGACCTTCACTTGCTACCTATCAACAAAGGAATTGCCTTCAACCTCCTCACGCATGCCTACAAATCCCTCCACAACACCAGACATGCATACCTCACCTCCCAACTACACCCTGCTGGGAGACCTCAACTTCCACCTCGACAACCAATTAGACCCCAACACCACATCCCTTCTGGACAACCTCCACAACATTGGACTCCCCCAGATCGTGACCGAACCCATGCACTCAGCAGGACACACCCTCGACCCCCTCTTCACAACAGGAAACTCCATCACGTTTAGCCACACCACCGAACTCCGGTGGACAGACCATCCTCGCCGCAACAGATGACATCTGCTTCCTCCTGGACAGAGGAGAAACAGTAGCCCTCATCCTCCTCGACCTCTCAGCGGCCTTCGACACAGTCTCCCACCGCAGCCTAACATGCAGACTCCACGACGCAGGGATCCGGGACAAGGCCCTAGACTGGATCCACTCTTTCCTCTCCGGCAGAACGCAGCGGGTCAGACTCCCTCGTTTCCTCTCGGACCCTACACCAACCACCTGCGGAGTCCCCCAGGGGTCCTCCCTCAGCCCCATGCTCTTCAACGTCTACATGACTCCGCTCGCCCCCATCATCAGAACCCATGGAATCAGCATTGTTTCATACGCAGACGACACCCAACTCATTCTCACCCTATCCAACGAACCCAACGCAGCCAAACACAACTTTCAAGAAGGCATGGAAGCTGTCGCCAAATGGATGAAAAGCAGCTGCCTACAACTCAACAATGACAAAACAGAAGTACTCATCATGGGCCCACACCCCGATGCCTGGAATGACACCTGGTGGCCCCCCGCCCTCGGAAGCCCACCCACCCCCACGGACTACGCACGCAACCTTGGAATCATCCTGGACTCCGAGCTCAAAATGGACCACCAGATCAACGCCGTCGCATCCTCCTGCTTTCACACCCTCCGCCTCCTACGTAAGACCTTCAAATAGATCCCCCTCGAGCACAGAAAGACCCTCATCACCAGCAGACTCAACTACGGCAACGCACTCTACGCCGGAATAAACAAAAACCTCACCCGCAAACTACAAAACATCCAGAACGCCGCCGCAAGATTGGTCCTCAACCTGCCAAGACACTGCCATATCTCCCAGCACCTGCGCACACTCCACTGGCTCCCCATCGAGGCTAGAATCACCTTCAAGATTCTCACCCACTCACACAAAGCCCTCCACAACACCGGACCAGCATACCTGAACAGCCGACTCAAATTCCATGCACCCCAAAGGACCCTACGATCAGCCCAGCTCTCCTACGCCGTGGTCCCCCGCGCCAGAAAGACCAGATCGGGAAGCCGCTCCTTCTCCTTCCTCGCGGCCAGAGCCTGGAACGCCCTACCGCTCCACCTCAGACAGACATCACTCCCCATCTTCACGAGAAACCTCAAAACTTGGCTCTTCGACAGACCCCGTCCTTGATGGACTGGAACCTGCACCTCCCCTCCTCCACAGCGCCTTGAGACCCTTACGGGTGAGTAATCACGCTTAACAAACACATGATTGATTGATACCTCAACCACCACTTCTCCTTCTACACTTACACCAGACATCTCCGCTCCGCCCAACTGGCCCAGGCCACCATCCCACGTATCCGCAAGACCACTGCTGGAGAAAGATCCTTCTCCTAACTCCTGGAACTACCTGCCTCTCCACCTCAGGCAATCACCATTACATCCGCAATTCAGGAAGGACCTCAAGACCTGGCTCTTCGACTGAACCAGAGGTCCCCTCACCAGCTCCCCTCAACTCCACACTGCTTGAAACCCTTATGGGTGAGGAGTCACACTTTATAAAAATACTGACTTATTGAATGCAAAGGAGGGGAAAGAAAGGCTCAAAGCTTATCACTTCAAGAGAGGCTTGTTCAGTCCCTATATATAAGAGATATGCATGCACTATAATAATGCCATATAAGCTGGTTTGTTAAAGTATTTACAAAAATAACAATTTAAATACCACTATTTTGTTTGTATTTCTTTTTATAGTGCTACTCATCCGTATGTAGGGTGTCAGAGCGCTTTAGATCACATGCACACATATATTGACAATAAATCAAGAGTGTGTAAATCAATGTACAGGTTGTGTTACATAAGTGAGTGAGGGATACAAGGTGTAAGAGTTGCATGTTGTTTATAGCTCACTGTGCTATATTAGAAGGATTACAATTTATGAACTGTCAATAACAAAACTATCTCTGTGTTAAAAGCAGTGACCCACTTATCTAGCTACATAAAGTAAAAATATTGTCATCTGCATATTACATGATCTGCTTTGCATCAGACATATTAGAGTGCATTTAAAAAAACTTGCAAGGGTTAATATCATATTAACCCTTGCTAATTTTTTTAATGCACTCATGAGCCATTATACTAGACCTTCTAAACGAACTGGTAATATGCTAAAATAATTAAAAAGCAGCATATTTAAACAATGCAAACATTGCACAAAAAATTAAAAGTACAATTTAATATTTCACACTTACCTTATCAGGCAGCTGCTTCTGTCTTAGTCAGCCAGTTGATGGCCTCAATGCTGGTTGCTGTGTGCCTCTCCTGACGTGTCTGGACCTGCTCCTGCCACCTTAAATTCAGAGCTGCTACTGGTTCAGAAGAGCTGAAAGTGAAAGCTCTACTCTGTGCAGCATGTGACTCCACCTCACAGGGTCATGAGTTAAGTCTCATGACTCTGTAACATAAGGAAATGTGTGTGTGTGTGTGTTTTTTTTAATTAAAGTCAGTAAAGTTATTACAATAATGCTGGCAATCATCATTGTAATAACGGGAAAAAAAAAACCCTACCTTTCCCAACTCGTCATAGAGATGGGTGGGGTCAGTTAGGCTTCACCCCACCCCATCCAGTGACGACTGGTGAAAGGGAGGGGTGAGGGCAGTGGTCGACAATTTTGGTGAGCCTAAGTAATGCAGCCTCGGGCTTATACAGTACCCGCCCGAGGCTGCTCTGGAATTTTGACGCTGCCTGGCGTCATTAGTGGGCGGGCCCCAACAGGGCTTTAAACATAAGTACCGGGCTGACACCATGTCTGCCCGCTTTGCTATTGTTTCATTCTGTGACACATGCGCAAAGCGCATGTGTCACAAACTTGCCCCCAAACTGCCTGCATCAGTGCCTGGCCTGCCTGACGCAATGACGCTGGAGTCTGACTCCGAGCGTGGCAGGCAGGCAACAGGACTCGGGAGTCGGCACTGCAGTCCAGCGCGGGGGCGGTGCTCCGTTCCGCTTTGGATTTAAAATGGTAAGTAACATTGCCGTTACTTATCATTTTAAATCCAACTGGTGTGCAGTGCATACGCGGCTGGCACAGCGTTAAGGATAGGGAGGGTGCCGCCCGCCCATTGCAGGAAACCGCCGCTGATAAATATACACCCAGTGTCACACTGCCTGCCACCACATGAATCATCTCTTCTCAACACACATGACACATCACAAGTTCACAACAAACAACAATCACTCAGCGTGCAATGCATGCCATTTACCTGTACTTCCAGTGTGCTCACCATGATCGAATCGTGGTCTATGGCAGAATGCAGATCCATTTGTTCACGAAACAGAGCATTGCCAGTTTAAATTGAATTATAATGTCACATGTGGGGAAGTCTCTCTAGGGTAGGAAATGATAGATAGTCACGGCCTAAAGTTTTGTGCAGGCACGAGAATTTGTTTGTATTCTCCATCCAATGCCGTTGAGAGAAATGGGTGTGGGGGAGTCAGGACTACTTCAATGTACACAGTTGCAACACCAAACCGGCAATAAAAGGTGTCTAAGAGTAAGACAGTGGGGATGAATTAGTCAACCTGACACAAACAAATAACAAAGTAAATAACAATGTTCCCTAGTTCCTATATCTTTGTTTATTTTTTTGGCGTCAAAGAAAGAAAGAAAGCAGATCAGCGATAGACTAGAGACTGAGAGAGAAAGTTCTATGGTTGTTGTTGGCCCAGACCTAGTAGTCAGGGAAGTAGAGCTCATCCTCAAACTCTGTTGGTTTGCCCAGAAGTAGGTCATCTAACACACTACTTCCATGACCTGAGTCTCCCTCATCTTCCTCCTGTGGTACTTCAGGTATGGAGTAATCTGGTGGTATAAAGTGCTGATTCATTTTGATTATGGTTAATATTCCCACATTCTGGGGTGAGAGACTGATCCTTCTCACTGTAACAACAGCACCAGCAGCACTAAAAACCCGCTCAGGGGAGACACTGGTTATTGGGCAAGCCAGATAGTTTATTGCCAGACTACTGAGCACTGGCCATTGACGCCTGTTCCCATACCAATATACCAATGGGTTTTGATCATGGTAGACGTCTGTTGCATCATCCAGATAGGACTCGACTATTCACTCAATGTTCATTGCTTGTGCTCCACCTTGCCTGACCTCTTTTGCCTTCACCTCTACACTGGACTTAAACCCTACCAGTAGAAACCACTCAGTTTCAGATTTTTGGGGCTGATGCTCCTAGTCTTGTTGATGGTATTCTTGTTGGTTTTGGCTTCTGTGAGCGAACAGCACTGCCCTCAGGCTCTGAACTTGAAGGCTGCCCTGCAGGACTTGTGCCCTGGAGGAGTGGGCCTCTAATTCCCTGCCATTCTTTTTCTAGCTCACTGCTTTGCTCAGCTATTCATGTTTGTATTTTCTAACATCCCCGTCTGAAAACGGAATGAAAGGGGACAGTAATGGTTTGTACTGTGGGTCAAGAATTGGGGCACAGATGTAATGTTTGGAGGACACAATGACTCTTTGCACCCTTGTATTAGCAGACAGGCAAACTATTAAGCACTCCACCCAGTCATATGCATCTTTTCTTTCTTCCACCCATGTGTATATTGCAGACAACTTATTTAGCTGTTCCTATAGCATGTGCAACAATGGGATAGCTTGGCCCATGGTATTGTCCTCTTTGCTGACTTCCCATGTGAACACCTCAAAAGGAAACAACATCTCTGACAGGCATTTGACTAGGTCCATCTCAATTATAATGCCTTTCACTGTTGAATCCCCTCTTTGCATAACATATTCATTGATAGGTCTGGACTGCTCAAACGGGCATCCAAGCATGTAATAAGTTGAATTCCAACATGTTGGCACCTCCTGTATGAGTGCTTTAACTAGCATCCTATTATCACGCTGAATGACCCCCAGCTGTTTCTGGGCTTTAAATGAATGGCTTTAATGAGTGCAGATTCTTCTGCAGGTTGACAGTTAGTTGATTACTTGGTCACAGTCATTCAAAGACCTTGTTGTTAGTCTTCCAAAATGTTTGCAGCTGTATGGGATTTCTCCATGGTGAACATGGCTACTGTTGCATGCTTCCGAGCACCATTAAAAATCTCAGCAGTGTCAACACCTGCAGATGTCACCCTCACAAAAGAAATCCAGTGTGCAATGATGCACATGCAATCAGTGTTGTGGCAAATGCTCCACATGTCTGTCGTCAGGTGGATAGTGTGAACAGCACTTTGCCGCAAAGCTTGTCCAAGCGATTCCAGCACATCGTGATGTAGCACAGGAACTGCAACTCTGTCAAAATAGGACCGGCTGGAAACCTTCCATTTTGGGCAGATGGCTGTCAGAAAGGGAGGAGGTCCAGCGCTAACATTTTACTCAGCTTCCCGTTGTCCAAACGTGCCGTTTAGCAGCTAAGGTGCTCCTCCCACTGGATTGTGTGGTGTTTTCTCAAATGAGTTGTTTGGCCTCTGGTGCCATACTTTGTACCAGCTTACCCCGACAAACACTTGCTCCGCAAATGGAGCATATGGCAATGTTCGGTTCCTTCTTACTAATGTAAAGTCCCAAACTGGGGAGCTCCATTTTCTGATGATGGTGGCACTGCCAATGTCAGATGAACTGGTGGTAGGTGTGCGTTTTGACGTTTGCCTCTCTGCAGTACCTATTTCTACTCAGTTGGTTGTGGGTGTCTGTCACTGCTGGGGCTTTGCAATATGGCAGCTGGTGGTGGTGGTGGTATCTGTGCCACATCCCTCAGAGCAGGTGTAGATGGGGTAACGTTGATCTCTACTGGGGCTGGGCTAACATCCATAATGACTGGCTCGTCGTCATCCTCATTTTCTACATCCATTATTCTAAGGCTTTCAGGAACCTTTCTTTTCCCTAGCCTCTCCATGAGTATCTCACTCTCAGACTGAGGTGGGATCCAAGTGGAGTCTTGATCATCAGAAGGGCGGCTTGGAGAAGAAGATGGTGGAGTAACCCTCCTTTTTCTTGCTGGAGATTTGGAAGATAATGGATCTTCTGAAAAAGTGGCTTCTTCTACTTCCTCAGCATGAAGCTCAATCTCATGAACTGCTCCTACTTTGGGAGGAACTACTATTGCTGGCTTTGGCTGTTGTTGTCCACTTAGCTGAGTTTCCTGCAACGATTGGGTACTACTTTGCAAAAGAGAGAAGTCCATTTCAACTTCACTGCTCATATGCATTGCAGTGATTAGACTGGCTGCGTCTGTGACAGACATGGGCTTGGGCCTAGGTTGGGGTGGGTAACCTGATGTGGGGGTGCTGCTCCCAGATTGCTCCCCGTAGGCCAGTGTGAAAGGCACACATTTTGTTTGCCCAAAAAAGGTCTGGGTCCACATACCAGTAGTAGTATGCTCCTTCTTATCAGTGGCCACTTTCTTTGTAGCACCTTTCTTTGGGGCCATCTTGAAGCTGTCAGTTGGCAGTGGCACTTAGCTTCACAAGCTGAAGAGATGTCCGTGATGTGCGGTCATGCATCACGTCATACACAGGCCTTCTGTCGGACCGTACTGTGGGTGATATTGTCTCTTGTGAACCTAAAAGCAAACAAGCAAGAAAAACATCAGTGAAACTTGGCATTGTTGCAGGTCAATTAGTATTACAAACAAACAATATCATTTAGTGTGGTCACTGGCTACTTAAGTTATTATAAATAATTAATAATATCCCTTCATAAAACCACACCAACATAAACTTTCATAGTGTACACTTAGGAAGGATTAGAAAGAAGAACAACATGTACAGATGTAGCTGTTTGCTTTATGTGCATCATGTGGGATGTGGCACTCAGGGAGGTGCAGGTGACGATGGAATAATCGTTAGACAATGAATGCTCTAATGCACCTAAAGCAGATATGGGGTTGATTGATGCCAGATGTTGGGAAAAAATTTAAAATTAAAATTAAAAAACATTTAATTAAAATAAAAAAAATACAAAAATTTAAATTAAATTAAACAAATTAAAAAATAAATTACATTACAAAAATGAAACAAAAAATGACAGTTAAAAAACCTAAAATTAAAGAGTCAACATCATTTTTTTTATAAATAAGTGAAATTATCCTCAAGCATATTATTAAACTGCTATCTCAATGATCCATACAAGCCTATGGCAAAGGGCCACACTGGCTGGATGCGCAAAATGCCTACCAGCCAGTGCCACAGGGTCATTAACAACACTGAGCATGAAGGCATTGGGATCAAAGAGAAGACATGGAGGCCTTTGGCAAAAGGACTCTGGCTGCCTACACAAAATGGCCACCAACCATATGGTGGAACAGCAAGCAAGGAGGCCTGGCCACAACATATGATAGAAGAAAAAACATGCAATCCTATGGTAAAAGCACACATGATGCCGACACAAAACGGCCACAGACCACATGGTCACAACAAAAACAACCAGCAAGAAGGCATGGCCACAACAAAGAAGACATGCAGGCCTATGGCAAACACACACATACACACTGGCCAGAGAAAGAAGGCATGGGAACTCAGAGAACACAGCATTAATTCAGCAATGTCAAAAATGAAAATTAACCAGGCAAAATATTTGTGCAACACTCATCCTCCAAAGGCATTACTCCACCTTTACACTGTTTGTAGGAAGAAAGAAAAACATGAAATACCACAAAAAAACACATTCGGTATTTTAATGAAATGCCATCCATGGCCTAAATGATGTTTCAATTTAACAAAAACCACATAAACAGTTGTTTCATGCACCCGTGACTAGTACTGGGCCTACTGGCTGGAACGCCCATTGGCAGACTAGATCACATAGTGAATTTAAAGATTATCGTAAATGTTTTAGAAAACATGGAGAAAATGTACTAAACTGTGCTACATTTTTCCTTTACAAAATAAGAAAAATTACATGCAAAAAATAATTAGGCCCCTACTGAAACTGCAGGCCACACCCACCACAATTAATTTTAAAAATTGAATAAAAAAGAAATAAATCTTAGTGCATGCCCTTCCAGTGAACAAACAAACCCCTTATACAACAGTTTTTTAACTTACTTGTGAAATCTCAAATACAAAGTCCTTAAATCTAGTGGTTTATATGCAGCAGGCACAAAGAGAGATCCTTCCAGCTTCAAATTCAAATGAAAAGTGACCAGGAGATGGACAAAGCACTGGGAGCCTGCTGGACAGGAAGAGGAATTTGGAGACCCTGGGGCACTTCCTTCCTGTTGGAAAAAAAAGGGACTCCTTGCACAAAAAACCAAGGCCAACGGTCCATTTGAGGAGGTTTCTTACTCCAAAGTGTCATTTTGGGAAGATTTTAATGCTTCTCGAGGAAAGAATCTTGCAGCTGGGGTAGATCACATACATCACAAAACATCCGCCGGAAGTCACTGGCACGGCCGAAAGATGTGTTAGCAACTGCAAAATCTTGCAGAAGCTTGCGGGCGGCTAGCAAATCTTTTGGCACTCCCGAACAGCTAGGAAATCTTGCGGCAATTGCAAAAGCCTGGCAAATCACTTCAGCATGCGCAAACGACATTTCGAGAGCACCAAACAAAATAAATCTCTGCTCCATTATGGAGTGCACAGTTTATCTGTAACTCCGCATTCTCTGCATAACGCGGATTTGCAGAATTCTGCAAACTCTGCAAGCGGAGTGGAGTTTTACACAAAGGCCTTATATATATTGGACCTTAGACACTATCTCTTCAGCACACTTTTGGATATGTGGATACTCTGCCAAGAAGAAGGACTGCTGTGGGGCTGTAATGACTGCCACTCTGCTGAACTCCTGCGCTGAAGGACTGCTACCTTGCTGTGCTGACCTGCTGCCTGCTGCCTTCCTACCTGGGTAAAGAGGACTAGACCTACATCTGTTGAACCCAGGACTCCAAGTTTACTCCTAGGGCTTGTTGTCTGGCCTCCATACTAGAGCCTCAAAGACAGAAGGATCCAACAATCTTGAACCAAGCACCTGGACGCTGTCAGCTGTGAACCTACACTTCCAATGGTGTCACCCCAGTCCTGGACCCTTAGATGTGGGCCTGAAGGTACTCTTCCAACCCCTCTGTGGTTTCAGCAGAGCTGACTAATTTCCTTCACCATGCAGCGCATCTCCAGCAAAACCACCACTGCTCGACGCCTCTGCTGTGAGGGTTCTTCTGACGCAACGGACTCTGCATCTGACTTGCAAAGCATCCAACCTGCCACCTGTCGAAGATTTCCCGACGCAGACCTTCGCTTCTCTCATCGATGGCAGCCTCCACGATTATGCAGGTTCTCGCACAACAGCCTCACTGCTCCTCAGAAATAATGCATCACCTGAACTGCGTGAAGCATCATTGATGCTGTACTGCGCATCACAAGCCCTCATCAGCGGGATCCTTGATGATGAGGCAGGACCTCGCATTGCAGCTCGGCATCACCTCAGAACAGACTCATCACCTAGGCTGTAAGATGTATCCTCGGCGTGGATTCTTGCAACGTTCTGCAAATCAGGATTTAAGGTAGTCTCGTTCATCAGGCCGAACAGGGTCCCTGTAGCTGGCTCACACTCCATTGAGCTCGGCTTGCTCTTGTGACTTTGTCCCAGTCTGGCGTGACCAAATATCCACAGTTGGCGCTTTCTTGTTTTTGGAGCTATTCCACTAAAATCTTTAAACGTTCATATCTTGGTACTAATGATTGTGTTTTTTTTTGTTTTGTCTTGTTTTATTTATAAACAATTATTCTATTTGTCTAATCTGGTGTGGGATCGTTTGTGGTGTGTTTCCATTGTGTTACTGTTTGAAATGTTGCACAAATACTTTACACATTGCCTCTAAGTTAAGCCTGACTGCTCTGTTCCAAGCTACCGGAGGGTTAAGAAAAAGTTAATTTAGGGTTGGCTTGTGCTTCACCAAGACAAGATTGTGGTTGTGGCTTGACCAGGGCTCACTTAGGAGTGTTGACACGGGAGTAACTGTTCTCCCGGTGGAACAGTTTAATTAAACAAACAGTTCCTGTTTTGCCAAGCAGCTCTTAAGTTTTTCTAAGGAATTCTAACTCAAGCCACAGTAGCAGGATCACTCCATGTCTTCTCACAGAAAACACAATTGCTTCTACATAGAAGCTTTCAATGTTGCTTACTTCTTATCATATAGTGGATACATCTTGTCTATCATAATACATTTTCTTAGTTAAAACTACTTACCAATGAGGGATTTTCATCTCAGTATTATTCTGAATAAGGAACACGTCTATTTGTTAGCAGCAAACATTTGATAAGGAGACATTTTTGTCAAATTACATGAAAACATTTAAGCAACTATCATTCATTATGAAAAACATTTAATGGAAAATGCATTTTTATTTTCATTGAAGCCTACATGTTAATAATTCTGTACATTATCAAAAACTGTATTATTTTCTCATTATTATTAAAATGCCACCCCAATTCACCCCAATGGTTATTTAACCATCACTGTTTCTTCACAAATTAATCTTTAGTGTTCACTCTCATCCTCAGTTGAGCCCTTTCTCTTTCTTTTCAAACTCTCATATTGTTTTGCCATTTTGTATTCTTGATTGATCCAATCATTTAATTCCATTTCCCTCTTTCTCTGTCCATCTCTTTCTATGATCTTTCTTCTATTAAATTAAATCTATAACTTTTGTAAAAAGCAAACAATGTCAGAAAACAACACTCTACTATTACTATTAGCACAAATATGGCCTTAAGAATTTCTCCTCCAATGGTTGCAAACCAATTTTCAGTAACAGAAACTCCTTTACTTAAATTTGCTAAAACAATGGGGGCATATGTATGAGAGGTTTGCATCATGCTTGCACAACACAAAATGGTACATGCTTTACAGAAACTCTAAGTCAGATTTATGAAGCCACGCAAAGCCACTTTGTGTGGCTTTGAATGGCTTCATATATCTGGAGTAATGCAACGCAGCGTAAATCGATGGGTTGCATTACTCTGCACAAGGGAGGCATTCCATTGGCGTTGCATGGGTATTCCCACGCATCTCCCATGATTTTTGATGCATTCCCGGGTTTACCAAAGTTGGTAAACCTGGGAATGTGCCAAAATGTGCCAAATGTGCCAACAAGATACGTCTTCCCAGGAGAGGGGTAATGAGTCACAATATCTTTATTTCTCCTCGTTACTTCCTCTTTCTATGTGTGCTGCATTCTGCAGCACATATAGATAGAGGAATATGCCTCTAAGGCCCCTAAGGTGCCCCTTCCTGCACAAAAACAATCCTGCTTGCAACACAGGCCCCCTTGCACCATGGTGCACCATGGTGCAAGGGGGCCTGTGTTGGTGCTAGGCTGCCAAAAGTCTTACAGCAAACAAATGATGGACGGAATGCTGACAATGCAAACATTCTCCCCCAGTCAAAAGATCTGGGTTAAATCCATCGTTCTTTTGCCCACTACGCCACCCCAGTTTGGACCCAGCCATATGCAAATCAGTCTTGACCCTGTGCCCCATGCGAACAGTCCAGACCGAACTGCCAGGCCAGGTCCTCCCTGGACCGGAAACAAGCATCCTGGGACCGGTTTCAGGGTATGTCACCCTTCTTCAGCCAGGCTAGCTTGAATCCAGTGGCACAGTGAGCAAGGGACCCACGTCTGGGCATACCCATCCCATTTAGGGCGAAAAGTGTTACAGCAAACAAATGATGGACGGAATGCTGACAATGCAAACATTCTCCCCCAGTCAAAAGATCTGGGTTAAATCCATCGTTCTTTTGCCCACTACGCCTCCCCAGTTTGGACCCAGCCATATGAAAATCAGTCTTGACCCTGTGCCCCATGGGAACAGTCCAGACCGAACTGCCAGGCCAGGTCCTCCCTGGACCGGAAACAAGCATCCTGGGACCGGTTTCAGGGTATGTCACCCTTCTTCAGCCAGGCTAGCTTGAATCCCGTGGCACAGTGAGCAAGGGACCCACATCTGGGCATACCCATCCCACTTAGGGCGAAAAGTGTTACAGCAAACAAATGATGGACGGAATGCTGACAATGCAAACATTCTCCCCCAGTCAAAAGATCTGGGTTAAATCCATTGTTCTTTTGCCCACTGCGCCACCCCAGTTTGGACCCAGCCATATGCAAAAAGGGCACCAGTGCAGGGGGAAAAGACAGGAATACTCTGTATGCCTTAAATACATTGCATTCTTTCTCTTTCCCTGTGATGCAGGGCAGCACAGGAACGTGACTTGCTGTGCTGCCCTGTGCCACAATCTTCATAAATATGCCCCTAGGTGTCTCTAATGGTTCTAATTCAGGTTTCAGATCAGAAATGTTCTTTGTGAATTCTAGAATTTTCTTACTTTCATCACGTATGTATGACCAGCAATGCTGAGCTTACAGCAACCTTGCAGACTCTACTTTTTTTAGAACAAAATGTGTAATGCTAAGCTATTTTGTAAGCCTTTGATCTAATAGCTACTAATTCTGTATTTACTACTAATAATGCTCCAGAAGTACTGGTTGCCAACTTGTCTACAACAGTTGAAAGCTTTCTAACTTTCTCATCGTTCAAAACAACTCCCTCTTGTGGTATGATTGCTCCAGAAATGTCTCCCCCTAGCTGTGTTCCATCACCTATGCTACGGGTATGTCTGTGTGATGGTGTCATTGTTAAAGCACCTGTAATATTAACATGATACATCTTAGGAAACAGCAAAACTAAATAGGAAATACCCTCCGAATCAGCCGGAAATTGAAAAGAAGCATCTTGTCCACAAGCAAAATAAACTCCATGAATGACTGTTTCTTCTCTTTGCAAAATTTCCCATGTACTTCCCATAATTTCAAATGTGTGTTCACAACTGCTTATCCCTACATTTCTATCTCTAGTTTGGGTTCTTCTTTTGTGAATGCATATTTTTCCTTTTTGTCTCCTGTCTAATTTTAATTTTGGATAGATCATTTTCTCTTTAAATGTATCTTCTTTTTTCTTCCAAACATTTCTCAAAATGTCTTCCTCTCTGTTCTTACTGTGTGACATGTCTGCACTCCTTCCCTTTAATGTCATAATGAATACTTTCTCTAAGGGTCTTGTGAACAAGTAAAACTGTTCTCATATGCCTTCACACTATCTATAGCCATGGAAGGTCTGATATAATGCCAAGCTGTATCCATTTCATGTGCCTGTAGGTTTAAAATCAACTCTAGAAAAAAACTGAGTCATAATTTGAATAAAAATATTCAAAGTGTTCTCATCTATATAGTAAGCTAAGCAAAATACTACATGTGATTGCGTATGACAAAGGTATGTGGTGATAAGTCACCTCCTCTGCAGCTGATAAAGGTAAATGGGCACAGACATGACAATACTTTGTGCCTAGTGCCTGTATTCTTTACCTATCTAGAATAAACATTAATAGAATAATCGTCTTTCATGTAACTCACAAATGATGCCTTTAATTTTGTCTCATCTATTGTGTGCGCTGATGTTGCAGATTCAGGCTTCTCTTTCTCTGATGCACCTAAAACCCTATTAATGTTGTTGTTATCCCTAACACATATACTAAAAATTTTATATCCAGAATAATATTGCATCTAACTCTATTTGGAAACACGTTTGTCTGTAGTCAATCATTAGAAAAAATATATGTAGCAGCAATTTCAACAGTTCAGATTTTCTTAAACAGCTTCTTGAGTTTTTCTATTGCAGTTAATTTTCAGCTTTATTTACAGCAGCCTTCGTATAGGCATCCCCAACTTTACTCCGTCTCCTTCTAAATATGTTATCCCTACTCTTCTGCAGCCTTGGGCCTTTGGAAATCTTCTTTAAACAAAAAATAATAATTTCAGTCTTATCACTTTTTCATTCAATAGTTTCTCTCAAATGTTTGTTTCCTTTCAGATACAGTCCCAAAAATTGATTTTAGTGTGATGTCATGGGGGTTTAAACAGTTCTTATCTCAGATTAGGCAATTCTTTCACTGACACATTTAACACATGATTTGTGAAGTATGCTCACTCAGGTGCAGAATACTTTTGACAAGGCACTCTTGCTGTTTTTGACCTTCTTGGTGTCTGCTGAGCATCTTCTGTGTCACAATTGCACCACTTGACTCTGTCTGTTCAGCAATTGTTGGCAGTATACAATCAACTGACACACTCAATCTCAGTTTCCTTTGACCATAATTCTGTGGCCATTCAGCATTGTGGGTGACTCTTCTCAATACAGTACTTGTTCCTATTGATCATCTGCTTGTTCTAGTGTTGTCTCAACTATTTTCTCAGGTTGAGAGCTTGTTTCTTGTTCTTCTTCAAAGAATTCAATGCAACTTTGTGAAATCACAGGAACACGGATTGGTGCGACTGTTTGTTGTTCTTCATCCCTCTTTTCTTCTTGCTGTTGTGTCTCTTGTGGTATTGCTCCCTGCAATTGTCCAACTTGTGATAGTTCTGTCACAAGTGCTCTTGGTTCTAGCTCATAAAACATAATTTCTTCATATAGACTACTTACTCTCTGAGAGTGCGATGCATGCACCAAGAGGGTCATTACGATGGCGGCGGGAAAAACAACCGACCGCCATGGTAGCGGAAAATCACCGTCCGCAGGTACCGCGGAAACCCCGCCGACCCTATTAGGATCAACCGCCAAAATATTCCGTCCGCGGCGGTAGGAGGCATCTAAAAACCGCCCGAAGAGGGCAGAGAAAGTGAAAATGCAACCGCGACGGGCGGTAACATAGCGGAAACACATCAACCCACCGCCAGACACGCGGAGTGAACGGCAATGATATTATGATATCCCCGATGTCACAGCGGTACGTTCCGCTATCTCCGTCCGCCGCGGTCGCTAACAATAATGAATGTGAGATACGGCGGAAGCCCTGCAGCACAGCCATCGCTGCGGATGCTCCGCAAAAAAAATGGCGGCCAAGTAAAAAAAACAACAATAAGGCCAGCAAATGCATACAAGCAACTAGCCCTGCCCCCCCCCAATAACCTGAAACATCCCAATGACACACCCCCATGGCAAATTTAAATATACAAATCACAGGACAACCCACACAGCACACCTGACTGCATTACACCATCTTGACACACCCACATAGCTGAGCATAAAACCAGCCCCTTCCCTGACCACAATCCTTTGCACTACTCCAACCCTGAAGGAACACAACCCTGCAGCACATTGGATAGGCAAAACACCACATATCTCACCAGCACAACAACACACACACACACCACCTACACCACCCTCACAACTGCACCCCAAAACATCAGCACAGCACACACCATGGCACATCACAAAATGCCAAAATTCACTGACACTGATTTGACAGTAATGGTAGATGAGATAATCAGAGTAGAACCACAACTCTTTGGCAACATGGTCCAACAGACACCATTAGCCACAAGGACAACCATGTGGGTAAGGATAGTGGGCAAGGTCAATGCAGTAGGGAATGTGCCCCGCAACAAGAATGAAATCATGAGGCGGTGGCATGACCTGAAGAGTGTTGTCAAGAAGAGGAGGGCCAAGAACTGTGAGCTGGCTGATGCAACTGGTGGAGGCCTTCCCATCCCACCAAAACCCTTCACTGCGTGGGAGGAGAAGGTGCTTGCCATACTGCATCAATCAATCAATCAATCAATCAATCATGTCACTTATAAAGCGCACTACATACCCGCGAGGGTCTCAAGGCGCTGGGGGAAGAGGGGGGTGGTGCTGCTACTGATCGAAGAGCCAGGTCTTGAGGAGTCTTCTGAAGGCCAGTAGGTCTTGGGTCTGTCGGAGGTTGGTGGGGAGGGTGTTCCAGGTCTTGGCGGCGAGGTGGGAGAAGGATCTGCCGCCGGCGGTCGTTTTCCGGATGCAGGGGACTGTGGGGAGGGCGAGGCTGGTCGAGCGGAGCTGGCGGGTGGGCGTGTAGAAGCTGAGTCGTCTGTTGAGGTAGGCTGGTCCGGAGTTGTGGAGTGCTTTGTGTGCGTGGGTGATGAGCTTGAAGGTTATCCTCTTGTTGACAGGGAGCCAGTGCAGGTCTCTCAGGTGGGGTGTGATGTGGCTGCGTCGGGGGATGTCGAGGATAAGACGTGCAGAGGCGTTCTGGATGCGTTGCAGCCGTCTCAGGAGCTTAGCCGTCGTTCCTGCGTAGAGGGCGTTTCCGTAGTCCAGCCTGCTGGTGACGAGGGCCTGGGTGACTGTTTTCTTGTTTCGGTGGGGATCCACTTGAAGATCCTGCGGAGCATTCGGAGGATGTTGAAGCAGGATGAGGAAACGGCGTTGACCTGCTTAGTCATGGAGAGGGTGGGGTCGAGGATGACCCCTAGGTTGCGTACGTGGTCGGTGGGTGGCGGGGCTGTTCCCAGTGATGTTGGCCACCAGGAGTCGTCCCAGGCTGAAGGGTTGGAACCAAGGATGAGGACCTCCGTCTTGTCCGAGTTCAGCTTCAGGCGGCTGGTCCTCATCCATTCGGCGACGGCCTTCATTCCTTCGTGGAGGTGGGCTTTGGCGGTGTGAGGGTCTTTGGTGAGGGAGAGGATCAGCTGGGTGTCGTCGGCATAGGAGATGATGTTGAGGTTGTGCTGTCGGGCGACGTGGGCATGGGGTGCCATGTAGATGTTGAACAGCGTTGGGCTGAGGGAGGAGCCTTGGGGTACGCCGCAGATGATCTTGGTGGCCTTGGATCGGAAGGGGGCGAGGCGGACGCTTTGTGTTCTGCCGGAATCGGAAGGGGGCGAGGCGGACGCTTTGTGCCAGAGAGTCTTGAAGGAATACCCGGGGGAGTGGAGGCTGGTAAGTACCAACTAATGTATACCATGAAACTGCCATGTACTGTCTTGCACAACTACAAAGATACATCCCTGAGGCACAAGTACACACATCTGCACCCCAAAAACACACACAGGTCACACTGATTTCACATCCACACCACCTCAAACATCACAAAGGTAGACCACATCTACTGTGTTGTATGTGTCCAGGCAAACAGTACTACAACTCCCACCAGGCCCCCTTAGCCCACAGCTGAGCAGGATGGACTACTCCCCCCACCCACAACCATGTGGCAGTCATTGTGTGCCTCACCCTCACCTAACAGGTAGGTAGCCATCTTCACAGGGAGGTGTCTTTGGAATAGGGAGGCCAGCACTACAACTCCCACCAGGCCCCCTTGGCCCACAGCTGAGCAGGATGGACTGCTCCCCCCACCCACAACCATGTGGCAGTCATTGTGTGCCTCACCCTCACCTAACAGGTAGGTAGCCATCTTTACAGGGAGGTGTCTTTGGAATAGGGAGGCCAGCACTACAACTCCCACCAGGCACACCCTGCCCCATCCCTCAGCATGAAGGAGCACTCCCTCCCACCCAGAAGCATGCCTCAGCCATTGTGTGCTTCACCCTCACCTAACAGGTAGGTAGCCATCTTCACAGGGAGGTGTCTTTGGAATAGGGAGGCCAGCACTACAACTCCCACCAGGCCCCCTTGTCCCACAGCTGAGCAGGATGGACTACTCCCCCCACCCACAACCATGTGGCAGTCATTGTGTGCCTCACCCTCACCTAACAGGTAGGTAGCCATCTTCACAGGGAGGTGTCTTTGGAATAGGGAGGCCAGCACTACAACTCCCACCAGGCCCCCTTGACCCACAGCTGAGCAGGATGGACTACTCCCCCCACCCACAACCATGTGGCAGTCATTGTGTGCCTCACCCTCACCTAACAGGTAGGTAGCCATCTTTACAGGGAGGTGTCTTTGGAATAGGGAGGCCAGCACTACAACTCCCACCAGGCACACCCTGCCCCATCCCTCAGCATGAAGGAGCACTCCCTCCCACCCAGAAGCATGCCTCGGCCATTGTGTGCTTCACCCTCACCTAACAGGTAGGTAGCCATATTCACAGGGAGGTGTCTTTGGAATAGGGAGGCCAGCACTACAACTCCCACCAGGCCCCCTTGGCCCACAGCTGAGCAGGATGGACTACTCCCCCCACCCACAACCATGTGGCAGTCATTGTGTGCCTCACCCTCACCTAACAGGTAGGTAGCCATCTTTACAGGGAACTGTCTTTGGAATAGGGAGGCCAGCACTACAATTCCCACCAGGCCCCCTTGGCCCACAGCTGAGCAGGATGGACTACTCTCCCCACCCACAACCATGTGGCAGTCATTGTGTGCCTCACCCTCACCTAACAGGTAGGTAGCCATCTTTACAGGGAGGTTTCTTTGGAATAGGGAGGCCAGCACTACAACTCCCACCAGGCCCCCTTGGCCCACAGCTGAGCAGGATGGACTACTCCCCCACCCACAACCATGTGGCAGTCACTGTGTGCTACACCCTCACCTAACCGGTAGGTAGCCATCTTTCCAGGGAGGTGTCCTTGGAATAGGGAGGCCTGCACCACAACTCCCACCAGGCACACCCTGCCCCATCCCTCAGCATGAAGGAGCACTCCCTCCCACCCAGAAGCATGTGGTAGAAAGTCCACCCAAAAGATGCCAACTGTACAGGTAATCAGCCAGTGCATGCACCCCACCATTCTTCAATTAAAGCATTGAGCTAATGCAAACACAATGCCACACCTCACAACAAAATACACCCCAATTACATACCATTTTATAGAATGCAGACAGCGATGCGTATGTAACTGTGACAGAAACAGAACTGTGACTCAACTAAACCCATGTGTAAGCAAATCAGGGACCAAATATGCCCTGCACAGAATGACATGTGCAAATTCCATGGCTGCTGAGCATGAAGGACCCTAGTAACAATAAAAAGGCATGGTCTGTCGAGCAAATAAATACAAGCACAGAACATTACAAAGGTATGCATCAGATAACAATGTGACAATGTCTAGTACATGTGCATATGTAACATCTGTCGGGAAGAGTAATCATCCTCGATGCATCACATCAAGTTGCATGGCAGCCAGTTGTCAGATGACAACTCATCAGTCCCATACAAAGAGTGTCAAGTTGGCCATGGCATCCAATGACTTGTCACACCATGGAACAAGATGTATGTACCTCCACATCATGTCATGACGAACAACACTGTGCAGACATTCAACTCATGAAATACGTAACTGTGTGTTGCATAACATGTAAATAAGAGGCATCAAACACAGCAAGCCATATGGCTGTAAGTCAATGACCATGTACCCTCTGTTCCACAGGTGACCAACAACTGACTGCAGAGGACAACAACCTCAACTTGCAGAGCCAGTCTCCTCCCCCGGAACATGGACACTCGGATGCAGAGTCCCTGGATTCTTTGGATGAAGAGCTCCAAGCCGGCCCATCTGGTGTGCCAGGGCGCAACCGGTCACATGACCCCACTGTCCCCCTACCATCAGCAACAACAACAACGCTGACCCCTGCTGGAACGACCTGTGCCGCCACCACCACCACCACCACTACCACCTTTGCCTGCAACAGACGCCCAGCCACAGAGGATGCTCAGCCAACACCAACAACTGTGGAGGGCAGGCGTGTGGCTAGAGTGGTGAGGCAACAGGCCAGTGATAGCAGGGCAGGTGGGAGTACAAGTGGGACTCCAACAACACTGGACACTGTGACCGAAGCCCTGGCTAACATCACCAGAGTCGTGGGTGCCTATGAACAAACACAGGCACAAATGGGCCAGGCCCACAAAGATGCCCTGGAGCTCCAACGTCTGCTGAGGTCCATGGACAACCGTATGGGAGAAATTGTGGACCTCATGGGCCAGTTAGTGGCGGTACTGAGGGATAGGCCAGTGCCAGATCACACACCTCCACCTCCCCCCGTTGTCCCGCAGGATGACAGTTCATCATCCACCCCTGCGGGCACAGAGAGGGGTAACTCCTCAGACCCCAGTGGCCTAGCAGACGATGCCCCCCCTGCCAAAAGAAGGAGGGGCCGTCCAAAGAAAAACTTGGGACTCACCCATGGCAAAGCACCTGCCAAACGCCAGTCAAGGAGCCAGCCATGATGGCAACACTCTTCACCCTGCCATTGACTTTGAACACTGTCCTTACCCACACTGCCATGGAAATGGCATCCATCTGTTGGACTGTGTCACCACATCAATGTGGTGCCTACTTGATTGTCTCATCTACCATCACTGCCAACTCATAAATTCACCATTCACACTTATGTAAATATCCACTTCCCTCTCACATATACCCATTGACAATAAACAACAATAACTCACCAATGTATTTGAGTCTGCTCCATGTTTATCACTGTATGTGCAATGTTTAACATGGTTACAATGTCACAGTAGCATGGAACCCCTGTAGGCAAGGAGAGGCAGAAGGGACCTAGCAAAACACAAAAGAACAAAAGTCACTAGTCAGGTTGTGGCATCACAGCCATCACACAACACATGTCCTCAACGTACACCAATATGCACCCATTACAATGTGCAACTGTACCAACATAGACATCTTGTAGCCGTGCCAAACTACCCTGTATCCAACACATAGGCAGCCAGCACTGAGTCAACAACAGGATGCACTCACAAAGATCACATAGACCTCCACCCAAACAACTACATCAACAGACAGGACCAGTTGTACATCGTCACCCACCTTCAAGTGAAGTAGCAGTTGATGAGCTGCTGACGCTGGTCAACACCTTCCTTCTCACCACTATCCTCGTCACTGGACATTTGTGGGTTCGCAGGTGGGGGCCTCGGCTGGTCATCATCGTCCAGGATCAGGGGGATTTGTTTCCGTAAGGCCAGGTTGTGCAACATGCAGCATGCTACCACTATCTGACACACCTTTTTGGGTGAGTACATGAGTGCCCCTCCCGTCCGGTCCAGGCAGCGAAATCTCGATTTTAGGAGACCAAAGGTTCGCTCCACCACTTGACGTGTCCTACCATGGGCATTGTTGTAGTGGACGTCAGACGGTGTCCTAGGATTGCGTAGTGGGCTCAGCAACCACGGTCTGTTGGGATATGCAGAGTCACCTAGGTGTGAAATAAACATAACGATTCAGTAATACAACTGTGGCAGGGGACAGCATGGCACACACAGCACACAACTTGACTCTGCCTACTCACCCACAATCCATGCCCGCTCCGGAAGTAGATTGGCCATCAGCTGGGGCACAATGCTGTTGTGCAGGATGTATGAATCATGTGCAGAGCCCGGAAACTTGGCACATACATGCGATATGATCATATCGGCCTGGCACACCACCTGCACATTGATGGAATGGGAATGTTTATGATTCCGATAGATGTGTTCCCGTGCCTGTGGTGGAACCAGGCCAACATGTGTGCAGTCAATAGCACCTACAACATTCGGGATGTGGCCAAGGGCATAAAAATCCGCCTTTACATCCGCCAAAGCTGCACGCTTTGGAAAACTGATGTATTGGTCCTTGTATCGCATCATGGCCAACAGGAAATCCCTTAGCACCATGCTGAAGGTGGGCTGAGACATCCTCCCTGCAATGCCCACTGTCTCCTGGAATGACCCACTAGCCAGGAAATGCAGTGACGCCATCACCTTGGTTTCGGTTGTCAATGCTGTTGGGTATGTCCTGCCAGCCCGCAGGTGAGGATCCAACATGGCACACAGGTCTTGGATGTTTGTGCAGTCCAGACGGAATCTGCGTATCACGTCATCATCCTCAATGTTAGCCAGCAGGGTGACAGGACGATACACATTAGGTCGCCTCCTAGGTGAGATGAAAGGGGACACGTCATTGCAACAGATCATGAGATGTGCACAACTCCGTGGCTTCTGATTCACACAGCGCAAACATTGACTGGCATCACAATGCACCATACAGTGCAAGTCAATAGTCGTGACACATAGAGATCACATTGTACTACAGTTCTTCAGTATTACCACTGTGAGAACAACAAACATGGAAACTGTCTCTGTGAATGGTAATAGTCACATTCCAGAATCTGGTGCAAACAGCACCGACAGTAAATGATACAGGACATGTGTGAAACAGAAACACTGCTGGCTACAAAATGTCTGCTGTACGTGCCACACATTCTTGTGCAAACATGACAGGGGACACATGAACTACACAATTTATCCAGTTATGAAGGACTCAGCATGGAATGTGAGCCAATGCTAATGCACACAAGTCTAGAGACACTCACAGACATATTCACAAGCCTGTGCCAATATCCACTGTCATCAGTAGACATGCCATACATGCTGTTACACACAATTCTAATTCAGTCAATGACTAATAATGAACAGCATATGCATATGCAGTCTTGACGTTAATCAAGACACAACAACACAACTGCACAATATCATCAGCAGGCACACAGATTGTCAATGTGGCACACAAAAAGTGGATAAGGTACGTGATCCAAAAGGACTGTAGACAAACGACAATCTGCACTAAAGTTGTACTATGACATGCAGTATGAAGCTAGCACTGCCAGACACACAACTGAAGTACAACATTTGCCATGGAGCTAATACTCCAGCTGCTTGGACACACAACAGTGACACAGAAACAACCTACACCACCACCCGGACAAAGCCACACCACTACACCTAAAAGTCAGCGCATGGACATACTGAGTAAATACCGAAGACACAACAGCCTCATGCACATAACAACAGGGGATGTCATCGCATGACACAGGTACCAAAGGACTACTATCAAAAGCATCCTGAGCCACATGCCACACAGCCTGTCAGGAACAACAAAGTGGACTCTCAACATTCCTCTGCAGACAAAGATGCTGGCTGTGCATCACTTGTTGGCCTCTGATACCATTAGAACAACAAAAGTCGGAGTTAGATGGGTGCCACAGCCAGCCCTATCAAGGTATATCTCACCTGTCTTGGATGCCATCATTAGCTTGAGTCAACAGCACCATCAGTTCACCCACACAGCGCAGGACCAGCTTGTGCCCCCGAAAGGGTACCACACCATAGCAGGCTTATCCACACGTGTCAGTTCAATATCACTGCACACGTGTCCTAATTGTGCGCCCTACCAAAACTGCAAACACTTACTGCACATGAAAGCACACGCAATGCTGAACTGTCCAGGCCAATTGTGGGTCACCTTCCACTGGTCACAGATGCCATGTCAAACTTAACAGTCAGTGAGCACCAGCCCCACATTTGGCTACAGTCCCTCACCAAGCCAACATTCTTCATCTGGACAAGGTCAATGCACCTGTCCTTGGTGGGCACCAACGTAACACACCACACACATCAAATCCACTATCAACACACTCACAACTGTGGAAATATACATGTAACAAAATCACATATGACAGGCCGAAAAACATGAGCACATACCAGACACAATGTCACAAGTAATGGTGATAACATTTGGCAGATACGGAGACAAAACATACCCAAGGCAGGGATACAAGTGAAAAATGATAAGGATGTACAGAATGCAAAGTGTGCCGGTGATGTAATTAACATCCTTGAGTATGTAGAGCACACACATGTCCATGTGGACATATACTGTAGGATTTGCTACTGCGAACAATAACATTACATGAAGGCAGTAACAGGTGATACCAAACAGACAACAGTGTGACACATGTGGTGAGTCATGAAAATAATGCTGAGATGCTTCTACAGTCATGTACTGTATAGTGACATATTGTGTGAGACATGGACATGTGTGTAAATATTGGGATCAGATATGAAATCGGGGCCAAATTTGGGGGTCAGATATGATATTGGGGCCAAATTTGGGGGTAAGATATGAAATTGGGGCTAAAATGTGGTGACATATGAAATTGGGGCCAAATTTGGGGGTCAGATATGAAATTGGGGCTAAAATGTGGTGAGATATATGAAATTGGGGCCAAATTTGGGGGTCAGATATGAAGATGAGTGTAAATGTGGGCTCACATATGAAATTGTGTAGGAGTAATGTGCCCCATTGGTACTTACAGTGTGGCATTTGGTGTTAGGTATGAAATTTAGGCTGTCATTACTTACTATAGCCCATTTGATTTCCATCAAGTGCCATGATATTTTGTAAGTGACCACTGTTCGAAGTACAGATATGACCCATGACATTGACACAGCACGATGTGTCCATTGGTGCCTTAAATGTGCTCAGACAACACTGTCACGCCCATAGTCAACAATGTCATGCTGCACCCTCGCCGTAGCTACCGCCTGACACCAGCGGTATGTCACCGCCATGGCCCAAGACACCATAGCGGGATTGATAGGCATATGCACATGTCTAATGGCGGTTGCCATGCTCCGACACCCAGATCCCGGTCACTCATAGCAATGCATGTGCCCGGAATCGCGGAAGCTACCGCATTCCACCAGCGGTGTATCACCGCCATGAACCATGCCCTTCCAGCCAATGGGAAGCGCAATCGCAGTTGCCTGATGCAAGTTTGAAAATTGCGGTAGGCGTGCTCCGCCACCGCGGGGCCGGTCATTGGATGCACTTGAAAGATGCACCACCGCAGTACCGCACGCCTGTCCCCTGCGGTGTGTCACCGCCATAGACCAGGCCCTGCCAGCCAATGGGAAGCGCAATCGCGGTAGCCTGATGCAAGTTTGAAAATCGTGGTAGGTGTGCTCCGCCACCGCGGGGCCGGTCATTGGATGCACTTGAAAGATGCACCACCGCGGTACCGCACGCCTGTCCCCTGCGGTGTGTCACCGCCATGGACCAGGCCCTGCCAGCCAATGGGAAGCGCAATCGCGGTTGCCTGATGCAAGTTTGAAAATCGCGGTAGGCGTGCTCTGCCACCGCGGAGGCGGTCATTGGATGGATTTGAATGAGGCAGACCTGGAACACCAATTGCAGCAGCTTAGAACCACAGACATGAGCCCTGGGGGCTATATATGTGTGTGAGGGAGCCACACATTGCCACAGCTCACTGAGCCTGCTGCCTGAGAGCCCTCACCTGCTGCTGCCTCCAGGGACTGCTGCCTGAGACCCCTCGCCTGCTGCTGCCTCCAGGGACTGCTGCCTGACACCCCTCACCTGCTGCTGCCTCCAGGGACTGCTGCCTGACACCCCTCACCTGCTGCTGCCTCCAGGGACTGCTGCCTGACACCCCTCACCTGCTGCTGCCTCCAGGGACTGCTGCCTGACACCCCTCACCTGCTGCTGCCTCCAGGGACTGCTGCCTGACACCCCTCACCACCAACTGCCGCTGCTGCTGTCTCCTGCCCACAGTGATGGCGAGGACTGAGAAGATCCGTGCCACTCCCTTCACCCCCGAGGAACTGGAGGTCCTGGTGGACGAGGTGCTCACCCAGTATCCAAGTCTATATGGTGCACCTAATGTCATGGTAAGTATCTCAGGGTGTGAGTGAGAGTGTAGGGGGGGCACACACGAAGTTGATCTGCTGCAGTATGTGCGTGAGAGTGTGGGGTTGGGTCATGCACTGCCTAGCATGCTGTTTCCAGGGGGAAGGTGTGTTCAGCCTATTCCACACGTTTGCCTGCCTGCACATCCAGATGTGAGGGAAATGTGATGTCTTGTCAGACATACAGTGTGGCTGCACCTTTTCAATTCAGGAGTCAGGACAGTGATTTTCAGTCTGAATGTCTTTGTGTGTCCCTGATGTCCTTCACAGGCCCATCTGTGGCCTCAGCTAGTGTAGTTGTCCAGAGGGTAGTGAGGGCATTGTTTCTCACTCAATATGTGCCTCATCTCTAGTTCTGCACTATGCTCAGGACCTCAGTCCCCCAGGGTGACACTCTTGTTGGTCATTCACCTATGACACTGTACATTCCAACATTCTTGTGCCCAGACCCTTCCATCACCACCGGCATGTGCACATACTTGCATGTGTTGGCACTGTTTGTGTTTCTAAATAGTCCCTCCATGTAAAAGATGAGATGCCCCACGTTGGACCTCTGTGTGACCCCAACTGGCCTGCACATTCACTGCCCAATCATACAGTGACACAACACTGAATGTACAGAGTGTCAAATCTGTGCTTTTCCTCTTGACTCTCCGTCAATGAGCCATTACAGAGATGTAGATTGCACCCGACAGGCCTTGTGATGAGGGTTTGCGTTTGTGAGGTCATGTCCCTCAATGTGACATTCATGACACAGTGTGGCAGTTTAAGGGCAAGTGCTTTGAGGGCTGCGCAGTGTTGGGCACAGTGAGTATTCACAGTGACATATGTAGTGATGTCCTGCATGTCTTGGTATTCCCAGAAACTTGCAGTAGATGTGGTCAACATACACATTTTGCTCTCTGCTGGCATCCTGCATGGCTTTGAGATAGGCATGTACTGTGTCCACCCTCATACCTGCATGCATTAATGTGTTTTTCACACATGATGATGTTTGAATGTCGCAGATTTGTTGTCTCTGCTGAAGTTATGGCTGAAGTTGGTATGAGTCTGTGTCATGCTCCTGCACTGTGAAATGGTGGTAGGTTACACTGATTATTGCACCCTCTTGTCTCCCATGTCTGCAGCTCAAAGTCAACCAGCGCAAGGCCATGTGGAGGGCCATTGCATGCAAGGTGCGTGCACTGGGTGTCTCCAACCGTCGGCGCTCCCACTGTCACAAGAGGTGGGATGACATCTGCCGGCTGAGCAGGAACGTGGCCGAGATGACACTGGGGCTGATCCCTCGGTCCAGCAGGTTGGCGCGGCGCAGCATGACACCACTAATGGCACGTATTTTAGCTGTGACACAGCCTGAACTGGATGCACGTCTGAAGGAGCATCAGCAGCAAGCTGGTGGTGAGTATTCTGTGAGTGTGACTTTGGGTGTTGTTTGGCTGCATGTGCTCCAAGCCTGGGCCAGTGCAGGGCTGTGATGTTGCTAGTGTGATGCAATGGCATGTAAGTGGCCGCGGTGTTGGGTGCAGTTGTCATGCATTCCCCCTACATGTACCTTCCCATGTCATTGGTGTAATGGCCCTTGATTTCATATTTGTAGTTGTGGCCTTCTGGTATCATCTTCATTTGTGTCGTCACGGACATCCCATGTCAGGGTCAAGCAGAGTGCATGATCTGAGTGTGGCATCATAAATGTGTGCATTGCCTGACGTCAGAGTTGTGCTGGCTACACATCTAACAACAATGTGCAACTGTAGTTGTGACCCAAGATACGACATGGTGGATGGAATGTGCTAATGGCCATTGTGTGCGGATATGTTGGAGTCTGTCTCTGTGTTGGACACTTCTGCTGGCTCAAGATGTGACAGTGGCAACATGTTGTGAGTAGAATCTTTTACCCCCTCAGGGTCCTACGTGTGCACAGAGGGATATGTGTGTCTGGTTAGTTGAAGCCACCAACAGGCTAATTGGCTGTGTGTCCATCACATGGGTGAATTATGCCAAGTTTGCATTATGCCACGGTAATTTCGATGTTTGGATTGAGGTTGCACAGTGTTACTGCCCATGGTGTTGTCCAACATGGATGATTGTTCATCATTAGTGATGCTTCCCTTGCTGATATTTGTGAACTTGATGCAAATGTACTGATCCGACCTCTCTCTCTCTCTCATGCAGCATCTCACATGGGCACGGAAGGACAGGGGACAGACACCAGTGGTGAGGCATCAAGCACAACTGCTGCACACCAGCATAGTGACACGGATGTCACCAGTGCATCAGAGGGGGACCGTAGTCTTCTAGAGGACTCACAGCCAGAGACGCAGACCTCTACGTCATCTGACGACGGTGGTGACGCTTCTATGTTTTCGGCCGAGTGAAACGGGGACTCTGCCTCCACGTCCACCACACAGCGTTCAGTGCCCACCCTCCCTGCTACTCCCACTGTTGCTGCCCGTGTTCGCACCACAAAAAAGGGAAGAGTGTCCTTCACCCCAGGCACCGCTGCCCTGCCCCTGTCCCCCCTGCTGCCATCAGTGCTGAGTCTGTGGAGCTTTTGCGCCAGCTGTGTGTGGGTCAGACAGCTCTCCTCAATGCCTTCCTGGACCATGACAAAAAATTGGCACAGGTGGTGGCTTACATGGAGGGCGTTCATTCCGACGTGGGTGGGCTACACTGGACTGTACAGTCTCTCTCCTCTGCAGTGACAGCAGCCATTCAACTTGCCCAATCCCATAGTCCAGCTCCAGTCCCTAGGCCCACCACCCTGCCAGTGGCCGCATCTGATGATAGTGACCACAAACCCCAGACATCAAGGGACAGATACAGCACACGCAGCACATGGCAGCAGCAGCCCAAGCAGTCCAGGCCGCAGACACCATCCCCACAGAAAGGAAAACCCACACCAGAGCGCAGAGGCAAAAGCACTTCAGGCCACACCCAGGGCAAGGATGGCAAGGAGCAGGCCTCAGGCTCACATGCCTCAGAGGCATCCCCAGCCAAGGACTCACCTGTCCCAAAAGTGTCTCGCAGAGACAAGCACACAGTTTCCGTGACCAGTGACAAACAAGTGCCCGCTAAGGGTACACGTAAGAAGAGCTCCAAGGCAAGTTCACCCACAACATCTACTCCCATCCAGAGCCCTGTGAAGCAGAGAAAGGAGGCCACTGTAGGGGGGACACCTGGTAAACAGGTGATGCAGGGGCAGAGGCAATCCGGGGCCAAGCATCCCAAAGAATCCAGCACGTCCCCAGAGGGGGGACCAGCATCTGCACATGAGCCAGCTTTTGTCATGAGTGTGCCTGTTGTATACACCCCACTTGGCATTAATCCCAGGACAGGGAAGCCATATCAGATCCCCAAGAAGCAGATGGGCACCCCTCCAACTTCTCCCACACACACTGTGTCTCGTGCAAGCATGAGTCCACCTCCACGTGCCACCAACCCACCTGGTCCTAGCAGCCCTCTGGCTTCCCAAACCACTGCTGGCTCTACCAATCCTGGACCTAGCAGCCCTCAAGCTTCCCAGAACACTGATGGCTCTACCCCAGATGGGCCTCTCTCTCCCCGAGCCAGTACCCCAACAGGCCCCGACAGACAGCCACCTCCCAGTCATACTGCCAGCCAAGTCTGAGTGTTGGTCACCCTCACACACATGTCTCTCCCACAGTGGTACCATGGACTGCCCATTTTTGACGCCCTGAGTGTGTTGCTGACCATGGCAGGGTACTGTACCACACATTCCCAGTGCTGGATGTCATGTACCTCACCTGCACTGTGTCCTGGCCACTGGCCTTGCTGTTCACTGCTGTTTGCCCCTTGCCTGTGCAGCTTCTCATGTACCTCACCTGCACTTTGGATTGGCCACTGGCCTTGTTGTCGACTGATGTCCTAGACTTGCCTGTGCAGCTTCTCATGTGCCTCACCTGCACTTTGAAGTGGCCACTGGCCTTGCTGTTCACTGCTGTTTGCCCCTTGCCTGTGCAGCTTCTCATGTCCCTCACCTGCACTTTGGAGTGGCCACTGGCCTTGCTGTTCACTGCTGTTTGCCCCTTGCCTGTGCAGCTTTTCATGTACCTCACCTGCACTGTGTCCTGGCCACTGGCCTTGTTGTTCACTGCTGTTTGCCCCTTGCCTGTGCAGCTTCTCATGTGCCTCACCTGCACTTTGGAGTGGCCACTGGCCTTGCTGTTCACTGCTGTTTGCCCCTTGCCTGTGCAGCTTATCATGTACCTCACCTGCACTTTGGACTGGCCACTGGCCTTGTTGTCGACTGATATCCTAGACTTGCCTGTGCAGCTTCTCATGTGCCTCACCTGCACTTTGGAGTGGCCACTGGCCTTGCTGTTCACTGCTGTTTGCCCCTTGCCTGTGCAGCTTCTCATGTACCTCACCTGCACTTTGGAGTGGCCACTGGCCTTGCTGTTCACTGCTGTTTGCCCCTTGCCTATGCAGCTTCTCATGTACCTCACCTGCACTGTGTCCTGGCCACTGGCCTTGTTGTTCACTGCTGTTTGCCCCTTGCCTGTGCAGCTTCTCATGTACCTCACCTGCACTTTGGACTGGCCACTGGCCTTGTTGTCGACTGATGTCCTAGACTTGCCTGTGCAGCTTCTCATGTGCCTCACCTGCACTTTGGACTGGCCACTGGCCTTGCTGTTCACTGCTGTTTGCACCTTGCCTGTGCAGCTTCTCATGTACCTCACCTGCACTGTGTCCTGGCCACTGGCCTTGTTGTTCACTGCTGTTTGCCCCTTGCCTGTGTAGCTTCTCATGTACCTCACCTGCACTTTGGACTGGCCACTGGCCTTGTTGTCGACTGATGTCCTAGACTTGCCTGTGCAGCTTCTCATGTGCCTCACCTGCACTTTGGACTGGCCACTGGCCTTGCTGTTCACTGCTGTTTGCCCCTTGCCTGTGCAACTTCTCATGTACCTCACCTGCACTGTGTCCTGGCCACTGGCCTTGTTGTTCACTGCTGTTTGCCCCTTGCCTGTGCAGCTTCTCATGTACCTCACCTGCACTTTGAACTGGCCACTGGCCACTGGCCTTGCTCTTGTCTGACTTTTGCTGCATGACTGTGTGAAATGTAAATAAAAAGAAGATATTTACTCCTGTTGTCTGCCTTGTCAATGTCCTTGCTAAATAAAGGGTTACTGTGTGGGTATTGTTTACTGGTACACATGCTCTATTCTCCAATTCAACATTGCCAATGTCTTGTTTCCTCTGATCATGTTGTTTCAACTTTTGTGTCCCAGACTTCTGCATCTGTGTGTGTTGGCTTGGTAGAATGTGTGTTTGCTGGGGACGGATTGGCTTCCTGGGTGTGTTGGTGTGTGTGTTGTGTTTAGATTGTTGTTGTGTGTGTTCAAGGTGTGTCACTCATCTTGGTTTGTAACTGGTATGTGTGTTGTGCACACACAGGCTTGGTGTGCATGCAGTGCTGTGAGTTGATGTTGCCTTGTCCTTGCCTGTTGTGCACCCCCTGATGTTTGGCTGTTGTAGCATGTTGATAACTTTGCCTGTGCATGTATTGTGACTGATGTGGCTGTGTGCAGTGTTTGTGTTGTGTTGTGTCATGCAGTTGACTGTTGCTCTGTGTGTGGTGTTCTATTTTCCTGTCAGTGTGTGTGTGTTGTTGTTGTGTTTGATTCAGGTGTGTTGCCATTGTGGTGTGCCTTACTTGTGTGTCTGTCACATGGACTGAGGTCTATTGTGGTTGCAGTGCTTGTTTCATGTGCATCCTTGGTGTTTTCTCCTCTCACATTTGATGTGTCTATGGTCATGGTTGTGCATGTGCAGACATGTGGTACACTGTGACACCATTTTGAGTGGATGTGTGTTGTGGTATGTCTGTCTCTATGTCATTGTAGGCCCAGTTCTGCCTTTTGTTCTCCATTATTGTTTTTAGTGGATGCACTTCTTATATGTGTTGTGGTATGTTGTCTGTGCGTTTTTCATGACTGATGTGGTTGTGTACTCCTGTTGTGTCTGTGCTCCCATTGGATTTGCACTGTTTAGCTGCACAGGTCTTGTCTGTAGTTGTAGTAGTTCTGTGTGTGTGTTTTAATTGTGTTCTGTGTTTGACTGTTGTTTTTGTGCGTACAGTGGTACTGCCATACCTGTGTGTGTGTGTGATGTTTGTGGATACCACCCAGGGGGTGTGTTTGCTTGTCAGTGTCTTGACTGGATATTATTGGCAAGCTTCTGTGTGTTTATCAGTGGTGTTGTGTGCTGCTGGTGTGATGGGTGTGGGCGTTGTGTGAAGGTTCATACTTGTGTTTGACTGTCATGGAGTGTTGCAATGGGCCCTGTGTGTTGTGCTGCTGACATACTCCTGTGATGTATTTGGATTCAGATGTGTGGCTGATCAGGGTTGGACTTCATACCCTTCCTTTCATCCCTGTGCCTATTCATGGGTTGCCTTGCTGTCTCCCTGAGTTGTTGCAGTGAGGTGACTGTGGTTTGACTTCACTCACTGTGACTGCCATGTGTGGATTTTTGGGCTGGGGTGGATGTGATGTGTTCCTTCCCTTGCATGTGATGTACACATTTTTGGTGTTCAGCTCCTTGCCATTCCATTTGTGTGCACCTCACTTTGAGTTGCCTATTTGTTGTCCTACATTGCTGTTGGCATGTGGTCTGTGTTTGTTGCTGTGTGTCAGTGTGGGGTATGTCTGTGTGACTTGGCAGGCTGTGTGTCCATTGGTGTGTTTGTTCATTGTCTGTGTGTGTTTAATTTGTGCTTGGACTCAGTTTACTTGCCATGAGTGTGGTGTTGTTGTGGTGTGTCTGTTCCCCTGGCCCAGTGCTTGTGCACTGTGTGTTACTCTGCAGCCACACCTGATGAGGCTGTCTCCCTAGTTGTTTGTTGTGTAGTGCAGTGTGTGTGTTCACCTGGCTGTTTTTTGGGCATGTGGGGGCACAGGGAGATCACGTGGCATGTCCCTTCATGGTGTGGGTGGGCCTAGTGTGTGGAGTGTTGAGGTGTTGCCCTGTGTACTTTGGGCACTGCCCCTGCCTAGTGCTGGCCCAGCCTGCTACATTGTGTGCATTTTGACTCGCGGATTCAACGCTGCGGTCACGTGAACTGGGCATTATTTCAGGGTCGCAGACATGGTGGCCTGGGTGTGGAGGGGTGGCCTTGTGGCAGGTGGGACATGTGTGGCTACACCTGTGGTTGTGTTCCTGTCCCCACAAGGGTGTCTGGTGGGGGCAGACACCTTAAATCGGACATGGATTTGTGGGTTGTGTTTGTTGTCGGAGTTGTGTTATGGCGTACCTGCGTCCGCGCCGGTCCATGGCTTGCTGTAGGTGTATCATGTACAGCGCCGGGAAGATGTGTAGTGCAGGGTCCATGGCGGTCAGCTCCGGGTATCGATTTGGCGCTCTGCTGTGGTGCTTCCGAATGCTCAGAATGGCCGGTTTCTCCGCGGCGGTGGGCCTGGCTGTTTGGCGCATCCTAATTTGTACGGAGGGAGGGACGTCATTCTGCACGGCGGTGCCTCTGGATTGGTTGTCTCCGCTGCGGTGGCAGGCGCGTTTTGATGGCGGTGCACGTAGCACCGCGGCGGATGGGCAATGGGCTGAGTTTGACCATTGTAATATGGCAGACGGGTGCACCGCTGCTCACGGGCGGAAAACAGCGTTTTCTCCCATTGCCAGCATCGTGGAGGTGCATCCGCCAGTCATCGTAATGGACCCCCACGTTTGGTAATCCGGCACACTTGACAGCATTGTTTATGATGAGAATCCCCTGAAAGGGACCTTTCAATCTCGGTTTCAAACAGGACTTCCACACATGCTTCTTGACTAACACCCAGTCAGTAAGACTAAGGTTGTGGCACTGTTCTTGATGTGAATTTAAGGTATCAGCTTCAACCTGGTGAGAGACAGAATCTACCACATCAGCCAATCCTTTGCAATATTCGGGGTATCATTTCACCTGTGATGTTCAAAAGTGCATTCGCAGGTACAGCAGGCAGTCTCATTGCATGTCCTATCAATATCTTGTGGGGAGATAACCCTGTCTTCCTGTCAGGAATATTTCAGACTCATCAACACCAAAGGTAGAGCATCTGGCCATTTCAGTGATGTGGAAGCACAAATATTTACCTACAGGGTCTTTATTGTTCCGTATAGCTGTTTAACAATTCCAGAGGCTTCTGGTCAATAACTAATGTTTGCTCGATCTAGAGTGGTGCACCAATCATTATTTGGACTTCATTGAAATGAGTTCTATGATCTGACTCCAGAGAAACCAGTAATCTGCACCCAGGTATCAACCCTCGCAACAGCAATTTAGCTACAGTGAAACTGTCCTTTCTCCATGTTGGGTAGGCTTCCACCCATGGAGAGTAACTGCACACTATAACCAGGACGTATCTCAGCCCATTACAAACTGGCATCTCGATAAATTCCATTTGCATTTTATTGAAGGGACCACCTGATCTCCCTGTGTGACTTAGTGTTACTGATGTTCTTTTCCCTGCGTTCATATGTTGACATGTCACACAGAGATGGCACACTTCTTCTGCAAGCATGCTAAATCTGGGATTAAACCAATTCTGCCTGAATAGTTGAAACATTGCATCTCTTCCTAGATGTGTTGGACCATGGAAGTATCGCATCGTGGGAAACAATAAGCTGTCTGACAAAACTGGTCTTACATCTGCTGACATCCAAATTTAATTTGCCTGTTTCTCACATCCTACTCTGATCCAACCCTTCTGTTTTGCTTCTAAAACAACTTCTTGCAACCTTTTGAGCTCTTCCTATCTATTAGCTACTGACAAAAACATTGAGAAAACAGTGCCCTCTTCAGATTCATTTGTGTAAGCACCACTAAATGTGCAGGCAACAAGTGCATAGTACAGTGCAAATCTGTATCCTACTGTGACATATCTGTTGCCACGTCTGTGAGCTGCACATTTAGTAACCATGACTTCTGTAGGCATTTGCATTGCCTCAAGCAGTTTTCTTACATGTTCCCCATTTCCAATTATAGGCTATTTAATTTGCCTGTAAGTTCCTAGTAAAGTGCACTACCTGTGACCAGGGCCTGTAATTTAAGGACTACTAGTGGACCTGCAGCACTGATTGTACCACCCACGCAAGTAGCCCTCTAAACATGTTTTAGGCCTGCCACTGCAGAGCCTGTGTGTGCAGTTTTACTGCCACTTCCACTTGGCATTTTGGACCCTTTGCCAAGCCCTAAATTCCCCTTTAATTACACATAAGTCACTCCTAAGATAGGCCACAGGTAGCTCATAGGGCAGGGTGCGGTGTAACTAAAAGTTAGGACATGTACTTTTAAGCTTTGCATGTACTGGTAGTGAAAAACACTCAAATTCATTTGTTTACTACTGCCTACTCCTCTCATAGGTTAACATTGGGATTTCCTTATTACACTTTTAGGCTGTAATTCCTGATTGGAAAGGAGTAGCTCTGTCATGTTTTATATCTTTGGAATGGTAATAATAAATCCTCCTTATTGGTAAAGTTGGATTTAACATTGCTATTTGAGAAATGCCACTTTTAGAAAATGTACATTTGTCTGTTCTTACAGCTTTGTGTGCCTGGAGCATGTCTCCAGTATACATCTGGGGTGGTTGACAGGTTGACTTTGTGTATTCCTTCTAGGCAGCCACACACAAAGGTAGGTTAGGTATGTATGAATGAGTGTCCATCTCCATCCTGATGGCTCATCCTGGGCAGGATGGGAGGGAGGACCCTACACTTACACCTGAATAAGCAGTGTCCTGTCTCCACACAAAGGGTTAATTACCCTCATATAGTGAGTCTGGAGCCAGGGCTAGAAAGAAAGAACCTCTGTGCACTTCAAAGACCCTTCTTTGATGTCAACCCCACTTTAAAGGCATATCTGAGTATAACTACTGGGTCTCTGACCCCACCAAATCAGACACGTCTGGACCTGAAAAGAACCTCTGTCAGAAGAGATACTGTGCTGCTACAAGGACTGTCACTCTGCTGAACTGATGGTCATAAGAACTGCTTTTCTGCTGTGCTGCCCCACTGGCTGCTGCCCTGTGACCTCGCTGAGGGAGAGCTGGGCTCTGCTTTGAACCCAGAGTGATCTCCAAGGGCTTGTTGGCGTGCCTCCTGATGCTTGAGACTCTGGGTTGTCAAACTTTCATCACCTGCTCCTGTGCCTGGTTCATTGAAAGTGAGCCCAGGTGCTTTCTCCAGTGAAAGCAATACATCTCCAGTCTGCAAATAGCAGAACCGGAGCATCGACCCTGTTGCAGGAGCAGGATCAGCACATCGCACTCCGAACCAGTGCATCGCCTAAACAACAGTTACATTGGAAACATGGCATCACTGCCGCTGCAGTTTGGGAAGAGCGACTCACCCTCTGAACTGCATGGAGAAACCCAACGCATCATCTATTGAACCAGCTCCTCTCGGCTCGGTGCTTCGTCTTTTGAACCAACAAATCGCCACCACTGCATGAAGAAAATCAACAGCAATGCATCCCATGGCTGCACCCTGCATCTTGCTGTTGCTAACAGGATCAAGGTATTTTGTTCAGCGGGCCTTGCATGGCTCTCTATCCGAACCATGCTGCATCAAAGTCGGGCTGTACTCTTGACTTTGCCCCAGTTCAGAGCACCCGCATAACCCCCATAGGTGATTATCGCTTCTAAAATCTATTATTACTTTTAATCTTGAAACATACATATCTCAACTTCTGCTTATTGGATTTTTGGTATTATGTTATTGTTTTATTTATTAAAATCATATCCATTTTCTAACCTGGTGTGGTCTTTTTATGGTGTTTCCATTGTGTTACTGGGTGTTGTGTTGCACAAATACTTTACACATTGCCTCCTAGATTAAGCCTGCCTGCTCTTTGCCAAACTACCAGAGGGTGAGCACAGGGTAATGTATGGTGTGCAACTGACTTACCCTGACTAGGATTGTGGTCCCTACTTGGACAAGGGACATACCTCTGCCATCTAGAGACCCACTTTCTAACAGAAGCAGATCAGGCACATCTTTGTGTGTCTGCCTCAGTAAAGGCTTAACTACTAAGGAAAAGTTTGGTATCCACTGACTACAGGAGCCAACCATTCCCAAAAACATTCTGACTTCTCTCTGTGTTCTGGGTGGATTCATCTGTAGGATAGTCTCCACTCTCTGGTGACACCTTCCTCTCTCCTTTCTCAACGAATTGTAACAAGTATTGGACTTCTTTTTTGATAGTATTGCAGCTTACCTTGAAACACTTTATGTCCGTTCTCAGCCAGGGGATTTAACAATGCAATAATAATATATCTGCAAGCTTCTCATGTATCTGATGCCACAAGTAGGTCATCAATGTATTGCATGAGAATTGAACTGTAAGGCATCTGCAGTGACTGAAGGTTTGTTTTCAAGATTTGATTGAATATGGAAGGGGTCTGTGTATACCCTTGTAGAACTCAGCACCATGCCAAATCTCTCTCTCTGTACACAAAAGAGAACAAGAACTGTCTGTCCTCATACAATGGAACAGAGAATAAAGCCTGACATAAGTCCACAACAGTGAACCATTCGGCAGTGCATGGAATTTGGAAAGGTATGGTGCAGCAGCGGTTCTTTAATAAGAGCGTCAGGGCTCTGCCCCCACCCTCTTCTTGCCCCCTTCCTGCCTCCTATTTCTTTTAAAGTGTTATTTAATTTCAGTCACTCTGACCCCTGCTCTGTGCAAGGGTCAGGCAGAGGCATGACGCTTTTTTAAGACAAGTGCACCAGTGCGCACGTGACCCCGTCGCAGCTTTTTCTGGGCTTGTAAAATGCCAGCCCGGAGCCTTTTAATCCTGCAATGCTTAGAGCCACACCCATTTGTGACGCACAGCACCCACACTGATTGACCACAGCACGGGCGCTTTCGGCTTAAGCCCTGTGCTTCCTGAGGCTGTGTGTCAATCAGGGAGGGTGCACCTTTGCCAACTTCTCACTGGGTAGCTAGTATCAGCAGCCGTTGCTGAACACACTTAACCCTAACATAAGCAGGGGAAGGGGTGTGGCCTAAATGGAGCCTGGGAGCACTTTGGGAAAGAATCAATGCTGCTAAATAAACTCCGACAGTAGCAGCCGCTTCTTGACACCAGGTTAGTTTAGTTTTATTTGTAAAGGTTTGTGCATGTTTAGCTTATTTTATTTGTAGTAATTTGAACTGTTCATTTTGTAGACAGGCTCCCATGCGTTAGCCCACGATCTAGTACAGGTCGTAAATAAATGGTTATGTTATGTTAATGGAGCTTATAAAGTGCTACTGTTACCCAAGGGTGTCCTGGCACTGAGCACTGCCTAAAAGGTTACCAATAAAAGGTGATTATTCAGAGAACAGCCAGGTTTTCAGCCCCTTCCTGAAGGAGAGGAGCTCAGTGGAATTTCTAAGATGCAATGGAAGATTGTTCCATGCCTTTGCAGCACAAAAGATGAAACTCCCACCTCCCCAGATTGCTTTTTTAACTCGGGGGACGGTCACTTGCTTTGCTTCCGAGGAGCGCAGCGTTCTTCCAGGAACGTACCAGTGTAGTCGTTGTCTCAGACAGTCAGGGCCGCTGCCCTTCAGGGCCTTAAAGACCGTGCAAAGTGCTTTAAATTGTGCCCGTTGTTTTATTGGAAGCCAATGAAGGCATGATGCCTGATGGTGAAAGTGAAAGTCTTGCATTTCTGGATGATAAACAGCCTGCCCCGGTTTGTCTCTGCTTTTCGGACCTGCGGAGGGGATTCCGTGCAATGGGTGTCAGTGGGTGAAGAAATATGCAGCAGGCTTGAAATTACAAAGCTGGCATTCTCGGGCCTGTATCCCATGCCAATTACCAGTGGTGCTAATCAGCTCAGCAGCCTCTGGTTAACCTTCAGTTAAATGCAGTTTAAGTCTGGACCTACTGCTTACAAAAATATATACCAGCCAATTTTCAAAAAGAAGGTTAACCAGGCCAGCAAGCTTCTGTTTGAAGAGGGGCTGGTATATATTTTTTAAGTAATGAAAGACAGTCTGCAGTCTGGGACACTTCCTGCCCTCATAACATCACTGATGTTTAGAATGTGGCAATGGGTGTGGAAAATTCACCATTTTACCACAATTCTTTAAAAAAAAATGCAAAGGTGGTGGAACCTCCAAACCCAGCTTGCAAAAGACATGCTCAATTTCCACACTTAAATATGCACGCAAACTCATGGTTGCCCTTACGCCCTACCACTTTCACAGTTTACCAGCCGCCCCTGATATGGTGGCTGGATTCGATACCACAGGACAACATGGAACAACAATGCTGTTAATCATTTGAAGGTATTGCACAATCTGATATTTACCATTAGGTTTCTGTACACCCATTATCGGAGAGTTGCAAGGGCTTCCAACAGTTTCTCTTAAAATCCCTTTTTCTCAAAATGTCTTCAATTATTGGTGTTATTCCTGTAACTGTTTATGGGATCAGATTATATGGTGGTGTTCTCAGATATACAGCATTGGGTTTCATAGTAATTTGTATTGGTTCTACACCTTTAATTAGTCCAATATCTTTCCATGTAAAGTCACATACTTTAGGGTTTACAGTTTCTTTTAAGCTAGGAGGCAAGTCTTCAACTGCCCTCTCTGGTACAGCCCTACAGCGGTTAAATGTTGGGCCATTTTAAAATTAACATCTTCATCATGAGTCTGTAATTCAACACCATCCGGTTTACAGTAAATAGTGAAATTTTATTTGCACAATAAATCTCTTCCTAACAGATTTGCAGGACCAGAATCACACACCACAAAAGGATGATTTTCTTCAAATGAACCCATTTTTACAGGGACCTTTTCTTAAACTGGGTTTGTTGTTTGTTTATTTGTAATTCCTACAATTTGGATCTTCTTTCCCAACATGGATAGGTCTGGGACTTCTACTGTTCTGACAGTGAAACTGCTAGCACCAGTGTCGATCGAAAATCACACTTGGGGCCATAACTAGTCCTTTTGCAAATTATCCAATCTGGTCCACCTTTAGCACTGTAACAAGCATGCAATCTTCCTCCACCCTCAGGGTGCCATCATTGGGAATTGTCAGAGCCAAAACTGTCATTGTCTAGCATTGAGAACTGTTGAAGTGGGTTCTGATTCTGGTTTTGAAATGAGTTTGGATTTGCTTTGGGAATTTGATTCATATTAAATCTAGAGTTTCCTACATTGTGCGGGACCATCGATGCTTGTGGAACCTGCATCATTGGAACCTGTCTCTGTATTGGCGCTTGCAGTTGCTAAACTGGTAGATTCTGCATTTGCACTAGATTTCCTCCTTGCTTTTAACCATTTCTGCTCTGCTCATTCTAGCTGGATTCAGCCTACACACCCTCTTCCAACACCCAATCTTATTATAGAAATGACAAGGTGTCATTTTCTTCAGTGTTGCAATATCTACACTAGAATTTGGATCAATTAGAACACCTCTACCCTGTGAAACACTATATCCTCTTTGAACACATCGAGTCTGAACTCCAAGCCTTGCATTCGACCAGAAGTTCCTGAAAATGAATGACTGATTATGAATACCTTTCTGAACCAACCTCTTCTGAACTAGCATGAATTTCTCCTTTAGCTTTTTCTGCTTCATTTCTTGTTCATCACTGCAATATTTTGCATACCTCAGAATCATCTCATCTAATGTTTTTTTCTGCCAGCAAATCACACTCTGTTTTATGTGCATACTAATCTCTGGTACTAACCCAAGAACAAATTGAGACACAAAGAATCTCATAACACTCTGTTTGGGATGTTCTCGTCTACTGTGTTTTTGAAACACCTGAAGCAATCTCTCATAGTAATCATGCACTGACTCTTTCGGCTCTTGTGAGGTTCTTTTTATCTTTATCCATTCAATATCTTTTGGAGTAACCTTGCCTTTCCGAAATGTAATCACCACATCATATTTATCCATAACCACAGGAGATGGTGCATTAGTGTGGACATCTCTTCTTGGTTCTGTACGCTGCCTTTGTACAGCAATTTTACACTCGGCTCCCAAATCACTTGGCATTACAATATCAAAGAACATATTCAAATAAGTCCACAACACTTTTGAAATTTTAACAAATTTGTCAATTTGCGTATACCACTGTATAGGCTTCTCTCTCAATTTTGGAAAAAATATTTATAAATGCTGCAAGACCGCCTGTGCTCCATGATACATGAACATACCCTCCACCTGATATCTTTCTCAATGGAAAAGCTGAGGATTCTCCTTCATCTGTCCATGGCCTATTATTTTCTTCTACTGCCTTTGTTTCTTTATCTTTTCATTCTTCTTTTCCCATATTCTCTCTAATTTATCACAATCACTCCATCTACAAATGCATTTCACTAATTCAGTAGTGTGTAAACGTATTTCTGAAGAACAAATAGCCTTAATAGCCTCTTCATGCAATTGTACCCTGAAGCCTTTCTGAAATGGAATACTTTTTTAAAGATTGACCTCTTGTTTTTTTGCTAATTCCGTTAATTTATCATAAATAGTATTTGAACGTCTAGTAATTTCTTTGCTCAAATATATCAGTTCTTTTCTTGGTAGTGATTCACATGCTCAAGATCTAAACATCCTCTGATTATTTCTTCTAACTCTATTTTTAATCTTTGGACATTTAACAGTTTTTCCTTCTCTGTGTGCTGGGAAATGAGAACCTGATTTTCTGTGTTTCCTGCCTTTTTATTCTCTGCAGCTTCTTCAAACCTAGGGGAAAAAATCCCATCTTCAAATAGGTTGGTCTCATCCTGAGTTATTGGTGTCATAAAGACAATTCTTCCCCCTTCTCTCAATGACTGAACTGCTTGCGGTGGTGTCCAGGGACCAATCAGTGAATACTATGATGTTGGGATAAACTCTGTCATAGGTGCTCCTCCAACGGCGCCTTGAACTACTGTATTTGGGACAACATTAATCGGAGATGTAGTTGTGTGAATTTCTAATGGCTGTGAGGTTATAACTCTAGTGACAGGTGCTGGTACACTTACAATAGAAGCAGTAACACCTGGAGGCCTCAGTGTAGGAATATTCTCAATTTGTGCAGGCACAATATTAGATAAAACAGGTTGTACAATAGGCTGTGTCATCTGTAATCGTCTTACAATTTGAATTGCATGTGGGTAAACAGGGGCTGCAGCCAATGTCGCATTACATGTCAAAGTACCCTGAGTATTTGTTACTGAGGCCACATAAGGTGGTGGACACGCGGCTAACAATGCATACAAAATGTCATCCTCTGATTCACTATCAGTACCAGATTTCTTTGCAGCACCTTCATCATCTTTTTCCTGTGTCTTATTCTTTTTCAACTTCTCAGATTTTTCAGTAGTAATGGTTGGATACAGTCTAGTCCCTTTTATTATAGCTGTCCTCCTTCTCTGTTGTTCCTCAACCCATAAATATGCACTGCTATCTTAGTTCTAGCCTGCGATTTTTGTCTCTCCTTACCATGTACTATTTCTCCTAAATATTTAATACATCATATTGTGTGGTTCTAGGTGGTGGCTTCATCTCATATAGCTTTTCTCAAACTGTTTTAATGATTATCATTTCTAAAGTACCATATTTTGGAAAACTCAAATGATCCTCATTTTCAGTAATCTAGCACCATTGACAAAGCCACAAACATGTGTAAAACCCTATATTCATTGTCATATAATGTGCTGGTTTATCCTTGGGAGGCGCCTCTTCACCTTCCTATACTGGAATTGTTGCATCACCTTTCACAAGACTTTTAAAACCCATAAAACATTTCATGTTTCCAAATTATTCAACAAATAGAAAGCAACGTAATTTAAATTCTCAATGTTTCGATTTTATTCCATAAACCTCAGATTTGTTTTCTCCAATCCTGTTATACCTTTAATATTTGAGGACTTGTTAATCAATCTCGATGCACACTTACACAACAATTGACCTATAACAGCATGGCGCTCTGTGTCATCATCAACCAATAGCAGCATGACAGTACACCAATTAACCAATCTCTGCTCAGAAGACTATGAAGCATGATCTCACTCCTTGCAGCGGCTCACCCTCCTTTACAATTCCTCTCATACACACAATTCTACATCTTTTAGGTGAACATAAACAATCTTTGTTTGCTCCTCTAAAGAAAAACAAAAGCAATTAAATAATTGGAATATTGATGTTTTTACTGCCTCTGACTTTTCCACACAAAAAGATTTTCACATATGAATGAAATATCGACCAGTGGGGAATCACCCTAATCAATGTATCTTCACCTTTTGCACAATTAGGTTCTGTCAACACCAATCAATATTAGTACATTCACAACAAATTTGATATAATCCCTATCTCAATTGTGTAGTTGACGGTGCCACACGACCTACCACACAAATCATTAGCAGAAAAGAAAACCATACATCAACTCTGATTTATCTATCTCAGGATCTTAGACTACTTTGGCCTAATCCTCCAATCTATGCAAGAAAATACGTCCCATCACCTTTATGAATGAATCCAGCAGGGCTATGGGCCTTTAGTTTTTTTGGGAGGGATGTATCATCTTTTTTAAAAATGGAGATTATAATCGAACTGTAGGTGCTGGGCCCACTTTAGCAATGGCATTAAAAACATTCGTAATCACAGGAGCCCAAAAGTCTAGGGGTTTTCAAAATACATCAAGTAGGACCCCAGTAAGGGGCCAGGACCTTCCCCCTACTACTTTCTTTCGGGGCTTTCTGTACTTCCTCTAATTGGAACTGGGTGTTATCAGGTGGAGACTGCGCCCTATTCTCCACGTTGTATATACTAGAGAAATTATCCACCCACTTTTCTTCTTGCATGTAGGCTTCCATAATTGGGTCAGTGGATTCTCTAAAATAGTGGGCATTGATTACTTTCCAAAAGGATACACTATCTTTTAATTTGCTCCCCTTTTGAAGGGCCTCCTATGCATCCTCCTTTATCTGGGACTTCCTGGTCTCCAGAGCCTCTTGATAGAGCATACGCGCTGACTTAATATGTTTCGATATTCTAGGCTTGATGTGCAGAGCGTTATGGAGCTCCCTGCGCGCTCTGGAACAGCTCACAGCAAACCAGCCCCTGGTGTCAAACTTGGAAGGACGACTGACCCGCCTCAATGCCTTATTTATATTGGCTGTAATGCCCAGAAAAGCACTTTTAATTGCAGCTGGATCAGCATGCAAATCAGACAGATGGTCTCCTCATCCCTAGTGTATGTCAGTGTAGATGTAAGAAAACTGTTAGGGTCAACCTTCCCCATCTGATGGTATACCCATTCTTATTTGTCAACTGTGGCAAATACCACAGGGATGAAGTGAAGAGACTTTAATAGAACCCTTAACACCAATCTGCATGTCAGGGCCGCATGGTCACTATACACAGTGAATATGCAATCAAATTCTGCCACCTGACTAGTTAGGTCCTCAGTTATTAGAATTTAATCAATAGTAGAGGAGCCTACATTCCTCAGAAATGTTGGTGCTAGCTCCCCCACGTAACACCCAGTTCATTATCCATGCTCAGTTCTTTTTTTGTAAATTTTTTGTTTTATTTAGGATCATAGGTAATAAACAATACAATTGTGAAGTAAATTATAATGAATTAAACATATTACCTAGTTGACAACTCATTAATCAAGGAATCCCTTGGATGAAATAAAATTAATTAGTGGGAAGTAACAGAGTGGAACCGGCAATATTTCTCTATATTGATTCCTTTTATTTTTACAAAATAGAAAAAAAGGAAAAGGAAGAAGAGATAGAACAAAGAAGGAAAAAGAAAGGGAGGGAAAAATAATCTCTTCAGCTTCATCACAATAAGCTCATAAACATCACCAATTTATCCAACACTCTTCTCCAACACATGTCAATATCAACAACAAATACAATTGCGAAGCATAACCCTATTAATTAATACTCACACCTCCAATACAGCAACTGCCTTCGAATCCACACTGTCATACGGCTTATACTTTCTCAGTAAAAATTGTGCATTTGTTTGAAAACATAAACATCCAAACTGTGCAAGACTGATTCTACACACACCATCAGGATATGTTGGCCTTAGCCCTGCAGGCTCACAGTGCACCATCTGTACCCCTAGTCTGACAAGTTAACAAATGGATTGTGCAACTTCAGAACATAACAACTCTGAGTCACCCAAAAAAATCAGTTTTCAGTTTATTCATTTATGCATAGTTATTTAAAACAATAGCGTACACTATAAGAAAAACAATGAATTAAAAAAGATTATACATCAAACATATGGCATCAAATATTATTTTAAAATGATAAAAAGAAGGAAGCTTTTATAAAAGCGTATACTGTTTGTAAAATGTGAACGCCGTTACATATCAGAGTAGAGATCTTTTTCTAGCTGTTTCTGATCCCTGGCGGCATTTTGTATCCCTAAACTGGATATGTGCTGTGCTGTTTTAAAAGTGCAATGATATTAGCAATGTTATATAGAAGTAAGACATGAGGTTATGACGAATCAAAATATTACAGAATAAACTTCACATATTTTATACAATCTCATGTACCGGCCAAAGCTAAGAGCTGTATCTAATTGTTTTTTTCTGGCACTAATTAAAAATTTTGTATAGCGACAGTTGATCACTGGAACTATAGATTATAGACATGCAATGACAGCTTGTCTACAAGTGCAGATTCCCTGCTCATTAAAAAAAAAATTCTGCATTTTTCTTCTTTCGTTTGTCAGTCCTGGGCATACACATGTAATGTGTATAATGTTCTCCTTCCCTTTGTTACAAAGTCTACAGAGTGTTTTTGTAGATATGTTATTCCATTCATTTTCTTCACCTTGGATTCTGCCAAAAAGATAGTGCATAAAATCAATTTTCAATTTTTTTGACCAGCCTGCTTCTAAATATGGTTGAGTTTTGAGAGTTATGTATTCATTGATCACCCACCAGGCATGGGCTCTGCTGGCAAATTTCTCTTTATCATTTAAAACAGATACTGCCTTTACTGTGTTATTAATCAAATTTTAAAAGCGGTTGGCAGCTGGGAATTTGCCCGCATTGATTGAATCCCCAATTATTTTTTTGCTGCACTTCAATGAACATGGGCTGAAGTTTTTTCATTCCTTTGCATCTTCTGCCACAAAGCTTGGCATAAGTGATTTTCTGAGGCTTTTCTTATTCTGTTCCAGGTTTTCACAGATGTCCCCTTCCTTGCTATTATTTGATTTATAAGTCCAAACTCCAGTCTTATATGGGCTTGCAATGTTTTCAAGGGTGGGTAGAACAGAGATCTAAATACTTTGAAGGAGATCAAATTTAAGAGGACAGCGTACCTTCCGTGAAGTACTTCACTACAGTATGTGATGGTTGGTAGGAGTCTGGCTGAAATCACTTTCAGTAGTGATGTATATCTGGGACCATATAAACTCCTTTTAAGGATCCTGAATGCCTGGGTCAGGGAGATAGTTTTCCTCTTCAAGTCCATCATATGTTGTTTGAAAGTAGTCAATCTATATGTCTCTGCAGGCCTATTGTTGTCAGGATGAGAAATATAATGTCATCAGCATATAGAAGGTTAGATATGGAGAATTTACTATATAAAGAGCGTACGTGAGCTCAGCTAAAAATAAATTGAATAGGTGTGGAGCAAGGACGTAACCCTGCTTTAGGCCCTGATGTGTCTCGATTTTCCTTGACAGCCTAGATCAATCTCCTACTCTTACCCTCACCCAAGTATCCATGTATAACAGCTGTATTGCTATTAAAAGCGGGGGCGGGATACCCTAGAGGGATAACTTGCGCCAAAAGAGATTTCGATTCACTGAGTCGAAAGCAGCCTTATAATCCACATAGCACAGATATAGTGCCTGGTTCTTATTTTTCATTTTGTCTATTATTAACGATACCACCAGGAGGTTGGTTTCCATACCTTGGTCTTGGTAATATCCTGTTTGGTTAGGGGGGACGATGTTATTATCCTTCTACCATTCCAACAATTCACTAAGACGCTGATTAGCAAAATATTTGGCCTCAACATTTTGTAGGGTGATTAGGCTATAGTTGTCCGGTTGCTGCCTATTTCCTTCCTTAAAAATTGGGTTAATTATCCATCTCTTGCTGTAATGCATAATTGTATACCTGAGATAACTTGCTTGACCAAAATACTATATTAGATTTAAAAAGAGCTTGTGGCAGCCCATTCGGCCCAGGGGCTCCATCATTCCTGCTTCTTTGTATTACTTTATTTATTTGAACCTCTGATACTTGATGAGGAGCCAAATTTTGTGAAAACAACTGTATTCTTTTCTCATTAAGGTGCTGTTTAGTTGATTTAGCAGTGAGTGTAAAATGATCTGTTACAAATTTTTCTCAGTTTTCATCAGTAAGATCTGAACTTATTACTCAGGATGGCGGTCAATTTAGGCCATTAATTAATTGCCAAAAGTCTCTTGTGTTTCTTTTCTTAGAGAGTAATGGAACTTGTTCCCAGAAATGTTCTTTTCCCCTTGTTTTTTCTTCCCACACTGTCCTTCTGAAATTTTTATTTATGGCATTAAAACTTCTTTCGGTGAAGTTTGTCCACTTCACTATTCGGTTTAATATGTCTTTACTAAAACTATTGTTTGCTCTAGATTCTACTATATCTTGCATTCCTAATTGTGTGTATTTTGACCATGACAACTTCCTATAACTGATTGTTGTGTGTTCTTCAGTGATAGATGGGGCTTTTTGATGGAAGTGGTTTTGGACAATAATTTCTATCATCTGTTGTCCGTGGTTGCTTTTATAAATCTTTAATATTCTGAAAGGTGTCACTTGATGCAAGAGCGGAAGTGATGATAGCATATAATCAAAGATGGAAGTCAAAAAGGTGGTGTAGTAAGTACATTCTGGAGGGGAGTCTTGCTGATATCTCCTGATGAGGATTCATAAACCGAGGTATTCAAAATCTTTTACTAAAGAATTTGCTTTTGCATCACAGGATCTTTTAGTTGTTCCTCTCATACCTTTTTGTTGGTACTGTCCATATATAGTCCTGCTGGGTCAGCTCATCTCGGCGAAATGGCTTTAGTAAATTCATATTAAAGTCCCGTTATTAAAACCTCTGGAATCAATCCATCTTGTGGGCTTTCAAGCATTAGCTGCAATATCTCATTGATCATTGTTGATCTTGTTCTTGTGTTTGATACAAAAAAGAGATTTACCAAAAAAAGTGGATTTTTTGCAATTTTATGCCATTTTGTAAGTTTTATTATTAAAATGTTCCCATTCTTTGTCTAAATTAATTCCATTTTAATTCATAAAGCTGCTGCTACGAATATGGCTAGACCTCCCTTTGGGCGACCTGCTTTATTCATTTTTATTGCTAAAGAATAAAAACCTACGAAGCCATTTATCGGGGATGATTGTAATTCCCAAGTCTCTTATAGGCATATTATTTGATTATTTTCCAATAGTTGCATTAGATTTTTTTCCATGGCTTTTGAGTAGAGCACCATCAATATTCCAAGAGCAAATTTTTAGAGCATCTTTTTCATTAGGAATTTTAGATCCCTCTAATTTGACAGCTTTCCGATATCATGAGCCACTCTTCCCATGCAGAGCCTCGGTTAACCAACCTATATTTATTTTTATCTTTCCTGTTTCATCTAATGTTGTTTTAATTTGTTGATGTTGGGACGAGATGGTTAAGGTACTTGCTACTGGGTTGGGCAATATTGAATATGGGTGTCTATAATTCTCGCAGTTATCCTTCCTTTGTACAGGGTTTGGTGAGGCAAATGGGGCTGGATAAACAGGAAGTGCGACCATTTCGATTTGAATGCACCAGGACTGTAGGCAATCTTTTGTCAGGAGTACCCTATTTGCCATAGCCAGACATTCCCAGGTGACTATGGTTGATTCTGGAGAGATTCTGGCTGGTGGCTCTATAAATGCAATAGAATCTTTATCATCAAGTAATTTCCATTAGTTGAGGGATAGCCTGAAAAAGTTTCATAATATTACCTCTGTTCAGGATATTGTGTCTTCTTCTCAACTGATATTTAGGAGCGAAGATTATTTTTTATGTAGATTTGTGCTCACAAAGTGAAATGATTTTATCTTGATCATTCATCTCTTCCCTTTTTGGGCATTGTGTTAGCCATTTGGATTTTATATCTTGGGGTATTCCAGTTTCAGCCCCGTTGTAGGACATGATACCCCCTTTTTTATCTTGATTTCCGTTGTCTATCACTCCCGCCGCACCATCCATCTCCATTATTTTTTTCCTCCAAGCTCTAACACCTTTTGTTTTTTTTCTTTACCTAATGATTTATTTTTAATTTTTTTTCCTTTATTTGTAAGGAAGGCATATTTTGAACATTTTCACTATCTAGGTTTTCATTTAATTCCTTCTCTTTTTGAAGCTCTTTTGTTTACTCAAATATTGGAAATGACTTAGGGGCCGATTCCGATCTCGGCCGGTAGGGCTCCGAATCGGATTCGGCTTTACCGGATCCGATTCGGAGCCCTGTTTCCCGACCGAACCGTACGCGGGTCCGGCCGAGCGAGTACGATGCGAAATCGCCGACCGACTCGTCCGGGCGTCCCGACCGCTCCGACCGACTCGCTCCCGGCTCGAACCGCTCCGACCGACTCGCTCAGACTCGACTCGCACCGCGCAATGGAGACGTTCCCGGCCGGGTAAGTACAATGCGCGCCGCGAGCAGTCCGACCGAGCCGCGCACTCCGGCTCGTAAGAGCTGTCGGAGCCGTACTTTGGGGGTCCGTGTCGGACCCCCCTGTACGCGTAGCCGTGCGAGTCGCACACAGGGGGGACCCATGGGTCCCCCCTACCTGTGCGTGTACGGCGCGAATCGCTTCGCCGCGTACCCGCTGTAGGGGGCGCCCTTGTCCGACTCGCACCCATTGAGTCAATGGGAGCCCGCGTACGCGTTGTACGACCGGCTCCCATTGACTTCAATGGGAGTCCGACCGACTCGAGTCCGATAACATACGGACGCATCGTACTCGTTCGGTCGGACTGCACGGGTCCGATTCGGTCGGAAATCTCTCCGGGTCCGGCTCGGTCAGAGAAATTTCCGGCCCGAATCGGAATCGACCCCTTAATAACTTGTACCGCCATTTTTTTCTCTGTTTTCCGACTTTACATCAATTTGGGTCGATATGCTTGTATCAGCTCACTGGGTTGTTGCAGTGAAACCAAGTGTCTTTATGCTGGTTGCTCTTTGTTTATTTTGGGCCTTGATACTACGTATTCGGCTACGGCGTGGCTCAGCTCTGCTTCGCCTACTTCTCCATGGTGCTGCTTCTCTGCTTCCGCATCCTCTGGGTCCGCTTCCACTTCCACCACACTTGGCTCGATGCACTGCAGCAGATCACATGGTGCACTCACTTCACACAGCAGCCGAGTTATTGTCAATGTTAAAAATGCCATGGGCCGCCTCCGTAGCAAACTTCCTAGGAGTGACTCGGACCCAGAAGAGTTATAGAAAGAGAGTAGTGGCAATCAAGGCATTGCCCAGTGAACACCTCCTCAAGGAAATTGTGGTAACAGATCTAGCGCCTTTTTGTTTGGTTACTTATGCATACCCAAAGAGATACACAAGAAATACACAACCTGCAATTTTAATATTTGTTGAGGCATTGTGAGACTTGAATATAATATGCGTGTTGTAATAATCAATAGAAGGAAACAGAATAATGTTATAAGCATAACAAGAATGGTGAAAGATATATATAGGTTCACCCATTTTCTGTTACAGAGAATATATGCATGTATATGAGTATTGTAATATATTGTACTCCTACCTAGTGCTACCTATCCTGGTGTGCCTAGGGTGGGTGAATCTGCCAAATACCTGTAAGGTGATCTAACTCCCCAGTTATCGGGAAGCCCGTCCTGGTGTAGAGCTGGGACTCAACCCTTGCATGAAGTACACAGGCATCAGCTGAGCTGGAATTTCAGCATGTGGTGACCTCTCAGTGCCAGCAAAATGCTGCTCTATCTAAACACAGAAGTGATGCTGTTTACATAACAAACATCACCCACGTTGCCTTGTCAAAGCCCCAGTCAGGCAGCTATTGTTGATATTATTGTGATAGGTATGTCACCGAATGGACAATAAAAAATTACAGCATTTTGCGTAGTGAACTTAGCCCTTGTATAGAATGCTCAAGGTATCTGATAATGTGCCTATGAAGTGGAAATTCAAGCAAAGCTAGTTTAGAGAATATTATCCTGCACAGGCACGCAAACAAATGTGGGTCAAATTTCATCATCTTAACGAAAAGAAGACAACTTAAAAATGTGAGCAGGTCAAATGATGGTGCCTCTATTTAGGCCTATAATGTACCACATGACAGCACCTTGTTAGTCTTCAAATTCTGGGCTTTGGGCTATGGTACTCGGGATTTACTCTAACTTGAGGTAATTATTTACAGCTCCTCTTATCATTACATAAACCATCCTCTCACTACCAATTTGCTGGGATTTAGTATAAATTAAAATATTGGTTTACCACCATCAGGCCTAATCCGTGCTTTTCTTGAGATCTTCAGATCCAATGGATCTCTGCCGTTGTTTTAGAGAAAATCAGGAGCTATACATCACATAAATCTAAATCACAATCACTAATTCATTTTCAGTCAATAAAGAGAGTTTGTTGTTAGTTAAAGGGTTTTATTAATAAAATCTTGTAGTAATTCAACTTTATTAAGGCAACAAGTTAATTTGTTGAAATCTCAATTATCACATATGAATAGAAATCAATAATCAATATTAGTTAATAAAATCATAATAAAATGCATTAAGAGTGTTCCCTAAAGGAACGAATCCTTGTTCTAGGAATGGGGAGAAAATGGTGTCAGTCAGAACCCATAAAGAGCTCCAGTTCGGAAGAGTGAGAGAATAAGCATAAAGCTTTAGTATCAAAAGACAGCTATTTAAATCGAAATATCAATGAAAGAAGAGCTTCTCATAAAGAGAGGTTTAAGAAGCTCAGTACAGTTTCAAAGCAACATGGCATAAGGGTCTGGGTAAAAGAAGTCTCTGGGCAAATGGAAAAGAGTGTTAACCTACTCTAGGAACACGCACTAATATAGACAACACATTTTATCAATGTTGCAGCTTCATCATCAAGTTCATCATGATTATAGTGTTTGAAAAACTTAATGGAACAGCCAAAAGATTTTTCAGAAACACAGTTTCTACAGACTGAATGCCTTGTAACTTCTGAATACCCAAATTAACAGCCCCATATGTGGCAATTGTCACATATTTACATGCATAGATTTTTTAATTTTCCTTAACTGGTTTGCAACCCAGCTTTTTCACAAATCTGTGTACATCATGAATAGCCTCTTCAAAGAGGCCCACCCAATTTGCAATTATAGGTTTCCAGACATATTTGTCATCAAATAGGATTCCAAGATACGAGATTGTTGCAATCTCCATCACTCTACTCTTTTTTATAATGTGCACTGGTCTTCTCCTAGGCCTTGCTCCACATTGTAAAAGTTTTAGAAGCGTTAACTTGTAGATCAAGGTCATGTATAAAAGTGATATAATCATTTATCAGCCCTTGGAGACATCTACCTGTTCGTGCAATTAACAATGCATTTTCCACGTAAGAAAGGACCGTTAGAGGGCGAGAGCCAATGTAAGGTGTAACTCCCAACCTTGAACTCAGTGCTTTTTCCAACCTATTCGTATACAGTGTAAAGAGGAAAGGGGTGAGGAGGCACCCTTGTCTTACTCCTCTCAAAATCTTAAAGTGTCCAGTGCATTCATTGTTTCGCCCGTAGCCGGACATGCATCTGCATATCTATACATTTGTCTTTCGAAGGTGATGATTAGCTTCTCTATTACTATTTTCTGCCATAATGACCCAGAGTGTAGAGTGTGATACACAGTCAAGAGCTACAAGTCATAAATGAAAGAAAAATTGTGCCCTTTTTTGCAACAGTGTATTTCCCTATAAGTAAGGATAGATTCGTTCCTTGATCCACCGTCCCCAAACCTTTTTTTAAACTACACTGTGTATCTGTTAAAATAATTTTTTCTGTGGCCTAATCCTCCAATCTATGCAAGAAAATACGTCCCATCACCTTTATGAATGAATCCAGCAGGGCTATGGGCCTTTAGTTTTTTTGGGAGGGATGTATCATCTTTTTTAAAAATGGAGATTATAATCGAACTGTAGGTGCTGGGCCCACTTTAGCAATGGCATTAAAAACATTCGTAATCACAGGAGCCCAAAAGTCTAGGGGTTTTCAAAATACATCAAGTAGGACCCCAGTAAGGGGCCAGGACCTTCCCCCTACTACTTTCTTTCGGGGCTTTCTGTACTTCCTCTAATTGGAACTGGGTGTTATCAGGTGGAGACTGCGCCCTATTCTCCACGTTGTATATACTAGAGAAATTATCCACCCACTTTTCTTCTTGCATGTAGGCTTCCATAATTGGGTCAGTGGATTCTCTAAAATAGTGGGCATTGATTACTTTCCAAAAGGATACACTATCTTTCAATTTGCTCCCCTTTTGAAGGGCCTCCTAGGCATCCTCCTTTATCTGGGACTTCCTGGTCTCCAGAGCCTCTTGATAGAGCATACGCGCTGACTTAATATGTTTCGATATTCTAGGCTTGATGTGCAGAGCGTTATGGAGCTCCCTGCGCGCTCTGGAACAGCTCACAGCAAACCAGCCCCTGGTGTCAAACTTGGAAGGATGACTGACCCGCCTCAATGCCTTATTTATATTGGCTGTAATGCCCAGAAAAGCACTTTTAATTGCAGCTGGATCAGCATGCAAATCAGACAGATGGTCTCCTCATCCCTAGTGTATGTCAGTGTAGATGTAAGAAAACTGTTAGGGTCAACCTTCCCCATCTGATGGTATACCCATTCTTATTTGTCAACTGTGGCAAATACCACAGGGATGAAGTGAAGAGACTTTAATAGAACCCTTAACACCAATCTGCATGTCAGGGCCGCATGGTCACTATACACAGTGAATATGCAATCAAATTCTGCCACCTGACTAGTTAGGTCCTCAGTTATTAGAATTTAATCAATAGTAGAGGAGCCTACATTCCTCAGAAATGTTGGTGCTAGCTCCCCCACGTAACACCCAGTTCATTATCCATGCTGAGTTCTTTTTTTGTAAAATTTTTGTTTTATTTAGGATCATAGGTAATAAACAATACAATTGTGAAGTAAATTATAATGAATTAAACATATTACCTAGTTCACAACTCATTAATCAAGGAATCCCTTGGATGAAATAAAATTAATTAGTGGGAAGTAACAGAGTGGAACCGGCAATATTTCTCTATATTGATTCCTTTTATTTTTACAAAATAGAAAAAAAGGAAAAGGAAGAAGAGATAGAACAAAGAAGGAAAAAGAAAGGGAAAGGGAGGGAAAAGAACTACAAGATTTAGTAAAATGATGAGTGTGAAGATAGAAATGTAGTTAAAGCTAGCCAAAGTAGATCCAATTTAATTTTTTAAGATATCGAAGAAGAGGAGACAGTCGTTATTCTGCGTTCATCACAAATAAGATTCCACCATGTTAATATACATATTTTAGAATTATCTTTCCAACAAGTTAGTATAATTTTAAAAGCAAGAGCGATAAAAAGATCAAATAGCACTGGTTTTGGAGAAAGGTTATTAAAATCTGTAGACACAGTTCCAAGAAAAACATTTTGAATAGATAATATAACATTGCATGAAAATATCCTTAAATAGTTTGACCAAACAGATTTCCAAAATTCAGCCATTTAGGACAATAATATAATAGGTGGGTTAAAGTTCCATCAGAGGAGAGACATGACCAGCATTGGGGCAAGGCATAGGAATCAAATTTATGAATAAGAGAAGGAGTAATAACCACTCTATTATACACAAAAATAAAGAATGAGTAATACTAGCAGCTTTAGAGGTGTTAAATATTCTACGCCACAAATTATCCCATTGGTGAACAGATAATGATAGAGAAAGGTCTGCCTCCCATAGTAATTCAATAGAAGATTTATTTCTCAGAGTGATAGGAGAGGATAAGTGTTTATATATGAGAGATGCTTTGGGGGTGGAATAATAGGCAAGATTGTATAATGGTGTCGAAGGAGTGAATGGGATAGAATCAGGAGGAAAATGATTGTTTTATAAAAAAGAATTGAAGTACAGGTAATAATTGGTTATATTGATGCAGGCAGGAATTAGATAAGTTATATCGTTCCTGCAGCTGAGCAAAGGGTAGAATGGAATTTTGGGAGAACAACTGATGGACATAAAAAATACCCTTTTCTTTCCAATGTTTAAAATAGAATGACTTATGACGAAATTTGATACATTTATTGTACCAAATAGAGGATGCAAGAAAAGATTGAAAAAAGTTAGACCCTTGGGTAAATATTGTGTGTAACAAATGTCGGGAGTATTTTAAAAATGGGTTTTTAGAAATAAATGTACAATTAGACATGAAAATAACATCATAAAATGAAAAGTCATTCAATAAAGAGCACTCAAAAATAATCCATTGTGATATAGGAGAGTCATAGTATTCTTTGGTCAGAGCATAAAATTGTCTTATTAAAAAGGCAGTATGATATAGTTTAAAGTTGGGAAAACATACACCACCTTCAGACTTTGGTCGAATTAGGTTAGACAAAGCAGTACGTGCATGTTTGTTATTCCAAAGGAATTTAGTGCAAATAGAAGTAATTTGTGAGAAATAGTAATTAGGAATTTTAAAAGGTAACATAGAGAGCAAAAAAGCACATGAGGAGCGATCATCATTTTAATGGTATCTAATCTGCCCCACCAGGATAAAAAGAGGGGAGACCAGGTAGAATTAAATTTTTAAGTTTGAGTTTTAAAGCAGTACAATTATGAGCAAGTATATTAGAGATGGTGGGAGAGAACCAGACACTCAAATACTTAATCTTAGTGGGACACCATGCAAAATTAGTATTGTCAAACATGTAACGGTAACAGGAGGGAATTAACGGTAAAATCTCAGTTTTAGAAACATTTAATTTGTAACCAGAGATATTAGAGTATAAGTCAATCTCTTGTAGAAAGGGTTTTAGGGAGGTGAGGGGATTAGACATATAGACCTGAATATCATCTGCATAGGCTGAGAGTTTGATTTCTAGGGAATTGTGTTTAAAGTCAGATATAAAAGGATTACATTGAATGCGCTCAAGGAAGGGCTCCAAACAGAGGAGAAAAAGCAAAGGTGAAAGAGGGCAACCGTGTCTAGTGCGTCTATGCAGATTAAAATAGGGGGAGAAACGACCATTAACAAAAACATAGGCACATGGTCCAACATATAATAGTTTGATAAAGGAAATACATTTTGGGCCAAAACCAAACCATTGAAGAGTGGTAAACATAAAATGCCAATTTATACGATCAAAAGCTTTTTCAACATCAAGGGAGAGAGCAGTAAGAGGGAATGGATATTCTTTCCCAACAGTAAGAACATTAGAGAACATTCTAGCATTATCGGAGGCAAGCCTGCCTTTAATGAAACCAGCCTGGTCAGGCTTGACGAGGTAGGGGACAACATCCTCCAAACGAGATGCCAGAATTTTAGCAAAAATTTTACAATCATACTTAACTAATGAAATTGGCTGATAATTTTTACAGAGGGTAGTATCTTTATCCGGTTTAGGGATAATAACAATAAGGGCATCCAAAAAAGATCCATTGGCTTTAGAGTTAAGCAAAAAAGAATTAACACGTTCTAATAATTTAGGAGCAAAAACAGAGGAAAAGGAGGAAAGAAGTTCAACAGAAAAGTCATATGGACCAGGAGCCTTGGCCTTTTCAAAGACTTAATAGCATCAATAACTTCCTGAAGAGTAACATCTTTTTCAAGAGTTAAGAGAGTATCAGGAATGGAAGGGGGATTAGGGAGGTCATTGAAAAAAGTTTTAATATTGCACTGAGAAGGAGTTGTGTCCTCTGTTTATAGAAGTTCATAATAGGATTGAAAAGCATTAATTATATCAGAGTCAGAGGACATTATAGTGTTGTTATGTTCATTACCAATAGGGCCAATATATTTCCATTACGATTTGATTTTTAAATAATTAGCCAACATTTTACCAGCTTTATTTTGGCCACCATGGTATTTAGATTTGATTTTGAGGAGGATGTTGCAAGCCTCAATCGTAGCAAACTTAATCAGGGCAGATTTGGCTTTGATCAGTTCCAATAAGTTAGCGGAGGATTTGGAAGTGAAGTAAGTATGTTCAAGGACTTTAATATGTTGGAGAGGAGAGAGGTATTCGGAATCTAACATCTTTTTCTTTTTAGCTGAGTAGGCAATAGTGAAGGCCCTAAAAGAGGCCTTAATAGCGTCCCAATTATTGTGAACAGTAGTGTCTTTAGGGTGATTGAGTTGAAAAAATTCATTAATAAAGGAGGTCGCTTCCAAAATAAAAACTTGGTCTGATAGTAAGGAATTATTAAATCGCCAACGTCCCTGTTTAGAAATATTAAGAGACATATCAAAGGAGGACAAAACAGGGGAATGATCAGAAATAAAAATAGACCCAATTTCTGGTGATTGAATAGAGAGGAGTAAGGGTTTAGAGACTAAAATATAATCAATTCGAGACATAGTATGGTGTACATTGGAGAAGAATGTAAATTCATATATATCCGGGTTACAAGTTTTCCAAACATCAAAGAGTGGACGAGAGGCAATGGCAAATTGGAATGCTTTATGGGATTTATCAGGTTTAAATTTGAAATTAGATTTCCTATCCGTAAACAGGTCCAGCCAATCATTAAAATCACCAGCAACAATAATATTAGGATTAGAGATAGAGGATAACTTTAATTTAACATTATGCCAAAATTCAGGATCAGATTTAACAGGACCATGTATATTGAAGAACATGACATGTTTTTGAAGTATAATAGCATCAACCAAAACCCAGCGTTCATTTGTGTCACATTCAGTTGATAAAATCTGAATATTCAAAGACTTATGGCATAAAATGGCTACACCACCCTTACGGTTAACAGCAGGAGAAAAAATAATCTGACCAACCCATTGACGTTTGAGTTTAAGTGATTCAACATCATTACAATGCATTTCCTGCAAAAAAGCAACATGTGCGTTAAGCTTAGACAAGTGAGAAAGTACCTTTTGACGTTTGACGAGATGACCCAGACCACAGACATTCCACGAGACAACATTAAACATGCTGTGGAGTGAGGATGAGAAAATGGGAACAATTACAACAAGCTGCAGAATTAATCAAAAATAAAATAAAAGGACACCGTTAAACAACGAGAGAACATAAGAACACAGTCACCAAAAGAAGAAAAAGGCAAATGAAATAAACACTCATACAAATATAAGGAAGATAAGAAAAGGAATCACGGGGAAAGAGAAAGAGGGTCAAATAAGAGAGAAATAGAAATGAGGGAAAGGAAATAAGAGAAAGAGATATACAGGACAGATCAATGATAGATCCAGATCTGGAACAAAGAGAACAAAGGATGAGCATAGGGCATGCTAGCGTCAAAAACAAGAACGACAGCAGAGAAAGAGATTGGAAAATATATAAAAAGAAAAATAGCCATGTATTTAAAGAAATATAGAATCAAAGAATAAAATAAGAAAAACGATTCGTAGAGTTAGGAGTATATAGCAACATCAAGCATTAGCCTCCATATTCTGACTTGTAATATTCAGTAAAAATGTTTTTAGGTTAGCTGGATCTACGAAAGAATGTGGGACACCTTCATGGGTGATTTTACAGAGGCAAGGATGAAGAATACCTTAACGAATGTTCAGTTCTCTCATCCGGGGTCGAAGGGCCAGGAATTCTTTTTGACGAGCATTAATTGCGTTTGAGATATCTTGAGAGATGAATATGTTATGACCAGACCAGACCAGACCAGACGACGTTTTTCCTCAGCAATTTTCAAAACACGCATCAAGTCAGTAAATTCCAGAAAGAGCATTATGATACCACGCAGTTTAGTGAAATGGGGTTGAAGACGGCCCAAGCGATGTTAAGAGAGGGTGTAGATTAAAGACCAAGAAGATCCTGTAAAAACTTTTTCAGGAAGATCAAAAGGTCAGGACCCTCAATATTCTCAGGAAGACCATAAGGCTAAGATTGTTCCTTCTGTTTCAATTTTCAAGGTCCTCAGTCTGTAGTTTGAGATTTTTTATTTCTTGTTCCAACATAGGTATTTTGGTAGTCATATCTTGAAGGTCACCAACACAATGTTCCAATTCAGACATCTTATTCTCCATGACAGTCCAACAGTCTTCAATTTGTTGTAATTTTTCATTAGTTTCGCACAGAAAAGGTTTAAGGCCTCGTATTTAATCCAAAATAGTGCCTAAAACTGGATTATGGGATGACAGAATTGGAGAGGGAGGGTCATTTTTTGCTCTCTTTGGTGTTGCACCTGAAGAAAGTGGTTTAGAAGCAGTTTGTGAGTTACTAGCCATCTTGACGAAATGAATTGAACGCTGCGTAAGCTTTTGATAAGATCGAATCCTGCCCAGGCACAAAAAGGATGGTTTGAAAAACTGTAGAGGCGTAAACAATTCAGTATAAAGTGAGATATATGAAGATATCAGCACATTTTATATCATTACATTTGATTTTCATATGTAATTACTGCGTGTAAATTACATTAGAACCTCAGTGTTCACTCGTCAAAAAGCAGAGAAAGATGAAATTGGGGCCAACTAGAATAAAGAGTCATTCCTGAGGAGACATAGTTGAAGAGAAGTGTCGGTTGCCCAGTAAAACTAAGGAGGCTGAATGTCAAACTGCTCGCTTGTGTGAAGAGGAATTCACCACTATGGCACCTGAAGCTAAGGAAAGCACTTCAAACAATTGGCAATGGTGCACAGAGGTACAGTTATCAGGTAACTCCTGAGGAAGCAGGAAGACTGAGACGCGAGCGGGGCATTAGCAAAATGGCCGCTAGTGTTTGAGGAGAAAAATCACCGCCATGGCACTGGGAGCCTTGAAGGCATACCTGAACGATATCTTTAATGAAATAAGGTTGCCGCGACGTCCAGGAGCTGAAACCCTTAGCGGGAGAAGCAAGGCATGGCAGGAAAAGGCTTATAAAAAAGACGAAGCTCCGTGCTCGTAGTCCGCCGCCATCTTGCCTTGGCACGGAAGCCACACACCCCCAACCATGCTGAGTTCTAACTTAACCAGCAAGTTATTTAGGGCACAGCCATAGTCATCATGCCTAAAATGCTTATCCCACATACTGCCTTAGTATAGATGGGACAATGATGGGCATTGAAATTTCCTGCCCAGAAAAGATGAATCGGATGTGAGTGACCGCTAAATATTAGATTGCAAGCCATGTCTAAATTGACTACAACCTGTGAACTCATCCCATCAAAGCCATTATTATAAAAGTTTACGATTAACAAATCCCAATCTTCACAGGTATTGCGTTAAAGCAGTTGGAAGAACAGGAAATTGTTAAAGAACTTAATCACCTTCCCAGGAAAGGTTTTGACAATATAGATGGCCAAACCTCCCTTAGCTCGACCTGCAGGCGAGGGGGTGCGATAACTATAGATAATGTTGGGGAAAATATATCATATATGAAGTTCCAGTCAAGTTGTTATTAACAGGGAAGATACAGTAAATATTTAAATGTATTTGCATAAACAATGTTGTCCTTTCAAAGATCAGCATCATGTTGCATGCAAGATAGTGTTCCGCAGCAACTGTAAGCAAATGATACATTCTAACTGCAAGAACATGACTTCTGAGCTACTCACTAAAAAGTCATGCATTTTGTATCACAAGGTGAGTCCTGCCTTTTGTCCTTTTTGGTGCACAATTTCGCCTCAAAACGTTTCCCAGTAATTAGTCTTAAACAGCACCTAGGTCTTTCCCAAGGCAAAGTTGGTGCTCCCTCCTCTATTTAAGAAGTGCTAGTAGAGTAGACAAAAGATGGTATAGTACAAAAGTATTGCTTCTTTTTATTATGTGATGGGTGCACTAGGAATCCATCTGAAATGCCCTAAATCACCCCCAGACACCACATTACATTAAGTGTGTCCAAGGATGCTTTGCAGGCGCTCACTGTTTTAGTGTACACTGGCATGGCATTGAGTCCTAGGCTCAGATTCTGAAAGGTTTAGCATTGGGTTAGCATTACTTTTTTAATGCTAACCCAACGCTAAAACCCGTTTTGCGGTTCATAAACCAAATAAATATTTGCATTGGTTTGTTTGGAAAAGTAATGCAAAGCAGCATGAAACATTGCTTTGCATTAATTTGCGTTAAGGGGGTGTTACATGGGTGGTACATGGATGTTCCTATGCACCCACCCATGCGTCTTGACGCTAAACCTGATTCACTAACATTAGTGGAAAGGATATAGCGCAAAAAATTCATGCAGCTGAAAAGCAGACGTTGAACTGAGAAATGTTTACATTTCTCTGTACCTTTCTGACTTTCCATGTGTGCTGCACTGTGCAGCACACACATACAAAGTAGAAAATGCTTTTGGACATGTGTAGGCATAGTATTCTGTACAGGAAGGGTAGCTTTCCCATAAAAAACCTACGCTAGACTCAGGCACGCACCCTAGCGCCTTGGCGCTAAGGTGTGTGCCTGGCGCAGAGAGGCTGAAATCAACGCCGACGCTAGGAGAGGGGAGGAGATTGCCATTTCTTTGTGAATATGGCGCTCTCCTGCTCTCTCCCTGTCACACAATGCACTGCGGCCGCTTAGCAGTAGCGGCCGGTGGTGGGAGTGCTGCCGGGTGGTGACGCAGGGCTGGGGAGGGGCAGGGTGGGGGCTAGTAAACTACAGAATACGGCCGCACTGAGGTAAGTAAACAAAAAAATAAATAAAACGAATTTCGTTGCGCGCGCTGCATCGCATTTGGCGATGCAGCGCGCACAACGAAATTCGTTTTATTTATTTTTTTGTTTACTTACCTCAGTGCGGCCTAAATCCGTAGTTTACTAACCCCCACCCTGCCCCTCCCCCGCCCTCCGTCACCGCCCGGCAGCACTCCCACCACCGGCCGCTACTGCCGCTTAGTGTTCAGAATCTGGGCCCTAGTGAGAACCTCTATCACTGTCAGACGGCGTCCATCTCATGTGATACACTATAAGTGTAGCCCAGGGTGGGCATTGATTCTACAGAAGGTTGGTTAGATACCACGAGGAAAGGTGCAATTATTGAGTGCCTCATCTCAATGGGGCATCATGTCATGCCCAATGGAAGGTGCAAAGTTGAATGTGAGAAGGTGCTGAGGCTTCATGGTATCCCTCTACAACCTCTGATACTCTTGTTATGTGGATGAGTGTGAAGACAGTACATGCATCAGACGGAGAGGGATCCGCGTCTGAATGCAGAAGTGGCACTGATAGAGAAGAATAGACAAGCACATGCTTGTGCCTGCAGTTTCCATATCACAGAAATACCTCGTGTGGCTTGCTATCTATGATAGCAGTACCTTTCACATTAGACATTCATAATTGGCCAGTGACTAAAGTTTGTGATACCCGTCAATTTTACGCCTGAAGTGGAGCTGCTTCAAATATTGCCTGAAAGAAAATATCTGCAGCTAAAGGTTCTGCAGTCCAAACGGCATGCTGTGAAAAAACACGATGTCTAGAAAATGCATTGAGAGGGTACAGTATCCTAGACCAAATACAAAGCAGAATAGGTTTTCATTCAGGAGATTAAACCAAAGTGTTACGTGTTTTTTTGCAAAGAGAAAATACATTTTTTGAAAATAGATATATATTCTGGAGTGGTAATGTAAAACCTAATATTACAGTGAGAAATGTTCTCTTTGCTGTGAAAAAAGTAAATTGACAAAAGTTTTAGAAATGAAAGTTTTTTTCTAACCTAGCAACAGTTCATTCTTTGCCAGGTGAAAGATATTTTCAAAATGTTCTATTTGTTCGACAAATATGAAGAGATCCTCATTTCTGGACCACGGAAATGTTTGATTACGACAAAAGGAACTCATTTTCCTCAACACAAAATGCAGGTTGAGGTTTGAAGAAACATTGGGGCAGATTTACAAGCCCCTTGCGCCACTTTAGCGCCGCCGTTGCGTCACTTCTGTGACGCAACGGCGGCGTAAAGCCAGCGCCATGCGGCGGGGTATTTACAACGTGACGCATCTAGGGAGATGCGTCACGTAGTAAAGCCCTGCGCCACATGAAACCTGCGTCAGGTTTCATGTGGGCGTTCCGGAGCAGGGGGGGGCGTTCCGGCGCAGGAACGCCTCGCAAAAGTGGCTGAGTGAAATCTACAAGATTTCACTCAGTCACTTTTCCGACGCCGCTGCGACGAATCCTTACGCCTGCTTCAAGCAGGCGTAAGGAGTGGCGCACCACGTTAGGTATGGGCGGCCCACGAGCATTGCTGGAGTTGCGTCGCGCTTGCGACACGACTCCAGCAATGCGCCGCCCTTGCGCCACAGGATGCGACACGCATCGGCCTTTCCTTGCGCCACGGTGCGCCGCATTGTAAATGCGGCGCTTCCGTGGTGGCGCAAGGAGAGAATTGCGTGTCGCAACTATTCTGGCGCATCCCTGCTGATTTGCAGGGATGCGCCAGAAGTTGTAAATCTGCCCCTCAGTGCTTTGTAGCTGCCACATTTTAAGATTGAAAAGTGATCCATTGGTGCCGTTCTAAGAAGCGATGAACATATTACGTTTTATCTGTGCAATTTATGCACTAGCAGATACGTGATTTACTGTACTATATCTATTTTAAATATTCATAAAAAAAGATTAAAAGGGATTTGTATTTATTGCTTTTTTGTCGATTTTATTTAGAAATGTTTATAACAAAAAAATACCCAACATAGACAGGTATATATTTTTATTAATAAATTCCAAATGTTGAGCTTTGTTTGCCGAGGCATCTCAAGCACATGCTCGTGATGTTCGGAATAGCCGTTAAGCTAATAAATGTACTAACATTTTTTATTATTTTTATTTTGTATTATACAATAAAATATTTGTAGCTATATTATTTTGCTATTCGGAGTAATTGGAGGCAATTGTATGCCTAGGTGTCATTTGTGCTTCTGGTTGTTGTCCTGCCAGAACCGCTCATTTAAAATGAAAAGCAGATTTTGATGAATACGTGCATTTAAAAGGCAATCACTAGGAGCCTGGAAATTGCAATTCAGATTTGATCACCGTTGCCTCGAGCCAATAATGTACCTGCAGAGGCAAAGAGCTATGTCTGGCATTGCACCTGCGCGAGCACAGTTTGGTCACTGGAGCAATCTATACTAATAATGTATGTAGCTTTCCTACTGATCGATAGAAGCACAATTGAAAATGCTGCAATGCTAATCAAACTGCGAGGAGTCTAATTTTACCACACCAGCAGAGACTATTTTAACTACAATTACATTCGCTTCAGCAAACCAGTTTTCATATCTGAATGTGTAAGTCAAGTGTCAACCTCCTCTTATCTAATCTTTAACTCATGCTTCCCATTGCAGTTTTGGTGTTGTGTTTAATAAGTCAACAGCAAGGTCAAGCATACCCTTGGGGATGCAGCAGAGAACAATTCAGGTACCGTCTTCAGGCTTCCCTAGCAATTATATCAGCCTCTTCTGAGATGTCAATCATCAGCATCCACCTCAAAACAACATTCCCTGCTCTTTCTGATGTCAGAATCATCACAAATTCTCGTTCTTGGGGGCATATTCTCAAGAACGTGTGATAACCACCGCAAATTTAGCTTAACGCAACTTTGCATATCGCAGTCCATCGCGGGAAATTAACGACTTGTTAACCAAGTATTCACAACACGGCGGCCCCATGCGATACTCCCCAGATAACGCGCCAACTGACCGCGTTAGAATCAATGCCACGCCGCAAAAATACGAAACACCAACGCAAAAAAAGCTGCGATGAGGCCAATCGCTATACAAAAATCAGCAAAACCCAGCTACAGGTCTGTAATCCACACGCGTCAGGCGGGAACAATAACCATAAAAGCAGAAAAAAACCAGACAAACAAATGCCGAACAACAGCGAAGCACAGTGGACGTTGCCGGAGCAAGTATGGAGGAGAGCCAGAACCCCACAAGCCCCCCGGAGGACCATCCTGGTACTTTGGGGTCAGGGAAGGACAAGAAGAAGAGGAAGACGAAGTTCAGTCCGCAGGAAAACAGGATCCTGATAACAGAGGTGACAGAACACCATCAACAACTGTTCGTCACCTCCACTGTGTCATTGGCAACAAAAAATACATTATGGCAGTCCATCTTGGACAAGGTGAATGCAGTCGGAGTGCTGAAGAGGACAATGGGCGAGGTCAAGAGGCGCTGGAATGATGTCAAGCGCAAAACCAAGCAGAAACTCGCCAACAACCTGAAGGCAGCAATGCAGACTGGAGGTGGGAGCCCAGCGCCACAGGAGGAGCTGGACGACATGGAGGAAATGGTGTCCACAGTCATCAGTGGGAAGATGGTGGCAGGAGTTGGGGGCCCGGACACTGCTCAACAGGACCCGACACAACAGCAACAGGGTGAGTAACCACCAGGGCCTGGGGGGACGGGGGGAGATGGGCACAATGGCACACATGCATAATTATGTTGAGCACATCTGCGGACACACCATGCCCCAGACCACCAACTCCCACCAAGAGACCAACGTACCCCAGTATGCAACATGTCAACACTGTACAAGCACAGAAGTCAGAGGCACACCTCATGAAAGTGATAAGGGGCAGCAAAATCTGAGCTGCAGGGGCGACTCCCCAAAAATGCAGCACACACATCACATACAGAGCACATCTACATTGACAACGATGTGACACAATCCGCAAAACACCTACAACAGAACACAGGACACTACTGGTGCCGCTTGGGTGCAGACACTGGCCAATCACAATTGGCATTGCAGGGATATGTGCGTTGATAATGTACAAGTACAAACACACATCCGTGATGTTGTCGAAATGTCCACTGTCCCCCATCAAATAGGCAGCTCCTCCCAAACAGCCACAATGTACCCAGTCATGGTGTCTGTATGTAAACATGTACAATGCGACAACATACATGTGGACACATTGTTAAACTGTATCTCCCCTTCACATTGCAGAGGTAGAATCAACACCTCCTGCAGAGCAGCCCGACCCTCTCTTCTCTGGAGACGAAGAGGACGACCACAGCTTCGACTCTGACACCCTCCAACTGCTCGTGGAGAGCCTCCGCAGCCCACTTCCAGGAGCTGGGCAGCCCAGCTGCTACAAGAAGACCCCACCCCCTGCACAGACCACACAGCAGGCAGCACCCACCACCACTGCTGCTTCCCAGGACCCCCACGGAGAACACATGGCCTTCCAACGCCGTGTTTTGGGGTGCCAGGAGAATCTGGCTGAACAGGTGCGGGTGGGCTTCGACCCCATGGCAGACAAACTAGATGCCTACATGGGTGTCTAAGTCCCACAGTCCACTCCATGCTCTCCAACGGACCACGGCTGACATCGCTGGAGCCCTGACACAGAGAATAGTACAACTGTCCAGTCCGAGTGGCTCTAGCGATGTCACACGGGAGTTGGGAAACATGCGGAGGTAATGGAGACCATGGAGCGGGCGAATGCGGAACGAGTGGCTGCCACGGCTGCACACCAGCGAGAGGTAGCTGGGTTCCTCAATGACCTCAGGACCCTCCTCATGGCATTGCTGCCACAAAGCCTGCTCCGGATGCATGCTGCTGCCACCACTCCATCCACATCTCCGCCCCCTGAAGTGTCAGTGCCACACAGTGCGGCAGACCTTCCACCTCCGGCCACAGATGTGTCACTGCCACACAGTGCTGGAGATAGAACACCACCACCCACACGTGAGGCACATGAAACAGCAGATAATGAAGATGCGGATGATACTGCCCTCGTGGTAAGGAGGACGCAGCAGCATGCATCTCATCCATAGGTCCGGCTTCAGCTTGGTACTGCCCTCTGCATCATCACCTTCCAGTGTCCCCCCGATGCACTCTGCGACACTCACCTTGGACCTCGACATGGACTGCCATATGATGTTTGATCGCCATTGACACAGCAATCAGACTGCAGACTGTACTCGTCCTCTTCCTTTGGACTTGTCATTCCCTGGAGGACCCTGGCTGGACATCCATGGGACAACATCGTCATGTGGGGTTTGCATGGCCCTGTACTGCACCAGATGCAACACTCCACTGAATGTGCATTAAACATTCATATACACACAGATGTGTCATGTCTATGGTCTTTTAAGTGTGGAAGTATGGATGAATGTGGGCTCTCTGGACTCCTCTTACATCCATGTAGCTCATGTCGTAGAACAGGGGTGACAGGGTAACACATTGCCCAATGCGGTCCGGGTGGCGCTGACACAACAACAGGGGCACACGCATGAGTTACTTCCTTGTCCAGCCCAGAACGGAACCACGCCCATGGCCCCGGGGTCATATACAGACCCTTACGCTGGACTGGCATACGCCAGGCCAGCCCACTCCGCTTACGCTCACAGGGGGGGACGGCAACGCTACATGTCCCCTGTCTTTCCTGTGGTGATCTGCTGCTCACAGGTCTAGTTGTCAGCATGCCACAGCCACTCCCTCACGGCTGGTTTACACCCACACCACACCCATCCAGCACACGCGTCATGGGACATGTGACTCTGCCAATGGAAAGGGACGTGCGCACGTGCTCGACGCCATTTCCACTCTCTATCTGGGTGCGTCCGTGTGGTGTTAATGTTGGCATGAGGGCCTCGGGCCCTGCAACATCACATTCCCCAGGACCGGAGGTGACATGATGGCATCCGCAACACGATACCCAATCATACAGGGACCATGACTTTGGGACACAGACTTGGTGGCACCGGATACATTGCGGCCGGCACAGGCACACCGCCACGGGATGGTGACTTTGGGTGCACTGAGGTAGGGGCACCTTAAGTGCTGAGCGGGTGTGCAGCCTGCGATGATGCCCCGTCCCGGCCGTCCGGACCGCTCAGGATTTGTGTGCCCTGCTGGACCGCAGTGTAGGCCAGAGCCAGCGGGCAGCGCGGACCTACCGCCTCGTAGCGTCGCAACCCGGATCACAGAGTTAGTGGCACCTCAAGGGCTGAGCGGGTGTGCAGCCTGCGTTGATGCCCGGTGCATTGGTATGTCCTCTGCCATGGCGAAATCAAGACCCAGAATCATATGTGAGACATGGTGGCCTGCGGAGCGGGGCTGCATGATGTGGAGGGTGCCATGTCCGCGGGCCCCGGTCATGTGGCTTGCAGCGGCACGTGGTGGGCCCTCATTACTACACGCCAAGGGCGGAAGGTGAGCAGTGAGGCCTGGGTGCGCAGGGGTGGGCATGCACCGCCGGGCGGGGGGAGGGGCTGGGGTTCATCTGCCTGGGTGCGCAGGGGCAGACAGGCGATGATGTCTTGTGCAATTGTGTGCACTTTGCCATTCATGTCTCTGGACTCTGTTTCAGATGACGGATCTGTTTCAGATGTGTGACCTGGTGAACTACAGTTCATACAGGCACGTAGTTGGAGACACACCTGTGGCAGCAGGTGGGCAGTGTGGCCTGGGTGCGCATTGTGGGCACTCTCTCTCCCTGTCCATCTCTTCTGTTATCTGTGTCTCTCTCCCCCTCTCTGTCCGTCTTTCTCTCGCTCCCCCTCTCTGTCTGTCTTTCTCTTGCTCACGCTCCCTCTCTTTCTCTCTCTCCTTCGCTCTCTCTCTGTCCTTTGATGTGCGCAAGACACACCTTCTCATCATGATTTTTGTCTTGCAGGCTGTGACCTACGGATTGTCCCGAGGGGAGCCGCCATGTGTCTTCATTTCTGTTCTGTGTTTCTTTGAATACATTTTCATTTGTTACATCGAAGGTGGATGTGTGATGCTCATTTTTGTGACGACATATGCATGCCACCAAATGTGATTGTGCGATATCTGGCAGATTATTTGGTAAATGTTCCTTATAGTTGATGTGGCATGTCTTTGGCTAGGGGGGAAGGCCCGGGGGGGGTCCTGGGGGTGGGGGCGGTGGGTGTTGTGACCCTGTTGGGGCTCCGAGCTGCATGATCAGTGGCTCCATGGCATCTGTTGCCCTTCAGGTGTGGCTCTGGGCTGGGCTCCATTTTGTGGTGCAGGCTGTGGTCCGACTTTGCACCAGGTCAGAGCAGGTGTTAGTTTCCTGCTGCTAACCGGCCTTATCGCCTGTTTTGTGGTCTTATCGCCGATCTGGCTGCTCGTTGAGAATGTTGCGGAGTGGTGTTTTCGCGGCTTTTTGCACGGGTACGCCTACTTTGCATCTTATTAGCGATAGTTGTGGGGGTCATCTGTGGCGATGTTTTTTGCGGATGCTATTGCGGATAAAATGGTGTTCTGGGCTGTTAACACCAGTTTGTGAATGGTGCGATGAAATTATCGCCACTTTGGCTGCGATAAAGTGCCGCTAACTCGGCGATAAGTCCTTGAGAATATGCCCCTTAGTCTTTAGCAATAGAGAAGCCTTTGCTAAAATTATAATTCATTTTCTGAAAAGACATGTGCATCGAGAGGCAGTAAATTACTTCCGGTGTCACAAGTTGCAATCAATCTATCATGCCCTGAAAGTAGTGACTATGGTGTTAGTTTCTCTTCCGCCATTAGCTGGGATCTTTTGTCATTGTTGGTAGATTATCAGTAGTGTAAGGTATAATGGAGCGGGTCATCTCGTTCCTGGCCCTTGTTTTTAAGCTCAACTGCTTTCTCTTCTCTGTTTGAAGAGGAACAGTGAGATTTGCAATTGAGGCTTTCGTCTTATTAAGCGCGTAAATTATAGACTGCTACAATATCTAAATATTATACTGTTTCATTTCTCTCGGATTGCCATGCATTTTCTTCCAGCTCTATTTTCCTCAATTTTCTCCTTCTGGTGCTCGTGGCTACTATCTTATGAAGCAACTATGTAATTCAAGAGAATTGGGAAATGTATAACAATGACGAGTAACATTCACTAATGGTGATGCTACTGAATATAATGTAAGGGGGAATCAGTTAAAAAGCTAATTATGGTTTCAGGGCTCCCTGCCTGTTATTTTTTTATATTAATGCAGACTTAACCAACTCCTTGGGAAGGAATCTTTCTCAGGCGTAGCATAGGAGAAATGCTCTGCAGTTTACAAGCATGTGCCTGCTATTTGCACTCATTCCCATTTGTTCTAGTTGTACAAGCAATCTGACCACTGGATTTGGTGTGCTTGATACAATAGACAACATTTTAATGTCCTCTACATTTTTTAAAAGGCATATTTTCTCAACAGACTATTTTGTTGTGATATGTTATGTTACGTTATGTTACATTATGTTATGTTATGTTTTAAGTGTCTTACTGAGCTCTCTCTTTCCACAAGTGGCCTCATTGGTCTCTTATGCTGATGATTCTCAACTTGTCATCTCTATCACTAATCAGCCTGAGAACACAGCTACCAGGTTTCATGTTTGTCTCACCGAGATCATGACCTGGATGAACCAGAGCTTCCTGAAAATTAACACCGACAAAACGGAGGTGATGGAGTTTGGTCCGGGCGGCCCCTTATGGAATAAGTCCTGGTGGCCAACCGAGGCTGGTGAATGCCCATGCCCTGTCCCCAAGGTCAAGAACCTTGGGGTCATCTCTGCTGATCAATTGAATTTCTCTGCCCAGGTAAATAGTCTCACCTCCTCCTGTTTTTTTCTACTAAAAACTTTGAGAAAATATTTTCCATTCATTTCACAAGAGCTGCAAAAGACGGTGATGGTAGCACTTTTCCTGTCCAAGTTGGACTATTGCAATGCCCTATTCTTGGGCATTGACAAGTCCCAGATGAGAAAACTACAATCCCTACAGAATGCCGCAACAAGACTACTTCTGGGCATTCCCAGAGGACAGTCAACTTCAGTAGGAATTAAATCGCTACATTGGCTTCCTGTCCAGCAGCGGGTGGAATTTAAGTCTCTGTGCCTTGTGCATAAGGCACTATATGGTGGCGGTGCTGAGGACATTAAAAGTCCCACCCTACATCCCCCCACGCGCTCTTAGATCTGCTAGTCTGGGTCTTATAAGGACCACTAAGACAAGACGGGCAAGATGGGGAGGCAGGGCGATATCACAGCGTGCTGCAAAGCTATGGAATAAAATGCCTACGCCCATGAAACTTCAACCCAATTTGCAGCTCTTTAGGAAGGGATTAAAAACATGGTTGTTTACTTCCGAATAAGTCCCCGGTTATCACAGTGCACTGATCTTGTCCACACACTCTAGCGCCAAGACGCCACGGCAATCGAGCTCTATATAAACATATAAACATAAACATTGTGCTAGAGAAATAGCAAAGCTACTGAATCAGAGCTTTCATCAATCATTCTGTTGCATGGGGTCATGCAATCACCCTTGTATAATAAAAGAGTGCTCAGTGATTACAGTCTACTGGGGGTACTTGGTGAAACATAAAGAAATATGTAGTTCAATAAGTAATATGTATCTGCATCTAGGATTTTTGAACGTGGAACTTGGGCGGATCAAGCAGAGCTTAAAAGTATATTTTAGACTCTGCAACAACTCTTCCAATACCTTTTGTTAGACATCAGACCAATCACTCACAATCGTCACCGACACCATCTTGGACTTCGTCACATCCCTCACTCTCGACACTAGCAATTACATTTTACTCAAGGAAATGAACTTTCATCAGGAAGATCGCATCAAGCTCAATTTAAAAGCACTCATCGAATACCTTGGTAACCAGAGCCTCACCCAATAAGTAAAGGGACCTACTCATGTCACCGGACACTTCCTGGACCCTATTTTCACCACCTTTGACAACATCAGTGTCGACGATTCCACACCAGTCTCCTCGACAGACCATGCCCTCATCAATGTCAGCATCCCGCCCTGCTCCAACGCGCACAGCACCACCAGGCCAGCAGCCGAATCTGAACAGCATCACTGACAAGGACTGGAGAAACTCTCTCAACACCCACCAGACCAAGCACAGCAACAGCCTCCCTAAAGCCATCAAGAATTGCAATAATTGGATCACCTCCTGCGCTGGCTCCCTGTCCCCCCTCAAACACAGCAATACAACAAGATCTAGACCCTTGGCCAGTTGGTACATGGAGGTACTCAGACTGATGAAACACCACTGCAAACAACTGCAGCACAAATGTAAAATGGGCAAGGACAATAAAGACAGGAGCGCATTCAAATCTGCCCTGAGACACTGCCACCAAATGATCCAGACTACCAGATGCACCACTCTGGAAGGCAGCATCAATGCCAGCAGTAACAGCATAAATGACATCTTTGCCATGGCAAAGGATTTCACCTTACCAGAAGCTGCTTCCAGCTTGATCACCCCCTCACATGACCTCTACAACAATCTCTCTCAATTCTTCAGCCACAAAATCACTGCCATTTCCAGCAAATTTCAACCGGCAACCTTACCCGACAGACCTAGCCAAATGCCTCCTGATCTTATCCAAAGGACCAATGCTAACCACATGGCCCATCATCACCCAGAAGAAATCACTACCACCATGAAGTCCATTTATTCAGGGGCCACATCAGACCCCTGCCACCACCATGACTACTCCAGAGAACTGCAACCCATCAGCACCATGCTCACAACCATTCTGAATGCCTCCAACTCTTTCTGCAACCTTCCCAGATGTTTGGAAACAAGCAACTGTCTTCCCATTGCAGAAGAAACCCTCTGTGGGCCCTTCAACATGCACCAACTACAGACTGATCTCCCTGCTACCATTCCTGGCAAAGGTCTTGGAGAAAATGATCTGCAGACACCTCACATTATACCTCAATGACCATCAACTCCTTGAAACCACTCAGTCTGGTTTCAGACCCAACCACAGCATGGAAACTGCCTTCATCACTGCTATGGATGACATCCACATGACTCTGGATAGAGGAGACAAGGCGGCCCACATCCTCCTGGACCTTTCTGCAGCATTTGACATGCTCTCCTGCCCCATCCTTATCCAATACCTACACTCCTGACTGGAAGGACATAGTCAGTCAGCCTGGTACCGTACACCTCTGACGCCTTTGACCTCATCTGCAGAGTTCCTCAAGGATCCTCCCAGAGCTCGACCTTCTTCAGCACATACATGATACCTTTAGCCAGCATCATCCTCTCTCAAACATCAATGTCCTCTTAATCGCATACGCTGTGGAGAGGTGTGGTGCAGCGGCCAGGGCAGCTGACTTCGGAGCACAGGGTTCACGGTTCGATCCCCGGCTCCGGCGGCAGCTCAGCTCAGCACCATGTGACTCTGGGCAATAGCTCACTTAATTTCCACTACGGCCCCCAGCGCCTTGAGACCCGTAAGGGTGAGTAGCTGCGCTATATAAAAACGGACTTACATTTTTACATTTACGACATACAACTCATTCTCTCCCTCACAGACAAGACGCCCAGGACCCTGATCAAGTACAGTGCTTGCATGACTGAAATCACTGACTAGATGAAGATCAACTGTCTAAAGCTGTACACCGACAAGACCAAAACTGTGATCCTCGGTAAGAGCACGTCACTGTGGGACTCCACCTGGTCACGAACAGAGCTATGGCTGACAGAGCCATAATCCTTGAGATAGTCATCAACAGCAAACTCGACATGACTGCTTACCTCAAAAATCACAAATGCTTTCACAAGCCTTCCAGACATTCCCACTCGTCTGGACTCCTAATTGTACACATTCCACACATATGGAAAACCAGAGCTGGTGGTAGAGCCTTCTCCTACATTGCTTCCTAAGCTTGGAATGACCTGCCACTACAAATAAGAGTCTCCTCCTTATTTCTTGGATTCGGCAAGAAGCTGAAGACCTGGCATTTCGAGTAGTCCCACCAGACCTTAGGTTCAGCTAGCCTCTCACCTGCTCATCGCCAGAATACCCTTCTGTGTGATAGTGTGTTCTACAGATCTGCATAAGATAACATAACATAATTAAAACAAAATAGGAAGGGGGCACTCAGTCTCAAAATTAATTTTGACTCTGAAAAGGTATGGCATTGGGAGGGACCAAGATGCAAAGAGTGTTTTACCAAGTGGAACGTGGAGGACAACCTGCTTGAATGGAGAGACTTGCACTTGGAGTAGCAGCTCAACTGGGGAGAAGACGTTGTCTAACGACTAGGGTAGTCAATCTCAAATCTGGGGAACAGGTTGAGTCTTGGCAATGACGCTCAATATCCAAATATGCCCCAGAGCTTGCAAAAACATCATCTTTCATACGAGTAGTACTGATGTGTTGTCTTTCAATGTTCAATTCAGTCCACCGCTGGATATTTCTTCGAATACCTCCACTGTTGTCAATAGCCCAACCATGAAATGTGAACCAGTGGTGAAGTGTAAGAGAAAACCGCCTTGCTTTACTAAAAATTGTACGAATGATTAATTACCACTAATTAGGGCCTCGTCTTATTTACAAGGCAGCGTTAAGCCACTTAACATGGCTTAATGCTGCCTTGTCAATAAGGCCCCCTTCCTCACTATGCTTAGCATGAAAGGGGAGGGCAATGGGTGTTGCTGTGGGCATTCCACCGCAACACCCTTTGATTCTGACGCTGCCTCCTATTTACAAGGGAGGCGTAAATAGGAGGCAGCGCCAGAATTAAGACCAGGGAAAACCTGGTCTTACCCTGGCGCAACGAGGAGAAATGTTTTATTTCTCCTCGTTTTTGCTGTTTTCATGTGTGCTGCGTTGTGCAGCACACATGAAAACAGCAAAAGTCCAATGATTGTTTATGTACAGGAAGGTCCCTCTTCCTGCACATAAACAATCATTTAAAAAAAATGCAGTTTTGCAACTTCTGTGTGTGCTGCATTAAGCTGCACACATATGGTGCAGCCTTGCGTTTCAGAAGTGGTGGAGCATGTTGTTAAGCCAAGGAGGCTAACGACACGCTCCGCCACTTCTTTGTAAATATGCGCCACAGTTCTTTTATGGAAATGTTGCTACAGCCTTTCGTTGTCTTCATTGAGTGCATTGAGCTACGTTTCGAGACGGTGCTAAGCTCTAATACTCTACAAATGGCCTCACCAAGCAAATCTTCTCTCCTCTCTCACCCCTAGTCTTTGCCTTTGCCCTGTACGAGCAATTTGCCACAATACCAGAAAATGCGACACCTTGGTCAACACTAATGAACCTGCCTGATGCAGAGGGGACAAATTTAACTATGGTGGGCCCCAGGATGAGCAGTAACTCTGCCTACTTAACTGATCTCTCAGCCGCAATGTCACAGGTGTTTTTTTAGCCAATGGCTTTAACGGATACCGCCACATGCCACTAATTCTTGGGCACCACCCGAGAGAGATCTCAACACATGTATGACTTTTAACTTGTCTCCATACGTTTTGATCTTTGAGAATGTGCCTGCTGTGCAATCTGAGACTCACAAGAATGGTGATCAACTTGAAAACAATGTGGTACATTGATTGTCCTTACACTTGAATTTTAACAGTGTGAGTTTTTATCAAATATTATTAGTTAGAAGAGTTGCATAGATAGACGCTCTCGAAAAACAATACCAGGCAATTGTGTTGTGATACATTTTTAAAAAATTGATTTATACTAGAAATGTGCTTCTTAAATATGAGAATTGGAATGCCATTCGGATTTCTGTGTATATGTTTCTACTGGCCTTTTATTTTATCGTCCCCCAGTTTAAAAAAAAAATAGATTTGCTATGTAGTTGGTCACCCAAATATTACCCAAGCTGTTGGGTATGATCTGCCTTTGTGTGATACATTTTAACCGTTTCAATATCGTGAGCAGATTGCCGTTTTTGCCCTACTGTCATCCTTGGGAACGGTCATTTTGTGCCCAGCAATGAGTAAGTAAATCAATGTGTCAGGCCCACTCAAAGTAGATCGACTGGTTTGCTTCTTACGTTGGGATATTGCGGGAATCAAATCTAAAATCAAGCTGTGTGACTGGCTGTTGTTTGGTAATCAATTTGCTGTGATAGCATTTCAGGAGATGTGGGCCACTTCTGATTTACATTGTGATTGCTAGTCCTGTTCCTGGACTCCATGTCTTATTGTTAGACATCAAAACTTCCCTCAGTCGGCAGTAGCTCTGTTTAATCTTTCTACAAATGTAGGATGTAAACCTATTGCTCGATATCTATAAGATAATTTCTTATGGTGCTGGGATATGAGGCTATATTGATACAAGGTGTCTGCAGGTAGAGGGAAATCATTTTTGTCTCTGCCTCCTTTCCCTTCCTATAGGTTCTCCACATTACTTTTGTTGTGAAGAGCTGTGATTGACTTGTGTTGAATGCCTTATTTAGCTTGCCCCATTGTTCGGGGTCTCCATTTGGAATAGCCCCAGAACTATCTCAAACCAAGAAGTCATTGTAGAATGCGTGGAAGGTGACAATGGTCTCAAGATTCCTTGGCTGTCATATATTAAATAAGCCATGGAAGATTTAGACAGGTCTTCTTTATTTCCAAATTCCCTTTCAGTTTGCAAACTGGATAACGCTTGGATTAAAAAAAACTCTTTAGACAGGTACTGCCCATTAGGAGAGGCTATTGAACTAAACAAACCTGCAATAAGTAGCTATGCTATTATCCAGACTACTATGGGCATTGAACCGTAACTCCTAATGAATCTGGGAGATTGGGAAAGAGCTCTTTGAGCTAGATTTAGACTTGGTACCATACATAGAGGGATATTCCCAAGAACGTGTGATAATTATCGCAAAATTAGCTTAACGCAACTTTGCACATCGCAGTCTATCGCGGGAAAATAACGCCACGTTAACGTTGTATTCTCAACCCGGCGGCATCATGCGATAGTCTCACACAACGCGCCAAATGACCACGTTAAAATTAACCCAACGCCGAAAAAACGCGAAACACGAACGAGAAAAAAGTTGCGATGTGGCCAACCGTGATAAAAAAATCAGCGATAACCAGCGACAGGCCTGCAATTCCCACGCGTCATGCGGGAAAATGCACTACAAAAGCACCGAAAAACACGAACAAAATAATTAAAACTGCGTAGCACCATGGAGGAAGCCGGAGCAAGTTCAGAGGACGACCAGAACCCCACAAGACCCCAGGAGGACCAGCCTGGAACCTCGGGGTCACGGAAGGGCAAGGAGAAGAAGACGAGAAAGACGAGGTTCAGTCCGCAGGAAAACAGGATCATCATCACGGAGGTGATAGAACACCACCAACAACTGTACGTCACCTCCAATGTGTCATTGGCAAATAAAAATGCAATATGGCAGTCCATCCTGGACAAGGTGAATGCAGTCAGAGTGAGGAGGCGGACAATTGGAGAGGACAAGAGGCACTGGAATGATGCGAAACGCAAAACCAAGAAGAAACTCGCTGACAACCATCAGGCAGCAATGCAGACTGGAGGTGGCAGTCCAGCGGAACACAAGGAGCTGGATGAGATGGAGGAAATGGTGGCCACAGTCATCAGTGGGGAGACGATGGCAGGAGTTGGGGGTCCGGACTCTGCTCGACATGACCTGACACAACAGCACCAGGGTGAATACCGAACAGGGACTGGGGGGACGGGGGGAGATGTGCACAATGGCACACATGCACAATTAAGTAGAGCACACTGCACACCCACAATGACTCTGGATCATGTCCCTGATCCCCTTGGCACACTGCAGCACACATACAAACAGCAAGTAGGCCCCCGTCTACTATGGGCACAAAGGGGTCCCTCCCCACACAGCACCAATCTCACAACCAACCCATGCACACGTGTCTAAACCAGCAAAGCCGTGTGTCTGTGAGCCACACTGACAATGCAATTGACACCGCATGACGAACAGCATGGCTGCAGTCCAATTATCATGACATGGTGCACACCACAACACTGACGTGGCTGAGTGTGGAACACATCCGTAAAGGAGCAGGTCACACTCTGACACATGCACGGGCACAAACAACCCCTGACGTCAACAACACATCTGCGGATAAACCATGCCCAAGAGTCCAAAATACGAACTTGAGCCAAAATTAGCTAAGTCTGCAACATCTCAGCACTGTAGAAGCACAGAAGACAAAGGCACACCGCCTCAAAGGGATAAGGGGCAGCAAAATCACAGCTGCAGGGGCGACTCTCCCACAATGCAGCACACACACATAGCAATAACAGCACATCAACATTGATGACAATGCGGTACAAAGTGCAACACTTTCACTACAGAACAGAGGACACAACTGGTTCCGCTTGTGCGTAGAAACTGGCCAATCACATCTGGCATAGCAGGAAACTGTGAGATGATAATGTATGTGTACAACCTCACATCCGTGATGTAGTTCAAATGTCCACTGTCCCGCATCAAATAGTCAGCTCCTCCCAAACAGTCACAATGTACATTGTCATGCAGTCTGTATGTAAACTTGAACAATGCGTCAACATACATGTCAACACAATGTTAAAATGCATCTCCCCTTCACATTGCAGAGGGACAATTAACACCTCCTGCAGAGCAGACCAGACAACTCATCAGTGATGATGAAGAGGACCTCCACACCTTCGACACCGACACCCTACAACAGCTCATGGACAGCTACGGCAACCCACCTCCTGGGCAGGGCAGCCCAGCTGCATCGAGGAGACCCCACCCCCTGCACAGACCACGCAGCAGGAAGCACCCACCACCACGGCTGGCTCCCAGCACCTCACCGAAGAACACATCGCATTCCAAGGCCATGTGTTAGACTGCCAGAAGGAGGTGGCTGAACAGGTGCGGGTGGGGTTCGACCTCATGGCAGCCAAACTAGATGACATACGTGTGTGTCTAAGTCCCATCAGGGACCACTTACACTCCCTAACGGACACCCACAGTTCGCTCCATGATGTCCAACAATCCATGCCCGACATTGCTGGAGTCATGACTCTGAGAGGAGAACAACTGCCTAGTCAGAGTGGCCTCAGCGATGTCAGCCGAGAGTTGGCACAGATGCTGAGGATAATGGAGAACATGGAGCGGATGCATGCGGAAAGAATGGCTGCCACGGATGCACACCAGCGAAAAGTTGTTGGGATCTTCCATGCCCTGCAGATCCTCATCATCGCATTGCTGCCAATAAGGCAGTCGCTGATGAATGCTGCTGGTACTTCTACACACACATCTCCGGCCCCTGATGTGTCAGTGGCACACAGTGCTGCAGACCAAACATCAGCACCCACATGTCAGACAGATGACATAGAGGACGAAGATGCGGGTGATTCCACCTTTGTAGCAAGAAGGAGCCAATAGCATTCTTCTCTGCCATATGCCCTGTTTCAGCTTGGTTCTGCCCTCTGCATCATGCCCTGTAACAACACCTCCCACTGTCCCCCGAAACACTCTGCGATACACACCTTGGACCTCGACATGGACTGCCATATCTTGTTTGCTTACCAATGACACAGTAATCAGACTGTACTCTTCCTCCTCCGATGTACTTGTCAATCCCTAAATGACTCTGGCTGGCCCTCCACTGGGCTACAATGTAATGTGGGGTTTGCATGGCCATGTACTGCTCCAGCTCCGACACTCCACCGAATGTGAATAAATCATTCAAATTCACACAGATGTGTCATGTCCATAATCGATCAAGTATGAAAGTATGGATGAATGTAAGGACATTGATTGCCCAAAAAGGTACACCCTGGGAAATGAAAGCAATGCGCATGTGTGACCCTGACACACATAGGAAGTGAGATGACTGGGAATGTGTGCACTAGCTGTGGCTTCATTGCTCTGAAACAACAATTGCGCAATTTCTCAGCTTTGCCCCATGCAATGTTAGAAATAGGGCTGGGTATGAGATGTTAAAGTCGTTGGCAGGCCTAAAGTAGTGTCCACCATCACATTTGACAACAGAACATCTCTTCGCATACCTACTCACACTCAACTGGGTGGACACAGCCTGTAGTGATGGATCACATTGATCCACATGGCAAGAATATGGACACCATACTCACATTGCTGAAGACACGTAAGAGCACAGGTCTATCAGCAACTATCCCAACCACTATGTCTGGCTCACAGAGGTGGAGCTGGCAATAGGGACTCACCCCTAAGTGAAATGCGTCAGTCAGTCCCTCCCTGTGTACGGACAATGCTCATTGAGGCACACGATTTGTCATTCTAATCAACACACATCACAGTTGAACACTAGTGGAGTTGCGTAGACTTTATTAGCATGTGCGTGTCAGTACGGGCAAGACAAGGGCCACAAAATGCAGAACAATGCATCAGACACTAACAGGCAGCATTCGGTCATGGTACAGTTCCACGTGACAGGCGTTGTGCCTGCGCCCGGGATGTTCTGCCATTGCGTTGTGGCTCTCGTAGGACCGGCACTCTTCTGACCTGCGGCAGTTATGTGGATGATATGCCACAGCTCGGAGCAATGAGTCGTATGCGTGTGCAACGTTTGGACGTATGGGTTGTTGTGTACATAAGTGTCAAGGGCATTCCATGCAAGAGTACCTCGAGCAAGAACTTCTGTGTGTGGGGTGTGGATACGTTGGTCTTTCATTAGCGCTGTGCGTAGTGTGGGAGACGTCATCATCTGCTATGGTATCTCTCTCAGGGAGTGCCTGCCACATGCAAGACCAAGGTCGGAGGTGCAGATGTCCTTCCGCCTTATGTATTGAGACAAAGGAGCTTTCATCCCTAATGTTAGTCTGACTACTGCTTGCATTCTGGAAATGTGATGTGGCTTTCACGCTGCAATTGAGGCTAGGCCTTAGGCTTATGGTGCACCAATGGCGATACACACACAACAGTTGGCATGCATGAGCCAAGAGCCCGAGCAGCCTTGTGCTCCTTGTACAATCCCTTCGTGCGCGGCCGCCCTCCGGGTGCATGCAACATTGCAACATTGTCGATTGCGGGCCGTGTGGCGCAGACACTGCAACAGAGACACATGCATCAGTTGGTTTCTTGTCCAGCCCAGATTTGAACCACGCCCAGAGCCCAGGGATAATAATTCACACCCCTACGCTGTACTTGCGTAAGCCGGCCCAGTCCACCCCTCTTACGTATTAAGGGGGAGACGACAAAGCTACATGTCCAAGGTCTTACCCACTGCCTGTGGTGACATGGTTGCGTCCACTGTACACAGTACAAGACTCAATCAGACATGGTCCATGAGTTGTTGTGCGCTGAGTTAGTGGCACCTGAAGAGCTGAGCAGGGTATCAAGCTGATGATGGCATCCAAGACACGTGTGAGCAACTCTGGTAGTCTGGCTGTAAGACTCTTCCGACTCTGGCAGTTGTTGGTTGGAGGTGGTCCTGGTGGTGGTGGCGTGTGCAACCAGCGGTGATGCGTTGTCCGGGCAGGTCAGGACTCGATTTTATGTGTGAGCCCTGGTGGACCGCAGTTGAGGCCGGAGGCAGCGGCCAGCGCAGGGCCACAGACACATGGAATTGATGACCCCCAGGCCATTGACTCAGAGGCCAACCAATATTCAATCAGACAGGGTCCATGACTTGAGCTGCACAGAGTTAGTGGCCCAGGATGCAGTGCGGCCGGCACAGGCACACTGCCATGGGACGGTGACTTGGGGTGCACTGAGGTAGGGCCACAAGAGCTGAGCGGGTTCTCGTCGATGTCGAAGGTGAATGTTGCGGAGTGTTTCGGGGGACAGTGGAAGGTGTTCTTCCAGGGCATGATGCAGAGGGCAGAACCAAGCAGAAACAGGCAATATGGAGGAGATGAATGCTACAGACTCATGTTTAACACCAAGTCAGTACCAGCCACATGATGATGAAGACAACCCCCAGGCCATTGACTGAGACGCCACCAAAGTTCAACCAGAGAGTGTCCATGAATTTCGTGGCACAGAGTTAGTGGCACCAGAGCAGTTGTTGGTACTGTTCGATCACCTCCATGACGATGATCCTTTTTTCTTCCGGACTGAACAGCGTCTTCCTCTTACTCCTCTCCTTGTGTACAATGATATGTACTCGGCCATTGAATAATCAAGACTCAGTTCCAAATGTGTGACCTACTGGACCGCAGTGTAGGCCAGAGGCAGCGGTGGAGTACGTCAACGAGAAAGGAGTGCAGGGGGCCTGTGTCACGGAGGCCGTGATGGTCTGAGGAGGCTGCCAAGGTCACGTGCCTCGGGCTTGGAGCTTGCACCGGCATGTGGTGGGCCCTCTTTGACACACGCCGGTGTCGGCAGGTGAGCAGTGAGGCCTGGTTGCGCAGGGGCGGCCAAGACGGGTCTGTGGACCAGCGGCCTGGGGTGCAGCAGGCGCACAGGATCACAGGCACCGCCGCTCACGGCGTCGACCTCGTGGCGGGCTGAGAGGCACCGCCCTGGCAGACACGTTGGCCATTCCGGATGAGAACCACGCCCGGCGCAACGTGCTTTTTCTTCACACCCCTATGCTGGCCTGGCGTATGCCGGGCCAGCCCACTCCGCTCACGCTTACAGGGGGGGACGTAACGAGCTACATTTCCGCGATCTTCCCCACTGCCTGGGGTAACATGGTTGTGTCCACTGTCCACTACACTCCAGACACCAGCAGTATATGTCGACATGGACATGTCTGTGGTCTTCTGACTGCAGTCTGGCCAGCACATCCACGCCACACTTGACATTGTGTACATTCTCATTCATGGGTCACTTGCCTCCTTCGCACATGCCTGGTTCCCACCTCTCCCCACATTCTGCTATTGTGTGGCTGAGGTGCCATGCCGTTCATGGCTTGTGTACATGGCTGGCCCAGGTTACCACAGTATGTTTGGCTGTCGTGTCTGGTACGTGGGCATGTTGTTTGGCATGTTGTATGTGGGTTTGTAACGTGTGCATTCCCAGAGTCGTGAGTTGCATGACTGTGGAGTTGAGGTGTGTGGTGTGTTCATTTGGTACTTACCAACGAGCAATGCATTCCCATGGGTGCCATCCTGAAAGCGCTGGTTGATGATGGACTGTCGGAAGATGAAGGAATCATGCACACTGCCTGGGTAGTTGGCAACGACATTGGTGAAGAGTCCCAGGTGGTCCAATATTGCCTGCACATTGATGGAATGCGTGTGCTTCCTGTTGTGGTAATTGTGTGCAGTGGCGGCAGGGGGCACGAGGAGTACATGTGTGCAGTTGATTGCCCCCAACACGTGTGGGAAGCCAGCTATGGCATAGAAGCCTTGCTTGGTCTCCAGCTGTTCCTGCACAGTGTGTGGGAAGTAAAGGTGCTGGGGTACCAAGCTGATGATGGCATCCTTGACAGGTGTGAGGAACTTGGATAGGGCTGGCTGTGAGACTCCTCCGACTCTGGCAGTTGTTGGTTGGAAGGTACCAGAGGCCAACAGGTGTAGCACAGCCAGCAGCTTTGTCTGCGGAGGGATGTTGGTTTTCCGCTGTGTTGGTACCGTCAGCCTGTGGGCAATGATGGTCAGGATGCGGAGGATGGTTGTCCTATTGAGCCTGTAGTGGGCAATGACATCCTCTGGTGTTTAGTCTGTGGGGCTGGTGCATTTTCTGAAGGTCCGCTGTCTTTGTCTGCGCTACCTCTGTGGTAGTCCGGGGGGGGGGGGATCCGGGGGGGTGGCGGGCCTGGGTGTGGTGGCGGTGGGTGTTGTGGCCTGTTAGACCTGGCACCATTGGCATGGGTCTCCCTTCCATTTTTCGCTGTTGTCCCCCTGTTTTTGCTGGTGTTAGATGCTCTGGGCGCTGTGCCACTGCCCTTCAGTGCCACAGCGCGAATGCTCCCTGTGTAAAGATGACATGTGAATTGATATATCCATGATTGGCTTATTTGGTTTACCTGTTAGTCCCTAGTAGCGTGGCCTGTGTGTGCCCAGGGCTGGTAAACCAAATGCTGCTGGTGGGCCTGCAGCGCCGGTTCTCGCCACCCACAGAAGCAGCTTGTAAATGGTGTCTCAGACCTGCCACTGCAGAGTCTGTGTGCAGTCCAGAACTGCCATTTTGGCTGTGAAGTGCACCCACTTCCCAGCCCCTGAACCTTCCCTTGGCATCATGTAAGTCAACCCTAGGGTAGGGTGCATTGTATGTGTAAGGTAGGACATGCCTTGGTGTGTGTAGCATGTCCTAGTAGTGAATTACACCCCATTTCGTTTTTTACAATTGTAAGGCTACCTGTTCCCAATAGGCCAGAATGGGCAGTTTGACTATTACATGCTATAGTCCTAACTGACCCCAGGAACATGGTAGAAAAACGAATTTAGTATGCCTGAGCTCAGAATATTAAAATACATCTGTTAGTGAAGTTTTTTTTTATAGTCTGAGTTTGAAAATACCACTTTTAGAAAGTAGGTATTTTCTTGCCTAAGCCTTCCAGTGTGCTCTGCTGTTATGTGTATTGGCTGTCTGGTTTTGGAGGGACAGGGCAGGCTGAGCCAGACCTGGGTTGAATAGAGAGATCTGTGTTGGAGTATGGGGAGGGGTAGCTCCTTGGCTTGAATAGGGATGTGCCTGGCAAGGTGAATGATGGCTCCACCTCCCACTGTGCGTCTGATAGCAGACCCCCTCTTCCTGAAAGGAAGGATGCAGCCTGGTAAACAAAGTGCTCCAGGACTGAACCGAACTGATTCTGGCTAGGCTCAGTGACTTGTAACTTTTGAGAACAAAGACTTTTGGGGTATAAATATCTGTGCTGAAAACTCTACAAAGTGTATTGCTCCTGGACATCAAGACGAACCTCTGTCCGTGTAACTGAAGGAATCTGCAGGAGGTGACTATCCTTGTGCTTCTGTACTGTTTCTTGGATTGGCCTGCAGTGGTGACCATTGGACTTTGAAAGAGGAGGAAAAGGACTTTTTGAGAGACACTTTGATTCATCTTGCTAAAGCAATCACCCAAGGGCTAGAAGAGAGCTAGCCTCCTGTCGAAGTCTCAGGCACATCAGACTTCACCCCAGCCTCCTGATTCCTCCCAGCGAGGATTTCTATCTGCAGGTGAGGCTCCTGTGAGTTCCAGGGCCTCTAGTTCTACTCCAGAGAAGAGAGCGCTGAAATCGTCGCTAACGCCGTGTGCGAGCCGCTGCAGCCGAAAGCGCCCAGAGAATCATCGCGCTGCTGCCGCTGAGCGCTCGCACCCAAAGATCATCACACCGCACGTTTGCGGGCTTCCAAGTGGTCACAACCAAAAGATCATCGCACCAAGATCATCGCTTCAGGACATCGCAGCGCGGACGCCGGGCGTCCGTCATTTCCCCCGCATCGCACCCGGACCGTCGCTCCCTCGCGGAGTGCCACTTCTTTCGTACAACACCCTAATCACACACACAACCGGGCCGCCGCATTGCCTCCTTCCTCGCGGCAAGGAGTCATCGCATCACCGGCCTCACGTGCAGAAGTTGGTCGCATCGCCACCGCACGCATCCGCAGATCGGCGCATCATCCTCCCTCGCGGCAAGGATTTATCGCATCGCCGGCCTCGCGTGCTGGAAGTCATCGCCACCGCTTCTTGCGACCACGTGTTGATTTTGTTACGATATCCAGGTACTTTGTAAGTAAAAAGGGTCGCAGAGACCACTGCTTTGAACTGAACGCCTTCTGGCGCACATTGAACTATTTTAGCAGCATTTCAAGAGTAACCCTATTTTTACCGTATTGTGGCTTTTGATCGTTATTGGTCTTGTGATACGTCTATATATAAAGATACTTATTTTTGATAACTACTGGTGTGGTGTCCCTTTGTAGTGTTCCTCACTGTGTTACTGCGTATGGTCATAAATGCTTCACACAATGCCTCTGAGATAGGCCTAGCTGCTCGTGCTACGTTACCACAGGGTTGAGCAGGGGTTATCGAAGGGTGTAGCCCTCTCACTCTGACTTAGGAAGAAGGGTCCCTACTTGGACAGTGGCCAGCCATTGCCAACTAGATACCCCCATTTCTAACATTGGTGGTCAGCGGTGAGGATCTGGACTTGCATTTATGATCGCATACAGTAATTATAGTGTACACTACTAGTGAGTGCAGACCATAACGCAACCACATACGTTTTGAGGTTTTTTCTTCCGTGATTCTTTTTTTTTGGATTAATATTGCCAGTTATTGCCACAATGGGCAAGCCCAGATCCAATGCCTCGGAGGATCTCTCCTGGGAAGAAGAGAAATTAGAAACCTACAATGCCAAGCAGCTCAAATATTTTTGCAAACGCTTCACAGTCCCTATCACAGGCCTCACTAAAAGGGAGGAGTATTACAAGGCGTTGAAGGTCTGGCTAGAAGCCAGGGATGCCCCTAAGAATATGGAGGAGCCTGTGGAGGGGGAAGAGAATGGAGGAGAGCAGCAGGGTGAAGTAGTAGATTTGGTGGGAGATAAAGCAATTTCCAGCCCGGGCACTAGTGTGTCCGCCCGGGGTCTGTCCCCAGAGGAGATGGAGGACAGGGAGAGAGATAGGCGGCATAATATGGAGATGGCGAGGCTTAAAATGGATGGTCAGAGGGACCTAGAGAACAAGAAGTTAGAATTTGAGATTATGAAAATGAAACTTGAGCATGAGAGAATATTGAGGGAGTTGGAGATTAAAGCAGAGTGTAGAGATCTCCCCCTCTGGTGGCAGCATACCTGTAGTGCATACTGAGAATAGAGTGTATATACCCAAGGAGGTTACTAAGGATTTCCATAAAAGTGAAGATATTGGGCAATGGTTTGCCGCTTATGAATTAGCCATGGTGTCCCACCGGGTCCCTGAGAAGGATTGGGGAGCGGGGTTGTGGGGACGCTTTGTGAGTGAGGGGAGGGATACCTTGTTGGACCTGCCCCCATAAAGTTGAATGGTTTATGGCCACTTGAAGGTAGCTTTGATGACCGCTATGGTTTGACCCCTGAGATGTATAGGCAGAGGTTTAGGACCTGCAAGAAGCTAGAGGGTACCACGTGGGTTGAATATGTGTCTTTTTTTTGCATGGCAATGGAACGCTGGGTAAAAGGTAGCAAAGTAGAAACTTTTGAGCAGCTTTATGATTTGATTGCATGGGAGCATTTATCTAGTAACTGTTTTCCTGAGCTACGCCAGCACCTGATTGATTGCAAGCTGACTAACCCTAGGAAGCTTGCTGAGGAAGGCGGACCGCTGGGTGAGCACCCGGGTTCGCAAGGGTCCAGTGGGAGACTTCGCCAAAGGTGGGCAGGGTCCCCAGCAGAGAAGTGGGGGGACAGGGGTAAACCAAGGGAGTTCCAAAGAGGGCCCCAAAGTAATTCCCAAGGGAACCAAGCAGTGGTGTCCCAGCCTCCCCAAGAGAAGAAGCCAGTGCCCCCGACAGGTAGGCCTGTTCAGAGGGGGCCCCTTACTTGTTATAAGTGTGGTCAAGTGGGCCACAGATACTTTGATCCCCAGTGTCCTCAGAGGGATACCAATGCACCACCCGTGCACCACCCCGCCAGCTTGCTAGTGTAGCCCTGGGAGGGGAGGAGATGGGTGCCCAAGGTGGGTGGGATCCCGTAGAGTTGACCCTTGTCTCATTAGGAGATTTTGAGATGGTCCCTAAGCCTGCACTGCCTGATAACACTAAAAAGTACAGGCAGTGGGTGACCATCAATGGCCATAAGGTGGAGGCTCTAAGAGACACAGGAGCCAGTGTAACTGCTGTCAGCTCCCGGTTGGTGTCCAAAGAGCAGGTTGTCCCCCATGCATTCTACCCAGTAGTGTCCGCAGACAACTCAGAGAGCCAATGTGAGGTGGCTCAGGTTCCCTTTGAGTGGGGGGGGGTCTCAGGAACTCTTCAGGTGGCTGTGAGGCCCGCCATGCCTGTAGATTGTCTGTTGGGCAATGATTTAGAGAACTCCCCGTGGGCTACGGTGGAGAGGAAATCTCACTTAGAAATGTTGGGTCTGCCTGAGTGGGCGTGTGCCACCACTCGGTCCATGGCAGCCAAGGAGGGTGTTGAGAAGGACCTGGAGCCTGAGAGTATGGCACAGATCCCTGCCTTAGAGTGAAGGGGCAGGGGGCGTGGGAAGCCGGCCCCCTTGGTTCCCACGGCCCAGGAGGGAGCGGACCCTGAGGGGGATGTCCTGGAGCCTACCGGGGAGCAGACCGCCAAACTGGGGGAACTGCCTGAGCTGACCCATTGGCAGCAAGAAGGGGGACCCACCAGGGAGGAATTTTGTGAGCAGCACAAAGTTTGCCCCTCTCTTGAGGGTATGTGGCGACAGGCTGCAGCCCAGGCAGCAGGTGACATGTCTGGTTCACATCTGAATTATTGGGAGAACAGTCTCCTGTATAGTGAGCCTAAGGCTGCTGAGCCGGGGTCAGCCCGTGTGCTGGTGGTACCCGAGTGCTTCAGAGCCTTCCTACTGGGGTTGGCTCACGACATTCCATTGGCAGGACATCTGGGGCAGACCAAGACCTTTGAGAGGCTGGCCACCCACTTTTATTGGCCCCAGATGCGCAAGAGTTCAGACACTCATTGCAGGACATGTGAGACTTGCCAGGCAAGTGGGAAGAGTGGGGGGAAGATCAAGGCCCCACTCCAACCCTTTCCGGTTGTTAGTACCCCATTCGAGCGAGTGGGCATTGACATTGTGGGGCTTCTGGACCCCAAGGCAGCCATGGGCAATAGGTTCATCCTGGTCTTGGTGGACCATGCCACCCGGTACCCCGAAGCCATCCCGCTCAGGACAGTGACGGCCCCCGTGGTGGGACGTGCACTGATGGGGATTTTCTCCCATGTGGGGTTCCCCAGAGAGGTGGTGTCTGACAGGGGGACCAACTTCATCTCCCAGTACATGAAGTCTCTGTGGAAGGAGTGTGGGGTAACTTATAAGTTCACCACTCCTTACCACCCCCAAGGTAATGGTCTGGTTGAAAGGTTCAACCGGACCTTGAAGGGCATGATAATGGGCCTAGAAGAGCCCCTGAGGCGTAAGTGGGACGTCCTCTTGCCATGCCTGTTGTTTGCCTACCGTGAGGTGCCACAGAAGTCCTTAGGGTTCAGTCCCTTTGAACTGCTCTATGGCCATCTGGTAAGAGGACCTCTGAGTCTGGTCAAAGAAGGCTGGGAGCAATCTCCCAGGAAACCTCCCCAAGATGTATTTAGCTACATGTTGGCCTTCAGGAACCAGACTCGGCGTTTCAGAAAAATTGCTGAGGCAAACCTGGAAGCCAGCCAGGAGGAAATGAAACGTTGGCACGACCAGAATGCCACTCTGGTCGAGTTTCAACCTGGTCAGAAGGTTTGGGTACTGGCCCCAGTGGAGCCTTGTGCGCTCCAAGATAAGTGGACCGGTCCATTTGAGGTGGTGGAGCGCAAAAGTCCAGTTACCTACTGGTGGACTTTCAATCTCCCAGGAACCCCTTGCGGGTCCTGCATGTGAACCGCCTGAAGCCCCACTTTGAGAGGTCTGAAGTGGGCATGCTTCTTGCCACAGATGATGGGATGGAGGAGGAGAGTGAGCCTCTTCCTGACCTCCTGTGTGCAGGAGAGAAGGATGGGTCAGTGGAGGGTGTGATCCTCTACACCACACTGACCCATTGAGCAGCAGAGAGATTGTCACCAATTGTTGGGGCAATTTTCTGATTTGTTCTCACTGGTGCCTGGTGTCACTGATTGGTGCATCCATGAGGTGGATACCGGGGACAGTCCTCCTGTTAAGCACAAGGCTTACAGAGTGACTGACAGGGTCAGGGCTTGCATTAAGGAGGAGGTCTCCAAAATGTTTGCCCTAGGGGTGATTGAGTCCTCTAGCAGTCCTTTGTCCAGCCCCGTGGTTTTGGTACCCAAAGCTGCAACGCCTGGTGCCACACCTGAACTTAGGTTCTGTGTGGACTACCGAGGTCTCAATTCGGTCACGAAGACCGACATGCAACCCATCCCCAGAGCTGATGAGCTCATAGATCGGTTAGGGGCTGCCCGGTACCTCAGCACGTTTGATCTGACGTCTGGGTACTGGCAGATCGCCTTAACTGATGGGGCCAAAGAGAGGTCCGCATTCTCCACACCAGATGGGCACTACCAGTTCCGTGTGATGCCCTTTGGGATGAAGAATTCCCCTGCCACCTTTCAGAGGTTGGTCAACCAGGTGTTGGTTGGGCTGGAGGATTTCAGTGCCGCCTACCTGGATGACATTGCAGTGTTCAGTTCCTCCTGGGAGGACCACTTGCGCCACCTCTGGGAAGTGTTGATGGCACTGCGCAGAGCAGGCCTCACAATCAAGGCCAGTAAGTGCCAGATTGGGCAGGGTTCTGTGGTGTACTTGGGACACCAGGTGGGGAGTGGCCAGGTGGCACCCCTGCAGCCCAAGATTCAAACCATCCTGGCTTGGGAGCCCCCAAGGACCCAGCCCCAGGTGAGGGCCTTCTTAGGACTCACAGGTTACTACAGGAGGTTTGTCAAGGGGTATGGCAACATTGATGTACTCAAGACTGCCATGTGTACAGCACCCGTACTCCAGGCGCCCAACTTTGCTAAGGAATTTGTTGTCCAGACAGACGCTTCAGAGCATGGGGTGGGGGCCGTTCTGTCACAGATAAATGAGGAGGGATTAGATCAACCTGTAGCCTTCATCAGTAGGAGGTTACTTCCACGGGAACAGAGGTGGAGTGCAATTGAGTGTGAGGCATTTGCTGTGGTCTGGGCACTGAAGAAGCTGAGACCATACCTGTTTGGGACTCACTTCCGGGTTCAGACAGACCACAGGCCCCTCAGATGGTTGATGCAGATGAGGGGTGAGAATCCCAAGTTGTTGAGGTGGTCCATTTCCCTACAGGGTATGGACTTCACGGTGGAACACCGCCCTGGGTCAGAACACGCCAATGCTGATGGTCTGTCCAGATTTTTCTGCCTTAGTGATGAGAACTCCCAAGGGGATGGGTAGTTCTCCCAACATTTCAGCTGGAGGGGACACGTGTTAGACCTGGCACCATTGGCGTGGGTCTCCCTTCCATTTTTCGCTGTTGTCCCCCTGTTTTTGCTGGTGTTAGATGCTCTGGGCGCTGTGCCACTGCCCTTCAGTGCCAAAGCGCGTATGCTCCCTGTGTAAAGATGACATGTGAATTGGTATATCCATGATTGGCTTATTTGGTTTACCTGTTAGTCCCTAGTAGGGTGGCCTGTGTGTGCCCAGGGCTGGTAAACCAAATGCTGCTGGTGGGCCTGCAGCGCCGGTTTGCGCCACCCACAGAAGCAGTTTGTAAATGATGTCTCAGACCTGCCACTGCAGAGTCTGTGTGCAGTCCAGAACTGCCATTTTTGCTGTGAAGTGCACCCACTTCCCAGCCCCTGAACCTTCCCTTGGCATCATGTAAGTCAACCCTAGGGTAGGGTGCATTGTATGTGTAAGGTCGATCAATCAATCAATCAATCACAAGATTTGTAAAGCGCACTACTTACCCGCGAGGGTCTCAAGGCGCTGAGGGAGAGGAGGGGTGGTGTTGCCGCTACTGGTCGAATAGCCAGGTCTTGAGTCGTCTCCTGAAGGTCAGAAGGTCTTGGGTCTGTCGTAGGTTGAGGGGAAGGGTGTTCCAGATCTTGGCGGCGCGGTGAGAGAAGGATCTTCCTCCGGTGGAGGTTCTCCGGATGCGCGGGACGGTGGCCAGGGAGAGGTCGGCGGAGCGGAGTTGACGGTTGGGAACGTAGAAGGAGAGTCGACTGTTGAGGTAGGCTGGGCCGGTTTTGTGGAGTGCCTTGTGTGTGTGGATCAGGAGTTTGAAGGAGATTCTCTTGTCGACGGGGAGCCAGAGCAGGTTTTTCAGGTGGGGGGTGATGTGGCTGTGGCGTGGAATGTCGAGGATCAGGCGTGCAGAGGCGTTTTGGATTCTTTGCAGTCGTTTGATGAGCTTGGTCGGGGCTCCTGCGTAGAGGGCGTTTCCGTAGTCGAGTCTGCTGCTGACGAGGGCCTGGGTGACTGTTCTTCTCGTGTCTGTCGGGATCCACCTGTAGATCTTGCAGAGCATGCGGAGGGTGTTGAAGCAGGAGGAGGAGACTGCGTTGACTTGCTTGGTCATGGTGAGCGTTGAGTCGAGGATGACTCCCAGGTTGCGTGCGTGGTCGGTTGGTGTCGGGGGTGCCCCTAGTGACGAGGGCCACCAGGAGTCATCCCAGGCTGATGGGTTGGAGCCGAGGATGAGGATCTCCATCTTGTCTGTGTTCAGCTTAAGTCGGCTGCACTTCATCCAGTCGGTGACGGCTTTCATTCCTTCGTGGAGGTTGGATTTTGCGGTGAGGGGGTCCTTGGTGAGGGAGAGGATCAGTTGAGTGTCGTCGGCGTAGGAGATTATGTTGAGGTCGTGCTCTCGGGCGATGTGTGCGAGTGGAGCCATGTAGATGTTGAACAGTGTCGGGCTGAGGGAAGATCCCTGGGGTACGCCGCAGATGATCTCGGAGGCTTCGGATCGGAATGGGGGGAGGCGGACGCTCTGGGTTCTGCCGGAAAGGAAGAAGGTGGTCCAATCCAGGGCCTTGTCTCGGATCCCTGCGTCGTAGAGGCGTGTGCATAGTGTGCGGTGGCAAACAGTGTCAAAGGCGGCGGAGAGGTCCAGGAGGATGAGGGCCGCCGTCTCGCCGTTGTCCAGCAGGATCCTGATGTCGTCTGTGGCGGCGATGAGGGCGGTCTCGGTGCTGTGGTTGCTGCGGAATCCCCGCCGCTGCTGCCCCCGCGGCCCCTCCCCCCCAGCGCGACCGGCCAATCCAGCTCCCCTCCCCGCTCCCGCCTCCCAGCTGTCCAGCCCTCCCCGACCCCTACTTAATGGCGGCCACTGCGGGGACAGGCGAGCAAGACTACTGACTCATTGTCAGTGAAATTGCTCTCCCACCCTCGCAGCTCCACCATTAGGTGAGGCCTGCCCCTGCCCCTGCACTCTCGAGTGTTGGTGATCGAGGCCCTCCTCCACCCGCAGGTTTCCCTGCGCCTCATCCCTGGTGGTCCAGTGGACCTCTGTCTCCTTCCTCTAACTCTGCTCTTTCACTCGTTTTTCTACCCTTTTTTATCTTTCACCTTTCTGCACTTTTCTGCATCTCTGCTCTTTTGTGCCTTATTTCTGCTCATTTTCCCTTCCTCTCGCTCTGCCTTTTCACTTGTTTTCACTCGTTTTTCTACCCTCTTTTATCTTTCACCTTTCTGCACTTTTCTGCATCTCTGCTCTTTTGTGTGGGTAGGTCGCCCCCCATCCGCACAGCGCCACCTGTGCGTCCAGCTCCCTGCTGCTGCTGATCTGAGGCCCTCCTCCACCCGCAGGCTACCACCTGCGCCTCATCCCTGGTGGCCAGTGGTAGGCCGTAGGTAGGTTCTTGTCGTTGTGAGCGTCACTGTTACTGTCTCTCCCCTCTATATTTGTGCCCCCACTGTTTTTGCCCTTCCGTTCTGTGCCTTCACTGCTGTGACTGTTTTTTCGTTCTGTGCCCCCACTGTTTTTCCACTGTTTTTGCCCTTCCGTTCTGTGCCCCCACTGCTGTGACTGTTTTTCCGTTCTGTGCCCCCACTGTTTTTCTACTGTTTTTGCCCTTCCGTTCTGTGCCCCCACTGCTGTGACTGTTTTTCGTTCTGTGCCCCCATTGTTTTTCCACTGTTTTTGCCCTTCCATTCTGTGCCCCCACTGCTGTGACTGTTTTTTCGTTCTGTGCCCCCACTGTTTTTGCCCTTCCGTTCTGTGCCCCCACTGCTGTGACTGTTTTTCGTTCTGTGCCCCCACTGTTTTTCCACTGTTTTTGCCCTTCCGTTCTGTGCCCCCACTGCTGTGCACTGTTTTGTCGTTCTGTGCCCCCCTGTGCCCTTTTTGATTTCTGTACCCCCTCGCCCTCCTATATCCCGCCGCTGTGTCCCCTGCGGCCCCGCCCCCCTCGCTGACCACTCGCTGCCCCTGCCTCCCTCCTCCCAGCTGCTCCTCACTCCCACCTCCCCATATATGGCGGCTGCAGCGCGGCCGCGCCGCTGGTGCGCCGAAGGCGCGCCTAAGGCAAGCCCGTCTGCGCCCGTCCGCGCCTGGACCGCGCCCAGCGCCAGAACCCCTGGCCCCCGCATCCGCCACGAAGACCACCTCCGATACGACGCCAGCACCCTCATCGCTCTCAACCCAGGACGGACCTCCACCTGCTTCAAGGCCACCCCGAAACGCACCCATGGTCCCTTCACCTGCCGGAACTGCAGCTTCACCTGCCTCGGAGAGCCCAAGACTCCCGCCAAGAAGGACCTCAACCATCTCCGGTGCATCCTACTAAACACCCGCTCCGCATGCAAACACGCCGTCGAGCTCTGGGACCTACTCGACACCTCATCACCGGACGTCGCCTTCCTGACAGAGACCTGGATGAACGAATCCTCCGCACCCGACATCGCCATAGCCATCCCCGACGGCTACAAGATCACCCGCAGAGACCGCACCAACGGAATCGGAGGAGGAATCGCCATCGTCCACAAAGACACCATCAAGGTCTCGAACAGCACCGACGACACTCTCAGCACCGCCGAACACATGCACTTCCAGATCCACACGGATCCCAACACCACCGTAAGAGGCACCCTCATCTACAGACCCCCCGGACCCCGACCCCAGTTCAGCGACTCCATCGCCGACTTCATCAGCACGCACGCCCTGTCCTCCACTGACTACATCCTCCTCGGAGACCTGAACTTTCACCTGGAGAACAACAACGACAGCAACTCCTCCACCCTGATCGACAACCTCGGACTGAAACAGCTCGTCACGGCGCCGACCCACATCGCCGGACACACGCTCGACGCTATTTTCTCCTCAAGCTCCCACGTCTCCTTCAGCCACACCTCCGAACTCACCTGGACCGACCACCACTGCATCCACTTCACCTTCCGGAAACCCGCCGCACACCACCGCACCCTACAGATCCCCCGCAGATGCTGGAGCAAAGTCACCGAAGACCAACTCCAGACAAACCTCGCACTCAGCCCACCCACCGACCCCTCCAACCCCGACGCCGCCGCCCGCAATCTCAGACGATGGATGGACGACTGCGCCAACACCTTAGCCCCGCTGAAAAAAACAACCTACAAAGACACCAGCAAGAGAGCCAGCTGGTTCACCCCGGAACTCCTAGCATCCAAGCGCACCTGCCGGAAACTGGAGAACAAATGGCACAGCGAGAAGACGCCGGACAGCCGCGCAGCCCACAAAGACGCCATCCGCAACCACCATCACCTCATCAGGTCCGCCAAGAGGACCTCCTTCAAAGACCGCCTCGACAACAACGCACACAACAGCAAGGAGCTCTTCAGCATCGTGAAGGAACTCTCCAACCCCAGCTCCAACGCCAACGACATCCCGCCGTCGCAAGCCCTGTGTGATTCCCTCGCCACCTTCTTCCACCGCAAGATCGCCGACATCCAAGACAGCTTCGACTCCCGGACGACCCCAACAGGCCCCGGCACATCAGACCCGCCGCACCCCATCGACCACGACCCCCTGACAGCCTGGGTCGACGTGAACACCGAGGACACAATTAAGACCATGGGCACAATCCACTCCGGCTCCCCATCAGACCCTTTTCCACACCACATCTTCAACAAAGCCGGCAGCTCCATCGCACCCCACCTGCGCAATGTCATCAACCTCTCCTTCGAGACCGCGAACTTCCCAGAGAGCTGGAAACACGCCGAGATCAACGCCCTACTCAAAAAACCCAAGGCGGACCCGAGCGACCTCAAGAACTTCCGGCCCATCTCCCTGCTTCCATTCCCAGCTAAGGTCATCGAGAAGATCGTCAACAGACAGCTCACCCGCTACCTCGAAGATAACAGCATCCTTGTAGGACATGCCTTGGTGTGTGTAGCATGTCCTAGTAGTGAATTACACCCCATTTCGTTTTTCACTACTGTAAGGCTACCTGTTCCCCATAGGCCAGAATGGGCAGCTTGACTATTACATGCTATAGTCCTAACTGACCCCAGGAGCATGGTAGAAAAACGAATTTAGTATGCCTGAGCTCAGAATATTAAAATACATCTGTTAGTGAAGTTTATTTTTATAGTCTGAGTTTGAAAATACCACTTTTAGAAAGTAGGTATTTTCTTGCCTAAGCCTTCCAGTGTGCTCTGCTGTTATGTGTATTGGCTGTCTGGTTTTGGAGGGACAGGGCAGGCTGAGCCAGACCTGGGTTGAATAGAGAGATCTGTGTTGGAGTATGGGGAGGGGTAGCTCCTTGGCTTGAATAGGGCTGTGCCTGGCAAGGTGAATATTGGCTCCACCTCCCACTGTGCGTCTGATAGCAGACCCCCTCTTCCTGAAAGGAAGGATGCAGCCTGGTAAACAAAGTGCTCCAGGACTGAACCGAACTGGTTCTGGCTAGGCTCAGTGACTTGTAACTTTTGAGAACAAAGACTTTTGGGGTATAAATATCTGTGCTGAAACCCCTACAAAGTGTATTGCTCCTGGACATCAAGACGAACCTCTGTCCATGTAACTGAAGGAATCTGCAGGAGGTGACTATCCTTGTGCTTCTGTACTGATCTTGGATTGGCCTGCAGTGGTGACCATTGGACTTTGAAAGAGGAGGAAAAGGACTTTTTGAGAGACACTTTGATTCATCTTGCTAAAGCAATCACCCAAGGGCTAGAAGAGAGCTAGCCTCCTGTCGAAGTCTCAGGCACATCAGACTTCACCCCCAGCCTCCTGATTCCTCCCAGCGAGGATTTCTATCTGCAGGTGAGGCTCCTGTGAGTTCCAGGGCCTCTAGTTCTACTCCAGAGAAGAGAGCGCTGAAATCGTCGCTAACGCCGTGTGCGAGCCGCTGCAGCCGAAAGCGCCCAGAGAATCATCGCGCTGCTGCCGCTGAGCGCTCGCACCCAAAGATCATCACACCGCACGTTTGCGGGCTTCCAAGTGCTCGCAACCAAAAGATCATCGCACCAAGATCATCGCTTCAGGACATCGCAGCGCGGACGCCGGGCGTCCGTCATTTCCCCCGCATCGCACCCGGACCGTCGCTCCCTCGCGGAGTGCCACTTCTTTCGTACAACAGCCTAATCACACATGCAACCGGCCCGCCGCATTGCCTCCTCCCTCGCGGCAAGGAGTCATCGCATCACCGGCCTCACGTGCAGAAGTTGGTCGCATCGCCCCCGCACGCATCCGCAGATCGGCGCATCATCCTCCCTCGCGGCAAGGATTTATCGCATCGCCGGCCTCGCGTGCTGGAAGTCATCGCCACCGCTTCTTGCGACCACGTGTTGAGTTTGTTACGATATCCAGGTACTTTGTAAGTAAAAAGTGTCGCAGAGACCACTGCTTTGAACTGAACGCCTTCTGGCGCACATCAAACTATTTTTGCAGCATTTCAAGAGTAACCCTATTTTTACCGTATTGTGGCTTTTGATCGTTATTGGTCTTGTGATACGTCTATATATAAAGATACTTATTTTTGATAACTACTGGTGTGGTGTCCCTTTGTAGTGTTCCTCACTGTGTTACTGCGTATGGTCATAAATGCTTCACACAATGCCTCTGAGATAGGCCTAGCTGCTCATGCTATGTTACCACAGGGTTGAGCAGGGGTTATCGAAGGGTGTAGCCCTCTCACTCTGACTTAGGAAGAAGGGTCCCTACTTGAACAGTGGCCAGCCATTGCCAACTGGAGACCCCCATTTCTAACATGGCCCTATTGGGGCTCCGAGCTGCATGTTCAGTAGCTCCATGGCATCTGTTGTTCTTTAGGTGTGGCTCTGGTCTGGCCTCCCTTTTGTGGTTCAGGTTGTCATCTGACTTAACACCAGGTAAGAGCAGGTGTTAAATCCCTGCTGCTAACGCGCCTTATCGCCTGTTTTGGGATCTTATCGCCGATCTGGCTGGTTGTAGAGAATATTGCGAAGTGGTGTTTTTGCGGCTTTTTGCACAGGAACGCCTACTCTTCATCTCATTATCGTTAGTTGCCGGTGTCATCCGTGGCGATGTTTTTTGCGGCTGCTATCGCAGGAAAACTGGCGATATCGGCTGTTATCACCAGCTTGTGAATGGTGCGATAAATCTATCGCCACTTTGGCTGCGATAAAGTGCCGCTAACTCGGTGATAAGTCCTTGAGAATATGCCCCATAGTTTATTATCATTTCCTTCGGGCCAGTACAACAATGACTTAATAAGCATATATTCTTGCGATGAATTTTCAGATCAGACATTGTTGCACCTTACTTTTATTTGCAAATGTTATTATTCTTATACCAAAATATTTTTTAATTCCCGTGCTTAAAAGACATACATTTAACAGATGTAGACTGGCACTGTATTTTCACAAACGACATTGAGTTACGACCTTTCATGCCGTAGAATTGTTTATACAATCAGTTACATCTTCGTAATTGTATGCTGATCTAAATGATGCTTATAAATTTACTGTGACTGTGACTTTTATGATCATATATTTATAATAGAATGTCGTTTTTTTAATGATGATGTCGATGAATGAAAAACAGTATTTGAGAGATTTTTAAGGGGAGAGATAGAGATTAGGTGGCCGCTGGCAGGTGCGGGGTGCTTCATTTGAGACAGATTGGACAGAAAAATGCAGTAAGCAGAGACACCCTGAACCTGAGCAGCTTCATTCAGCCAGTCTAGGGAAAAACAGATCTTACGCCATCCAGTAATACTGCATCTAGAGGTGGAGGCTAAAAAGCTTCTGTCATAGTGAGACATAAGCCTCAGCGATCTCCAATTATGCTATTAGGGATTCCCACGGGGTGAGCTGTGTGACACTCAACAATACCAGAGCTCTGGTAGAGGTGTGGCTACAGTCCTATGGCACTAATAATGGCAGAAAGGGATCCACAGTAAAAGGCATTTTAACAAGAACACTTCAAATGATGACACAGAAAAAGAAAGGCAGTGATGCCATACAATAACAATTCACCAAGCCACCTTCACAAGAATCCCAGGGAGACATGTTTGGAGTGCTTAAATGTATGGGCTTCGGACCAAACTTTTTAGGTTGGATGCAACTATTGTATGTGGCTCCAATGGCACAGGTCAAGGTCAATGGTATTACATCCTGCAACTTTCTTCTGGGTTGAGGAACAAGGCAGGAATGTCCCATTACCCCACTGATATTCGCACTTGCCTTGGAGCCCCTGGCGGCCTGGGTACGACAATACCCGATTGTAAGGGGCGTTACTTGGGAGGAACCATGGGAAGAGAGTATATCTTTGTATGCGGATGATATCCTTTATATGTAACCAGCCCCCCACAATGATCACCAGCCTCACGCATATCCTGCACATGTTTGGCCAATACTCCGGATACATGGTAAACTGGGACAAATCTCTTATGCACCTAATAACAGGTCCTATGCCCACGCTGCCTAGCGGTGTTGACCTCCCTCTGTCCACTGGGCATTTTAAATACCTAGGCATTCACATTACCATGGACTCCACCATATTCTACCATCTAAACGCAGCCCCCCTCCTTGAACTTTTTGCGTCCGATGCACAACCTCGGAAGACCTTGCTGCTCTCACTATTGGGGCGAGCGGCAATGTGTAAAATGTTGATACTACCCGAATGCTCTATATTTTACAAAACACCCCCCATAGTGTGCTGGATAGATTCTTTCAGACCATTGAATCCCTTCTCGCTCGTTGTTGTGGAATGCAGGCCCACCACTGATTGTCCTCTCCAAGCTGATGCGTGGAGTGCACGACGGAAGCATCGGCCTCCCAGATATAAAGAAGTACTACTAGGCAGCCCATCTAGCGAAAGCAAACAATTGGATGTTTGCCCCCTGGAACGACCCGACATTTAGGCTGGAACGACTCTCCATGGGACCTGAAGGGTATCAGGCCGTGCTCTAAAGCTCACCTAACGCCAAACATTTATTTCCCCAAATGCACACAGTAGCTCAGGTGTGGAGGGCAACTACGTCCTTCTTGGGTTGGAAGGGGAAGCTTAGTGACATGACCACATTATGTCACAGCAATGCACTCTCCCAGGTGCGTGACCTTCAGGGTTTCAAAGCATGGGACCTAATAGTTATATCCTCATTGGGGGATGTGTGGAGCGAGGGCAATATGCTTACCTGAGAGGAGCTACAGACTGCAGTACAAGCTGGCTGTCACTGAAGCATATAGATATCTCCAGCTCTGACATGCCCTTGGGAAACATATCTCCCGGGGAACTCCCCTCCCGGACTCCTCCCCCATAGAAGATAGAATACTAACTGTACCATTAAACAAAAAGACAGTCTCCCTGATCTATAAAAAGTTGTGGAATAACTCTTCCAATATTCTCACCACATTGAGGTCCAAATCGGAGAAGGATATTGGAGACTGTGACGATGGAGAATGGGAGGAGGCGCTGGGGACCTTTCGTGAAGTAGCTATCCACACTGGGTTCCGACTAATTTTCATGTGCATACTGCACTGCTCTTACTACTCATGTACAACACTCAAACTTATGGGCCGAGCCCCAACGGGCCTCTGTCTCAGGGGTTGTGGGGGTGAGGGAATTTTCTTCCACACGATATGGATGTGCCCAGAGATTCAAGCATTTTGGACTGCCATACACAGAATCATGGGGGAAGTTACTTCAGAACCCCCCAGAAAAAACAGCGAAGAAATGCATTCTACATATCTGGGGAGATGATCCGCCACCAAAATACGTCCAGATCTGGCTATCATTCGGCCCTATAGTAGCTAAACGAAATATTGCACGACTGTGGGGAGCACCCGCAACTCCTGTGGTGAGGGAGTGGGAGCGGGATTTGGACTGGTGTATGATAAATGAGAAGCCGATATATCAAGGGAGGGGCTGCCCGCGCAAGTGGGAGAAGATTTGGGCGGGATGGCGCTCCTACAGGGGCTTTGATACGGAATCCACCCCAACGAGAGTAGACTGAGAATGAGATGCACCTATTACCTAGACGCCTGAGGCGACAAACCTATACTGGCTATGTCTAACTTAGACCATTTCTCCCAATCTATCTGCTAACAATTTCTTTCATTCTATCTGATAAGACATGTATTGAAACCTTGAATCTCTGTATGCTGCCCAATGTTATGTTTTTTGTATTCTCCTTTCTTTACTTAAAACAAAATAAAAAGATAATTAAAAAAAAAAAAAGAATCCCAGGGAGAGGAAAACATTAGTGAGTTTATGGAATGTCTAAGAGAGGAACTCTCACTGCTCAGAGTAGAGATTTGTCAGGATCAAAAAAAAATCAAGCAGGACATTACAATTCTGGGAAAGAGATTGATCAGTCTTGAGGAAACAAATGATAGCCACTCAATAGAGCAACCATTTTTGAGGCAAAAGCTTGTAAGTTTAGAGGTACAGGTGACACAATTTTCAGATTAAGGTATCCAGAGAGGAGCTGAGGACAACAATACGGAAGTCTATGTCCAAAGAATTTTCTGCACACTACTGAAATTAGACAATGTGGAATCTATAGAACTCAACAGAACACACAGGAAGACTCCAATGGACTCAAATGTGAAGAAGGTTCTACAGATACAATGAGATGGAAAGTCTATGAGAGAGGAAGTGACTGCCTCCTTTGACTAAAACAAACAACAATATGCATGAGACCCATCTGACAAAGAGTGCAGGGAGCTGAGAGATACAACCATATTTTGATGGCATTGAAAGCTTGAGAAAGAAGAGAATCAATCAGTTGAAATAAGTCAGTAACACCAGGATACCATCTGGGGAGAGTCTGACTGAAATGAGTGATGTAGACCAAACAGTAGATAAGCACCTATATGCCTTTCATGTGCTAGGGAGGATTAGAGGGCATAGTGACTGGAGGTAAAATGGTTCTGGATTCATCATCATTCATGTAAGGGATTCTTTACTAGATTTTGAGGCCCCTCATGCACTAAGGGCTGTGTGGTCACGGATTATAACTAAAGTTGTATGGCTAGGGGGAAAGGTAGTGGATTTTCAGAATGGGGAAGTTAGTTGGTTAATTTTTTTATTGAGTGGGGTACACAGCCAGTGCAGCTAGATGGTAGAGGGAAAACAATATCAATGTGAATATCTTTCGATTGATCATGGAAGACATGTGCTGGTCCTGATTTCTATTATGAGCTATATTATGAATAAATCAATAATTGTTATGTTTTTTCATGTTGGAGGCATAAAAAAACACCAATAAGAGAATAGCATTTCTTAAAGTCCTAGAATTACAAGGGGAGACACAAGTTTATTGAAAGGGACACATTTACGTCCCCAAGACACATGACGGCTTAGATCATACACCTTTCCACAGAAATTGTTAGCATATGCCAAAATATATTGTGCTCCCTACATGCTAGTTACATTTGCTACAAATGTGGGATATTGGCTCTTAGTGAATGGATTACTTAAGGGCTAACCAGTTTCCTTAGCAGCAGTATATGCCCATAACCAGGGACAGGAAGGACTCTTCAAGCAGACAAGCCAGAGTCTGATTAGTCTAGGGAAACGGCCCACTCATAGTGGGAGGGAATTAGAATTTAGTTTTAGATGATACAGGGATAAATAAAGCCAGAGGCATTGAGATACAATGACCATTTCTCTGTAGGGGTTGGTGACTTTGTGAGATAGGCAAAGTAGGTACATGGCAAATAATATGTCCCACTGACACAGGCTATTCCCACTACCCAGCAGCCCAGAAGACATACAGCAGGATTGACTTGATCCTGGTAGAAAATTAAATGGCAGAGAATCACTGAAAGTTACTATAGAATAGGGCATGAAGTGGGTCTGCCTGATGTGACATTGTTATTCACTTTGAGTCTTGATCCCCTAGCATACAGGATATGAAGGGCAGTGGATATTTGGGGGGATAAAATTGGATATCAAAGATTTTAAACCCAGTCTTTAGGTTAATGAATGCTGGAGTTTTCATCTTATGATTCTTTTTTTTTTTAACAAAGAGCTCCTAATTTTTTCCATCTACTCAGGGTTGTGACAACACCTTACTTTAAAATAACAAAGCCTCCAATGTCCCTTTTAGGATTGCCTAAACTTAGTTGTAGATTTTCCCCAACTCCTTAGTTAATGCATTTTAAAAATCCTTTTCTCTTGGGTTATCCTCAGGACCTCGAATGTTTTAGAACTCTCCTCCTTAGTTAGAGGAACTTTCTGTGCCTTAAAGCAATCATTGAATGCTCCGAATGGGTTTTGGGCTTATTTGCAAGTTTGTTCTCATTAGTTTCCAAGTTGTATTGACTGATGGCATTATGATCATCATGATTCTTGAATAAAATATGTGCATTGCAATAATCAATAGAAGGAAACAGAGCAGCCTGATCAGCATTACGAGAGTGGTGAAGAATAGAAACTATTCAACCATTGTGATGTGACAGAGAATATATGCTCGCATATAAGTACTGCAATATTTTGTACTCCTATCCAGTGCTACCTAACCTAGCGTGCCTAGAATGGGTGAATCTGCCAGAATCCCTGTTGGGTGATCTAACTTCCTCATTACCTGTGAGTAAGTGTCATCAGGGAGCCCCTCTTGGTGGAGAGCTGGGTTTCATCCCTTGCAGGAGGTAAACAGGAATCAGCTGGGTTGGAATTCAGGCATGATGCGACCTTACAGTGCCAGCGAAAAGCTCCTCTAACTAAACAAAGAAGTGATGTCATTTATATAATAAACATAACCCCTGCTGCCATGCCAAAGTACTAGTCAGGCTGCCATTATTGATTCTACCCAGACAAAGCTGTTGCTGAGCGAACATAAATAAACAACTACATTTTGCGCAGTGAACCTTAGCTTTCGTACAGAATGTTCAAGGCTCTGACAATGTGGGTACGAAGATGTGTAAATGTAAGCAAAATTCTTTCATGGAACATTATCCTTATATGCACCCAAACAAAAAGTGTGTCAAGTGTCAACGTTCAGGAAAAGATGTCAAGTTTACACGTGAGCATGTAAAATGGTGGTGTTCCTGCCTGGACCTAAATGCGACCACATGACAGCATCTCCTCTGCTGAGCAACGCAACCTCAACTAGAACAGACGCATCACCTCAGCGGCATGGATTTTCCCGATGCAAGGACTTCCCATCACTGCCTGCAGCCTCTCAGGACCCGCTGTTGCGTGACGCATCCTCAAGGTTGGTCTTCCCATTGCAAGCCCCTCATCAACTCCATCCTTGACGACGACACTGTACTCTGCATCGCAAACAGTGCGGCTCCTAGGAATCGCTGCTACGTGACTCATCCTTGGCGCGGAATACTGCAATGTTCCACAACCAGGATTTAAGGTACTCTTCTTAGAAAGGCCTAACTGGGTCCCTTTAGTTGGTCCATGCACGATCATGATTGGCATGAATTTGTGACATTGTCCTGGTCTAGCGCGAGCAGATAACACCAATTGGTGATTCGTGCTTTTTGGCGTTATTTTGGTGTAAAACTTTAAAATTGCTTATCTCCAGTTCTATTGAGTGGATTTGTGCTGTTTTGGTCTTCATTTATTTATTACAATTTACAATATTTTTTTTAAATTGGTGTAGAATTGTTATTGTGTTGTGTTTTCACTTTATTAATATTTGAAGTGCTGCATAAATACTTTACATATTGCCTCATAGTTAAGCCTGACTGCTCTGTGCCAAGCAACCAGAGGTTTGAGCGCACGTTAATTTGGAGTTGGCTAGTGACTTCACCCTGACAAGGATTATGGTTGCTGCTTGAAAAGAATTTGCCCCCCTTTAACCAGTAACCCAAATTCTTAGAAACCTGATGACCAAAGAAGTTGCCACAAGATCCTTTGCAACATTTCATCATGCAACCAGGTTTCTGTGAAGTATATAGTCCTGTTTCAGAAAAGATTTGTATTAGTTGGTAACAAGCATCTGCTTATTTTAATAATTTACAATCCACAATTATTCACATGCCCCTGATATCAGGGCACAGTCTTTCTTTAAGGAAAGTCTTAAAATTCATTCTTATATATAGAAAATTGGAGAATTGCAGCCTAAGGGTTGGAGGCAGATTGTGCTGGTTTTTCTTATGACTGTGTATTGCATGGATGAAAGCTGTTCCAGCTGCCCTTCCACCAACAAGTGTTCCGTGGGGAGGTGCAGCCAGCTTTTCGGGCTAGATGGCATTCTGCAACAGAAATATTTAGGTGGGGAGGAGGGAATTCCTGCCTCTCTGTCCATCATTTCCTGGTCCCGGAATCAGGATGTCATCAAGAAGGACATGCCAGCAGACAGACTATACCATCTTGAAGAACATGGGTAGGTTCCCCTGGATGGGTGCAGTCGGGTGGCAGAGGAAGGTGAGGTCATTTCAGGAACAGGGGCAGCCAGCACAGGTAATGGCAGTGAGGCGGAGGTGCGAGCTGACAGGGAAAGTAAAATAAAATAAATAAATAAAACCACTTACCTTGGTATGTGGTGAGTGCAAGGTAAGTGGTTGTATTTTTTTTTTTATTTTACTTTCCGTGTCCCTATCCCGTCATCTGCCCAGTTCCCCGCCTGTTAGAAATGGGTGTCTCTAGTTGGCATTGGTTTGCAACGTTGTGCAAGTAGGGACCCATCTTCCTAGTCAGAGTAAGGGGGATACACTTCTAAAGTAACCCCTGCTCACCCCATTGGTAGCTTGGCACGAGCAGATAGGTTTATCTCAGAGGCAGTGTGTAAAGCATTTGTGCACACATACAGTAATACAGTGAAAACACTACAGATGGACACCACACCAGTTTAGAAAAATAAGTATTCTTTATCTAAACCAAACAAGACCACAACGACAAAAATCCACAATACAGTAATCAAAATATGACTTTTAAAAGGTAGAAACAGTTCTGTCCATAGCAAATTATAGATGCAACACTTTCAACACAAAGTACCTTGGATGCGTCAAAATCAAAAACAGCCACAGGGAAGGTGATGCGGCGGTTCCTTATGTGCAGGGAAGGTGATGCGTTGGTTCTTTACTCCAGGGGAGGTGATGTGACGGTTCCTTACTGCCACGCAGGAGAGGTGATGCATTGGTTCCTTACTGAAGGGGAGGTGATGCGGCGGTTCCTTACGTGCAGGGAAGGTGATGCGTAGGTTCTTTACTCCAGGGGAGGAGATGTGAAAGTTCCTTACTGCCACGCTGGGGAGGTGATGCATCGGTTCCTTACTGAAGGGGAGGTGATGCGTCGGTTTCTTACTGCGTGGGGAGGTGATCCGTCAGTTTCTTACTGCGGCTCCGGTGTCCTTGTAGGCTTGACGCCCTGGTGCGATGCGTGGGGATCGGGGATGTGTCGGTTCTCGATGTGGCAACGGCGCTGCATTGGTTTCTCCGGCCGCGGTCCCACAATGTGTTGGTTCTTGCAGCCACACAACAGGGCCTGCGTTGGAATCAGTGTGGTGATCTCGGACTCTGTAGATCGTGCACTCGATGCGGCGTGTAGCGATTTCTACAGCAACGGGCAGGCGATGCATCGGTTTTGTCAGCGGCACGATGATGTTGCATGGAAATTCTGCCCACATGCAGTGATGCATCAGAAACAGGTGCAGATGCATTGCGCTTCTCTTAGTTGCGTTGCTTTTCCAGCTCCCAACAGCAGGAATCACATCCAGAGGCCCAGAACAGCAGCAGGAACCTCTTGGCAGGTCAGAACTCCCAGCAAGGGAGTTCAGGGGAGCAGGGCGTCAAGTCTTTGGGGCAGATTTACAAGACCCTTTTGTCACTTTTGCGCCACCATTGCATCACTTTTTGTGACGCAGCGGCAGCGTAAACAGTGCGCCACGTTGCAGCCCATTTACAACGTGATGCATCTAGGGAGATGCGTCACCTTGTAAAGCCCTGCATCACATTATACCTCTGCCAGGTATAATGTATGCAGGGTGGGCGTTCGCATGCAGGGAAGCCTCGTAGAAGTGACGAAGTGAAATCTACAAGATTTCACTGTGCCACTTCTAGGACGCCACTGCGTCAAAACGCTACGCCTGCTTGGAGCAGGTGTAAGGAGTGACGCAGTGTATTGTGAATAGGCTCCCCATGCATTGCTGGAGTTGCGTCGTGCTTGCGACACAACACCAGCAATGCATGACTTTTGCACCAACAGATGCGTCAGAATTTCTGATGCATCTGTCAATCCTTGCTCCATGGTGCGCCGTATTGTAAATACGATGCATCCATGGTGGCGTAAGGGTTTTGCACGCAGGCACAGGGAAACTGACGCATCTATGCTCTAGCGCAGAGATGCGTCAGTTTCGCATCCGCATTGGACAGGGGGAACATAGCGGCGGGCTGACGCCGGTCACGGGAGCTCCCGAGGTGAGGAGAGTGGCACGGGCTGGTCTACGGCCGAGAGGGAAGTAATTGTTGGACGGTAATCACGAAGATGGACTTACCGAGTTAGGCTTCCTGGGGTTTCTTGTTTCTGGGTCCAGGACGGGCTATTTTAGGCACTATTAGCGCAGATGGGGCCCGACCCGAGGCAGCATAGGGTCTCGTGTAGCTGGGCGTTGGCTCTTCTGCAGAGGTCTCGGGCATCGGCGGCTCGTGCTGGCTTCCGGGTGGGCTCCGGTAGAGTCAGCACAGTACAGCGTTCCGCAGGCAGGCAGCAATCCTCGGGAGACGAGCAGAGGGAACAGAGGGAGTGCAATGACCTCCCAAAGGATTCAAACTGTAGTGTATGGAGATGAAAGAGATTAAGGGAGAAGGGAGCCGGCAACCTGAAAACCCAGCAGGTACAACAGCAACTATCAATGGAAAGAAACCCTCCCCCGCAGGTTCTTCTAACATCTAAGGGATATTTGGAGGGGATATTGGCATTCGACAAGGAGAACCAAACATGAATAAAGTGGGAAAGATTCAATTTATAGCCTGGAATGGAAATGGTCTGAGATCCAAGAGGAAGTTAGATTTGGTAGCAGGATATCTTAAGAATAGTGGGGCTCACATTATAATGCTTCAGGAGACTCATTTAGAACGGGAAGAGTGTAGGTCTAGTTTCAGTAAACTGTGTTGGGTACAGGAAGTAGTCTCCTCAGATCAGAGAGGTAGCACTAGAGGAGTGGCCCTGGTTATTAGAAATAATTCAGGGATAAGGTTATTGAAGTACGACTCTGATAGCTCTGGTAGATGGTTGGTGGCTAATATAGAGATTCAGGACAGGCCGGTAGCATGTGCAACCTATTATGGCCCAAACAATGACACCCCAGATGCACTAGAGAAGTTGCAATCCTGCCTTTTGGAGACTACGGCTCCCATTATACTTGGAGGGGAATTTAACATAGTCCTAAATAAAGATCTGGCTAGAACATCAAAGGTAAAATATGTTAATACCCCTAAAACACTCTCTAGATTAAAAAACATGATGAGAGAACTAAACCTGCTAGATGTCTGGTGAAGAAGGATGGGGGTGCTAGAGGTTTTACAATTTATAGTAAAAAGTATGGCCATCACTCTCGTATAAACTATTTTTTGGTGTACCAAGACTTGAATGATGAGGTTGAGTCTATAACTCATTCCCCTGCAGTGCTTTCCGACCACTCTCCGGTGGTCCTGTATCTAGAAAATTGTCAACGACCGGGGCAAAGAAGGTGGACCCCGGATAGGACTATGTTGTTAGATGAGGGGGTGACACTAGAGCTGGCGGATAAGACATCTGACTTCTTTCATTTCAGTAGAGCCTCTGCAAAACCAAAATAGTGTGGGATTCATTTAAAGCATACTTAAGGGTAATATTAAGTGCCACCATGATGGATAAGAGGCGAGCGGTACGGCTGAGAGATGAGGGAGCAATTGCTGACATCAAGGTAAATGAAACTGAACTTCCGAAGGCCTCACTTGAGGCAACGCATAGGGTACCAGCCCTCCATAGGGAACTTGAAGACCTCCAGGCAGAGTATGAGACTCAGCTGGGCAAAAGGTTACAGGATAGATGGAAAGTCAGTAAGTTACAGCACTTCTCCCATTGTGAAAGGAGTGGTTCGCTTCTGGCATGGAAGACTAAGGAGGATAGAGCCAGGAACTCGATACCGAACCTGATGAATGCAGAAACGGGGGTGCTCTTAAAAACAAATGCAGACATCAGAGGGGAGCCTGGAGGTATATGAGTAGTGTATATACAGAGAAGACCTACACCCAAGAAAGGAGAGTATAGTGGCCTGGCTAAGGGAGTCAGATCTTCCAAATCTAACAAGGGAGCAAAGGGACATACTAGAGGCAGAGATTACTGAGGAGGAGATCAGTGCACAATGTAGGAAAATGAGTGCTGGGAAGGCGGCCGGACCGGAGGGCCTCCCAGTAGAGCTCTATAAAGAAATTATTGAGAAGTTAATCTCCCCCTTAAATGAATTGTTCAATGCGATCTATGTAAGGGGTGAGAGAGTGCCGGCATCCTGATCGGAGGCAACAGTGGTCCTCACATTGAAACCCGATAAAGACCTTGCAAGAGCAGACTCGTATAGACAAATATCGCTCTTGAACGCTGACTATAAGATATTTTCAGGGATATTAGCTTCAAGAGTTGCGCAGGTTATCAAGGGCATTGTACACCCTGACCAGAGAGGCTTTATTCCAGGGAGGCAGCTAAATGAGCTCACATATCTGATGATGGGGGTCATCGATTTGGCAGAAGCCCAGAAATCCCCTTTGACGGTAGTCGCGGTAGACGCGGCTAAAGCATTTGATCGAGTACACTGGAGGTATCTGTAGGAAACTCTTAAAAGTTTTGGATTCCCACAGAATGTGGTAACTGCTGTGAAGAACCTCTTTAGGATGCCCAAAGCTAGGGTGCTGATCAATGGGGAGCTCTCTGAGTGGTTCCACATTACCAGGGGTATGAGACAGGGTTGTCCCCTGTCTCCTCTTCTTTTTAATCTGTATATTGAGCCGCTAGCGCATCTGATCAGAGCGGATTCCACCATAATCCACTTAATGTTAGCTGGGTTGGAGGCTAAACTAGCTCTATATGCAGATGATATGGTGTTATATACAACTAACCCACAGGTGGCAATCCCTAAGCTGATGGTGAGGGCGGAGAGCTTTGGCAAGGTATCAGGGTATAAGGTAAATGTGGATAAAACTAAAGTCATGGATTGGAATCAGGGAAATAGTAGTTGGGGGGCAAAATCTCAAATGAGATACCTTGGCATTTTAATAACACAGAGGCTTGAAGATATCCCAAGAGTCAATTGGAAAAAAGTGAGTCAGGAAGTGGGGAGACTTTTCGTAAAATGGGCCAATCTACCTCTAAACATCTATGGCAGAGTTAATCTTATTAAGATGATCATTCTCCCCAAAATCACGTTCCTTTTTAATTCTATACCATTTACCTTTTTTAGGGAGGATATAGCTAAATTACAGGGAAAAATCGGTAGCTTCATTTGGGCGTCGAAGGGACCCAGGATTGCCTGGAAAAAATTGAGGAGAAGGCTGGGGGTGGGGGGACTAGCTCTCCCAGACCTGCTTATCTATATTCATTCTTTTCATTTTAAGAATTTTGTATATTAGCAAATAGGCCAGATAGCTCACCAATTGGGAGATTGTTTGAGGCAATGCTCGAAGGATTGGGGCAGTGTCATTTTCTGTTTAAATATGGGGACCCAAAGTATTTTAAAAAGGTCAGGTTTAAGGGTTTGAAAAGGGCCCTAAGGACGTGGGTATATTTCCGGAGGAGGTTTAGTATACCTTATTATACGTCCTCGGCACCAATTTGGGATTCCCCGGACACCCCAGATTGTCTGATAGACCAGCTCAGCCAACCCTTAAAAGCTGCGGGTCTAATTTACTGGGCAGATCTTAGAACAGGATCCAGCTTAGTGGACGGGAGGTGTTAGAGAATTGAACCAAGGGTCAGCTAATGAGATTTAAATTTTATCAGTTGCGATCATGGTGGGCCACTCAAGAGTGGGCTGAAGAGGAAGACGAGCCATGGTTAGAACAGGCGCTAAGAATTGGCCCATTAAAGAAAGAAGTTTCAATTTGGTATTGGCCCTTTTTGGAGGCGGACGATAAGAGCTTGCAAGATAGATATAACCAACATGTGGGAAGAGGGAGAGCTGCAGGGAAATTTTAAGCAAATATGGCATCCTTCTCCATTTTATATGCAGTGGTGAAACCTGCCTCACTTAAGAGAAATCACCTGTTTACTACCCACAGGCTATACTGGTCTCCAGCCAAGCTTTCAAGAGTAACCGGGAAAGTATACGGCTGTCCGAAGTGTATGCGTTCATCAGCAGATGACGAGCATATGTTTATGCAGTGCCTGAAGATTGCTTCTCTCTGGATATCAGTATGCAACTTTATCAGAGAAGTGATTGGACAACAGATAGAGATAAGCCCTCAACTCATATTTTTTGGACTGCATCCAGAAGCAAGTGTACGAGCAAGCTCCACTATAACAAAATTCGTCTTCTATGTGATCTTGTTGGCGAGACGGGAGATACGTAAGCTGTGGAAATTGGAAAATCCCCCAATCATAGCTGATTGCCTTAGAAGTATTAAGTATATGAGCTGGGCCGATATTGCTAGCGATGCTAAAAGCCTGGAGAAGATCTGGGCACCGTACGTAAATTGGCAGCAACAAATAAATGGATCCAATGATTAAGCCATATCTGATGGAGGTCCTGGTTTCTTTCTTCCCTGTTTCTGTAGGGCAGGCATACACTCTCCCACAGTGGAGAGGAGAGCTATACCAGCAAGAATGTTGGCGGGATGAGGACACCAAAAAAAAAAAAAAGAGATGCGTCAGTTTCTTGTAAATTTGCCCCTTTTGTGTTCCTGAGACTTCAGAACAGGAGGCAAGCTCTACTTCAAGCCCTTGGAGATCTTCCTCAAGCAGGGGACCTTTCCTTGGTAGAAACAGCCATTGCAGGCCAGCCCCAGACAGCACACAGTAAAGGGGCAGTACTTCTCCTTCAGTTTCTCCAGCTCTTCTCCTTGGCAAAGGTTTCTCTTGAATTCCAGAAGTAATCTAAAGTTGGGAGGGCTGTGCCCCACTTTTTATAGCACAAAACTCCTTTGTTCTGTGGTGGCAGAGAAGCTCTTTGCCCAGCCAAAACCAGTTCTGTTCTCTCTGGTGCAGCTGCCCGGCAGGAGGTGGAGACAGCATTGTCCAAGGTATACCAGGCCTATTCAGGTGTGAAAGAAATCTCCTGCCCATACTCTGAATGCAGCCCAGGTTTATTCAGCCCAGCCCTGACTCATTCAGGAAAGGCAGGACACACAGCAACCCCCCCAGTGGCTGTCTGAGCGAATGCACATCCCCAGCCCCTGTCAATCCAAAGCCAGACAGTCAATCCACAAACCAGCAGAGGCACACAGGATGGCTAAGCAAGAAAATCCCCACTTTCTAAAAGTGGTATTTTCAAACGCACAATATAAAAATCATCTTTACTAAAAGATGCATTTTTATATTCTGAGTTCAAGCATACTAAACTCCATCTTTCAATCTTGTCCAAATGGGAAGTTATATTTATAAGATGTTATAAATAAACTCCCATTCTATCCTATGGGACAGATAGCCTTTCAATAGTGAAAAATAAAATATACTGTATTTCAATATCAGGACATGTCCTACCTTTCACATACACTGCACCCTGCCCATGGGGCTACCTTGGGTCTACCTTAGGGGTGTCTTACATGTAAGAAAAGGGAAGGTCAGGGCCTAGCAAGTGCGTGCATTTGCCAGGTCGAAATGGCAGTACCAAACTGCGCACAGATACTACAGTGACAGGTCTGAATTACATTTACAGGCTGCTCATGAGGGTGGCACAATCAGTGCTGCAGGCCCACTAGCAGCAATTGATTTACAGGCCCTGGGCACACACAGTGCACTGTACTAGGGACTTACCAGTAAATCAAATATGCCGATCATGGAATCACAAATCCATAAACACAATTTAAAGGGAGAGCATATGCACTGTAGCACTGATCAGTAGTGGTAAAGTGCCCAGAATCATAAAACCAGCAATAACAGGGTCCAAAGCAGGAGGCCAAAATGCAAAAGGTCTGGGGATAAACCAACTGGAAAAGCCAGGTCTAACATCCCCACACCGTGCCCCCTCCCCCGCCCCTGGCCCTTCCACCCCCCACCACTGTTACCTATGCCAGGAAATAGGGCTGGTTGGTGGGCAATCCAAAAAAAAGGAATCATAATGTGTAAAGAAAACCCCACTTGAGGTAACATTAATTTATCAATTTAGGAACCAATCAACTATCATTGGCTGGGCTATCTGATAACATTAGAGCAATATATAAGCATAATAGGGTCAGAAACAGAAGGAAAGTAGCACCCCATATTATTATTATGCAAACATCCATTGAGCAACACAATTAATTGGAAAATATATACTTTTTATTTATCTCTATATAACTGACAAGCGTTTAACAGTTAGTTAAAAAAAACGCATAGTTTCTAGTTAGAATGTATGGCAACTTTCAATTTATGCTGCTTGAAGACGTGCATCCTAATGAATTGTGCTACTTCCCTCCTTTTCCCCCCAACACCACAGTATGCTAACAGATTGCTCTAAAGTTATTAGATAGCACTATCAATATTAATTGACTTGTTTCTTAACTGATACATTAATGATACCGCGAGTGGTGGCCAGGCTGGAGGTTCCAAGAAGGTACTGGTGTGGGGCTGCCAAGTAGCACCAGTCTCTCTTATCGAGGGTGGCCTATTGATTTTTTTTAATTTACTAAGTTTACTAACTTTGTGTAGTTCCTCTTTTAAAAAAATATATGGAGAGTTGAAAATGTTGAAAAAGTTGAACCTTGGGAATAATCTTCTTTTAATCAACCTTAATGAATACATTTAACAGTATTTCTATACACACTAAAGGATGTTTCAATAGCTGCTATTTACAGCAAGCAGAAACTCTGTGTACTGATTAACAAAAGACATCTCCTGACAAAACACAGCCTTTGCAACAACCGCGGGCCGTGCAGGTAAGAGCGGTGGGGGCCTGGTGGGGGGATTTCGACAGACGATGACGAGGGGAAATTATTTATTTATTTAATTTTCCCTTGTCATTGCCTGCCAAAATCCCCCGCACCGGACCTCACTGCCCTACTGCTCTTACCTGCATGGGCCGCGGCTGCTTTGCAATAATATTGGTTACTATAACTAGGGAAGCTTCTCCAGATCATTAACTGAGAATGCCCCACAGTATCACACTTCAAACCTGAAGAGGCTTGTCGTGGTGTATGGCATGGACGTTGCATGCATACATGTATGGCATAGTTCAGATGTATGGCAAGTCCATCCTTGGGATGGACCAGTGACATTACTTTTGGTAGCAAGAAGCTATGCGGTGTGAGGTGCCTGACCCTGTGTGGAAGAAATCATTGCTTCATTATTGGTTTGACTCTGATATTAGGGAAGGAAGTGTCAACCTGTGGCAAATCACCTCTCTTGCGCAAAGTACAGTCAGTGCTTAATTTGAGCTTGTGGGTACAGGTGGGGCCGCCGGCACTCATTTTCGGGGACCCGCACTTATTTTTCCTCATCGGACTTTGAACCCACCGAGAGACAGAAAAACAAAAGTTTGGACCCCGGCATTTATTATTATTCAAATTAGGCACTGATGACTGAGTGCCACTGGTCTTGAGAGAGAGAGAGGTAAGGGATAGAAATACATTTTGTACCCTTCTCTCGGCGGCTAACTGTACGCTAATCAAATTTCCAGAATTGTTCATCTATTGATTGTACTCTGTATTTATCTTTTTGAGCAAAAGCCATAGGTGGCCCAATTAGACCTTTGCTAATTTAAAAAAATTATTTCTAATGCCAAAGAACTACAAATACTTCGATTTCCTGCAGTGTTTAGGTTACTTCACAGATTTGGCAGCATGCATTTCTTCTTGCGTGTGTGTTATTCAGAATAAAGTACTGCGACGCAAATGAATTAAAACAACAGGAACATTAATTACAAGACCAACAGGTCTTAATGCAATGGGTATATTTAGCATCAAAGTTAGTCAGCTGAATGACAGTATGAATGTACAACCTCTACCTCTATTATATTTCAAGTGCACTTTATGAGAAAAATGAAAAGGGAGCGCTGAAAGAAATAATACATTAACCTTCACAAGCGTGTCTAGCACACAAAAATGCTCTTGTCTATTTGATGGCGGTAGCAGACTTCCCAGACAAGGGCTGATCCGATCTGTGTCTTTATTTTGTTATTTTAGGTAATGTTGTGAGGTTAATTGTATCCTTTACATCGGTGAGTAGAGCAGTCGACGATTGTAAAATAGTTGCTTCACTGATAAGTATCTCGAAGATAAACGAGCTCTGATTTTTCCAGATTACAGTTTATTGGCTGTCCCACAGAGTTTAAGTGGGTGAATCCCACAGTCAATATAGGAAGATTACTCTGTTTTCATTGAAAAGTGATCTTGCCTACTGGGAAATCCACACTGGACCAGTTGCTACGAAACCAACTCAGCATTGTATTGTACAAAGGTGTTCAAAAATGTAATTACACCTACAGACAGAGCGCTTTCACTCAGAATAATAATAGAATTTAGCAATCAAAATATTATGAGAAGAAACCTTTGAAATGATTGACAGATCTTCAAATCAGTTTTTAATGACAGTCAATAATTTCTACATTTATATTCTAACCAGACTAATTCATAATAAAATCTGTTTTCTATAGATATTACGTTCCCTGATCTAATAGGTCAACAAATACATATGTTTTAGATTTAAATCTTTTTATTGATATAGAACATGTATGCACAAAACAACACAGTGCCGTCAGTGGAGAGCCGAGCAAATCATGCGAGTACGTAAGGCCTGAGATAAAAGCAAAACCTCAACTCCCCCTACCCCCACCTCCTCCCATCTCCCTCCCGAGACCCCCCCAAGGACCCTCCCCCCCAACTCCCAGAGTGTGATCCTTCCCTGGGCCAGTCCGATGTGGAACCAGAAAGAAAAGATCCGAGTTACCGAGGTATGTGACCTTTTGGTAGAGGTTGGGCCGTATCTTGCAGTAGCATAGTGAGGCACAGGAGGTGCAGGTATCTGGGGCAGGTAAGCTCCCGCATTTCTGGGCTCAACAAAGCTAGGAATGGGTGCCACAGTTCCGTAAAAGAAGCGCCATCTCCCTGGAGCGAAAGAGATATACGCTCCATGCCCAATACATGCCATAGCCTATGCAGCCACCCTTGGAACGTGGGGATCCGGTCCGTGCCCCAGTGAGACAGTATGTTTTGCAAGGCTGCATCTAAAGCAATCCCCATTTGTCTGCCTCTGCACAATCTGAGGGGGAATGTAAGCGCGGAAATGCTTATCTATTTCATTGAGGATCTGTTCCCAGTACGAAGTAAGCGTGGGGCAGTCCCATAAAACACGTGTTTTAGAGATGCTATGTATTTGCATTTACAGGGTAAAATAATTTTTCAGGGGAAGGCACAGTGAGTAATAAAACAATGCATTTTTAGGTCTGGGCTAAGACACAGCTTTAGCTGTTTCCCCAGAGCTCTTGGATTTAATACAATACAATATATTCTTGGAAAGGGGCCTTAAGACAGCCTTTTTCAGCCATTGCTTTATCAGGTGGTCAATAAAGAGTAGGTTCAGCCCATGGACAGCATATATATAGTGAAGCAATGGGTAATTCCCCTTCAGCCACTGCTCTGTTTGCTGTTTCAGTCACATTGTGAGTAAGCCACCCGGCCTCTACAATACAATGTTGCGGTTTTCACACGGAATCAGTCGATATGTTCTACACATGCCTCAGAAAGCTATCCAGCATGTGTGTGAATATCAACCAACCAGAGGAAATCCGTGCCCAGAAATCAGTGGTGTTCCTACATCTAATCCTGTGACAGCCAGGCATCAAGTTGGATGATGTACTAGCCCAGTCCCACGTACTACCAAACAGCGGAGCTGATGATATGGAAGCAGCACTAGGCTAACGCGCGGCCATGATTGGGCTCCTGAAGAGGGTGAAGATAAAAGAAGAACATGTTGATGCAATCCAAAGGCGACCGGCTCCCTCCCATCCAATTGGTGCCCCTAGGCCATCAAGTGGCAGATGCAGCAACTGCAGACTAGAACACTAAGTCCCAAATGTCTGCCAGGCTTGAGGGCACACCTGCTCAAAATGCTGAAAAGCGAATCAATTTAACCAAGGTGTGCTGGAGTGGGAAACAATGGGACAACGCAGGATACCTGAAGAAGCTGCCTGCTTCATTGCAACAACTATCCCTTGATGAGCAGGAGGACGAACACCCACCAAGCGGCAATGGGACACGAGCCCATCTGGTGGATGTCAAAGATGATGTCTTTATAATATCATTTGCCAGGAGGAATGGCAACAGGAAGAGGCCACCCCCCCATGTGCACGGTCAAGGTTGGAGGCACCACCATCAATGCATTGATCGACACTGGCACCTCCGTAAATGTGATGGACTCGGTGCAATTCAACTGAATCACACTGTGCCATATATTATCCACGATGAAGGCACAAACCTACACATACGGAGGCATGGAGCCACTGCACCTCAAAGGAACAATTGGAGTCGATGTGGTGAGTGAAGGCAGAGCCCAGCCTAAAACCAAAGTTGAAGATAATCATGGACTTTGGGAGCTTTCTGGATGGGTGACTCATCATAGTTCTCGTCGACTCCCACACAAAGTTCCTGATCGTAGAACTAATACAGTCTACTGCATTTTCAAAAGTCAAACCTATTTTGGAGAAGGTATTCATCCTGATTAGCCTACCTGAGGAGATAAAGTCAGACAACAGTCCTCCATTTTAGGGGCAAGAGTTCCAGGAATGCTTGTTATCCCTAGCCATTCATCACCGAAAGGTAACCCCCCAGTGGCCTCAAGCAAACCGAGAGGTTGAGAGATTCATTAGAACTCTGGACCGAGCTTTAAGAATTGGAGTTGACCAGGGCAAAGATGCTGAATGCTGTCTGCATTGGTTTTTAAGAGAATACCACAAGACCACTCAGAGCACCTCCAACAGTGTCCCAGCAGACCTCCTGTTTCTAAGACCCATGAGAGACAGCATTCTAACAGGTCTGGTCTGGCAGCGCACCATTCTGGACGTAAAAAATCCATGTAAGAGAAAAGATAGGGCAGCAACGTCAAGGCCAGCTTAGGAAAGAGAGCTGTGACCCTGATAATCCAGATAGGGGACAGCATCATCATGCAAGATCGCCATCCAGGGTGAAACCCCCTTCGAGGCGGAGACCTGGCAGTCATGAATGTCAATGACACCATGGTCACCATGCAGCAGGGGCACCACACCAATGTAAGGAATGTATCCTGGTTCTATAAGGTCTACGGTAATGCCAGGGGGCCAGATGAAGATGAAGACATCAGTTGAGAGGAACATTTTGTACCACTCTTGCCAAGTGCACGTGCCTTGGTGGGTAATCCAGCTACCATGACTCATCCTCGTAATCACCAGTCGACATTGCCGAACAACCAGGGGCCCTCAGATTCCTCGGCTGGGGAAGCCCAAGGAGTGCTGGATCCAGAGAACAGGAAGGAAGAAGAAGCCTGGAGTCAGAGCTATGATCTCCCCCCAATCCTGCTCCTAGCCAGAGACTAAAAGATCATGTGTGCTCGGTATGGGCATTTGAATGACTGATCGCAGTCCAGCAAATGATAGATGGGATGTAGAGTGCCACCAACCTCTCAAATAAAACTGTCACTCAAGCCCTAGTCACCAGCCGGCTGGACTACGGCAACGCACTGTACGGAGGAACCACCACCAAACTCATGAGGAGACTACAGACGATTCAGAACTCAGTGGCCAGACTTATCCTCTACCTAGCCAAATGGAGCCACATCACCCCACACCTTAGGAACCTCCACTGGCTCCTAGTCCAGAAAAAATGCTAATTCATGTTATTGGCAGACCCCTACAAAGCCGTCCACAACCTATGACCAGCATACATCAACCACTGCCTGAATATCCACTAACCATCCAGAGACCTTCGCTCACCTACCTCACCCTCACAAAGGCACATGCATCTGCTGAAGCCACAGAAGAAGCTGTTCCTTCTCCTACCTCACTGCCAAGTCCTGGAACGGCCTTCCCCTCCACCTCCGGATATCACATTCATTGGCAGAATTCAGGAAGAGACTCAAGACCCGGCTTTTCGACTTATCTCACCAGCCTAGTGCCTGGATGCCCTCAGGGGTGATTAACAGCACTATACAAATCCTGTTTGATTGATTGATTGTTTAAATGTTGCAGTTTTCACGCTAAAGGCCAGGCTCAGCCCTAGGTGATAAATAGATAAGTGAGTGGTTGCTCGTGGCCACTGCTGACACATATGCAGAGAGTATGTGTGTTTTATTTGCATGCACAGACTGTTAGCTTCTGCTACCCCTCCTAGAGTCCACTAGGCCGTGTATATTCATATTCATTATCTGGACTCTCAGGCATCTTAAGTGTGGTGCATTTCACCCACCACCTACAGCTTTTCCTCATAGTTGCCCTGCCTGCACATTTACTGTTAGGATCATGTCTGCATGGTGTTGGTACGGTTCCCTGCCTGCTGCTATAGTCATGCAAAAGTTGCCACGGCTGTCATTTGCAGTGCATAAACCCTGTTGCTCCACACCTGACAGGTTGAAGCCAATGTTACTAATCTCCCCTTATGTTCAGATTGCCATGCCAGACTGCACCCTGCTTTCCTTGTTTGCTACCTGCCACTTGTGCTCCTGCAAGGAGTGAAGGCACAACTCAATGACTAACTTTACAGCAGCATGTTCTTCAGCTGCATAATACATTATTGGGGCTTGAGGCTGATGCAACATCTTTGACGTTTTCCAGCAAGAGCACCATTCGGTCTGTACTGCAGAGGCAGTTCTACAACACCTTGACTATCTTCCTTTCTTCCAGGGATGACTTCCTTCATATAAGCAATTTGTTCTGTTACAGGGCCAAGAGATAAAACGGAATACAAATTCTCAAGTTTCTCCTGACTGTTCTCTCCCAAAAGTCATGTCACGAGAGAGCAGGGATGAAAAAAAATAGGAGGTCACTGAATGAATTCAACTTAATGTGTCGATGGGACTCCAACCAAAGCAGGGCAACACTGCACAGTCCAGACTTAGGTGGTCAATTACGATCTTGTCCGAAAAGCATTCCGACCGAATCGGTTCCGGAATGCTTTATGGACGACTCGGATCGGGGGAGTCCGACCGAGCGATTTGGATGCATCCGGTTATTCGGTCGGACTCCCAAGGACTTCAATGGGAGCATGTGTTCCGAACGAGAACACAGGCTCCCATTGAAGAAAGGGATGGCTGGGGAAAAGTGTGCACCCTGTGGCAGGCACCCCATGGCGCCTGCCACACTCTTCATGGTTGAGAAGAGGGGACCCATGGGTACCCCCACGGGCCCGATTCAGAGGGCCCCGGGTGAAGGGGAAGGGGGACTGCTAGGGGCCCCCAAAGACAGATTCCGACAGCTGTTTTGTTCTGGCAAACCGAATCGGAACGGCTGTCCGAATCGGTCATCATAATCGCTCGTTTGGAAACCATGACCATAGAGCTGTACGAATCGGCTCCGAAAGGCTCGACTGTAAGAAAGCCGTTCGGAACCGACTCGGACAGCCCGCAAGGTTTCCAGGCATCGTAATCGGTCATTTGGAACTGGGTATGATTCGGTCAGAAACAAGGGCTCCGTATCGGATTCGGCAAACCCGAATCCGATTCGGAGCCCTTTTGAACGGGATCGTAATCGACCCCTTAGCTGCTCTTTTCCAAACGTGCAAACCCACCTGCAGGCTTCACCGATGTTCTGAAGATAAATAGCTCTGCTCCTTACCCTGCTTGAAATGTATTCTTCAGTGGTTTTGAGCATCTTCAGACAATTAAACTTATCAGGTTCGTTCACAAGTCTTTTGCAGACTAGGAGGTGACAGAGTTGGTGAACTGTACTGCACTGTTTTAGCATTTATGAAGCACTTGTAATAAGCACCTTTTGCCTTGATCTGTTTCTGAGAGAGGTGTAGCCATGGTCTGGCTGTGCTTTGATGGCTCTGCATTCAGTTCTCTTATTTCCTCAAAGAAAATGTTGGGTCTAGTGGGGAAGAGGGACTCACCAAGAAGGACTATATCACAGGTGCCGTCGTTTTTTAAATTTTTATTCTTGGGCAAAAATGCATGAGTATATGCAATCTTCCATTGGTGGCAGTGAGCTAGATATCCAATTATATGCCCCTACCAGAGTGGCAGGCATCATCTAAACGCCCCCTTTGCAACATTGTAAAGCATCCTCTGAGCATCTGACCAGATATGACCAAGAGACACAGTTTAAGATTACAGCATATCTTTTAGGTGTTTAGAGTTTACAAACAGGATGCAGAAAGCTTACAGGTGAATGCACTGGTGACACTGTCCTGAGTGACGTGATGGACTGCATCAATGTCACCTTTAAAAATGAGTGCAGAGCTTCTCGAAATGTAACCCTGTGGCATACATCTCAATTGAAAGGCATAGGTTCGTATGTGGAAAAACTTAAGGGAGCACCACAGCATTTTGAACCCAAAAGTGGACACAAAAAAGCTCCCAAAGTATGAGACTGGGATCCATAGTCAGAAGTAGCCAAGGATATTGAAGCAGTGTGCTTATGGTGTCATGTACTAATATTCTAAATAAGAATCATAAATTGTGAATAATAATGATTCGCAATTTGTGATTTCCTATTTGAAATGTACTAAAATGTATTTGGTAGACGTGGTCGCAATTTGAGTGCGACTTCTACCAAACGCATTGCTATTTAGCAAACCAACCGATGTATTAAAAGGTTAGTTCACAAAATACCAAACTGTACTGGATTGCAATTCAACCTACCTCATTAATATGCCTGAGGTTGGTTGCAAATTGCGGCCACTTACGATTGGTTAGAGTCGTAGGTATTGTGGCCTCTTGAGTGTAATTGCTTTTAAATAAAGCAATCTTTTTGCTTCAAATGCAGCCAGATTTCCTAAAAGGAAAATGTGTTTTTTTGTTAAAAATGTAAAATGTTGCAACCGTTTTTTAGGTCGAGCTTCCATCGACCTGTTTTATCTCTTTTGTGGGGTTTGGCACACACACCAATTGCCATTGGTTCTTATCTGTGGCATTCAGAAATGCTGGCTTGGTATTGGTGCATTTGTGTAAATGGCCCACCTTTGTGTTCTTAGCTCCTTCCCTGCCGATTTCCCTCAAACAACATTTTAATTGGCCATCACACTGTACAGCGTGTGATGGCCCCTCCTCCTTGCTCTGTAACTTGTTTATTTTGCCTGCCCCAGCTCCTGTTTTTGCAGGTCTCCAACTTCAAAGCTCTCAGCACCAACTACCCCCACCCCACACACACGCATACTGAGGACTGCTGACTGGATTGAAAGTCGTAAATTGAAATAAAGGCAGAGCCACAAGCTACCTCTTCACTATACAGATGGTCTGCCGTCTCAGTGCTCCGGGAATCAGCTCTGCCATCATTTAAATTTACGACTTTCAAATTCATCTCACCAGAGTTTTATAAGTGCATCTGTTTATTTTTTATTTTGCCGATCACGTAGAGCACCCCTGTTGCCCATCTCTGTGGCCAAATCATCAGTAGAGCACTGGAGACACCGTTGGGAGCTCTCGAATGTGGGTATCCTGCTCTGGCTACTTGCTTGCTGGGGCTGCGACAAGGGTGGTCTACCCTTAGCTTGTGCACAGAGTCCATTGATCCCATGAAAGAGTGCTTTTTCGTTTGTCCTAGCGCTACTTGCGGTACTGTCCTGCAGCCTGCCAGTGATGCACGCTACCTACCCCTCCATAGTGCGGCTCGGCTCGCTGTGTGTTAATGCCTGTTAAGTGGTGTGCTACATAGAACTATTGCCTGAGCACAAGCCTCGCCTCTCACAGCATGCCCGTGTCCCACCTACCTCACAGTGTCCTCTATTCTACGTGTTCTTGCTTCAGAAGTCCCAACACAGTAGGGATTGGTGGAAGCCTCTGTTATGCCAGAAACACTGCTGGCGGAGGGGGGAGGTCTCTATTTACACCGTTTAGTTCTTTCAACTGAGCTGCTCCGATGCTAGGGGGCCGATTCACAGAACTAATCTGAGATAAAATCCTAAACTTACTACTTTTGGTATTCACAGAAGGCATTTAGTAGTAGTAAAGTTAGGACTCCTAACTTTACTACTACTAAACTGAGACAAAGTCCTAACTTTACGACTTTCGGTATTCACAAAAGGCATTTAGTAGTAGTAAAGTTGAGTCCTAATTTACTACTACTAAATACCTTTTGTGAATACCGAAAGTCGTAAAGTTAGGACTTTGTCTCAGTTTAGTAGTAGTAAAGTTAGGAGTCCTAACTTTACTACTACTAAATGCCTTCTGTGAATACCAAAAGTAGTACGTTTAGGATTTTATCTCAGATTAGTTCTGTGAATCGGCCCCTATGTGTTTATGCTTCTGTGTAAGCGCAGTCAGTTGGAGCTCTGACTACGCCACATCAGCACAAGGAGCCGTGACCATCTCCATAAAACTGAAGGTGCTTCGTAAACAGCTGTATTTCTCTTTCTGCCCATTCGCCTTTTTCAGACAAGCCACAATTTATGTTCTTCAGTAACAGGCGAGACGTTGCTTAGAGTGGAAACACTTTACAGAGGGACACGTTCTAATATCTTGACAGACATGCTTAAAAATTGTAACTCCCTTCCAGCTGTGGCATACTTTTGTAGTTAGTATTAATCCTTTACTGTTTATTTTTGTGATCTTTGATAATGCTGATAGGATGTTGTAATCACTTTTTTCCGAATTTCATTACTACTACAAAAAAAAAACAACAACAGTCATCATATACATTTTTAATTTTCCATAAAGAGAGCCCTTAGCAAGGCCCAAGCTTCTTGTATTTTTCTGGCACTGCTATGTTTGCCAGAAGTGGATTATTTAGTGGTTCAAAAGTCCAATCTCAACCTTTGTTTTTGTAGTGTTATCTGACGATATTGCTATATTACCAATGCAAATATACCTATCTGTTGCCAATGCTAAAATGGCAGGCTTACAAATAATACATTTGGTGGCTTTAACTGGCGTTGTTATTGTTATTGTTAGTGACATTTCTAGAGCGCTACTGCAACCCAAACGTGTCCTGGCGCTGTATGAAGTCCTGCCGGAGACTAAAAGTGGAAGAGGTATCAACGATATTAATTAATGAAAAGCCATGTTTTTAATGCTTTCCTGAATGCAAGTAGATTGGTCATACTTCTGAGGTGCACTGGGAGGCCGTTCCATGCCTTGGCAGCATTGGCTACAAAGCTTCTGACCCCCCAATTGGCTTTTTTCACAAATGGCACCATCACCAGTTTTGCATCTGATGACCTCAACGGTCTTTTCGGTGCATACCAGCGTAATCGCTGTTGTAGGTATTCTGGCCCGGTTCCATGAAGGGCTTTGAAGACCAAGCATAAGGCTTTGAATTGGGTGTGCTTCCTAACCGGCAGCCAGTGGAGTTTTTTTTTTTATCTCAGCTGAGATAGAGGCTTATTTGGGTATGCCAGTCAGGAGTCTGGCCGCTGCATTCTGCAGGATCTGTAATTTGTTCATCAGTTCTTCCTGGATATTCAGATATAGGCTGTTACAATAGTCCAATCTGGACATTGTTAACACAGTGATGACTGTTTTTTGCGTGTCTTTGGGGAGCAGTGGCATTATTTTCCTACAGGATCTCAGAATATAGGAAGTCAATGACGCCACTGTGTTCACCTGGTCCCTAAAGCTAAGGTTGTTATCAATCCACACTCCCAGGTTCTTCACCTTCCTACTGGGAGTGGGAAGGGGGCCCAAAGTGTCCGGCCAACAGTCAGAGGTCCAAAAGTTGGGGTTGTTGCCAAACAGCACAACCTCCGTTTTGCCAGAATTGAGTTTTAGGCAATTTTGTGCCATCCAGTCCCCTACGGCATTCATACAATCCTGGAGCCGGGACGCAGTTCCCAGAAGCACCTCAGGCCATATGGACACCACAATTTGGGTGTCGTCAGCGTAGGAAGTCAGACTGAAGCCAAAGGATTCAATTAGGGGCGCCAATGTGGACAAAATGGGTCTTATTCAAGGATACTCTCTACGATGTATTTTTGAGATTTTAACGCCACACTTTTGCGATTTACTAATGCTTTGCTTTTTTAAAACATTGCACAATTTATATGATTTGGAGCGCAATCAAAAGCGGACATTCTTATGTATGTTTTTACCTTGTTAAAAGTGCAAAACTAGCATTGGGAAGGTTCTGTGGATTTCCATTGAATTTATTGAATTACGTAAATTTAATGGAAAGATACGCACTCTTTCCGATGTTAGTTAGGCACTTTTAACAGCGTGCATGCTCCAAAGCGCATAAACAATGCACTATTTAAAATACTATCAGTAAAACGCACAAGCGCGACGTTAACAGAAACAAGTACTGAAATGTGTTTAGGGATGCAAGTCTTTATTTATATCTGAACCAGAGCGTGTTACTATATTGCTCTACAAATTACTTTAATGTTTGATAACTCAATATTGCAGAGCGTTTACAAATATATAGTGTTCATTACATTAAATCATTCCAATCAAAGCAACAGCTGTATCTCTACCAGTGGATCTGTTACATCCCCATCATCTCATATTTGCACACTTGTTTTTAGTGTCGCACTTCAGCGTTTCGCTAATGTTTTGCTTTTCATAAACATTGCTCCACTTATATGTCCAAACATCAGTTTTCTAAAAGACAGATCTAATGCAAAGCTCTTACATATTTGTTTTTTAAGTCAACAAAAATGCAAAGCTATCCACACAGCTCCACACCACACAATTAAAATCCACACATTTCCAATCCACACCACATAATTTAATACCAAACCACATAAATCAACTCACTCAATCAATCAAGGGCTTGTTAAGTGCTGCTACTCACCCGTGGGGGTTTCAAGGCGCTGGGGGAAGGGGGCTGCTGGTCGGATTGTGTGGAGGATCATTTGAAGAGCCAGGTCTTAAAGTCCTTCCTGAATTGGGTCAGCGACGCTGATTGCCTGAGGTGCAGGGGCAGGGTGTTCCAGGTCTTGGCGGCGAGGTAGGAGAACGACCTTCCTCCGGTTTAGGTCTTGTGGATCCTGGGGATGGAGGCGAGGGCGAGTTGGGAGGTTCAGAGTTGTCTGCTGGGTACATGGAATGTGAGGCGATGGTTCAGGTACGCTGATCCTTCATCATGTAGGGCTTTGTAGGCGTGAGTGAGGAGCTTAAAAGTGACTATCTTGTTGACTGGGAGCCAGTGGAGTTGACGGAGGTGTTGTGTGATTTGGCTGTGGTGGGGGATGTCGAGGACCAGTCAACTCAACAGAGCAATTACACTACACACCACATACATACAACCCACACCACAAAATTCCTCATCATACCACTAAATTCAACAGCACACCACATAATTAACTGTCACTACATACCACTCCACAAAACAAAATACCATTCCACATAATTACACTCAATAACTCACAATCCCACTCCAAATAACTCCACCATACTCAGTACCACATAATTACTATCCACATAATTCCACACCATACAACATTATTCCTCTACACAGTTCCACACCACACAATTCCACAACTAACTAATCCAATCCAATAATTCCAATACACGCCACATACATACACTCCATAACACATAGGTAAAAGACATTACAACTTACAATGCCAATAGGTCTAACTCAAACAAATGAGAGACCTATTGCATTTCCAATGCTTGTTAAGAGTAGGCAGTTGTTTTTGTCCCTAATCACAAAGGGGAAGGAATCCCTTCCTGTTTGTGAATGGCAATTACCTCTTTTGGGTGGTGGCAAAATACTGATGTTTTGCGACTGCATAACTTAAGGAATCAATATTTGGAAGTAACACCCTTCAGAGGCCCCTTCCAAATACAAATTTGGTATTTACTTGCAAGCCCAAATTGCGATTTGCTCTGATTTGACCATTGCGACTGTAAAATTGCTTTGTACATGAGGGCCTTAATCTCTATTGTTTATCAGTGGCAGAACGACAGAAACAACACTAAGGCAATATTACATTGTGCTTATGGAGGCTAGTATGCATAAATGTTTCCCTCGCAGCAAGTGATCACCTGAATTTACGATGTGTGTACATGGTAGCAATTAATGGGACTACGCACCTTGCCCACTGAAATTTCTTCTCATCTTGCTGCGTATTTTATAGTTGAAAATCAACTCTTATAACACCAGTGAAGGCAGCAAATGTCCTCAAATGAAATTGAAGACAGAATGGCTTTTTTATCAGTTCGATGATCCCTCTAGCAGAGAGCAACACTGTCTACATAAATCAGCCTTTCTTTATGTTCTTGTTTTGTTCTTGATCAGAAATAGTAAATTGGAGAGAAAAGGGACAGAGACAGAAGACCTGACATCCAGTAGAATGAAGGTAGGGCATGCCCACTAACCTAATATCATGCTGAAATATTTCTTTAAAGTAACTACACAGGGAAAAATGACTATGCATATTTCTCTCTTAACACAGTAAAGTACTCTGAAACGACCTTGCGAGCTACAGGTAGCTTACAAAAAGTATCACACAAATAAATGCACAAATACACTATGGGGCATATTGACAAGCCCCTTGCGCCGCAGGAGTGTCACTTTTTGTGATGCTCTGGCGGCGCAAATCACAAAACCATATCAATGAGGCCATGTTGCAGGGATTCTGCACAAACACAGAACTATGCGCAGGATTATAGGACCTTGGTGTATAGGGACTGGGTCTTCCTACCACCTTAGTACCCACGAGCCCAGGACCCACTAGACATAGTGTGTCACTTGCTCTCCTACTCACTCAAAGAGAAACAAATGATTAGACACCCCAGAACACAACACTCCCAGATCTCTCAGGAATCGCGGTTAAAAGACACACCCTTTCGCTTGCACTCTTGCTCTTGTCAACAATAAGATCTGACAGAGACACAAAGCAGTGTAAAATATTTATTCTAACTAACGTGCCCTAACATGCAGGAAAATGCATAGTACAAATACAGTCAGCATAGCAGCTAGTCCATATATCATGAAGGGAGATGTCATCCTAAAAAGACAATGGAGAAAAGACTATAGTGCCTAACCTCCCTCCCCTCGCCAAGAAGTATTATTATATACTAGAAGATCTCTGGGCTTTGTCAGCAGACCACACACACAGTAGTAAGGGGTAGGAGGAACAGCCCCACTCCGACCTCCTGACATACAACTCTCCCCACAAAAAGAAATGGGGCTATGCAAAATATGTCGCTCTGGAACAGAGTTAGGTAGACAAGACCCACGTGTTGTTAAAACTGCCCTCACCCACAGAAATCTGTGGCATGCTTCATCATAGGGCTGCTAACACACCTCCACGCATGCCAACGACAGAGGTGGAGCAATAGGGAGGGGGAGACAAGACAAACATAAAGAAAAACTATGTGGGATCAAAAAAGGATAAGTGCAGAGCAGGTGATTAAAACTAACACAGTGATGTATAAACTATCCTATATTAGTGGACTCTCTGGTTAAATTTAAAAGGTTTTGAAAAACCAATGGATGGTGGTATGTTGGGTTATAATAAACCCACTACTCCTCCAATCTGCAAACTGTCGACATGTTTCAGCCGGCTAATGCGTTGTCCCTGGCTTTCATCAGGACTATAAAGATAGATCCCTAGAGTACTCTCCCTAGTTCCTACCTTGTGGAGTTGGAGCGAAGTCACGGTCTGAGTGAATGCTCACGTCAAAAAAAGATTTCGTAACTTACTCCCAGAGATTTACCAGCAAACAATGAGAAAGTTACACACGTCAGCACACATTATACAATGCCCTTGTCTGTTGAGTGTAGTAAAAACATATAAGAGAAAGAGCAACACGTGGTCTCGTCCCTCTAAACCTAATTATGCGACCCGGTAGGTATTGTGATACATAATGGGCACCTCCGGTATGCAGGACCATTTGTCCTCCCGTACGAAGAGCGGCACTCCCACCTACACGCGCACCACGTGTCCCATCACGTGAGGTGACGTTGAGCAGGAGATATCCGGGCCCATTTGCTCTGCTCCCAGTACCTACAGGGCGCCGGGAGAGACGAGTGCTCTGCGACGTGCTCACCTTGACATAGTAAGTAGGGGTACCAGGGGGCATTTAAGCAAGAACCGGGCGAGGGTTACTTTGGCCCGCTCAAACGTCCGACACAACTTTGGAGCATATTTTAATCACGGATAACGACCCGGGAGACTCACCAACCGGGGTCCTTCATTTATCTATAATCATGGATTTGGGCTGAAAAACGGGGGCCATACCGAACATTTCAGAACAGGCTCTCATATCGCTAAGTTATTGACCTGTTTAATATACTTAATATCTTTTATTTTCTACAAATGCAGAGCGTGACTACAGGGAGCCGTCCTCGCTCCCCCTCCAGTTCAATTAATAAGCTCAATGAAACTCTGTAAGATTTTCCGAGCACATGGTTGTAGATTGTTACTGAGTAGTAATGACCCTGAATTGTTTTTATTCATAATGCGACACTGTTACGCTTACGCGGGACAAATGGTCCTGCATACCGGAGGTGCCCATTATGTATCACAGCACCTACCGGGTTGCATAATTAGGTTTTGAGGGACGAGACCACGTGTTGCTCTTTTTCTTATATGTTTTTTACTACACTCACCACACAAGGGCACTGTATAATGTGTGTTGACGTGTGTAACTTTCTCATTGTTTGCATGTAAATCTCTGGGAGTAAGTTACAAAATCTTTTTTTGACGTGAGCATTCACTCAGACTGTGACTTCGCTCCAACTCCACAAGGTAGGGACTAGGGAGAGTACTCTAGGGATCTAGCTTTATAGTCCTGATGAAAGCCAGGGACAACGCATTAGCCGGCTGAAACATGTCGACAGTTTGCAGATTGGAGGGGTATTGGGTTCATTATAGCCCAACATACCACCATCCATTGGTTTTTCAAAACCTTTTAAATCTAACCAGAGAGTCCACTAATAAAGGATAGTTTATACATCACTGTGTTAGTTTTAATCACCTGCTCTGCACTTATCTTTTTTTGATCCCACATAGTTTTTCTTTATGTTTGTCTTGTCTGCCCATCCCTATTGCCCCACCTCTGTCGTTGGCTTGCGCGGAGGTGTGTTAACAGCCCTATGATGAAGCATACCACAGATTTCTGTGGGTGAGGGTAGTTTTAACAACACGTGGGTCTTGTCTACCTAACTCTGTTCCAGAGCGACATATTTTGCATAGCCCCATTTCTTTTTGTGGATAGAGTTGTATGTCAGGAGGTCAGAGTGGGGCTGTTCCTCCTACCCCTTACTACTGTGTGTGTGGATTGTTTAGCGCGGCCGCTGAGCCGCAGGGGTATCTCTTTTAAATACTAGGGCCTCTGTATGCTCAAATACAACTGTCATTCCTATACTATGTATCACTGAGGGATGACGGAGGTACAGGGTCTAGCATATGGAGAGGATGCTGTGGCACAGATCCTCGCAGGGCTATCGTTGCTCGGTGACACAACCATAAACCAAGTCCTTTCCCAGGGCGAAGGATGGGACACTTTGATTGAACTGAAGCGGTCACATGTTAAAGCGATACTACATGGGGCTATATTGACTGAATACCTGAGGGTGAATGCAGCCCCCCGAGGCCTCATCGTCAATAATTAACCCCTCATCTTCTTAGAAGATGCAACATTTCGAAAAGATTGGGCTCTGATAGCCTGGAAATGTATGAGGGATTGGCTATTTTAATTATTAATACAGCCAAAAGAACAGCGGACACCCTCTACATTCAAATGCAGGCTAGTGAGCAGGGCCTGAAAACAAGCATTTTACTGGCCACCTTCAAAAGAAATTGGAAGAAACAAACAGTGAGATAGGGGAATATAAAGACTATCTCTCATGATCCAAGGTAGACAAACTACAAAAAGACCTAAAACAAATTTAGAAAGAGAAGATTTACCCCTACACAACAGAGGAATACATACATAAGAAAATGGAGGACATGAAAAAGGGTCCTAACAGGGAGGGCAGAAATTCAGACAGGACAAGCTCTAGCAGCGAGGAAACTGATTACGATAGGAGGCCCCGAAGAAGGGGTAAAGGTAGGGGTGCATTTGGAGGACCACGTCCAGCATTTAATCCCATGTACCCTTATTTTCCAGGGCATAACTTTGGTTGGCCACCCATGTACCATCAATTCCCACAGATGCAGGGACACCAGACCCACAATACCCACAGATGCCGAATCCTTTTTTAGGGAGAGGCAGAGGGAGAGGCAGGGGCAAACAGAAGGGGACAACAGGGATGCAATGGGAAGACCTGAACCAGAGGGTGACCAGGAGCATGGCAAGGGACCCCTCACCGGGGACAAGCGGGGAGTAACATTGGTGAAGAATCTCACAGACATACCCCTTACCGGCCCACAAGAATCACTCCTTAATATGGGACTTGGTTTTGTCCCTACCAATACCCTGGATGTGTTTAAAATTCGCCAGGAACTGGCAGGTTTCTTCCGCAACATTAGGCTCAGGGTCATTTTTGAGGGGAAACCAGAGATAGATGAGAGATGTGGCGATACAAACTTCCGCCCCCAATCTAAATTTACACCCCCACCTGCAGCCCTCCCCATTGAGGTAGAGACATTTGAAAAGGCAGTTATCCACGAAGTTGAGACCCTGGCTAGACAAGAGCCTCTCCCCTTCAAGAACCTCACCAGACATGAAAAGGAGGCTCTGGAACAATTGAGGAAAAACTCAGACATCGTAATCAAACCAGCTGATAAGGGGGGAGAAATAGTCGTTCAGACTAAAGAAGCCTATGAAGCAGAGTGCCTGAGACTTCTCTCTTATACAAGAAACTACAGAGTACTCCGTAGAGATCCAACCCCGGACATCAAGAAGGAAATAGCCTCTGTGGTAGAGGAAGGGGTCAATAACGAATGGATAACAGTAAAGGAAGGGAGGTTCCTGTGCCAAGAAGATCTGGTTACTCCATACTTCTATACCCTCCCCAAAGTTCATAAACCCACAAGACCACCACCAGGGAGGCCGATCGTATCCAGAATAGGCTCGATCCTCAAGCCTCTGTCTCAGTTTTGTGACTTCTTTTTGAAACCTTTAGTACAGAACAGGCCAGCCTACCTGAAGGGTACCATGGATGTTCTTAATTTATTGAAGAACCTCACTTTTGATCCTGATAAAGAGTTCTTAGTGGGATTGGACATAGAGGCCCTCTATACAAACATACCTCAGAGGGAGACCCTACGGGTGGTGGAGGAGGTTCTTTTTGACTAGGAATGGTCATACTGTACACCAAGACCATTTATCTTACATCTCACGGAAATCGCACTGACGAAAAACTTCTTTGAGTTTCAAGGTACCCATTACCTCCAGACCCATGGTACCTGGATGGGTAGTACCTTTGCCCCTAGTTTGACAGGACTCTACGTGGCGGCCTTTTGAGGATCAATTTATCTATGCCCCCACGAGCACATGGAGGGACAACATTAAGGTATGGAAACGCTTCATCGACTATGTGTTCCTGATCTGGGAGGGAGATGCCCAGTCGATTGGAGGTTTTCTAGAGTGGTTTAACAACCGTAATCCCTTTTGCACTCTACATCAACTATAAAAACAGAGTGCCTGCCCTTTCTGGATCTGGAGATTTTCCCTGGGGAGGGCGGACTGCAAACAAGAGTGTTTCACAAACCCACAGACAGGAACAGCCTGCTGCTGTTTGAAAGTTTCTACCCCAAATTACTAAGGGACATCCTCCCAGTGGGCCAATTCCTGCGGCTCCGCAGGAATTGCTCCAATACAGGAGATTTTAGGGAGGAAGCTGATACCTTAGCGGGGAAACTACTGGACAGAAAGTACCCATGAAGAACTATCAAACGGGCACAGAAAAGGGCACTCAACTGTAATCGGGAGGCCCTACTGGAGACAGTAAAAAAAAACCCTACTAATAAAGCCATCTGTGTGACCACTTTTAACACCGCCTCCAACAGCATCAAGTGGATTGTGTTATGGAACTGGAGGATCCTGAGCTCCAACGGTCTCCACCTGGAGAAACCCCTTTTCTCTTTCAAAAGAAGTCACAACATAAGGGATCTTCTGGTACACACCAGACCGAGAACCTCCACGTCAATCCCGAACATACGGGAACACCAGGAGAACCTGTGGGAACTTCCCCCAGTAACCGGTCACACAAGATGTGGAGCATGTGATGTTTGTCATTTAACTGCCAACACGAAAAGCATTGACGTCGGGCTATCTTACCCATGGGAACAACGGAGGCATACTAATTGTAACTCCAACAATGTTATTTATATGATCAGATGTCCATGCGGCCTGATCTATATCGAGATGAAAACACGCAGAGTGAAAGTGAGAATTATGGAACACAGATCCACAATCAGATGTCAGAAAACAACAACACGCTTGACCACACATTATAAGGAAAGTAAACACTCGGTCAACGATTTGTTTTGGACAGTGTTAGATAAACCTTATATCCCTCCTACTGCCCATAACACTGAAAATGCCCTGTTCGTAAGGGAACAAAAATGGATTTATAGGGTTTGCAGTCACATCGCTGGCCTTAATGGTGACATTCCCTGGAATGCACTGAATAACCTATGGTCAACTATGGTGTCAGTCCGCCAGTCCTGTCTGTGTGTGTTTATACACCTATAGAACCATAAAGGGACCTACAATACCCTGATGGTCATCTGGGTCTAGTACCACTCTGGGACCTTATCTCCAGTTCTCATTCCCTTTCCATCCTGTCCCTCCCAACCTTTTCCTCGGCGCCCCCCGATCCCTGTACACTGGGGGTCTGGTTCGCACCAAGAGTTTGCGATACTCTGTATGAGCTTCCTGTATTATATACAGCCTGCACAATGAGCAACTAGCTTGGTGCAATTTAGCGACACAGATTACAGGCAGCTGTTACAGTATTGGTTCCCTCTATATATTTGATTATAGCATCAAAGGTGAGTGTAGTAATATGACAAACCACCACAACATTTGCCTCGAGGAGCGGTGGTATACAAGACAGTATCAACACACTCAAAAATGGAGTGACATGAAGGCGTTCTAGTCTCCCGTACGAAGAGCGGCACTCCCACCTACACGCGCACCACGTGTCCCATCACGTGAGGTGACGTTGAGCAGGAGATATCCGGGCCCGTTTGCTCTGCTACCAGTACCTATACGGCGCCGGGAGGGATGAGTGGTCCGCGACGCGCTCCCCTTGACATAGTAAGTAACCATGGGCGTAGTTCGCGTAGTCGTGCTACGTGAAGCTACGCGAAGATGTTAAAGCACTACGCGAGCTACGTGTAGGTACGCGAGTGTGCGTAGTTGCTTGTCGCGCCCGTTCGCGATGCGCTTTTCTTGTTCGGGAACGCGTGGTGCGTGTTCGGGACGCTGTTTGCGTGCTCGGGGGATAGTATCTCGCGAACTTGCCCATGCGGTAGCCTATGGGCGCGGCCATCTTGTTTTTCACTTGTCCCGCCCGTTCGTGATGCCTTATTTCCTGTTCTGGGTTGCGTATAGCGTGCTCGCGATGCGCATTTCATGTTCGGGAACGCGTCGTACGTGTTCGCGACGCTTTTTGCGTGCTCGGGGGGAAATATCGCGCGAACTAACCCACGCGGTCGCGATGGGCGCGGCCATCTTGTTTTTCACTCTATGCTATGGTTCTGGGCCTGCTTTTCTATCCTCCCTCAATCTTTGCAGTCCTTAGTTTTTTACACTGTTTTTCATTTTTTTTTTATTTATTATCTATCTCTCTCTGTCCCTAAGTCTATATTTTGCATTTATTTCTACTTTTACTGTGTTTTTTTTTACTTTTCTACTGTTTTATATTACTTCCTTCTTTAAGCTCCTACCTCTTCCCCTAACTTTATTTTTTCCTTCTAACTTTTCTTTTCCGCCTCCCACACACCCCAGAACCATGGCGAAGGGTAGCACTACCGGCTCCTAGGGCAAGGCGCGTGCGCCCAAGAGCCGCCTGCCTTGCGGCAGACTGCGCCCTGCAGGTGTGCAAGCCCGGCAGCTTTTTTGCGAGGCGGAGGTGGCCGCCCTTGTTTTTTTTGTGCAGCGCCACCTCCCCTTGACCTTGGCAGCAGGCGGCAGGCCAGGCTCTGGGTACCCTACCCAGGAGCGTCACCGCTGGTGGGCGAAGGTGCGCCGGGCAGTGTTTGCTGCTCAGGGGTCCGGCGCACCCATAACCAGCTGGCCCACCGGTGGTCAGACATCCTGGACAGGGAGCAGGACCTGTTGGACCTGCTAGGTGTCGAGGTCGTGGGGCTTGGTGAGTAGCTAATATATAGTAGTATTGTGTACAATTTTTTTACGAATAACAAGAATACTGCTGCTTACATTGCAGGTAAATTACTTTATAAAATCTTCTGTGATTGTAGGACACAGGTGCTCGGCGCTACTCTTACTTGTTTGCAACTTTGCGCTCGCTTGGGCTGATTATTATGTAATAGTTTACTTTAGAGAACTTAAGTTAGGTAATGCTATTGCTAGAGAGACTCTAGTCCTTCCTTTGTCCTCCTGTCAAATAGTGGTGAATGGATTGGTACTAGGTTTAGTTAGTATTATTTGATAATTTGTTTGCGGTCTGCGTGACGCATCCTCTGTCACTGAGTGCTGCTTACCCCAGTCCTTAGTAGAACCTTTTGTAGTTTGTTTAGTGAGTGGTAGGCTTAGCAGTGTCAGTCAGTAGCAGAACATCAGACGCAACCAACCAACAATTTGGTATATGCACAAATTTATGCATGTGTCCTCCATCTCATCTATGCATTTTTGAGGGCTAAAAAAAATGGAAATGCAGACTTAGTGAACAATTGGCCCGTCTGGAGTAGGTGGGCTAGGTCAGGTGGTACTTAGGCTTAGTTAGTATTCTGGATTCGAATCAATCAGAATGGAACACTGGATTAGTGTTCATAAATAAGTAGATGGTCTGTGAATCCTGCAAGCCAGTAGTCGATCTGATTAGATAGGTCAATTTTATTGCAATTATTGTTTCCTAAAATGTTTTTTGAGCGTTTTTTAAAATAATTTATTTGTTTCACAGCAATCATTAATGTTTGTCTCTTTCTTTTTTATATCTTACATGATCACTGATCAGCAGCACCCAGGGGCAAGAAGACGGGGTCCGAGTTGGCGGGACAATCAGAGGACCGCTCCTCTACCGAGGGCCCTGCTGCTGGCCCCAGTAAGTCCTCCAGTGGTTAATATTAACAATTATATTTCCCTAACTTTTACTGCACCTTATTTTTTCCGAACTATTAATTCTGGTTCCACTTCCTAATTCTATTTTTTACAAAAGCTTATTTGATCTTGACTATCTGTTTCTAAATTCTGGTTATCCCTGCCTCTAAGTTCTAACTGCCTAAGTTCTAACTGCCTCTGCTATGACTCTCTGTACTACTACTATTAGTCTGTCTGCAGCTAAGCTTGCCCAGTTTGCCACTCTTTATTTTACGGTTTTGAATAAAACTCAGATTGACCAATAGCTCTAGCCACTGAGTTCAGTCCTTTGGGTTGTCCTCTTCTAGTCTTCTTAATCTTGAGGCTTTGACAATTACCACCAACAAAATGCTCAACCAGATATTTGACTATTTTTGATAGGATATAGTACATACTACTACTGTTGTGGGGATTCTGCACAGCCACATACAGAACTATGCACAAGAAAATAGGATGTTGGTGATGAGAGGTTGGACCTTCCTCACACCTCAGTCAGAAGTGAACCCACAATCCCCTGACCGACTAGCTATAGTGTCTCATTAGGTCCCCGAACCCCCACCCGAAGATACCCAATGATTACACAACCCAGAACATAACATCCTTTCGCTCACTCACTCGTGTAATTCCACCACCACCACCACACCAAATACCACAGAGTCTATGTGTAAGTTCAAAAGGTTTATTTTCAACTAACAAGCTCTGTACATTGTTCTATAAAATTCAGTGTACTGCAGCCAGCTCCAACAGCAAAATGCATAAGATTAAAACAATAAACATTGTTACAAGTGCATGATAGAAGACAAAAGATCTGTGCAAATTCTGGGAGACCCTCACCGTAGAACGTAGAAGTACTGGTTACATGCATCATAAATCTCTGGTTCGTAGAAGGGAATCTTCTGCCTGTTATGAGAAAAATGGTGCACGTTAGATAGTATAATGCAAGCATTTTTCAGTCATGCCAAAAAGTGTAACATGTTACTTATGGCTAAGCAATACGGACTAACCGAACTCCATAACAAAGTGGCTTGTTTTTCGACCTCTTGTACGCAATGCTCAGACAGTAGCTGTATGAGCTCATGTGGGCTCAAAGGCGTCTTACTGCACAACAAGTTGCGAGGTAACATGCGCAAAAGACATGAAGCTAAAATGGTTGCATGGCTCAGGCTAACTTTGCAAAGAGTAGAGTAGACTATAATAATGACCCTAGGGACCATAACACTACTAGTGTCTACTGACTCTACTCTAGTACCCGATTTGGACTAGTGATGTATGTTGTATATGTATGTATTAACTTTTTTTTCAATCTTGCTAGTGAAAACGAATAAATAGGGGGAGGTGTACAGGCATCTAAAAATGTGTAATGTTTTTTCTAGGCGTACTACCGACCACCAGTGCCGGCGGGGCCAGCGGCGATGGTGATGCGGCCATTCCGGAGGGGGCAGGAGATGCGGCACCTGCAGGAGATACAGGGGGTGAGCCAGCAGCAGTGGTGGGCGGTGGTAAGTTATATTCATTACTTATTGACATTACACTAGCTGGAAGGGTGTTCACTTCACTCACTGTACTGTTGAGACTTATTAAGTATGAAGTTGTAGTGAACATTATACAACGGTTGAAGAAGACATCCTTTGCTTAGCATTAGCAATGCATTAGCAATAGCATTAGCAGCGTGAGTTGAGTAACCAATGGCCTCTTCTATCTGACTCCAACTCAGCTGTGAAAGTTTTATGGAGAAGACTAAAAGTCAGATCAGATGATCTTGATGGATGTGTTGAACAAAAAGGGAAAGAAGGGTGGAAGGAGGAAGGACGGGCGAGATGTAATATGACTGGCAGAGAAGGATACGTTGGAAGCATGCATAGGTGGCTGATAGGAATCAGATGCATGGGTTGTTGAAGGATGGGTGGAAGGTGAAAGAAGATGTCTGCCTGGGTGGGCGACACAGTATGGGTGGATACTGGGGATAGCAAGAATCATCAGCGGTGTTTGGGTCAAACTCAAAGACAAGGCAAGCAAGGAAGGAGTGGACGCATGGGTGGTTGTTGGTGAAACAAACTAAGGTTTGTGGAGAGATTAAGAAGAATGATAGACATTTACTTTGAATGGATGGATGCCTGGATGTATTCATCATAGACAGCATAGGTGGAGACTGTCACTGGATGCAGAGTCTTAGTTTGAAGAGAATGTAAAAGAAACCGCGCCAGAGTAGCAAAGCCGAGGGGAATACAAGTTGTATTTTCAGAATACAGTTGACTCACAGTAGTTTGCAAGCACATCATATATATATATTGTGTATAGTTAGTTATCAAGCGCCTTCCTCCGACTCCGAGGACCACTCCGTACCTATGTTAATTTATTTTCGACTGTGTCAGCCAGCCTGCAAAGGGTGGCCTATCTGTTGGTTACACAATCAATCAAAACAAAGTACCTTATGCAGTAGCGGTCGGTGGTGGGAGTGCTGCCGGGCGGTGATGTGGGGAGGAGGGGCAGGGTGGGGGTAGTAAACTATGGATTACGGCCAAATACAGGTAAGTAAATATAAAAATAAATAAAGCGAATTTCATTGTGCGCACTGCACCGCCAAATGTGATGCAGTGCGCGCAACGAAATTAGTTTTATTTATTTATATGTTTACTTACCTGTAATTGGCCGTAATCCATAGTTTATTACCCCCCACTCTGCCCCTCCCCCTCCCCACGTCACTGCCCAGCAGCACTCCCACCACCGACTGCTACTGACCTTATGTCGTCGTCCCATATATAAGCAATGATCATTGGATCAGATATATAATCTGCCTTTTTGTAGTAGCCAGGGCAGGGTGAAAGTGAAATTGAGCAATTGCCCTTCATGTAACAGAGAGAGTATGGCCAGTGCCACCCGTAATAGAAAAATACGAGCTTCCCCACCTGCAGACAGTAGTAAATAAAACTAATGTGAGTCTGCGTCATGACTCGTATGTTTGTCTTGGGTGCAAGCTTAGCTGACTGAGCTGGCATGCCGGCTACAACAAGGTTATGTAATTTCGCTAAACTAGAGATAAGAAGAAGACTGGTGTAATGGAGTCCATAGTGCTAGTATAATGCCTGAAACTCCCACAAATGTTAGAGGCCGAGGAAGTGGGAGGATAGATTATTACCACAAATGTTATGTACTGTGCTTGCTAGTGCTACTGTGCCACTATGTGTTGAATTAATTTTGTGTTACTGTTTTGCTAAGAGTATTGGTTACAACAATATTCTTTTTCTTTCTTGATATAGATCCTCCTTCCCAAGAAAAACCAACACAGAAGGAGTTGGCAGCCAGGGCCCGGCGCCGGAAACTGGAGGCCATCTGTCAAGAGTACCGGCGGCTGGTGGCTCAGGCGGAGGAGGAGGAGGAGGCGGCAGCAGCTGCAGCCTCCTCCAATGCCCCGGGCCCCAGCCAGGCCCCACCTCCAGTGGTACGGCGCCGTGGTCAGGCAGCCACCTGCCGCCGCAATTCTTTAACATCCAGCACTGCTGCCCCCCACCCTGGATGCCACTGCAGGGCATTTCGCCGCCAGATGCTCCTCCGGATGGCACACCTAGAGGAGCACCTAGAGGAGCGGGTCAAGATCCTCGTGGACAAACACCTTAAAGCCCGTCGAATCTAAGAACTATCTAGGACCACGTTGGATTGCCCCTTTCTTATTCCTTTTGTTGGTGGGTGGGAATTGGGCGTTGGGGTTTATGGACATTGTTTGGACTTTTTCGTTTTGGACATTGGTTGGGGTTAGGTAGAGGGGTGGGTCAGGTGTGGGATAGTTTATTTTTGTTAGGGTAATAAATTATATTTATACTTAAACATACGATGTTAATGTTTTGTACGGGGGTTACTGTTTTACGAATTTATGTCACATGGTTTCCTTGCTTCTGCAGGGCCGCAGCCAGTGTTTGATTTAAATAATCTGCCGATTATGTAACACACAAACAGATAGATGCGGTACCCCTCACTGAGTTATTTGTCCTACTAGTACAGTCTCTCTTCCTAGTCCATTATACCTCCCACCAAACTTATCTTACCTGTGATTGATGATGATTAAGTTCGGCACAGCGATGGCTGCATGGTTTCCCAAGAGAATGGAGAAGATGGCATGGTTGTGGTGGTAGTAGTAGACACTGGCAGTAGCATTTGCAAAAAAATTAAAAAGAGACAGTCACTTGCCTGAGAGAGACTGTGGGAGGAGTAGTAGAACTAAGTAAAGTACAGTACAGAAGAAGACTGCCAAACAAACAATATTGCAACTGCTAAAGTAAAATAAAACATAATGGTGCGGGGACAGCCTAGTACAAGAAGTTACAAACTGTAGTTGTGCCGAGTGAGTCACTTAACACAATCGTAATTCGTAACCTTTACTGCTGTGTGGTAGGATGTTGATGATGAATCCAATCAATGCCGGCAATTAATTATGATGTATTAGGTCCCTTTGGAAAAAAAATTGGCTTGCACATAGACTGAGCATGGGTGGGCAAGCAGAAGAAGATCCTCGCCCTGCCTTGAAATTGAATTAGTGTTGCTTTCACCACATCTGCCCCAGCAAGCGTGTGATCAATTGGTGTACATTTAATGTAGTCACATAACACCTCAATATAAATCACACAGCTCAGGGGAAGAGGGTTAGGGTTTGATGAATGGATGGGAAGGGGGGTTTGGGGAAAGGTTTGACAAAGAAAAACAGTACGCATGGACACAACAAAAGCAAAACACAATCTTGGCAGACGACCATGATCTTATCCAATAAATCTATAAAGGGAGAAAAAGGAAATGCATGCATGATGATGAAGATAACTTGATGGTTAATGAGTAATACTTACTAACCACTACTAGACAATTAGACAGTACAGGGCAGCAGTATATTCTATGCAATTTGCCTTGCCTGTATGCCCTCAGAGAGACCCAAATTACATGTTGTACCGGGCTTACTTTTAAAGATAGCAAAGAAAATTAAAAAATAGTTGTAGGGATCAATTAGCAAACAAACAACAACACAACACACAGTCGTAATGATTGAAGAGAAAAAAGGAATCAAATTAATTAAAAAACGAATGATGAATGATACTAAAGTTACTGTATTATCCTGGTCAAATTGTGGAGTTGAATCTCGTCATTCCTCTTGGTCCTATCTTCCATGGACGCTCCAGACATCAATCTTAGGTGCCACTGCCTGCCTGATGCAGATTGGTAAGGTAAGTGTGAGTTGTTTCTCCCAGTATAGCACAGGGTAAAGGCCGGCCTGTAAGTGTAGATGGAAAAACAAAAGGGGTATTGAAAAATCAATGAATAAAAAAAAGCATCAATTACGGTGGAGTCCAAGAAGAGAAGAGAGAACACTTTCAGACTGAGGCGGCTTGGATACATTGTGTCTATTCTGTTTACAGCATTAAGCTACAACAACAACAGGACAGAACAGGCCCACGGCACCAGGCCGTGACCCAGCCTCCATTTACCTTAAATTTTGACAGAGCCAGACAAAAGGCATATACAGCAACCTAGCATTTTCAAAATTAAGTGACTAAATCAATGTGCCGCTGTCAGTTATACCACTACACTCGACTCCACCACTACATGGACATGTAGGTCCGCTGTGTTTCTTGTTGAATTGTTGTGTTTACCTTTTATGCCACTTCATGAAATGCAGTTATTCCATCAATCATCTCCGATCCAACTGACTGACTGCGTGCAAAGATAGTATGGTCATCATCATGGTGTGGTACGTGTTGTCCAACTCCAACTCAGTCTGTAGTGACTCCGATTAAGTCCATATTCCATATTAAAAAATTGCAACGGATATTGGCCTGCACCTGCAGTAGTAGGAGTACAATTTGGTTATTAAACAACAAGAAGGGAAACATTGACTGTCACTTGAGTCACTTTCACTTTGTAGATTAACTAGTAGAGTTGGACTTCATGCACAACATCAACACAACAAACAACAGCAATCGCTCAGAGTCAGCAAGCATCCAATGCATGCCATCATTACCTGTCTTGCTCTTCTCTTTGGCTGTCAGATCATCAGATGCCTAGTTCTGACAGGTGTGTGTTTTTTTTTAACGAGGCAGTGGCCTCATTATTACTCCACATTCATTTTGAGTGTTGTTAGTCGCTGTTTCGGTTTTCGTCTTATTCATCTGTGGCACTTTGTCGCAGTTTAAGTTGGTTCACATGGTCACCGCTGTGATGGGCCGCGGCCTGGGTAGCGGTCATTGCTGGTCAATTGAGTTTGCAGAAATGTCAGCAAGTTTCTTCGAAGAGTCTTGTCTTTCTCTGCCAAGTACCTTCTGTCCTGACAGTGATGAGCTTTGGATGCCTGCCGAGGCTGTAGCCTTCTGACAGTGATGAGTTTACTTTTGGATGCCTACCCAAGTTCTGACAGTGAAGAGTTGCGGATGCCTGCAGAGGCGGTAGCCTTCGGACAGTGATGAGTTTCGGCTCGGAAACAAAACGGAGGATAGCTATAGTCACATTTCACTTCTTATGGAGGGACTGTTAGAGGCAACATTTCTTGTTCTCCAATGTCTGGCTTGATGGAAATGTAATTAGGGCGAGTCAGGAAGATGGAGCAGGACTCTGAGGAGTGGACAGTTCAATTCACAGACGTGCAACTCCAATAGGGAAATAAAAAGAGAATTCGGTGGTGATGGATTTGTTGTGATTTGATTTGAACCAGAAAGACAGATACACAGACAAATAAAGGAAGGAAGAAAGTAACAATTTGAAAGCCTAGTTGTCAGGGAAGAGGAGCTCGTCCTCAAACTCTGGTGGTTCAGACAGAAGTAGGTCCTGTAACCCACTACTTACGTCATCGAAGTCGCTCTCCTCTTCCTGCTGTGATTCACGTATTTTGTAATCCGGTGGTATAAAGTGCTGATTCATTTTGATCATGGTTAACCTCTCCACGCTTTTGGGCGAGAGACTGGTCCTTTTCAAAGTTACAATGGCACCAGCAGCACTGAAAACACGCTCAGAAGAGACACTTGTGATAGGGGAAGCCAGATACTTTATCGCCAGCCTGCTGAGCACTGTCCATTGGCTTCTTTTCCCATACCAATACACCAATGGGTTTCGATCCATGAAGACCTCTGTTGGGTCATCCAGATAGGCCTGGACCGTCCGCTCAATGCTCAGGGGTGCTCCGATGTGCTCGGCCTGTTTTGCCTTTGCATCAGCACTGGACTTACCATACCCCTGCCGTAGAAACCAATCAATTGCTGATTGTACTGTGGATGATCCTGTTCTTGCTGTTGTTGATGTTATTGGTAGTATTGGTGTCGGTGACTGCTGGGAGACAAACGCACTGCCCTCAGGCTCCGAAGTAGAACTTGACTCTGGATGCCCTGTAGTACTTGTTATGGCCTGGGGCGGGGGCCTGTAATTACCAGACGTTCATTTTCAAAGTCAATGGCTAGCTGAGCTATCAAAGTTTGGTACTTGGCAACATCCACTTCTGAAAAAGGAATTACTGCCTTACTGTTCAGAAATACTTTGTACCTTGGATCCAAAATTGTGGCAGTAATGTAATGTGGATCTGACACAATTTTATTTTGAATCCTTGTATTTTCAGATAAGCGAACGGCTAAGGAGTCCGCCAAATGATATGCGTCTTGTTTGTCATCCACACCTGCGTACGTTTCAGACACCTCCTTCAGCTGTTGCTCTAGCATGTGCAACAATGGGATAGCTTGGCCCATAGTACAGTCCTCCCTGCTGACTTCACGTGTGAAGATCTCAAAAGGAAGTAGCATCTCTGTCAGGCATTTAACGAGGTCCCATTGACCCATCTCAACGGTCATGCCTCTCACAGTAGGATCCCCTAATCTTTGCTTGACATAAGCATTGAGTGGTATGTACTGCTCAAACAGACGATCAAGCATGTAATAAGTTGAGTTCCAACGTGTTGGCACCTCCTGGATGAGTGCTTTGACTGGCATTTTATGCTCACGTTGAATGACCCTCAGCTGCTTCCGGGCTTTAAAAGAATGGCTGAAATGTGTGCATATTCTTCTGCAGGTGGCCAGTAAGTTGCTGACTTTGTGTTCATTTTTAGAAAGTCTTGAACAACAATGTTAATGCAGTGTGCCAAACACAGGATCCTGAAATAGCGACCATCTTTCATGGCCCTAACTACATTACTGCCATTGTCCGTGGCAACAAAACCAATGTTAAGCCCTCTTGGGTGCAGCCACTCAAAGACCTTGCTGTTAAACTCATCCAAAATGTTTGCAGCAGTATGAGATTTCTCCATGGCAAACATGGCTACAGTTGCATGTTTGCGAGTGGCATGAAAAATCTCAGCAGCGTCAACACCAGCAGATATCTGTTCTCTCACCCCCACAAAAGAGATCCAGTGTGCAGTGATGCACATGTAATCAGTGGCTTGGCAACTGGTCCACATGTCTGTTGTCAGGTGGATACTCTGAACAGCACTCTGCTTCAAGGCTTTTCCAAGCAATTCCAGCACGTCGTGATGTAGTGCTGGAACAGCAACTCTGGCAAAATAGTAGCGGCTGGGAACCTGCCATTTTGGCCAGATAGCTGTCACAAATTCCAGAAAACCCACCCCTTCAACAAAATAAAAAGGGAGAAGGTCCAGTGCTAACATTTTAGCCAGCTTCGCATTGTACAAACGTGCTATTGGGTGGTTGCGTTCGTACTGCCCCTCCCCCCTAAACATGCTGATAATGGTAGGCTGCATGGTTTTCCTTTCTCTTAGGCTCAACGACGCACTTTTGTTCATTGCGGTACTCCTTGCTGTCTCAGGCTGACTCATACTCTTGTGCCACTGAGATGTTGCTGAAGATGTGGGCGACGATAACACTGCACTGCTGGGGACAGGGCTACTTTGTGTACCACTACCAGAGAGAATGTCTCCCTGTCCTTCCTCTTCCACCATGATCGGATCTTCTACTCGTTTATCCCCACCAACACCAATGGTTGCAGTTTTTATGCCGCGAAGGTGGTCCTCCCAGTCGATCAAGTGGTGCTTTTTCAGATGGGTTATTTGGCCTCCGGTACCATAGTTTGTACCAAGCTTACCCCGACTAACAGAGGTATAACAAATGGAGCATATAGCAATGTTCTCCTCCTTTTCGCTAACCGTAAAGAAGCCCCAAACTGGGGAGCTTAACTTTTGCCTCCTACTGGAGGTGCCACTTCCACTGCCGGATGAACTGGAGGGTGTGGGTTGAATTTGACTCTGTGCTGTACCACTACCTACTTCTACTAAGGTGGTGGTTGTGCTGGATATAGGTCGCTGCCGGGCCTTTGCTAATGCAAATATGGAAGCTGTAGGTCGTGTTGGTGTTACCTGTGTTGGAGGGATGCGTGCTACATCCCTCGCAGCGATTTTGGATAGGGTAATAATGTTGGTCTCCATCTCCTCGGGGCCGGGAGTGATGTTCGTGATGACTGGCTCATCATCATCATCCTGCTGTTCTACATCGACCTCCATAAGTGTAAGGCTTTCTGGAACCTTCCTTTTCCCTAGCCTGGTCTTGGGACGTGTCTCCCTCTCAGAGTCAGTTTGTGGCTTCCAAGTGGCATCTAGATCATCAGAATGGGGCTTGGCGAAGAACTTGATGGACTAACCCTCCTTTTCGTTGCTGGGGATTTGGAAGACAATGGATCTTCTGAATGAGTGCCTTCCTCTTCTTCTACCTCTGCATGAGGCTTAATTTCCTGAACTGCCCCTACTTCGGGAGGAACAACAACTACTATTGTGGGCGGTGGTTGCGGCAGTTGTTGTTGACCACTTATCTGCTGTGTTTCCTCCTGCGTTGATTGGGTACTACTTTGAGATAGCGATAAGTTTATCTCAGGCTCAGCATCACTGGTTTCCACCATTAGGCTGGCTACCTCTTCCACACTCATGTGCTTGGGCCTGGGATGGTGGGTTGGGCCCACTGATGTGGAGGTGCTGCCCCCAGCTTGCCCCCGGACACCGCTGCTGCAGGCGTAATTTTTTGTTTCCCAAAAAAGGTATTGGGCGGCACACCAGACTTAAGTGTCACTTCCTTCTTCTGTTCCTTCTTCTCAATAGCAACTTTCTTGGTACTGGAGGACCTGGTACCTGCTTTCTTTGGGCCCATCTTCTTCAGATGTCAGCAGCACTCAGTTGCACAAGTTGCAGAGATGTCTGGTCAGGTCACACGTCACGTCGTGTACAGCAGCAGGACGTCTGTCTGGCAGTACAACGGGCAATGATGACACACCTCCTCCTCAGTCTTTTGTGCACCTAAAAGCCAAAAAGCCAGAAGAACATCAGTCAAACGATAGCACAAATCAAACTAATATAATATATAACTTAGTGTGTGGTTGTCTCAATTATAAAATTTTAGTAACTCAGTGAACAACAACAGTGTAGCCATTTATGAGACTTTGACAACAAGGCCAGGGCTTTCCTGGTGTACTGTGTACACTAAGGAAGAATAAGAATAGCAAAGAAAAAAACAAAAATGTAGTGGAGCCTGTTAGGCCTAAATTTGTGCATCACGTGGGATGGATGCAGCATCAGGGAGCTGCAGCTGGCAATGGGGATGGATTTGGAAGCAGTAAGACAAGAGGAACAATGGAAAGACACGCAGGCCTATGTGGCAAAAACAGCACACTACTAACTACCACCACAAAATGGCCCCCAGCCACATGGTCACTCACAGGCACAAGGCACGGCAAACAATGAACTCAAGCAGGCCTATATGGCCAGACAAAGGATGCCTGATAAACAACACACACAGCTTTAATGCAAAAACTAAAATCCACATGGCTAAAAACTGATTGGAAAGTTACACAACAACCACAACAACAACACATACACACGCAAAAAAGGCATTTATTTAACACACCAAAAAAGTGAATTAGACCCCCCAAAAAAACCACATTTTGCAATTCAATCCAATGCCATCCATGCCCTAAATGATGTTTAAATTCAACAGACAACACAGAAACAGTTTTTATGCACCCATGATGACTACCTCTGGGCCTACTGGCAGACTAGGCCGCAAGCTTGGAGGCCTATGGCAAAAGCACAGTGGCTGGTCCCACAAAATGGCCGCCACCACATGGCCAGGCCACCCACAACAACAAGAAAAGGAAGACAAGACAGACAATGCGGGCCTATGGCAAAAGCACAATGCCTGGCTTCACAAAATGGCCGCCACCCACATGGCCAGGCCACCCACAATAACAAGAAAGTGAAGACAAAGGACAGGACCAGGAAGTTGGAGACTCTGGGGAACTTCCTTCCTCTTTAATAGAATTGTAAAAAAAAAGAAAAATGACTCCTTGCTCACAAAACTACACCTAAATGACAACCTGAGGAGTTTTTTGAGCAAAATGAACAAAATCATCATTTTCGAGAAGGTTTTATGCTGCTCGAGAGATATTCTTCGCCAGATTGTACATTCTGCGTGTTCGGCATTGCGATCTTCACAAAAAGTCGTTATCGCGCGCGCGAAAACGCATATTGAGCGCGCGAAGAAGAAAAAAAGTGTAAGTCCGCGTTGTCGTGCAGTGCGGAGTTGCCAAAAGTCCACGAGCTGAACGCCCAGGGTTACCTACTGGCTGAAAAGGCCTATTTATTTAACACACACCAAAAAACTGAAATACCACCCCAAAAACCACATTTTGCAATTCAATCCAATGCCATCCATGCCATAAATGATGTTAAAATTCAACAGACAACACAGAAACAGTTTTTATGCACCCATGATGACTATCTCTGGGCCTACTGGCAGACTAGGCCACAAGCTTAAGCCTATGGCAAAAGCAAGCACACTGCCTTGCTCCACAAAATGGCCGCCACCCACATGGCCAGGCCACCCACAATAACAAGAAAGTGAAGACAGACAATGAATGCAGGCCTATGGCAAAAGCACACTGCCTGGATGGCTCCACAAAATGGCCGCTAGCCACCCACAACAAAAAGAAATGTTAGACAGACAATGCAAGCCTATGGCAAAAGCACACTGCCTGCCTTCCCAAAATGGCCATCACCCACATGGCCAGGCCACAACAACAACAAGCATAAGCCAAGGGGAACAAAGAAAAGACATGCAGGCCTATATGGAAAAAGCAGCACACTACTAAACTACCACCACAAAATGGCCCCAAGCCACATGGTCTCTCACAGTCACAACAGGCCATGGAAAACAATGAACTCAAGCAGGCCTATATATGACGAGACAAAGGAGGCCTGCTAAACAACACAGCTTTAATACAAAAATGCAAAAACGAAAATCCACAGGGCTACGAAAGGTTGGAAAGTTACACAACAAGCACACACACACATCCAACAAAGGTATTTATTTATTAACACACACCCAAAAAGTGAAATACACCCCAAAACCACATTTAGCAATTCAATCCAATGCCATCCATGCCCTACATGATGTTTAAATTCAACAGACACCACAGAAACATGCACCCATGGGTACCTCTGGGCCTACTGGCTGAAATTTCAATCAAAGAAAAACAACTATGCCCCTACTGAAACTACAGGCCACCCAGGCCACAACAATAAATTTTAAAAACGATGAAAATCCCCAAAAAATGTAGGTACAAACAAGCCCCAATCAAACAAACAAGTACACCAATTCTCCAACTTACTTGTAAAATCTCAAATCCAAAAGTCCTCAAATCCAATCCAATGATATGATGCAGCAGACAGACACAAAAAGTGATCCTTCCAGCTCCAAATCCAAATGAAAGTGAACAGCACATGGGCAAAGCACTGGGAGGAGCCTGCTGGACAGGAACAGGAAGTTGGAGACTCAGGGGCACTTCCTTCCTCTTGAGAAAAAAAGTAAAAAAAGAAAAAGGACTCCTTGCACAAAAAACTACAGCCAAATCACAATCTGGGGAGTTTTTTTTTAGCAAAATAATCATTTTCGAGAAGGTTTTATGATGCTTGAGAGATATTCTTCGCCAGATTGTAGTTTCTGCGTGTTCAGGATCGCGATCTTACCAACACTGCCGCCGGAAGTCAGATCGCGCGTCCGAATGACGTGTTCGCATTCGCACACTCTTGCGGGATCGTGCGGCCGGATTCCAAATCTCGTGGCGCCCGCGAACAGATAGGAAATCGCGTCGGCGAACGCAGAATCACGGTAAGTCGTTACCGCGCGCGCGAGAACGCATATTGAGCGCGCAAAGAAGAAAAACAGCTATGCTACATTGCAAATTGCGTAGTACTCGGTAACTTTGCATTCTACGCGAATCGCGAAGTTACCGAAACTACGCAAACTACGCGAGCGTAGCGTAGTTCACCGCCCAGGGTTAATAGTAAGTAGGGGTACCGGAGGGCATTTAAGCAAGAACCGGGCGAGGGTTACTTTGGCCCGCTCAAACGCCCGACACAACTTTGGAGCATATTTTAATCACGGATAACGACCCGGGAGACTCACCAACCGGGGTCCCTCATTTATCTATAATCATGGATTTGGGCTGAAAAACGGGGGCCATACCTAACATTTCAGAACAGGCTCTCATATCGCTAAGTTATTGACCTGTTTAATATCCTTAATATCTTTTATTTTCTACAAATGCAGAGTGTGACTACAGGGAGCCGTCCTCGCTCCCCCGCCAGTGCAAGTAATAAGCTCAATGAAACTCGGTAAGATTTTCCGAGCACATGGTTGTAGATTGTTACTGAGTCATGATGACCCTGAATTGTTTTACTTGTTTTTATTCATAATGCGACACTGTTACGCTTACACGGGACAAATGGTCCTGCATACCGGAGGTGCCCATTATGTATCACAGCACCTACCGGGTCGCATAATTAGGTTTAGAGGGACGAGACCACGTGTTGCTCTTTCTCTTATATGTTTTTTTACTACACTCACCACACAAGGGCACTGTATAATGTGTGTTGACGTATGTAACTTTCTCATTGTTTGCAGGTAAATCTCTGGGAGTAAGTTAACAAATCTTTTTTTGACGTGAGCATTCACTCAGACCGTGACTTCGCTCCTCCACAAGGTAGGAACTAGGGAGAGTACTCTAGGGATCTAGCTTTATCGTCCTGATGAAAGCCGGGGACAACGCATTAGCCGGCTGAAACATGTCGACAGTTTGCAGATTGGAGGGGTAGTGGGTTCATTATAGCCCAACATACCACCATCCATTGGTTTTTCAAAACCTTTTAATTCTAACTAGAGAGTCCACTAATAAAGGATAGTTTAGACATCACTGTGTTAGTTTTAATCACCTGCTCTGCACTTATCCTTTTTTGATCCCACATAGTTTTTCTTTATGTTTGTCTTGTCTCCCCCTCCGTCATTGGCTTGCGCGGAGGTGTGTTAACAGCCCTATGATGAAGCATGCGACAGATTTCTGTGGGTGAGGGCAGTTTTAACAACACGTGGGTCTTGTCTACCTAACTCTGTTCCAGAGCGACATGTTTTGCATAGCCCCATTTCTTTGTCAGCAGACCCCATACCTTAGCCTATAGATGGTAGATCTACATCATAGGTGCTGTCTCGCTCTTCTCCCTGGAAAAGTCCCTCTCCAAGTGTGTGTCACCTATTCGTGTATCTGACTGAAAACCAAAGTACTTTCTCCAAACAACAGCTGCATCAGTATGTTTTGTCTAAGGGCTAAGGCCTGGCCAGAACAAAATAACAAGGGGCACTGTTGTTCGACCTTGCACATAATGTTCAGTCAAAATCCCAGAAACATGCAGAGAGTGAACACAGCGATGAGTTCTCATGTGAAGCAGTCATTAAACTTATTGCAAAAATAAAGACGTGTAGTAACGTGCACAAAAGCAGCAGGCAAGCTGCAGCGTTCTCATGCTAAGTTAGTGAAGACGACAATGTCCCTATGGGCCACGTGACAGCCACGCAAAGCCACTATGCGTGGCTTTGAATAGCCTCATAAATATGGAGTAAGGGAGCACAGCGAAAATCACAGTGTTGCCTTACTCTGCTTCCAGGAGGCGTTCCATGGGCGTTGCAGTGGGTATTTCCCACAAAACACCCATGAATTTTGACACTTTCCTACATTTACAAGTGCATGTCAACCTGGGGAAGCGCCAACAGCTCATGCTTCCCGAAGTGAGGTGTAATGAGGAGAAATAACTTTATTTCTACTCTCCTGACTTGCTGCGCTGCCCTACCCTAAATCCCCATAAATGAGGGCCTATGAGCTCAATGTCAAGAATAGAAAACAACATTTAAAGGGAACACTCCTTTCCTTGCAGCAAAATATTCCACTTGGTAATACTTACATCTAACACTGATATCATACCACAAGGGCATCCAACATCGGTTTAGGAGGGCCTAGTGTATTTCAGATTTTAGGATACCCCCATAAGCTTTATGTACATATGTTGAATATAAATAGATAATATTACAAAGTGAATTGTTATCCTGCAAACTTGTCATATATCTGGCCCTTGGCTACTCATATTATCCAAAAAGTACCTCAATGACTTAATGCCATAGGACGAGGGAGTAACAAAAGAACGTTTTTAACATAAAGACAGAATTTGAAAAACCTGTAGTTAGATGTTCAACAATGTGTTGCCTCTAGCCTGCACTGGTTTGTTTACTGAATGTTAGAAAACAACAAAAGAGTGACAACCAATTCCGAAGAAAAGGTACTTGATCTTAAAGAAACTGTGCAAGGAAAAGACTTTATTTCTTAAAAGAACCCTCACTCACCAACCTAGTTGGTGACATGCTTCATCATTGGGTTCCCACCAGGGAGACCGAATGTCTCCCTAGTGTGCTTCGACGCCTGAATTACAGTGGAGCAGGATATTGTTGTGCAAGGGTGACAGTGCTAGGGGTAGTGCTATTTAAAAGAATGAAGGTTTTGCCAGAAATCAATTTTAATAGTGGCAAAATCCCCAATCGTTAAAATGAAAGTGAAGCGGACATACGCTGGTTGATTAGGTGCACCAGCCCATCCGATTTAACTAGCTATGTGTAAAAATGTGGTCGACATGTTTCAGCTTATTAATGGCAAGTTAGCTAAGCTTTCTTCAGGACCATAACTCCCCAGCGGTATACGCACACTAAGGCGTACCCTAACCAGGGGAATTAGTGTGTACAGTAAAACTCACGGTTTTACCGCTGGGGGATCTGGGATTTCCAAGAGGCCCCTTTTATTCTGGAAGAGAAAACAAAGAAGAAAACGACACAGGACATACATTAAAGCACATTTTGCTAGAAAACATTGGTCTCTGGTTGTCGGATAAGTTTGTGATATATTTTCCTTGACAGTCACGTATGATTCATCAAACGGTGCTCCACCAGTGGACCTATGACACCAGTCAGTAAGCATATAGCCACTCTATTAGCAATTGTGCGTCAGTGGCCCATACTGTAAACTCACACCCATGTCTTATTTGTGTGCTAAGGGCATGTGTGTGCTTAGTACAGAAACATGCACTATATTTTTAGTGCTTTCAAAAATTAGTGAAACAAAATGGCTCAGAATGGACTCAACCAATCGTAATATACCTTCTTAATAAAATTGACAGCGCTGTGTATAACCATTACAGCGATGCCTTATTTGTGTACTAAAGATAAAAGTACACACAAAAACCGAAGCATGGAAAACTTAAGGCTCATGTGAAGTACAGAGTGGCTTCACGTCATGAGTCCACGGCGGGGATTTTTGCCACAGAAACTCTGTAAGAAATCAAGAAATACAGTCGAGATCAGCACCAAATCTACTCGGGATACTTTAGCTCTTCAGCCCCTCAAGTTATATACTTACTTCCGATTTAGAGTTGTCCCTCTCACGACCTATCCATGCGATCACCATGGCCCGAATGTTGCCGCGGAATCTCTGTTGCATGTACATGTTTTGGTGTGTAAGTGATTAGCAAGTCAGGGGATGAGGTATGTTACCTGACACTAATTTCCCTACCAGACGCGGTCTAGTGTTCTGAAGTGCCGACCTCCTGATCCATCACGTTTCACGTCAAAAAACGTGAACCACGTGATGCTTAGCCGGCATTTGTACACTCTACCCGATGCGGTCTAGTGTTCTGAGATACCGACTTCCTGATTCATCACGTTTCACGCCTACAAACATGAACCACGTGATGTTTAGCCGGCATTTGTACATGCAACAGCGATTCCGCGGCAACATTTGGGCCACGGTGATCGCATGGATAGGTCGTGAGAGGGACAACTCTAAATCGGAAGTAAGTGTATAACTTGAGGGGCTCAAGAGCTAAAGTGTCCCGAGTAGAGTTGGTGCTGATCTCGACTGTATTTCTTGATTTCTTACAGAGTTTCTGTGGCAAAAAATCCCCCGCCGTGGACTCATGACATGAAGCCACTCTGTACTTCACGTGAGCCTTAAGTGTTCCATGCTTCGGTTTTTGTGTGTACTTTTTATCTTTAGTACACAAATAAGGCATCGCTGTAATGGTTATACACAGCGCTGTCAATTTTATTAAGAAGGTATATTACGATTGGTTGAGTCCATTCTGAGCCATTTTGTTTCACTAATTTTTTGAAAGCACTAAAAATATAGTGCATGTTTCTGTACTAAGCACACACATGCCCTTAGCACACAAATAAGACATGGGTGTGAGTTTACAGTATGGGCCACTGACGCACAATTGCTAATAAAGTGGCTATATGCTTACTGACTGGTGTCATAGGTCCACTGGTGGAGCACCGTTTGATGAATCATACGTGACTGTCAAGGAAAATATATCACAAACTTATCCGACAACCAGAGACCAATGTTTTCTAGCAAAATGTGCTTTAATGTATGTCCTGTGTCGTTTTCTTCTTTTTGTTTTCTCTTCCAGAATAAAAGGGGCCTCTTGGAAATCCCAGATCCCCAGCGGTAAAACCGTGAGTTTTACTGTACACACTAATTCCCCTGGTTAGGGTACGCCTTAGTGTACGTATACCGCCGGGGAGTTATGGTCCTGAAGAAAGCTTAGCTAACTTGCCATTAATAATCTGAAACATGTCGACCACATTTTTACACATAGCTAGTTAAATCGGATGGGCTGGTGCACCTAATCAACCAGCGTATGTCCGCTTCACTTTCATTTTAACGATTGGGGATTTTGCCACTATTAGAATTGATTTCTGGCAAAACCTTCATTCTTTTAAATAGCACTACCCCTAGCACTGTCACCCTTGCACAACAATATCCTGCTCCACTGTAATTCAGGCGTCGAAGCACACTAGGGAGACATTCGGTCTCCCTGGTGGGAACCCAATGATGAAGCATGTCACCAACTAGGTTGGTGAGTGAGGGTTCTTTTAAGAAATAAAGTCTTTTCCTTGCACAGTTTCTTTAAGATTAAGTACCTTTTCTTCGGAATTGGTTGTCACTCTTTTGTTGTTTTCTAATATTATTATTCAGGGGAAGAAGAGTGGCTACTCCTCCCTCCCTCTCTTGTTGATTGATATAGATTTTGCAGCGCACAGCTGCGAGAGAAACGTCATTTTGGCTCCTTTCTCCACGTTCAATTTTTCCTCACCGACAGCATGGAAAACTTAGGTTTCTCCTACTCCAAGGAAGAGGTAGACGCCCTGTTGGGCGACCCTTCACTATTCTCTGATCCCTCAATTGCACAAACCATCTCACAGACATCGGAGTGGGATAAACTCACAGAACAAAAAAGAAGCCGTATCCGCACCATCTTGCACGGCACAATACTCACGGAGTACCTAAGGAACAACATTGCACCTAGGGGACTCCTGGTGACTAATGCCCCACGCATTTTTCTTGATGATGCATTGTTCAGAAAGGAATGGGCCCAGATCGCATGGCATTGTACCCGCGACTGGCTAGTACTAATAATAAAAACAGCCCTTCGTCTATCGGAAGCACTGCTGGTGGAAATCCAGCTTACGGAGACCCACTTTAGGACCACACTAACTGGGTATAAAAAGCGATTAGACGAACTTAATAAAGAAATAAATGAGTATAAAGATACTCTAACAAAAACGAAAGCACTAAAGTTCCAAAAAGATCTGAAACGGTGGTCCTACATTAATACCTATCCCTACGCCAACCCCGATTACATTCCTCCAGTCAAAAATGATTTCAGTACAGATGGCTCCAGTGACGAGTGTTCCAGTACAAGTGGATCCAGCGGGGACAGTTTTAGACCCAGACAGCGAGGGAGAGGTAGAAATAGACGACAACAATATCAACAACCATGGCAATCTTTCCCACAAATGGGGGGAGGTGGCTATCAAAATCCTTTTCATCCCCCACAGTTCCAACAAATGATGGGTTGGAATCCTGCATTTATTCCTCACCCTCACTTCCAACAGAACATGTACCGCCCCCCTTTTTTAGAGAGGGGCCGCAGAGGATGCGGCAAAAGAAGAGGGTCCAACCAGGTCCACTGGGAACAAGAAGAAGCAGCGAGCAGCAATGTACGAAGCAGAGCGCAGGAACAGCGGGCGGGCCCAAGTCATCAGTAAGTCTAATCACCAACCTTTCCTCACACACCCTGACCAATGATGAAAAAACTGTCCTAGAGAAGGGTTAGGCTTTATACCTACTGTACGCCTAGACCGAATCAAACTCCATTGCGAATTATCTGAATTCTTCAGAAAGTTAAAACTAAAAAGCTTTTTTGAGAAACAAAACACGGAAGAGACCCAAGCCTCAAAAAGTGATACAGGGCTAAAATTGAAATCAACCTTTATCCCCCCTTTCCACACAGTACCTCCTGAAATTATAGCCTTTGAGCAGGCTGTTTTCAATGACATGGAATTATTTGAAGAACCCACTGTCTTCAAGAACATGAAGGCCTCTGAGTTTCAAGCTCTCCAAAGACTCAAGTCTAATACAAACATAGTCATCAAAGCCGCTGACAAGGGCGGGGGCATTGTGATTCAGGATTCAGAAGCCTATGATACTGAATGCAGACGCCTCCTGAATGATCAGTCCAATTACACGCGACTGACTACTGATCCCTCATCTCAGCTCCGGAACACCATCCTGGAATTAGTGAGTGATGCGGAAGCCAGTGATTACATCACCAAACATGAGGCGGATTTCCTTACGACCACTAAGGGCATTGTACCGTATTTTTATACTTTGCCGAAGACGCACAAAACAAATTGCCACCTCCTGGGCGTCCTATCGTGTCAGGCATTGGTTCTCATTTAGAGCCACTGTCCAGATACTGTGACTTCTTTTTGAAACCCCTCATTCAGGCAACCAGTACCTATATCAAGGATACCAAAAGCCTTCTTTCCGTACTACAGGAAATTGAAATTCCCAATGTATCATCCTTTTTGGTATCTCTCGATATCGAGAGCCTTTACACCTGTATTCCCCAGGACGACACCATTAGGGTCATAAAGGAAACATTGGAGACAGCACCATGGGACTTTAGAACTCCCAAGGAATTTGTGGTGGCTTGCGCCACTCTTGCACTTAAAAGGAATTTTTTTGAGTACAGAGGTGAACTCTACCTACATTCAACGGGCACTTCGATGGGCAGCACATTTGTCCCGAGTGTTGCCGGGCTGTATGTGCATAACTTTGAGCGCAAGTACATCCTTTCGGCACTTAACCCTTATGCTCCCTATGTAACCTTTTGGCAAAGGTACATAGATGACGTTCTGGTCATCTGGGATGGGACTGAGGACACCCTTTTGGATTTTTTTGGTTGGATAAACACATGTGATCCTAACCTTCGGTTCACTCACTCTTATAGTAGAGATGAGCTGGTCTTTTTGGATGTCACCATCAAAAAAGTGGGGAATCACTTACACACCAAAACTTTCCATAAACCTACAGCTAAGAACAATTTGTTGCATTTCTCCAGTTTTCATCCTCGCCCGCTGCGGGAGAATCTCCCCTTTGGACAATATTTACGTCTACGACGTAATTGCAGTGAATTGACAGACTTTAAGTCACAGTCATGGGATCTGACAAATAAACTGCAAAAACGTGGGTATCCTGACAAAATACTCACAAGAGTTGTAAAAGAGCTCGGAACCAGAATAGAGAAGCTCTCCTGGAAGATTTTCCCAAAACTATTACAGAAGAGGTACCACTCACTTGCGTAACAACGTACAACACTGCATCCAACGCAGTGAGTCGGTCCATTAACAAACACTGGAAGATTCTGGAAAGCAATAACCACAAATGGAAAAAACCTCTCTTCTCATACAAACGGGCCAGGAGCATAAAGGACTCTTTAGTACACACTTGCCCGAAGAACTTTGAGAGGGATGAGAATCAAACTGTCCTAAATGCTTGAGGCCTTCCCCCGATACTAGGACATTATCCCTGTGGGGGGTGCAGTGTTTGCCATTTAACCACCGCCACCAAAGTCTTAATGCTGGAACCAGGGAGAGAATGGGTGCAGCGCACCCATACGAATTGTAATTCCACCAATGTGGTATATTTAATAACCTGCCCGTGCGAACTCAGGTACGTGGGCATGACAACACGTAAGATCAAACAACGTATCTGTGAGCATCGCAGTAACATCAGGTGCCACAAGAATACCACAAAACTGACTGACCATTTTTGGGAATTTAACCATACCACAAATGACCTTAGGTGGACTGTTATTGAACAACCTAAACTGAACCCCAACGCCCAGCAAGAGCTTTTCGAAAAAGAACAGCGGTGGATTTACCGTTTATCTACCCACCGCAAGGGTTTAAATGATAATATTCCATGGGGCTCAGTGCTTAGAAGATAATGTTCTTTTCTGAACAGTGCATAGGTTGGACCACCTATTTAGCAAGTCAGGGTATGAGGTATGTTACCTGACACTAATTTCCCTACCAGACGCGGTCTAGTGTTCTGAAGTGCCGACCTCCTGATCCATCACGTTTCACGTCAAAAAACGTGAACCACGTGATGCTTAGCCGGCATTTGTACACTCTACCAGATGCGGTCTAGTGTTCTGAGATACCGACTTCCTGATTCATCACGTTTCACGCCTACAAACATGAACCACGTGATGTTTAGCCGGCATTTGTACATGCAACAGCGATTCCGCGGCAACATTCGGGCCACGGTGATCGAATGGATAGGTCGTGAGAGGGACAACTCTAAATCGGAAGTAAGTGTATAACTTGAGGGGCTGAAGAGCTAAAGTGTCCCGAGTAGAGTTGGTGCTGATCTCAACTGTATTTCTTGATTTCTTACAGAGTTTCTGTGGCAAAAAATCCCCCGCCGTGGACTCATGACGTGAAGCCACTCTGTACTTCACGTGTGCCTTAAGTTTTCTATGCTTCGGTTTTTGTGTGTACTTTTTATCTTTAGTACACAAATAAGGCATCGCTGTAATGGTTATACACAGCGCTGTCAATTTTATTAAGAAGGTATATTACGATTGGTTGAGTCCATTCTGAGCCATTTTGTTTCACTAATTTTTTGAAAGCACTAAAAATATAGTGCATGTTTCTGTACTAAGCACACACATGCCCTTAGCACACAAATAAGACATGGGTGTGAGTTTACAGTATGGGCCACTGACGCACAATTGCTAATAGAGTGGCTATATGCTTACTGACTGGTGTCATAGGTCCACTGGTGGAGCACCGTTTGATGAATCATACGTGACTGTCAAGGAAAATATATCACAAACTTATCCGACAACCAGAGACCAATGTTTTGTAGCAAAATGTGCTTTAATGTATGCCCTGTGTCATTTTCTTCTTTTTGTTTTCTCTTCCAGAATAAAAGGGGCCTCTTGGAAATCCCAGATCCCCCAGCGGTAAAACCGTGAGTTTTACTGTACACACTAATTCCCCTGGTTAGGGTACGCCTTAGTGTGCGTATACCGCCGGGGAGTTATGGTCCTGAAGAAAGCTTAGCTAACTTGCCATTAATAAGCTGAAACATGTCGACCACATTTTTACACATAGCTAGTTAAATCGGATGGGCTGGTGCACCTAATCAACCTGCGTACGTCCGCTTCACTTTCATTTTAACGATTGGGGATTTTGCCACTATTAAAATTGATTTCTGGCAAAACCTTCATTCTTTTAAATAGCACTACCCCTAGCACTGTCACCCTTGCACAACAATATCCTGCTCCGCTGTAATTCAGGCGTCGAAGCACACTAGGGAGATATTCGGTCTCCCTGGTGGGAACCCAATGATGAAGCATGTCACCAACTAGTTTGGTGAGTGAGGGTTCTTTTAAGAAATAAAGTCTTTTCCTTGCACAGTTTCTTTAAGATCAAGTACCTTTTCTTCGGAATTGGTTGTCACTCTTTTGTTGTTTTCTAATATTATTATTCAGGGGAAGAAGAGTGGCTACTCCTCCCTCTCTTGTTGATTGATATATATATTGTTTACTGAATGATCAAACATGCATTCAAACTGCTTATACTGTAAATGCATTCAGGCATATTTGCAAGATGTGCATGATGACTGGATAGAAAGTATTAAATTAAGGATGGCTGGTAGGTTCCGTCCTCCAGCCAACCCGAAAAGGAGAGTGTGCTGCCCGATAACAGTGAGGTAAAAGTGTCATTAGTAAATGACAAGTAACTTAAACAATATAAGAGGCAAATTTTCTAATCTCCCACATCCTTTATTGTTTGGACCACAAATCATTCATAAAAGGCAAAGGAACTGATACCTAAACACAAATATGTTAAAATACACCCCCACCCTGTCATGTGTCCCTACAGTAACAGCTGACAACAGTTCAGTGGGTTAACACTTTCATTAACATAAAACCATTACAATATATTATTTGCACGTCAAATAGCCAAGACCTACAGGCTTTGCCAATGCATGCTACCAAATATCTAGAGAATGTGTAATGTTTTACAAAGCAACCCAACGAAAACAAGCACCCGCTAAGAGATTCATAACGAAAGTAAAAGAACAGACACAGAAAGGAAAATATTAATTGTAAGCAAAATACAATAAGCACGAAATAATGTGTACGAAGCACAATACTACCTACAGACAAAGCTCGCACGCACCTGCACATCTCATAAGTACACCGATACCATTATGAAACTATTGTACACGCCGAATATGACTAAACGGATCACTAACTCGTCACATTATCATAAGTTTTCATCCAGGTACTTCCAGGCCTGGGGAAAGGAGATGAAGTGAGCTATTTCAGGGAAATAAAGGTAAGAGGCCGCCAGGTTTTACCCATGAGTGGCAAGAGAAAAGATCCTGCTGCATTGTAGGGCAACATTTAAGCCCCATTTTTGAAACACTTCACCAGCTGGAAACATATATAACCTCTATTAGGTAATCTATCAGAGTCGCGCCCACCCACTGAAGGCACATGACATGTTGCTAGCCTACCTCATTCACCGTAAAATGACAATCAGATGATGCCCAGCAATCGTAGGCAATCACAGATTAGCCTGCCAGGGGCAATGTCACATCAACGTTGGCATGCAGCAGTCAGGCAGTTAAGGCAACCACTGTTATAGCAGTGATTTGTGCATTCAGCAGGGGAGGGTGAGATCTATCTAGGAACCTGGGGTGGTAGAAAGGTGGGCAATTGTTGCAGCAGAGACAGAGCAGTGCAAGTCAATCAGAAAGTCGATGCTCTTGATTATTGAATGTTGTTGATAGCCTGCCCACGGTGCAGGGAAGTTCACTTCAATGGTGTACTGGGTGAAAAGGGCAGACACACCAACAAACTTTAGAGTACTCCTTACTATCATTATCCAGGGGGTACGCTGCCTGATAAATGGACATACTAAACTCGACCCCGGTCCCCCCGACATCGCCTTCCTCACAGAAACCTGGATGAACTTCACCTCTGCCCCGGACATCGCCACTGCCATTCCGGACGGCTACAAGATCACTCACACAGACCGCATCAACAAACCGAGTTGCGGCATCGCCATCGTGCACAAAAGCACCCTCCGCCTCACCACCCACTCAGACGATCACTTGACCAACATGGAGCACCTCCACTTCCAGGTTCAGACCAACCCTAACACCATCCTCATCTACAGACCTTCCGGACCCTGTTCACCCTTCAGCGACTCTATTCTCGACTTCATCGCACCCCACACTCTCGCCTCCTCTGACTACATCCTCCTCGGCGACCTCAACTTTCATCTGGACATCCCCAACAACAAGAACACATCGCATCTGCTGGAAAATGTTGCCGCCATCAGACTCAGACAACGGGTCACCTCTCCAATACACTCAGCAGAACACACGCTTGACCCTGTCTTCTCCTCCAGCGATAACATCTCCTTCAGCCAAACCTCCGAGCTCTGTTGGATCGCCCTCCACTGTGTCCGCTTCTCCTTCACCAAACCCACCGTACACCACCACGCCCACCGCTACCCTCGCAGAAGCTGGAACAAGGTCACTGAAGAACAGCTCACCACCTCCCACAGCAACACCCCACCTCTGACTTCTGCAGATGCTAATACCTCTGCTCGCAATCTCCACCAATGGACCTCCAATTGTGCCGATGCACTGGCTCCTATCAAGAAAGCGGCAGGCAAACCAAGAGATGGAGGAGCAGCAACATTGTGGAAGACCGCTCAGCCTTCAAAACCGCTGTCACCACACATCACCACCTTATCAGAACAATAAAGAAAGAGGCCCTACAAGAAAGGATCAACGCCAATGTGCACAATAGCAAGGAAAGTTTCGGCGTGGAAAGAAGATTTTGCAAAACCCAGCACAGGGACAGCAGACATCCCACCCTCTCAAGACCTCTGCAACAACCTCAGCACCTTCTTCCACCGCAAGATTAAGGAGATCTATGATAGCTGCAACGACCTCGATAACCAAGACCCTCTCACCCCACTTGCAACCACCGCAACCAACAACACCAGACCCAAGAAGACCCTGATCTGTTGGTCTCCCCTCACCACCTCACCACTGATGACACGCTCAAGATCATGAAGAGCATCCTCTCAGGATTACCCTCAGACTCCTCCCCACACCACATTTTCAACAAAGCCAGCACCTCCATCACCCCCGAACTCTGCCGCACCATCAACTGCTCCATCAACTCCGCCACATTCCTGAAAAGCTGGAAACACGCAGAGATCAACCCCGTGCTAAAAAAAACTCTCTCCCAACCTGAAGGACCTCAAGAACTTCAGACCCATCTCTCTGCTCCCCTTTCCAGCCAAGGTCATTGAGAAGGCAATCAATGCCCAACTTTCTGAGTTCATGGAGGCAAACCACATCCAGAACAGCTCTCAATTCGGCTTCCGAACCAATCACAGTAGGAGACCGCCCTCCTCGCCTCCAAAGACGACGTCCGCACCCTTCTCAACCAATGCAAAACTGCAGCCCTCATCCTCCTGGACCTCTCGGCTGCCTTCGACACCGTCTCCCACCGCACCCTATGTACAAGACTCCACAATGCCGGCATCTGCGAAAATGCCCTGGAATGGATCCGATCCTTTCTCACTGGCCGAACACAGAAAGTCAGGCTACCACCGTTCCACTCAGAACCCACAGAAATCAGCTGCAGAGTGCCTCAGGGCTCCTCCCTGATCCCCACTCTCTCAAAATGTACATGACCCCGCTCGCAGCCTTCGTCAGGAAGCATGGGCTCAACATCATCTCCTACGCCGACGACACCCAGCTGATCCTCTCCCGCACCAATGAACCCACAGTCGCCAAGAGCAACTTCCATGACAGGATGAAGGCTGTCGCCACCTGGATGAAGGACAGCTGCCTCAAGCTAACCTCAGAGAAGACAGAACTCCTCATTTTGGGCACCACCCCTCCGATTAGGATGACTCCTGGTGGCCTGCAGATCTTGGGCCTCCCCCCACACCCACACACCACGCAAGAAATATCAGCATCATCTTGGACTCCTCGCTCACCATGAACCACTAGATCAACGCTGTCTCATCATCCTGCTTCCACATGCTATGCCTGCTCCAAAAGATCTTCAAGTGAATCCCCACCGAGTCCAGGAAGACAGTAACCCATGCACTCATCAGCAGCAGACTCCACTACAGCAACGCACTCTATGCCGGCATCACCCAGAAACTCCTCAAGAAACTGCAAAGCATCCAGAATGCCTCCGCCAGACTTATCCTCAACATCCCCCAAGGCAGTCACATCAGCAGCCACCTGAGAGACCTTCACTGGCTCTCAGTCAACAAAAGAATCACTTCAAGCTCCTCACACATGCCTACAAAGCGCTACATGACACGAGGCCTGCTATGCTATGTTATTTTAATTTATTACGCGCTCGAATCACCCCCAAAGGGGTATCTCAGCGTGGGGGCCAAGACAACGGGTGTAAGTCAAAAGAAACCGCACACATAAAAAAGGTAGGTCTTAAGTGCTTTCCTAAAGTACGAGTGGTTTACACAGATGGGTTTATGAAGTGGCAGTTTGTTCCAAAAATGAGGAGGAAGGAAAGAGAATGATCTGCAGTCTGACCTGTCCTTTCTAAGCCTAGGGACGTGCCCCTCCATACCTCAACCACCACCACGCACCCACCAGAGACCTCCTCTCCACTCAACTGTCCCTGGCTATCCCAAGTATCAGCAAGTCCACTGACAGAGGAAGATCCTTCTCCTACCTCTCAGCAAAGAACTGGAATACCCTGCCTCTCCCTCTAAAGCAATCACCGTCACTGTCCCAATTCAGAAAGGACCTCAAGACCTGGCTCTTCGACTGAACCACAGTGCCTTGGGACAGATCTGCAGCCCCCCAGCTCTTTGAAACCCTTACGGGTGACAAGTCACACTTTACAAGCCACTTAATTGATTGATTGAAACATCTTCCCTGCTGTTTGTGCCAAAATGATGCTGATGCACCACAAAGCATCTCACAAAACAATCACGATGGGATCCTTCTTTGGCACCAATCTTGAAGTCTATGGAAGAGGCAGTGATCCGCATCCGCAAATGGCCTCTATCTGGGTCAGCCAGAGTACCTGATTAAACGCCTGCAGATAGTGCAAAATGCGGCTGCGAGACTAATTAGGCGAGTGCCGTTTCGCGAGCATGTCTCTCCGCATTTAAAAGCATTACACTGGCTTCCAGTGAGGAAAAGAATCAAATTCAAGGCCTTGACTCTGGCGTTCCGTGCTATGCATGGTAACTGCCCCATCTACTTGAAACACAGACTACGTGGTTACCAACAATCCAGAACCTTGAGGTCCAATTCCCAAAATCTACTGTGTATCCCCCGTTTTAAAAAGGCACGTATGGGTGGCAGATCTTTTATGCTCGGGGCTGCAAAACTGTGGAATTCCCTGCCGAACAATCTCCGCACTATCGATACTGAGCCCCTTTTCAGGAAAATGGTGAAGACCTGGCTTTTTAAGGAAGACTGAGGACCCATGACTTGGCCCTGAGCGGTCCAATGCTGTATTACTTTCCGCTTAGCACCGGGACACCTCTGTTTGAGGTAGCTGTCGCGCTTTACAAGTGTCTGTATTTGTCACACTCACCTGGAGTCCACGGGCGATTGCTTCAGGGCGCGAGGCGAGCGTAGATTCAGAGTACGCTCGCGCCACCGAAGAACTACATTACCCAGGAATCCTGCTTCCGGGTAGGCGCGCGCGCGTGCTGATGACGCGCCTACTACGAGTTCTTCTAGCAGGGTGGCGGCGGTGATCAGTGCTGCGAATTCTGTTCGGCCGGGACGCCGGATCAGGGAAGACCCGCGCTACGAGAATCCTTGACCTTTGGAAACGCTTTCATACAGGGCGGTAAGGGTGACGTTGTCACCGCTCTGGGGGCATAACTTGTATACTCACGAAGAGGTGAATTGGATCTATGTGTTCTATCGTAGTTTCTTAACCTTATAGTAGAGGAAGGAAGCTATACCTCCATCAAGTACTGAGTCTGGATACATGGTATTTACGCCTGCTAAAATACCTTATTACCGGAAGTGTTATGCATTACATTGGCTGTGCTGAAACAGCAGAAGAGTGCTAGGCATGAAAAGTTGTTATACATTACATGGGCTGTGCAAAAACAGCAGAAGAGTGTTAGGCATGAGAAGTTAATGCCAGTACCATTTATTTCGTTTTCTGATGATGAGTATTACTAAATACTTTATGTGCTCTTATGATCTTTCTTCCTAGCAGGGGCTTTGGTGTGAGTTTTGTTCAACCCCTCTGTGATGCAAGTACCAACAATCATTGTGGTGGGTACAGTATGAGTGAGCGTTGAGTGGGACGAAGTGTATACCCATAGTGTGGTGAAACTCATGATATGTGTGTTTTTCTCGTTTTTGCATATAAAGAGCCTTCCTAAGATATGATACCTTCATCTAAGACATGGGTGCAAGAATGCTCGTTCTTTTTTCCTTTACAGGTAGTTATTGCTCCGTATAAGTTATGAGTTTAGATATGTATTACAGAAAGTGAAATAGGCTTATCTTGTGTTTCTTGTGTTGTAGGTCTCCCTCCCCGCTGTCCCCATCCTTTCCTTCCCTCGCTTAATCATTCCTACCCTCTGCGCTGTTATAGCATCAGAGAGTGGAGCGATTGAGAGGTGGACCCATTTGAGCAACACACCGATCCTGGGAGTTTGGAATAGAACCTTGACAGAATTCGCAGCCCAAGAATTTATTCTCTCCTGATCGGTGTTTGGTTGATGATGGCCACCTTAGACGATGTAATGGCGGCCTTGGTTATGGTTCAACAGGAGTTAGCTGCCTCTAGGGCAGAAACTGCGGCCTTACAAGATCGAGTTGACAAATTACAAAGGAACCCGTTTGACGTGAGCGCAGGAAGCGGTAGTGGTGCTACGTGGCCGTCAGGTTCCTTTGCAGGAGCAGCACCACCATTGACGTTGGAATTTCCCACACCTATACCTTTGGCAGCCCCTGAAAGGTTTACAGGGGATGAGAGCAAAGTACAGGTTTTTATGACACAGGTGTTGTTGCATTTTACCTGTAAACCTCGGGCATTTCCAACTAACCAAGCTAAGGTAGCCTTCCTTATTTCGTATTTAGCTGGTGATGCTGCCTTGTGGGCTGTCCCGTTTGTTCGTAAGGATGATCCCCTGTTGTACGATTGGGACGGATTTAGAAAAGAGTTTGAGAATATCTTTGATAGACGATCCCATAGTCTCACAGCCGATAGGGAGTTATTGGAACTAAGGCAAGGCAATAAAGATCTGCTTGTGTACTTGAATACCTTTCAGCGATTGATATCGGAAACTGGATGGCCTGAGGATAAGAGAGCAGCTTTGTTTCATCAGGGATTACGAGATGAGCTCAAAGACGTAATAGCCCAGGTAGACCCTCAACCGGCCACGTGTACTGATCTCATTAATTTGGCTTTGAGGTTAGACAGTAGGATGAACGATCGCCGGACCGATAGAAGAAGACCTGATAGAATTTTTTCCAGGTATGAAAAACCCAGGTTTTCTAAACCTAGTACGGCCGGAGGGCCAGAACCTATGGAGATAGGTACTGTTAGAGCTCCTTTATCACAGGAGGAACGAGAGCAGAGGCGTAAGAATGGATTATGTCTGTATTGTGGCAAGAAAGGCCATTTTGTAAGGGATTGCCTGGCTAAACCCAAGAACAAACCAGGGTTTGGTAGTACGAGTGCATCTGTGTTCCCTAAGTCGGAAAACTAGAAGGCTCAAAGGCAACAGGAGGGGGCTTTTTGAGCGGCTTAGTAATCCCCTCAACTCAGGATATACAGGTGATCACATCAGGACATTTTAGGATCCCTATCGGTATTCAGTTGCCAGATGGCTGGAGAGACATGGAAGCTATGATAGACTCAGGGGCCACTGGGTTGTTTATGGATGAGAAGTTGGCTGCTGATTTACAGTTGTCCTTAGTTAAAAAGATGTGCCTGAGACTGTCTTGGCCATAGATGGGAGGGAGTTGATCACAGGACCTATCAGTTTCTCCACAAGTGCACTGTTAGTACGCTGTGCGCATCAACATGTAGAGTCCCTAACCTTCAATATAATACGAGCACCTCAGTATGGTATTATACTGGGGTTACCTTGGTTAATTAAGCACAATCCTTCCATAGATTGGGTTGCCAAGACTGTTCTATTTAACAGTCCGGAATGCAAGGATCATGGCAGTCAGGAACACAGTGATCTTTCAGTAAAAGCCTTAGCCACTCTTCTTCACATAGCTACCACTGCAGAGCAGGATATTACCTTACCCCCGGAATACGAACAATACAGGGAAGTGTTCAATGAACAACAAGCCAATGTGTTACCCCCTCATAGGTCCTACGACTGTCAAATTGACCTAGTGCCTGGTGCTGTAGTACCATGTAGCAGGATCTATGCTCTTACGGACAAGGAAAACGAGCATCTCAAATCATATTTGGATCAGTATTTGGCGAATGGCTTGATAAGACCATCTAAGTCTCCTGCAGCCTCCCCTTTGTTTTTCATACCGAAAGCAAACGGGGAAAAACGTGCGTGCATCGATTTTAGGGCCTTGAATCACATCACCATTAAGAACAGGTATCCCTTACCTCTCATTCCAGTTCTCTTAGACCAGGTTAAAACTGCCCAAATATATACACGGTTGGACTTAAAAGGTGCTTATCACTTGGTCAGAGTAAGGAAGGGAGATGAATGGAAAACAGCGTTTCGCACTCGTTTTGGGTTGTTTGAGTACACTGTGATGCCATTTGGGCTGTGTAATGCTCCTGCTGCTTTTCAATTTTTTTTGAACGAAGTGTTGCAGGAGTATCTGGATGTTTTTACAGTAGTCTATATTGACGATATTTTGATTTATTCTGATTCCGTGGGCCAGCATTATCAGCATGTGTGTTTGGTTCTGCAAGCCTTGCATGACAATGGATTATTTTGCAAATTAAGTAAATGCGAATTCCATGTGCAGAGGGTGGAGTTTTTAGGAGTGATTCTTTCACCTCAGGGATTGGAAATGTCTGATCGTAAAATAAAAGCGGTAAAAGATTGGCCACAACCAGTCAATATGAAGGAAGTCCAATGTTTTTTAGGATTTGCTAATTTTTATTGAAGGTTCATACCCCAGTTTTCAAAGGTGGTGACACCAATAACAAAACTGTTAAGAAAAAACGTTCCGTTTGAATGGACTCAAGAAACTGAAGCCTCCTTTAATCAATTGAAAGGAGCCTTTACCTCTGCCCCAGTTTTGGCCCACCCAGATCCTGAGAAGCCGTTTGTAGTGGAAGCTGATGCGTCTGACATGGCGGTGGGTGCAATTCTGTCGCAAAGGAATGTAACGACAGGACAGCTACATCCAGTAGCCTACATGTCTCGCAAGCTTAATGAGGCTGAAACTAGGTACACCATTGCGGAAAAAGAGTTGCTGGCCATCAAGGATGCTTTCACTACATGGAGACATCATTTGATGGGGGCTAAGCATGTGGTCACAGTATACACAGACCATCGTAACCTCCAGTTTATGAGGTCTGCCCGTATGTTATCCCCTAGGCAAATGCGCTGGATGTTGTTTTTTTCAGAGTTCAATTATATTGTCACCTATAGACCTGGTGCGGCGAATGGGAAAGCGGATGCTCTTACCCGACGGGAAACTACATGTAGCCCGATGAAACAAACCCTTTCAATATTGGCCCCTGATCAAGTCATAGGCGTTGTGCACTCTGAACAATTTTTACGTTCTGTGGCTCGTGCAAGCACATCGCCCTTATGGAGGAAATGGCTCAAGGAACATCCTCAATGGAAAATGAGACAAGGGGTGCCGATCAGAAATCAACAGATGTTGATTCCCTCAAAAGCATTACAGGAAAGAGTGCTTCATTGGTGTCATACGGTTCCCAGTGCAGGTCACAATGGCATCGACAAGACGTTAGACAGAATTCTGAGATATTTTTGGTGGCCTTCAATAAAGACAGACGTGGCACTTTTTGTACAAAAATGCGAAATATGCGCCAAGGCAAAATCAGATCACAGAAAGGCTCAAGGGTTGCTGCAACCGTTACCCACACCCTCGATTCCATGGAATACTATATCCGTAGATTTCATAGTAGGGTTGCCTAAAGACCAAGGGCACACTGTTATCTTGGTAGTCGTAGACAGTCTCACGAAAATGGGACATTTCATAGCCTGCAAGACTCTACCTACTTCTGGGCAATTAGCCAAGATTCTTCTGAGTCAGATAGTGCGATTACATGGCGTGCCATCCACTATCGTATCCGATCGTGGATCCCAATTCACGGCTCATTTCTGGAAGGTGTGGTGTGAGGCCTTGCAAATAAAATCAGCAAAATCCACAAGTTACCATCCACAAACGGATGGGCAGACTGAGCGTTTGAACCAAAACTTAAAGCAATATCTACGTTGCTATGTAAAAGAAAACACTGATGAATGGGTGGATCTGTTGTGGGTGGCAGAAACAGCTTACAACAGTGCGACCCATCAGTCCACCAAGCACACCCCGTACTACAGCAATTATGGATTTCATCCTAGATTCCTACCGTTTGTCCACCCTGGGATGGATCATAAATTACCTGAGGTACAGGACAGAGTGAAAAGAATACAAAACGCTATCAAAAAGACGCAGTTGAATCTTCAGAAAGCTAAAATAAGTTACAAAAAACATGCAGATGTACGCCGTAGGGAATGTCCCCCATACATGCCAGGTGATGTGGTCTGGTTATCCACGAGAAACCTCAGGTTTCGCCGATACAGTATATTCAACCCTCGTTATTTAGGGCCCTACAAGGTGATAAAACGCATTAACCCAGTTTCAGTCCGGTTATCCTTGCCAAAGACTCTGAGAATACACCCAGTGTTTCATGTATCCCTGCTGAAACCCTCCTACACGCCGGTGAAGAAATCGCCCTCCCCAGTTTGGGTGGATGGTGAACCTGAATATGAGGTATCTAAAATATTGAACTCAAAAATGAGGGGATCCTCACTATGGTATCTGATTTCCTGGAAAGGATATAGCATGGAGGAGAATTCCTGGGAACCCGCAAGGAGTGTTCATGCTCCCAGGTTGATACGCGCTTTCCATGCGCGGTTTCCAGGTAAACCGCGTCTTAGTCGGCCCCTTTAGGGAGGGGAATGTACTGTCACACTCACCTGGAGTCCACGGGCGATTGCTTCAGGGCGCGAGGCGAGCGTAGATTCAGAGTACGCTCGCGCCACCGAAGAACTACATTACCCAGGAATCCTGCTTCCGGGTAGGCGCGCGGCGTGCTGATGACGCGCCTACTACGAGTTCTTCTAGCAGGGCGGCGGCGGTGATCAGTGCTGCGAATTCTGTTCGGCCGGGACGCCGGATCAGGGAAGACCCGCGCTACGAGAATCCTTGACCTTTGGAAACGCTTTCATACAGGGCGGTAAGGGTGACGTTGTCACCGCTCTGGGGGCATAACTTGTATACTCACGAAGAGGTGAATTGGATCTATGTGTTCTATCGTAGTTTCTTAACCTTATAGTAGAGGAAGGAAGCTATACCTCCATCAAGTACTGAGTCTGGATACATGGTATTTACGCCTGCTAAAATACCTTATTACCGGAAGTGTTATGCATTACATTAGCTGTGCTGAAACAGCAGAAGAGTGCTAGGCATGAAAAGTTGTTATACATTACATGGGCTGTGCAAAAACAGCAGAAGAGTGTTAGGCATGAGAAGTTAATGCCAGTACCATTTATTTCGTTTTCTGATGATGAGTATTACTAAATACTTTATGTGCTCTTATGATCTTTCTTCCTAGCAGGGGCTTTGCTGTGAGTTTTGTTCAACCCCTCTGTGATGCAAGTACCAACAATCATTGTGGTGGGTACAGTATGAGTGAGCGTTGAGTGGGACGAAGTGTATACCCATAGTGTGGTGAAACTCATGATATGTGTGTTTTTCTCGTTTTTGCATATAAAGAGCCTTCCTAAGATATGATACCTTCATCTAAGACATGGGTGCAAGAATGCTCGTTCTTTTTTCCTTTACAGGTAGTTATTGCTCCGTATAAGTTATGAGTTTAGATATGTATTACAGAAAGTGAAATAGGCTTATCTTGTGTTTCTTGTGTTGTAGGTCTCCCTCCCCGCTGTCCCCATCCTTTCCTTCCCTCGCTTAATCATTCCTACCCTCTGCGCTGTTATAGCATCAGAGAGTGGAGCGATTGAGAGGTGGACCCATTTGAGCAACACACCGATCCTGGGAGTTTGGAATAGAACCTTGACAGTATTATTATTATTATTATTATTATTATCCTGACTAAGACCCCCAACGGGTGCCCGACTTTTATGAACCAAAGTGGTTCAGTCATGCTGGTATAGTTGAAGGGTTGGTTGAGAGGAGAATACATGTCACAGATGGAACTACCAGATTACGTCTGGCATTGTTGGAAGAATGGTTTACCTTCATTGACTGAAAGGTAGAAGTGCACAGGTAAGAGTGACAGGTAAGAGTGCACAGAGTGACTGAGGGACATCAGTCAGCCAGCACTTGGGTCTTTGGTAAGGTCCATAGTCGTAGATAAGACCCACTCTAAGTCATCCTCCATATAGATGGACTAATACTTAGGTCTTGGTTGGAGAATGCATATTCATTAATCTCCTGATAACTATAAAATACATGAAACATGTTCCGTACAGTAGTTCAGAACTTGTTCAGTAGCAGAGGTCACAAAGTTTCTGCAAAATTGGCAAGCCAATTTAGTTAAGGAATTGGGCTGTGTCTTACCAGTGCAGCAGGCAGATACCAAACAGATGAAGGAAGAATTCCTCTTTTAATCATTGCAATATGTATGAGGCAAACTGGCTACCGGGAAGATTTTCTTTTATTTACTGTAGTTTGGAATTGGCCCTTTTCGCAGGGTTCCCCCCAAACTTTTTGCCTTTTGCCTTCTATTTTTCTGACCCTGTTTGTGTTGGCTATATGATTCTGGGCACTTTACCACTGCTGATCAGTGCTAAAGTATGTATGCTCTCTGTATAAATTATGATATGATTGGTTGTCGGTGATTGGCATATTTGATTTACTGGTAAGGGTACAGTGTGTGCCAGGACCTGTAAATTAAATGCTACTAGTGGGCTTGCAGCACTGGTTGTGTCACCCACATGAGTAGCCCTGTAAATGTGTCTCAGACCTACTACTGTATTGTCTGAACACCCAGTTGCCAGTGCTTAATTTGTGCCGGGGCTTTCCGGTGCTTATCACCAGCACCTTTTTATCAGGGCTGGGTCTACACTGCCAATTTACATCAATGACGCGACTGCACTGCAGTCTGCACGTTATGCGTCAAAGTAAATTAAATATATTTGCCTTACTGCAGTGTTGTTACAGACAGTCTCGAGTTTACAGAGTCCTTCCGTCCGTGAAGAAGAGTGTTGCTGTGCGGTGATGCTGAGAGAGCGCAGCGAGCCTGATCAATTTGCTTTGCCAGTGGGCGGGCCACTGATTAGGCTGCATTTGGTTCTATGGGGGTAGTGGACTACGCCAGCGTGCCGTTCGTAACCTTTTTCAGTCCACGGATGTCACATCGAGGCGGGCACTTTGAAACAGCAGCGCAGCAGGCCTCTTAATAAGGCAGTGCCACCAGCTAGAAACTGCAGTAAGTAATAAAAACCAACGCTACTTTTTCTTGCACGAGGTGACTGGTGACGGTCATCTGAACCGAGTCAGAGCCTGAGGCCCAAGCAATAATGCCACTGGCGCCGGGCGGGGCACCGTGTGCAATGCTCCGGTCCCGGGCCAGGAGGCGGCCGGAAGGGCAGGGCCTTGCCCTTTGCATTCACTTTTTCTCATCAATCCACGGGCTTGTATACTAGTACAGAACAGCAAGAGTAGAGGTTTTTAGACAAAAATGGGAACATCTCTTGATATATTCTGTAGTGTACAGATATTCCCCACAGTGTCTCTCTTCGGAATTATTTCTGCTGAAATCAAATGCTGGTTTAACGATACTCGTGTAAACCAGTGAACATTTTGTTTGGCGCGCATCTCTTTACAGTCTGCCGTGTTATGTAATGTTAATATGCACAGGGGTAACTTCCAGGTAGATAATGAACGTGACCTTTTATGCGCTGTCACAAACACTTTTCAAGCGACCTGGGAATTGGCTAGGCAGTGATTTGAAGTGCCAGATTACTCATCATAAACGTTTTTGTTTACGGTCTTGTCTAACGATGAAATATTATTAGGAAACATGTGCTGTGCTGTGCCATTTTAATAGTGGAGTTCCTTGGCATTTGCAGGAGTGTTTTCTGAGAGGGACATGAATGGAAACGCGCCTGCCCCTTCTTTTAAATCAGATTTCAGTTCTGTAACTGTGCATTTGTGTTTGTTGGCCGCCTCACTAGGCTGGAAATGATATTGAAATACTGTTGCTATTTTAAAAATGTTTAACAGAAAGAAACAATGGCGAGCATTTCCTCTCCAGGGTACCCAACCCAATTTGTGAATTAATAAGAATGTGCAGCAGAACTTCTGTTTTCTTACTGTATATTGGAGCCTCATCTGAAGACTGCACCCTTGCATCCAATTAACGTTTAGTATTTGAGATTTGCTTTTACTGTTTTAATACGAGCAGACGGTCTTGTAAGCTCATCTTATGACAACGTGCCTTTTGTGTTTTGAGATCTTTAATATGAGTACCACGAAGTATGGGAATAAAATAAAGAGTTATCATTAGGAGCCAAGCCTTGTTTCAGCTTACACTTTATGAAGTGTTTACTTTTTTATTTTTATGTCCCATCGACATTTGCATTAAAAAAAGTGCAAAGGCCCAAAGATTTACTTGAGATGACCGCCTTTGCAGCCCAAATATCCCTTTTCAATGCATTAGTCGTTTTAGCTACTTTATTCCAAAATTGTGCACTTTTGATTTTATCTTTTTCAAAATTTTCACAGGGCAGGGGGAACCTCCTATCAAAACCTTACTTGGAGGAAGACTCCCTTTCTGAAAATCAGATTGGGTATTACATGTGTCTTTCAGCAGTGCCAGTGAGGATGTGGGCGGAGCCAATAGAGTAATTGGGTGCAGCCAGTGGAGGAAGTGGGTGGAGCCAGGGGAAGTGGGCATTACTCCAACAAAAGTTTGAGCACCTGGACTTCATATTTTACAAATTAAGCGCAAACTGCCATGCTGGCCAGGCAAGTGCACCCACTTGCCAGGCCCAAACCTTCCTTTTCCTTACATATAAGGCACCCCTAAGGCAGGCCCAAGGTGCCCCCATAGGCAGGGTGCAGTGCATGTGAATGGTAGGACATGTACTGGTGTGTGTGACATGTCCTGATAGTGAAATACTGTGTATTTCGTTTTCCACTATTGAAAGGCTATCTGTCCCATAGGCTAACATTGGAGTTGCTTTGTAACATCTTACAAGCATAACTTTCCAGAGGGACAAGATGGAGAAATGGAGTTAAGGCTTTCTGAACTCAGAATTTGATAGCACACCTTTTGGTAAAGGTGTTTTTTAAATGCTGTGTTTGAAAATGCCACTTTCAGAAAGTCGGTATTTCCTTACTTTACCATCGTGTGTGCCTCTGGATGTTTGTGTATTCAGCGTCTGGGTTTGGAGTGACAACAGCTGGGGATGTGCATTCACTCTAGTCAGTTACTGAGGGGGTTGTGGTGTGCCCTGCCTTGCCTGGGTGACTCATAGCTGGGCTGAATAGACCTAGTCTGCATTTAGAGTGGAGGGAGGAGTTTCGCTTGCACCTGAATAGACTGTGTCTCCTTTTCACAATGCTGTCTCTGCCCCCTGTCATCATGCTGGATCAAGGAGGACAAGACTGGTTTGGACTGGGTTCACAGACCCTTGCCACAAAGAGAACAATGACAAAATCTGGTATACGTATTGGACCTAAAAGCCCAGGACTTTAGATTACTTCAAGGAACTGTCAAGAAGAAGAGCATAAGGACTGTGTGAGGAGCGCTGCCTTTTCTGTGTGAGGGGTGGGTTGGCTTGCAGTTTCTGCTTCTATCTGTGATGGAGGAAAAGGACTGACTCTTTTTGCCCTGCTGTGGTATCCTGTTTGTGAAGAATCTCCAAGGGCTTGTGCATGCTGGCCTCCTGTTGGAAGTCTCAAGTATACAAAAGACTTCAGGAAAGATCCTTGCTGGATCTAAAAGTAACCTGCCTGGAAGGAGGGCTGGAAGCAGTGTGAGGAGCACTGCCTCTGATGTGTGTGGGGTGGGATGGCCTGCAGATGTGCTCCTGGCTGGAGCAGGCGAGTAACTGGACTATTCTTCCCCCTTTTTTAAGGAAGAGTATATAATGAGTGCTTAATGGTTGCTCCTTCAGAGAGTTTTGTGAGCGCTGTATGTTCCACTTTCCCGCATTTGTCGCCTATACAATCTGGACCCCTTGCCTGCTCTGCGGAAACCAGGAGAATGTTTGCTTGCGGCAGGAGAAGCCTGGGAAGGGTGTGCAGGGTAAGTGTCTTGATGGAAACCAAGCTTTCCTGCAAGTTTGTTCTGTAAATTTGTTTACTGTGATATTTGTGACACTGGCCTAGTTGGCCAGCTAATGTGATCTACCCCTAATAACCAAATAATTGGGATCTGATGTGTTTTGCCCATAATGCCAAGTGAAGTGGTCTAATGCAGTTTGCCTATACTACAAAGTGTGTTAGGATCTATGTTATGTTTATGACAATTGCCTTATGGCAAAGTGATTTATGATCTATGTGATGTCATGACAATTGCCTAGTCGGCAATGTGATTTATGTGATTGTGGTCTAATGTGTTTGGTCTATAATACAAAGAATATTTTTGTATAACCTTGTGCGGAGTCACTTTTTGGGGTGTGTCTAGTGTGTCACTGGTGTGTATGTGTGTTGCACTAATGCTTTACACATTACCACTGGGATAAGCCTGACTGCCCTGCCAAGCTACTACGTGGGTGAGCAGGGGTTATCTTGTGCTTGTAACTCCCTTACCCTGACTAGAGTGGTGGGTTCTGCCTGGATACGTGCATACCCTAGCCATCCAGAAACCCCATTTCTAACACTGTATACTATTTTACAGTTGTTCACTTGCGATGTCCTGGGATGATGAAATGAGCGACATACAGCATTGATTTGATGTATTTAAATTGGTTTTATTGATTTTGAAAGGTTTATCGAATAAACCAATAGAATATTTGTCACCAAAATACAGACTGATTTCCAGGAGTGGCTTGTGTCAGGGAAGGTAGGAGGGGCAGGGTTCAGGTGGTGGGGGAGAAAACGGAGACACATTTTTGAAAAAAACAAAAAAAGAACTTACCTGCTGCCCCCCAACTCCTCTCCTCTCCACTGCAGACAGACACAGGCTCCCAGACTTCCCAGCGGCAAATCCCTCATGCATGAGAGCAGCTTCAGAATTGGCCTGAGCGCCAATGATTTGCACTCCCAGACATACTGGGAGCCTGTGCCTGCTCTCTCCAACCAGAACTGCAGCTGGGTTGAAGAGAGCTTCACTGCGTATGTGGGTTTGGCCAGCCTGAGAAGGCCGGCCAAACCCATATGCACAGCGAATAGTAGTGCACAACAATACCTCCTCCACCCTGTCATTACCCTGGCCCCACCCCCAAGCCTTGGCACAAGAAAAATAAAATGATAATAAAACGGGTTTTAAAACTTTTTTATTATCGTTTTAATTTTCATGTTTTTGAGAGTGCTGGCAGGGGAGGGTGACGCTCTCCCGCCATAGCGGAGGAACTGCCACTACTGATTTCTGTGTTTTGCTACAACTCTCAATTTTACACCCACTTTTCAGAAATCTATCCAGTTGGTGGTGTTTTTTTGAAAAAGAATGCAGGCTGTCTAGGTGATAGAAGTACCACACTTTGGAGCTTATATACAAGCCCCTTGCACCACCAGTGTGTCACTTTTTATGACTCTCCGGTGGTGCAGAGTGCAGGCCTATATCTGCATGGCCATGCAAAGCCACTTTGCATGGCTTTTGATGGCCTCGTAGATATGGTGTAAGGCAATGCAAGTTGCTGCGTTGCCTTACACTGCATCAGGGAGGCGTTCCATGGGTGTTGCAGTGGGTGTTCCCACGCAACACCCATGGGTGTTGACACATTCCCAGATTTGCAAGGATCTTGAAACCTGGGAATGCGTCAAAACTGTATGCCGCCCCAGGGCAGGCATAATGAAGAGAAATATGTTTATTTGGGTTTAGCCGGGTCTGGTGGCTCAGTGGACTAAAGCAGCCACTGCAGGGGCCTGTGTTCGACCTCATGGTCACAGGTTCAAATCCCAGCAGGTCCACTCAGCCTTTCATCCATCTGAGGTTGATAAAATGAGTACCATTGAGTTGGGTAACAATAAACATCTGTTATTCAGCACCAGGACACCTACGGGTAATTATGCGCTTTACAAATACACCTGTTATGTTATGTTTATGTTATTTCTCCTCGTTTTTCCCTCTTTCAATGTGTGCTGTATTCTGCAGCACACATAGAAAGAGGAAAATGCATCCATGGATTATTTTTGTGCAGGAAGGTGTCCCTTCCAGCACAAAAAACAATCCTGACAACAATGCAGACACCCTTGCACCATTCTGCAAGGGTGCCTGATTAGTTGCTAGGCACCATATTGTACGCTGGCTGAAAGGACAGGCATGCACCGTATCTCGTAGATACAGTGCATCACTGCCCTTTTGATTAGACATAGGGCAGTACTGCAAAAACACTTGCAGCGCTGACCTATGCTTAATCATTGTAAATGAGGCCCTTAAATGTAGATGAAAAACAACACCTGTTTCTCCATTCTTCCTGTTTGCGACTTTCTTCTTCCTTTTGTATCATGCATATGTAAACAGTGTCAGGGGGGCGTGGCCGGACGCTGATGGAGATGGGAGCCTGAAAACGAGCTCCCGCCGGTGATCCCCCATCCAGTGCCATCCTGCCCATTATAGGGGGCCCCAGACACAGATGCCGTTCTCCCCCAACGCCAGACACACTGGGGATAGCACGGAGTCAGGGTGCAGGCCGGTGAGAGCCGGGAAACGGGCAGAAATCATACCTGACTGCCGAACTGCGAGGCCGAGCAAAATGGCGGCCGCGGTCTAACTGCCGGAGATGAAGGGAGCAGCCAAGGACGCTGACGGGAGGAAAGTCCTGCAGGCACCAGCTATGAGTGAGTAGATGACGGGGCACCCGCTCCCTCGGAGACCACGTAGCCCGGAGCTAGGGGGGGCAGTGTCGCGGGTGAAGCCAAGGCCGGCAGGGTTGCGGAGCCGCGGCAGCGGCCTAGCATCACGACCTGGGGAGTGCCATGTAGCAATTGGAATGGGCTCCAGAGTGAGCGTGGGGAGCGCGGAGGCCTAGTCTGTGTCGGGCCCTACTCCGGAGTTGGCCGCCGAAAGAGAGCTGGGAGCGGCCGCCACGGAGAAGACTGCATGAAGGAGAGGCGGCACTCGCGGTCGAAATAATGGCGGAATAGAAGGGCGCACGGCGAAGAACCCACAGATATAAAGGTACGGGCGCGCAAGGCACACCAGTAGCTGCGAGAGAACAGCAAATCCTCCCCCCAGCTGAAATGGGAGCCGTGGACGCTCGCGCAGACTGAAGGACACGGGCCCGACTTAAGAGCGATTGGGGCCCGGGCTGACACAGGCCAGAGGGGCCGCGAGGACGCATTTGGGACTGCGCTACTTAGAGCCACTCTACGCTGGATCGGACCACAGTGCACTCACTGCCCAGTCCCGGACACGTCAACGGCAGTAGAGAGGGAGCGGTGGTGGCGGGTGGATTAGCATGCCCAGAAACAAGGCGATGATCCCAAGGAACTGCAGACAACGGCCCAGAGGCGCTGGGGTGCGCTCCTGACAGGGTGGCAGCCTTGACCTCTTCAGCTGACCAGGAGTAATCTCTGCCATATTCAAAGGGACCCACTGGAAGCGAGCAGCAAGCACTGGGCAGCGGGGCGAAGGAAGCACAGGGTAGAGTGCTCACGGCCACCGGGGAACGGGCCACACTTTCAGGCACACGGTCCCTGCACACTGCGCCGAGCGCCAGAGGAGACCTCCCAGCACCGAAAAGGGAGGCGCACAAAGCGAGAGAGACTTACGGCGGGCCGGACCCGGAGAGGGACTAGAGCCCTAACACACAGGCGCAGCAACAGGCCAGAAAGGATAGTGACTGCGGCCTCCTGAGTTCTAATGGAGAGGGGCAAAGCAGGATCCACCAGCCCAGCGACTGAAGGGGTACTCAACACAGGGTAGGCCCCGGTCAGACGCGGCTGCAGGCTCTAAGCAACACTGGAGCAAGGGCAGGGAACCGTAGGCGAGTGCTACCACGAGACGCTGGGAAGAGGAGAATCACACGCCCGGAGAGACTGCTGCCATGGGGAAAGTAACCAAACGGCGCGACGTGGAACACCAACCGGAGCCGGCAGGAGAGGACTCGGGGGACACTCGCCCCAGACTAGGCACTCGCACGGATCAAAAGGAGACACCAGTGGACCCGTCCCTCCACGACATATTACAGGCAATAGAGAAGTCGAGAGCGGCAGTGGAAACTAAAACCGACACTCTTAGAGAGGACATGGGCTTGCTAAGAGTGAACCATAAGAAGCTAGCGGAACGAGTTACGGCAAGGGAGGGGGAGCTCCACGACCTGAAGCCTCAGGTGAACACGTCTGCTCAGAGACTCACCGACATGGAAAAACGAGTACAGGTCCTAGAACTCAGAGCGGAAGACGCAGAAAATAGAGCACGACGCAACAACCTGCGAATCGTAGGCCTGCCAGAGAATATTGAAGGGAATATTATGGTAGCATACTTGGAACACTGGATCCGCACTGAGGTGGTGGAAGAAGGCCTCTCCCCCTACTTTGCCCTGGAGCGTGCGCACAGAGTCCCGGCTGGAGCGCTCCCGCCTGGAAGCCCCCCTAGACCAGTAGTGGCCCGGCTCCTATTCTACAAGAATAGAGATCCTGTGCTGAGCCGAGCTCGACTAAAAGGACCTCTCCAAATTGCGAATAGCACTGTGAGAATTTTCCCAGACTTCTCTAGAGATGTGCAGAAGCAATGAGCATCTTACACTGCAGTTAATCGGAAACTACGGCAGATGGGAGTCCAGTACTCTATGGTGTTCCCGGCTAAGCTTCGATTGGTCTCGGCGAGGGGAAGCAAATTCTTCACTACCCCACAGGACGTGTGGGACTGGGTTGACGAGCAAACACCAGCGGAGAAGAGAGAGGCAAGACGAGAACAAACCGGAAGAGCCTCGGCACCACCTGCGGGCTCCGGAGGGAACTCCAGGACTTTACCTACAACAGAGGAGACGCGGCTGGCCAGAGAGAGAGCAGTAGTGGCAGTAACCTCACTCAGCACACAAGAGATGCAGGATACCTCCTCTTTGTCCGGGGAGGACCAGCGGGAATCGGACTCAGACACCAGCTCTAGCACGGTGGGGGAGCCCAGCCAGACCCTCCCTGAAATGACTCCCAGACTGGCCGACGATATCGTTTGAAGGATACCAGGGCATGCAAGTATTACTGGACTATTGAAGAAGGGGGGCCCATGGCACACTGAACATGCAGTAACTTGAGGGGACGGGGCCCTAGACATCAGAGGTATTTGCGGAAGATCACCAGGGCACGCACGTATCAACAGAACATTGCTGGAGGGGGGCCAATAGCATATGGAAAATGTGCTAATGCGAAACATAGGGGGCCCCAGACGTGGGGATTACTAGTGAAATGCAACACGCACTGGGTGGGGGGAACCGGTGAGTGGGGGGACACGGGTCTCCTCCAGGTGGTCACTGGCCTAGCCACTACCCGAACTTTGGACAATAGTTGCATTAGCACACAAGTGCATTGTTTGGATGGGGGAGACGTTCTCACTTGTCCTGGGGAGGGGGAGTTGGGATGTTAAACCGGTTCTATGTTGGGGGAAAGGGGCGCTGCTGTCATCAACAGAAGGGCAGGAGATATGGCTGCAAACATGGCAGGGCTCTGAGACGCTCATTGGGGGCCTGGTCCATGGCGAGCAGGGTTGGAGGGGAATGATAACTAATCATGATGAAACAGTCAACATATAGCATCATATCCTGGAACGTAAGGGGTATGAGATACAAAATATTCTCGCACTTGAATCGGCGGGGGGTTCATATAGCCATGCTCCAGGAGACCCACACATTGGCATCTGAGGGTGCTGCGTTACACCGCAGGTGGAGAGGGCAAGCATATTATACGTCGTACTCGGCGTTTGCAAGGGGGGTGCTCATCTGGGTGCGGGCAGGGGTCCCCTTCCAACATGTTGACCATAAAGTAGACCCCGAGGGTCGCTACGTGATCATCCTGGGACGACTGGATGGACAAGACATCATGTTAATCAACATATATGGCCCGAATGCCGACCAGGCTAATTTCCTGGAGCGGATGTCTGGCGAATTGGCGTCCTATATGACCGGCTCGGTCATCATGGGAGGCGATTTCAATTGTTTAGCGGATCCTTCCTGACCTAGACAGGTCGCACCCTCCGCTCCGAGAATCCCCAATTCATAATATAGCCAGATATTTTAGGGAATGGCAGACCCGATGGGGAATAATAGACACATGGCGACGAACGCATCCACTTGACAGAGAATACCCTTACCTCTCACATGTCCATGACCTCCACGTCAGGCTAGACACATTCCTTTGCTCACCTGATATCCATACGCTGCTCCTGGGGGCGGAATATCTGCCTAGAACTATTTCGGATCACAACCCGCTACTGGTCAGACTACAGTAGGGTGTACAACCACAGCCTATTCCCACCTGGCACCTCAGGCCGGAGGCGTTAGAAGACCAGGTGTTCTTGCAGGAGATTAGGGGTCACATCACAACATACTTTGCTGATAATGCTTTTTCTACTGATTCCAGGGGAATGGAGTGGGAAGCCTTTAAGGTAGTCATTAGGGGTGGTGTATGGCAGCATCCATTGGGGTACGGAGGACATTGGTCACGGACGTGGAGAGAGCGGACCGAGCACTTAGGGACATAGAGTTGAGGTGGCCCGAACATCCTGAGTTACGACAAGAACTCTTAGACGCTAAAGAAGAGGTGGCTGTGCAGGAGGAGAGACTGCGGTGCTTCGACTTTAAGGCCTACACAGATAGGACCCAAGCAGAGAGAGATAAAGCAGGTCGACTCTTGGCATGGCTTGCCAACCCGACCCGACGGGGAAATAACATACTAGAGATCGCGGACCAGGTGGGGAGCCCATTACACAGACAGGCAGACATAAATAATCGATTCCGCAACTACTATGAGCACCTTTTACAGGAGCTCCGGACCCAGGGGGACAGGAGAGATAGCCGAGGACCTGATGGGGCTCCCCTTGCACACGGTCTCGGAAGAAGATGCAGAACAACTAGGGGCGGAAATCTCGGAACACGAAATTAGGGTGGCCATAAAGGCGCTAGCACGAGGTAGGACCCCGGGCACAGATGGACTTCCTCAGGAATTCTACGCTACTTATGTAGAAGAGGTAACCCCTCGGTTGGTAGAATTTTATGCAGAGGCTGGGGTACGCGGAGTATTACCGCAGACTATTCGGGAAGTGGTGGTGATCCCGCTACTCAAGCCGGATAAATCCCCTCTGGAGTGCACGGCATACAGACCCCTGTCCATGCTAAATCTAGACTTTAAAATTCTGAGCAACTCTTGGCAACCAGACTACTACCACACATGACCTCCCTGGTCCATCAGGATCAGGAAGGGTTCATACCATGCAGGAACACGACCCTCAATATAAGACGCTTGCTTGCCATTCTAGAGCTGAGCAAGGAGGAAGTACCCGAAGGAGCTGTCTTCACTATCGACATAGAGAAAGCATTCGATAGCCTAGAGTGGGAGTTTCTGTACGTTGTGCTGGCACGAATGGGAATTGGGCAGGGATTCATCAGATGGGTGAAACTGCTCTACGAGGGCCCGGTAGCTAGGGTCCGCACAGGCCGCACGATCTCAGCGCAGTACCGGGTGGAGCGGGGTACACGTCAGGAGTGCCCCCTGTCCCCACTCTTAATCACCCTGGCTGTAGAGCCCCTGGCGTACAAGGCAAGGGCCGGGAACGCATGCAAGGGGATACAGCTGGGTGGACAAACACATCATATAGCGCTATATGCCGATGATCTCCTACTATTCTTAAAAGATACAGACCACGACCTGAGAGGGGCTAAGCACATGTTGGGAGCGTTTGGCGCCCTATCGGGACTCCGCGTGAGCTGGCAGAAATCCCGGCTGTTCCCGGTGAATGCGGACACGCCACCCCCTGAAGAAATGGGTGAGCTGCAGTGGGAGCCTCGATGCTTCCGATACCTGGGAGTGAAGATCTTTCACTCCATGTCGGATGTGCAGGAGGGGAATGTGGTGGGAGCCATACGATCACTAAGGGGCAGTATGGCCTCTTGGGGGTGCTTGCCTTTGTCTGTGGCAGGGAGGATTTCCTTGTTGAAGATGGTGGCTCTCCCCAGGCTGCTATATTTCTTTACCACACTGCCCGTATGGATACCGGGAGCTTGGTTCCGAGAGCTGGACTCAAGTATCACAGCTTTTATATGGGGAGCGGGCAGACGGAGGGTGACCCTATCCACACTGATGAGGGCACAACTCGAGGGGGGTTTGGCGGTCCAACAGATGGAGGCATACTACCTGGCGGGACAACTGCAGCGGTTCACACAGTGGGTGGTGGGAAGCCTAGACCCGGAACGAAGGAGGTCACCCTTTACCCCGGAGAGGGCAGACGTACTGGGTATTCTGATGGGCACCATCAAACCGCAGCATGTCCGTACTAATGAACATAAGGTGATATGGCGGTGTTGGGGCAGATGCCTGCAAAAACGGGGACAAGACGCCCATACTCGCCGGAGATGTTGGTCGCACTGCTTGAGGCACTCCCACATGGGGGACAATGGAGGAGGATAGAGGAATGGGCACAAGCAGGGGTTACCAAAATTGGAGACCTCTACAGAGACGGGGAATTACTCACCTTTGAGGCATTCCGCACAGACTGGGATATCGCACAGGGGCACTTCCTGCTTTACGGGGCAGTCACGGGGGTAATGCGTAGACACTGGGGAGTAGGGACGACGGAACCACCGACTCACTCTACCTGCGAATACATAAGCTTGGCGGGGGGTGTAATAAAAGCTGTCACATGTCTATACAGGGCAATCAGAAGAGACTCCACACGACCGCTGGAGGGATTATGGACCAAATGGGAGGCTGACCTAGGCAGACCCTTAGATGACAAAGATTGGGACAACACACTACAAAGGGCCACTAAAGTCTCTCGCAATGCGAGATTTAGTCTGATTAGCTTCTATACACTACACCGGGCATACATCACACCGGACAGAATCAATCGGTTTTCCACAGGGAGGATGCGGAATGCCCGCGATGCAGAGAAAAGGGAGCTAACTACATACACATGATGTGGAGCTATCCCCTGTTAGCGGCTTACTGGCAGGAAGTGACAAGGGAAATGGCCAGAGTCACGGGCGGATGGTGCCATGCACGCCAGAACATGTATTACTTAATGTGTTTCCCCACTCAGCTAAGACTAAGGTAACAGCTAGATTTCAAAATTTGGCTTTTATATTGGCAAAGCAGGAAATAACCAGCAAGTGGAAAGCAGCACCTGGCCCCTGCATCCATAGGTGGAAGCGCGAGCTGGAGAAATGGGCAGGTTAAGAGGGCAGAGTATTGCTCCGGTACGCGAAAAGAGGCATAGGGAGAATTGAAAGGGCACAAGCTTGGGAGGCGCTGGTAGAGGACCTGAAAAATGTCGATCACGGATCTGAACCCAATACCCCCACGGGACCATCTAGACACGGGAGCCCCGGGAATCGGGAACAGGATGAGAGACTGGAACAAGCGTCAGGAGAGGGCAGAGCCTAAAGACTAAGATGCACACGGAGGGATGGGTAGACACAAAACACTACTGACTCTCCAGGTGACTGCCCGCAGCCAACATCAGAGGAAGGGAGGACAATGCTCTACTGGACAGCAGCGCGGGGGAGGGGGGTAGTTGGGGGAAGTTGGGGGGGAGGGTAGGGAGACACCTATGAGGATTGGGAGATGCTCGTTGTATTGAGCACTAAAAAATGCTGAGTACATGATAATGATATGCGGACGGAACAGGAGAAAAATATGCTAAATGCATTTCTGTTAAGAAGTCTGTTGTAATGATGAATGCACATGCTTACGACTGAATACAAAAGTCAATAAAATATGTTTAATAAAATAAATAAATAAATAAATAAGTAAACAGTGTCACAAAAGAAGCAAAAACCTGAATCTATAGACTGTACCTGTTTTTTAATTGTGTGTGCTATTGGCTTTATGATTGAAGCTGTGGCATTTTCAAGCAAAAAATCTTTAATATTTTGCTTACATGACAGAATTCACTCCATCACAGTCAATGAAATTCAATAATTTTCCTTCATCATTATTACTTCTTTGCACAATTTATTTTTGTTTGAAATTTGTAATCATAAATGTGCTCTTTAATGTTATTTCTCTCTAAATTAATAATGCCATTAACACACCACTGGCACAACCTAACCCCCACCCCATGACTTATTGGTGCTTGCCCCAACCCACCAATCCTGGAGCAGTTCAGCTTTCAGAGCCCCCAATCTCACCTCTGATCCCTTCCATGAGGAAAACCTGTTGCAATCCATGCACCCTCCATCAGTTTTCCGAGATGCCCAACAAATCTTTCTTAGGGGAACACTGATCCAGAACCTACAAAGTACCAAACCCCTGACTCCATCTCACAGCAGCAACCCAAGTCTTTTCAGCCCTGAAAATCCAGTAACCCGAAGTAGGCATTGAGACCCCAGCATCACCAGAAAGCAAGCTTAAAACATTTGTATATGGAGCTCTGTGTTTGAGTGTGCATGTATGTGTATGTGAAATGAAATGAAATGAAATGGCTTTTATATAGCTCATGGCTACCCGGGAGCATCACAGCGCTGAAGCAGAAACTAGAGTAGACAGACACCCTAAGGAAAGAGCCAGGTTTTTAGCTGTTTCCGGAAGGTAAGATGGTTGCATTCCCTACGAAGATACAGCGGTAGGGTGTTCCAGAGTCTGGCGGCGTTATATGAAAAAAGCCGGCCACCACTTCTGGCCTTCTTGATCCTGGGGACTGCTGCTAGATGGAGCTCATCTGAGCGGAGTCTTCTGTTCGCCCTATAGGGCCGAATCATGGCTTTATTGATAGGTGGTCCACTCCCTTCGAGGGACTTATGGGCAACGCAGAGGGCCTTAAAGTTGATTCTCTCCTGCACTGGGAGCCAATGGAGGGAGCATAGCACGGGCCTTGCTGAACAACGATTGGGGGTCCCCGTAAGCAGTCTTGCTGCACAATTTTGTACAATCTGCAGTTTCATGACCACTGAGTTCGGGGCACCTAGATATAAGGCGTTGCCATAATCTATCCTTGAAAGGATTAGTGCCTGGATCAGCAATTTTTTTGCTTGAAGGGGAAGTACTTTGTGAATCATTCTAAGCAAGCCATAACATGAGGCAGCAGCCTTCCTAGCCTGGGCACGCTTGTTGGGAGGTATGTGTTTGTGCATGAGTGTCGATCTATGTTGTGCTACTGCTCTCCCTTGAAATGTTTTTTAACAGATTTTATTGGTTTTAAGACAGAAACACTGCCCCTGTATACTAATACACAGTGAACATAGAAACAAACATAAAATACAACTCCCTGAGCGTTGAACCCACTCCACCCCCATGCCCCCCCAGCAATCCACATGTGCAACATCATCAGTGAATGTAGCAACAATCACATTGACTCATCCCATGTGTGCATCAGCCAATAAAGGTTAGAATTTTGTCATCCAATGTTTGTGGCATAGGGTGGATGGGCTCTAGCACAACATCCCAGTAGTCCGTCCATGCCTCCCACACAATACCATGCTTCTGCAGGCAGTCCCTGGCCCTATACACCGCTATTTCTAAATCCATACAGTGGTTCATCACCTTCCTCTACTCTGCCAAAGAAGGAAGAATCGTGGCCTTCCATTCCCTCTCTGTGTCCTGTTTGCCAAGGGTCAACCCCAAAAAGAGCAGCATTAGTTTGTATCGGTTACCACCCAGTGCACAGTTAATATGTAGGAGGATACGTTTGTTGTCCCTTGGGACATTCCAGCCCAGAATACTGCTCAGGCAGGATGTTACTCATCGCAAAATGGTTCCAAAACATGACACTCCGATACAGTTTGTCGGAATGTCCCCTCTGCGCTCCTGCAGTGGAGAAAAATGGAGGAAGCAGTAATCCCCATATTCAATAAACGATGTTGCATAAGGTATACTCTATGAAGGTATTTAAGCTGTATCAGCCAGAGTCTGGCTGCAATAGTTGCAGCTCTAGGTCATTGGTTGGAGATGAGGGTCTGGTAAAACTTAGCAACCTTGTGACCTCCCAGGTCTCCTGAGAGAAATTTCCCTACCAGAGGATTACATTTTGGGAGTTCAGTCGGGACTGTTATATATGAGGTCAATGCATAGAGGAACTGTATCAATGAAAGTGACTGCGGTGGAGCTCATACTCAGTTTGCCATGTCTGAATGGACTTAAGGGTGGTTCCACTCATAACATCACCCAGAGTAGTTATTCGTATCAAGTCCCACTTCTGAAATCCCCTTAATCTGGCCACCTGTGACAGCACATGGCTCTGCCAAAGTGCCGTCAGTCCTGTCAGTCCCTCCCACCAGCCCATCTGCAGGAGGGTGCATTTCAACAGATTGAAAGCCACCTTGGGCGCTGGGGGAAGGCTGTCAAGGCTGCAGCCACCATATATGAAGGAACCCAGGGAGGTGTCCCGCATAGCCCATTTCTCAGACACAAAAGCGGGGTTACATGAAAGTCATACTACAAATCATGAATGATCAGTAGATGCGAGGCATGGTAATATGGCTCGATGTCAGCTGATGAGATACCCCCAAAGTAGATAGATTTAAAACATTTGCTAAGAGCAATATGGGGGATGCTGTTATCCCAATCTGCCCAACAGAGCCAATGTGTTGTAGAGGCATCAGACATTGTGTCGGGTAGCCCTATGGGGCATAAAGTTCTAAGTTTAAAAGAGAATTTGGACGATACAAGGATTGTTCCTCTGCTGGCCAGTTAGGATTAAGAATCATCACTATCTCTTCATGTCACCAGTCCGGGGGGAGGGCTGAGTGAATGACAGCAGAACGGATTACCATCAGCATATGTTCCTGAAGTTTGGGCATATATGAATTAAAGAATTTGCATGAAAAGCTGTTGGCCCAGGAGAGTTCCCATAACGCAGCCGTGCTAGAGCAATGGCAGTTCCCCCATCATGAGGTCGTCATCTAACAAGTCATGGTCCACCAGTTTAGGTTCCTGAGATGGAGGTCTGCCACAAACCCCTCTATCTGATCCTATAACAAAGCCTCTCTCTGGGCATAGACTTTAGCAAAATAGATAGAAAAGCTGCGGTCCATGTCTCTAGGCTTCGGACATAGAGAACCGGTTCGATCACATAAGAGGGAGACAGAGGAGGAGTGCAGGGCGTTTTGACACAGTCTGTACATCATTTTACTCTACTTGCCTCCCCATTGGTAAATGCACCATTGAGCCACCTTCCGGGACCATTTGGCCTCCTCTAGCATGTTCTCCTGATACAGTTGCTGCAGGAGACTCAACTTTCTCCAAACCAACTGTCCAGTGTTCTGTCTACTCTGCACATCTAAAGTGACAATCTGGGATTCCAGGTCAGCAAGTGTCTGCATTCTACGCTGTCATTTCCCAGTGGTGTAACTAATATCTGCTCCCCATAAGGCAGCCTTAAGGGCTTCCCAGAGTATTGACAGGGATTCGACAGAGCCCACATTGTGGATGAAGTAGTTATCAATGGACTGCCCCATGCATTGTCTATAATTTGCATCTTGTAGATTTCAGGGTGATAGGCGCAACCGAAAGTCAGGGCGTTGGTGACCCACTCAAATTCAAAGCGCAACTACAGAATGGTCCAAGAGCCCCCTCGCTAGTACAGCGACGTCAAGAATCCTATGCATACAAGGGTGTGTACGAGGTAGTAGTTTAAGCTTGAGAAGGAGCCATGCACCTGAGACTAGTAAGTGTAACTCTGCTAGGAAGGGTGGTAGGTTTCGCAGATGTCCATTAAGCCCAGACCAATGACAAAGGGTAACATGCAAGTACCCCCAGCACCAAGGGGCAATCCATGCAGTTGCCAATGATCAATTGTGTTATCCATGACGCCTTTCCAGTCTCCCCCATAACTGTGAGTCCCTCTGGGAATTTCCCCCATAGCTCAGTAATTAAGTCCACAAAGGATTGGCTTAAAGGAAGAGGGTCATAGACATTAAGAAACGTGAGGGGTTTCTCATACAGACTACGCGTCCCAGCCGTGTACCTGCCCTACAGATCCACCCAGGTCTTAACAAGCTGAAAGGGAACACAATTTCATATCAAGACCAGATGCTACCATTATTCATTGCTTTCTTAATGCCACTCTGCAGCACCTTTAAAGAACATAACTAACAACAATCTAGAATTAGAACACTACTGTCCATAAATAGTCTCCTCTCAGAACACTCTTCCTCTTTTTAACGCTGCTCTGGAGAGATAAGTACCTTTATTTATTTTTCATTTTGAATATATAATGAATAATTAATGTTTGTTTGAGATGTGGTTATGGTGGTAAGAATGGTCATGCGTTTCTAATGTATAGAAGCATTAGTTTAGTTAATTAAATAAGCGTTTAATTTTATATTTAATTGGCACTTGAAGTAAAAAAAAAAAGGGATTTGTTTTTTTGGTAACATACACTGTAGTTCTGTTGAGAGCTTAGATCGATATGTGCTACAACATATGAATGTTAGTTGAGGTTTGCGGGGATCGAGCGTTGTATAATTTAGAAAATTTAAAGCGTTGAGCCTTATTGTTCTTGTTGGCTCGAGCGTTAGACGTTCTCTGCGAGGGCAATCGGGGGACCAGTGTGGGTCGCGCGCGCTAAGAAACTGTCATGTTGTGAGCAGTAAATGAAGATCTGCTCGCGTCGTTTGTTCATGCGGGTGTTCTCGCGGGATCTCAGCACCATATTGGTTTGGGTGAAATGTAATGTGAGCAATTGAAAAGACGTTCGCACGATGTGCGTGACGTCGGGAGAATAAAAAAACCAAAAAAAGAACGGAGGCAGAGTGACAGTTTACCAGTAGTTGCCGGATGAGGTGAGGAGAGTGCTGTTTTGCAGTTTGATAATGGTATTTTATTCAGGAGAAAGAAAGTTTTTTAGAGAGGTTAGTTAGTGATAGTTGGATAGTTTATTATGGAAGGAGAACAAGGTAGTAGTGGAAGTATGAGTACATCACAGTTGGATGAAGAGATGGTGAGGAGGATGTTTCAACAGGAGAGTAAAAACAAGATTAAAGAGTCAGTGAATGATGTTTTACGTAAAAAAAGAAGAATTGGTATGGATTCAGGGGAGGAATATTTTTCTCAGAGTGAGGAGGATGAAATTTAAATCAGTATAGGGGGAAAAGGTTGAAAAAAGCTAAACATGTGGCGAGGAGGATGTTTCAACAGGAGATTAAAAACAAGATTAAAGAGTCTGTGAATTATGTTTTACGTAAAAAAAGAAGAATTGGTATGGATTCAGGGGAGGAATATTTTTCTCAGAGTGAGGAGGATGAAATTGAAATCAGTATAGGGGGAAAAGGTTGAAAAAAGCTAAACATGTGGAGGAATTAGTGATGACTAAAAGAGGGAAGGATGGTTTGAATTCCATCAGGAAGAGAGGTGCCCTTGGCGGCATTGAGAGATTGGGTGTCCCTAGCAGCACGCAAAGGAAAGGTGTCCGTCGTGGCACAAAAAGAGATGAAAGCCTTATGGCTAATGGAAGTATATCTGAAAATGAAAAAGAGTGGGATGAGTACGTCTTAGATCTGCAAGGGGAAGAATACGCCGAGTTTGACAACTTGGAGGATGGTAGTTTTGGTGAGGTACTTAGAGACCCATTAGGAGACGAGATGATCTCACCACTTAATATAAAGCATCCTAGGAGTGGTGATTGGTGGCCAATGGACCATGTGAGTAGGTTCATTAAGGAATGGATACGCAAGCCATTGGATAAGGAGGTGAGACGTGTTATGAGGCCAGAATGCTCTCGACCTGTAACTGAGGAAAAAGTTTGGACTACACCAAATTTAGATCCAGAACTAATAAGCTTCCTATTTAAACTAGGTAGGGATCCAAGGGGTCTAGAGCATTCTTTAAAGATCTGCGAAGATAAGGTATTGGATGTGATGGGGCCGGTTCAATTATTATGGATATGGTCGAAGAAGCGCATGTGAACGAAACGCCAATTGATTTAGAGCTGCTGAGAGGATGGAGCCATAGAGCTGTAGTTCTTCTGGGTAATGCAAATGCAGGTTTACTGGCAGAAAGAAGAAAAGTGATTCTTATGAAGATAAGCCCTAAGTTAGAGGATATGGCGCAAAGAGAACCCATCGAACATGCAAAGGGGTTTTCTGTTTGGCGAATAGCTGGTTAAAAGTGTGGGCAAATATGTAGCCACTTTCTACAGCTTTGGATAAGGCTCAGTCAAAGATGAGGAAGGTTTTTGGAAGTGGAATTTTTGGATGGGCCATTAGAAGGGGACCCACTACTGGCCGGGGAATGCAAAGGTCCCAGTATTACTGGCAAAACAGAGGGAGAGGTTTCCAGACCTCTCAACGTTTCTTTCCAAATCAAGGAAGAAATGGAAGGGCGAGTAGAGGCTGATTCTTCCGCAGCAGAGGGCAATCTAATGGAAACCAAGGTGAGTACGATCATTAGTATTGGTTCTTTCCAAAGAAGAGTAGGGGGACGTTTGAAAGAATTTATAGAGCAATGGGAGAAATTAACACATAATCCTTGGGTTTTGTAGACAGTGAAGGGTTTTGTGATAGAGTTTTTAAGTTTTCTGGAACAAAAGAAAGAGCCGAGAGAATTAACAGTTGGAGAAGAATTATTATCAGTAATAGATTTAGAAGTAGAAGCAATGTTACAAAAAGGAGCAATCTTACACTTAAAAGAGTCAGAGAAATTCTTCGTAAGTACAATTTTTTGGGTAAAAAAGAAGGACAAAGGATGGAGACCAGTTATCAATCTGAGGGAACTGAACAAATATTTGGTATACAGACATTTCAAAATGAAAGGCATTCATTGTCTGAGGGATCTGTTGCAAAAAGACGATTGGTTGGTGAAATTAGATCTAAAGGACGTGTACTTCACTATTCCTATGGGGATGGAGAGCCAGAAATATTGACAGTTCCGTTGGAGAGGACAGTTATATCAGTTTCAGTGCCTCTCGTTCGGACTTTTGTGAGCACCGTGGTGTTTTACAAAGGTGATGAGAGTAGTGGTAGCTCAATTATGGGAGAGAGGAATACGTTTGATTGTATATTTGGATGATATTTTGATTATGTCCTAAGACAGGCTCGATTTGATGAGAGAGTTGAAACTAGTAAGGAACATAATGGAGAATCTAGGATATATAGTGAACAGGGAAAAGTCTGTTTTGGAGCCCACTCAGAGTTTTTAATTTTTGTGGTTCCAGATAAATACAGTGAGGTTGTTCCTGTGAGGAAAGTGAAACTGATAAGAAAAGAGCTATCTCAAGTTTTGAAGAAGAATGTTTTGATCCTAAGGGATGTAGCTCGTATGATTGGTCTGTTCGTCCATCCAAGCAATTTTTCCAGGTCCTTTGCATTATCGTGCTTTGCAAAGGTTGAAAGGAGAGGCATTAAAGAATGGTTTTTGGTATGGAGACGGGATATTTCTGAGTTCAGAGGCAAAGGAGGAGTTGCTTTGGTGGTTGGAAAATATGCAGGCAAGGAATGGCTGGGCCATTTTTGGGTGTGCGCCAAGCTTTGTTCTAGAGCCAGATGCAAGTTTTAGAGGATGGGGAGCTCGTTTGGGAGATTTGGAGACAGGTGGTATTTGGTCTCAGAAGGAGAGGAGAAGACATATAAATTGTTTGGAATTGTTGCTTTGAAGAGTTTCAAAGAGATTTTAAAGCAAAAATCAGTTTTGATGAAGATGGACAATGTTTCGGCGGTAGTTTACATCAACAAATTAGGAGGATGCAGATCCAAGGGTTTAGCAGATTTGGCAATGAACTTTTGGAATTTTTATTTAGAGCACAGGATTGTGGTGAGAGTGGAATATTTTCCATGAGAGATGAATATTACTGCCGATTGGAATTCACGTCATTTGAGAGATTACAGTGATTGGCAAATGAATCTTCGTTGTTTTGTAAGGATAATCAAGTTTTGGGGTCCTTTAGAAGTGGATTTGTTTGTGAGCAGGTTAACTTGCCAGTTGCCAATTTATTACAGTTGGATGCCAGACCCAGAAGCAAGTGCGGTGGATGCGTTTCAACAGGCTTGGTTGGAGAGAAATGCTTAGGCTTTTCCTCCGTTTGCAATGATACAGAGAGTATTGTTGAAGGTGAGAGAAGAGAGATGCTAGATTGCTTTGGTGACACCGTTCTGGACATCACAAGTATGGTTCCTAACAGTGATGGAGTTGGCTTGTGCAATGCCTTTGTTGATTCCAGTAGGAGAAAGTCTTTTGATAATCGGAGAGGGGTAAGAGCACCCTTTTGTACAGGAAGGAGTTTTGAATCTTCTTGTTTGGAAGGTGTCAGAAAATCTGGATGTTTGCAAGGCTTTTTGAGACAGGATGCAGATTTTTTGGAGGAATCATGAGCACCAGGAACTAGGAAGAGATATAGAGGGATTTGGAGAATCTGGGACAGTTGGTGCGTGGAAAGGGGTCTGGATCCCGTGGAGGATCCTATTGTGGAAGTGATTAATTTTTTGGTGGAACAATTTGAGAGAGGTCTGGAATACAGAACCATGAATTGTTATAGGTCAGCAATTTCTTCCGGGCATGCTGAGGTGGATGATAGGTCAGTTGGGAGGCATATTATGGTTTGTACAGTGATGAAGAGTATGAGATTAAGGAGGCCTCCTAAGGCTCGATATGCTGTTTTGTGTGATGTGAATTTGGTATTAGGTGTTTTTCATGAGTGGCCTGTTAATAAGTATCTAGATTTGAAGAGGATTACTCAGAAATTAGCTATATTAGTATGTCTAGTTTCAGGCAGAAGGTCTTCTGATGTTAAGGCATTGGAAATAGATAGCAAGGTTTATAGTCCAGAGGGGATACATTTTGAGATATGGAAAAGAACTAAGACGATTTCAGAGTCTGTTTTCTATCTGAGTTTTGTGCAGAACTCGAAACTGTGTGTTGAGGATTGTCTGCGTGAGTATGAAAGAAGGAAGTTAGAGCATAAAAATGATGGGGAGAAACAGTTGTTGATTTCCTATGTCAAACCACATAAGGGGGTGAGTTCTGCAACTATAGCACGGTGGCTGAGAAACATTATGATGCAAGCAGGTGTAAATGTGAATATGTTTAAACCACACTCGCTGAGAGGTGCTATGGCGAGTAAATTATATCTAGCTGGAGGGCGTTTGGAGGAATATTTAAAGCTGCAAATTGGTCTAATGCTTGCATTATTGCAAAGCATAATTTCAGACCGATAAAGCATGTGTAAAATGTGGTAATGCACGATTTGACGAATTATAAGTAAAGCAAAGAAAATGAAAAGAAGAAGAGTTTCTTTGGTCGCATTAAAAGAGGAAGAGTCTTCTGATAGGAGACTATTTATGGACAGTAGTGTTCTAATTCTAGATTGTTGTTAGTTATGTTCTTTAAGGTGCTGCAGAGTGGCCATAAAAGAAAGTAATGCATAATGTTAGCCTCCGTTTCTTTCATGAAATCTTGATTCTCTATTAATTTCATTATGAGAATCGCCATTCTTAATCAGGATGCCCATACCCATAGAGCCCTTTGTGAGCCCAGAGTGAAATACTTATGTTGTGTAGCGAAATCTAGTGAGACACAGGGCCTTGCTACCCATAAGATTATTCTCCTGCAGGAACAGAACATATATTTTTAACCTCTGAGCATATTTCAGAACCACACCCCTTTTAGTTTTATCTAGCAATTCATTCATGTTCCAGAACACCACATGGAGCTGGTCAGCTATATCTATGGCCGAATTACCTCTCATGGCACTCCTGGTTGGAGAAAGGTAAAAAGGGGTCAGTCAGCAGCTGGGTCGCAGATGTTGCACAGTGGATCAACAAAACAAGAACAAGAACATCTTCCCAACTCCCCCACCCCATACTACATGAGCAGGAAGAATGAGTCGTGGGGCAGACCACCATGAGGTCCAAACAAGGAGCACCGCGGGGTCCATCCCAATAATACACAATAACAGCAGAGGGCCACCACCACTCTCTAAGCCACAGTGGTGCCCAACCCTCAACAGGTAACGGGGCATTGAAGAGGCTTGCCTCCCCAGTGGGGTTCGCATGGTCAGGGTGCAGAGGGCCCAATCTCGTTGAATATTTCTCCAGGAGGAGCGTGACCTGTTTTGTTACCTCACCAGGGTTTTTGAGGATCGTGTGGGCCCCTCCCCCAAAGAGGAGTCTGACTCCATTCTTGGAGAAGTGTGTGGTTTAAGGTGGACTCTTTCATCTGTCTAGTGGAAAACTAAAAAAAGAAGGTTTGGGAGTAATAAATCACCTTCAGCTTGGCAGGATACAGCAACATGTATTGAATATTTAAATCTCAAAGCAATTTTAATCTTCCAGAAAGCATTGCCATTATTGCTGCACCAGCCTAGTATAGTCTGGGTAGATCATTATAGCTTGGGACTAGAACATAACTTTGCTCTGGAGTTGGGCATGCTTAAGGATTGTGTCTCTGTCTATGTAGTTCAAGAGTTTTGGAATGTCAAACCGGGACTGAGCTCCAGGTAGAGGGCATCACACCAGAGCCCTATGAGTGTGTTTGATGACAAAACAGTGGGACAGAGCCTCAGGGGGCATAAAGGATCTGAGCCATTGGTTCAAGAAGCACTCCTGGGATGTGCCTTCACATCCCTCTCTGCGAATCCCACAGATCGTAGATTATTTCGGCAGGCTCTGCCCTCTGCGTCCTCGACAATTTCCTGCAGCTCAGTGTTTGCATTCGTAAGCCTGGTCACAATTAGCTTAAGTGTGTGAATGGAGTCCTTTATACCCCAACTCATGGGTTTCTGCCTCTGTGACACATTCGATGGCCTTGCACAGGTCTTAAAGCAGCAGAGGGACATCACTCCCCACTGCACCAATCCTGGAATCCAGCATGTCTCTAGATTGGGTGATAGCTGCCAGGAGGGCAGCATTATCTGGGACATGACCACCCTGTCCTTCCCGCCCACGGCCTGGGCAGCACCCCCTAAGAGTGCAAACTTATTTAGGGTGCCCTGTTTACTTCCCGGGAGAGCCTTGTCCTTAGCCACAGTAGATGCATCAACATAAGTCATTCAACCTGGGTCGTTCCAGGAATGCGCTACCACCACTGACCCGCCCAACCCTCAGTGTATTCTGGCAAGTGAGACAGCACAAGCAGTCAGTCTGCCAAGCATGCCTCTTGATAGCAGAATCAGATGGTAGTCCCCAGGGATGAGGGGGAGGACGGAAGAGGTGGGAGGAAGAAGCCTGGAGCTAACAAAGACCTCATGAAAAGAAATGGAATGGTTTTCAGCCTCACCTCAGTCACATGCCCCTCTCTGGACATCCAAAACGCCAGGCAGTCCAAAGAGGCAGCTCTCTCTAATATTCCTCCTCCTTCAGGGGGAATGCGGCAATAACCAGCCCTAAAGGTCAGGTGACGACAAAAAGAAAGGCCCCAGAAGCAGGCACGATGTAAGGGAGGTGCCTAGAGATTCAGTTCTCCAGGCCCAGGGCCGCTACCTGTCCAAACTCCTCTTCCCTCCATCTGTAGTTTCCACCCCCACAGGGGCCATCTCACTGTGAGTAGCCTTAAAGGGGGAAGGGGGCAGCCTGACTCCCAGGGTCCAGGATCAGTTGCCTCCACCGTTCGCTATGGCCCACGAGCACTCGCTCAGTGATCCAGCCGCATCAGCAAAGAAGGCCCATCAAGGTCGCTTCTGCGCACGGGGGTCAAAAATGCCACATCAGTCTGGGAGGGGCAGCATGATGCCCCCCAGCTTCCCAACAGTGCAGCATCTCAGACTGGGCCCCGACTGGGCAGAATAGCATCCCATGCTGCCTCAACTGCACCGGCCCAGGCCGTCTTGCATGGCCATGCCTCTCCAGCACCTGTGGCACATCTCTCCCACAACACAGAGCCAATCACCACCTCCAAAAGCCTCCCCCGCCACTGAAGTAGTGCCTCAGCTATATTCAGTGGCAAGTGGGAAGCACCAGGGCCCCGATGCAGGCCAGGATTGTGGAGGATGAGCGCTGACTGTACGGAGCGAGGCTAAGCTGTGGCCGCCATATTTGGCAGTTAAGCTACGCTCCTTCTCCCTTGTAATGTTGATGGTCCTGGCATAATGGTAGTAATTTGTGGCAACCTTTGGGCATCCATAGAAGGATTCCCACTGCTGGTAAAATGCTGGATTTGGGATAATTGTGCTATTTCCTAACAACTTTGGAGTATGAATGCCATGATGTCCAGGCATAATTAATATAATTCTTGGCAACTGCGGTCATCTTCAAAATAATGTCAACCACTTGTAAAATCATGTCCTTGACATAACGCTGGTAATTCTTGGGATCTTGCTGGCAACAATGGCATGATGTTGACACATACTAAAAATCCGGTACAGGCATAATGGTGAAAATTACTGACATATTTTAGTCATCTGTACTTGTTCTTTTACAATGGCTCAATTATGAGATTTTTGCCATATTGTAGACCTCCAAGGAATGGTGGTGTCAAATTAGGGCATGCTGCTGTCCGTGAACAATGTTGTGCGTCTGTAGCTTACTGTGAGCATCCATGATATCATGATGTATATATCTAAGAAAATGCAGGCAATGGAAATATGATAGTAATTTTTGCATTTTTTGAAATCAGTACTGTGGTTCCCACAAGTAATATAATGCTGATCCCATGAATATGGTAAAAATATCTGACATATTGTGGGCATGCATGTTATGATGGTGTCCATCCTGGCAAAATCCTGGGATGGCCTAATGCTTAATGATGAAAATTCCAGACATATTGTGAGCATCCATGACATGATTGTGCTAAGGCACATAATTAAATAATTCTGAATACATTTAAATCAAGCAGACTATGAAGAGGGGAACAAAAGCTAATGAACATGCATACTATTTGCTCTAGTGTACATGCAAACCCCACTTTATATGAAATTCATGATGGAAACATCTTTGGATTGGTAAATGTTTATTTCTCATTATTCTATTTTACCACATGCAAATCCCTTTTCAGCCCGTTTCCCAGTACACATACCAGGGATCAAGCACCCAATCAGTACATCAGCTGCCTTTTTTATATTCTGCCACAAGACGTAAACTTTTCACCACACAAGTGTGTCAAGTTTGAGATTCCTCCAAAAGATCTAGAATGAGGCCAAAGTCAGCTCAGTGACAACTCTTTCAGTGGCACACTGTAAACAGCACACTGATTGATGGCCAAGCCACCTGTGTGACATGAATTGACAATGCTAAAATAACCAATTGCTACTTGTGAGAAAGTCATCCTTTTGGCCCTGATCACCCCCATTCTTTGACTAATACTGGTGGTACCTGACTCTGACTGTGCCAGGGACTCTGCTAACCAGGCCCAGGGCCAGTACTCTGATTAAAAGGTATATGGAATTAGGTGTAATTACAATTGCCACTGACAACCTGCCTGTAAGTCCCTAGTATATAGTAGGTCATGTAGGTTTAGAGGCCCATCAGATTTAATGCACTTAAGTGTGCACTGCTGTGCTGCCTGCTGTCATTTTAAAAGTCAGCCCTGCTTTGCAAACTGCTTTTAACTTGAAATTATATGCAAATTCAACTTTGGATTGAAAGGTACTTCCAAAGTATTAAACGACTTTATTTGTACATCTAAGTCACCCTTAAGATCTTCCCGAGGTGCCCCCTGGGTAAGGTGCCATGTAAAAATAAGCAGGAATATTTCAAAAGATGTTTTATATAACCTGGTGAGGGAAAAACTACCAATTTGGTTTTCCCCCTTGTAGTAGTAGTCCATAGGCTTACATGGGAATGCTGTAATCAAGTATAACTATTGACAGGAGCGAGCTAAAATAATATTTCAGCGACTTAAAAGATTAGTAATGATAAATCCAACAACTTGCCACAGTTGTATTTATCATAACTAATACAGAAAATAAGTTATAGCACTTTCTTTTCTGTGAGCCAAAATCCTGCCTTCTAGTACCCTCCCCAACCTTGACAGGCTTAGCCAAATTGCCCTGATGAGGTGATAAGTGGCCTGCACAGACACAAAGGATATCTGGTGGGGGATATCTGCAACTGCAGAGAACAGGAACGGGGCTGGGTAAACAATCTGGTATTCAAAAAGAGCAGGGCAGTAAGGATGAAAGCCAGGCCTACCCTCTCTTCCTGTACCTCCCAGCCAGATGGGAGCCCCAGGAATGGAATTTGCCGAAGGTCTGCAAGGGGAGTTTCTCCATCTTGAATTTTAAAGTACAGTGCTTTGTGGAACAAGAATATGCCACACTTTAGAGGAAGCTGTCATAGGCACTCTGTACTCTATTGCTCAGGGGTGGCACTGGAACACTGGATAATTATGGAAGAGTTGCATAGCAACTCTGATCCCTGCCTGAAACTACAAGAAGAAAAAGGTTTGCCCTGCTGGAACCACTGGCCTGCATTAAGAGGACTGCACTCTGAATGACTGAACCTGCTGCACACCAAGGAACTAAAGCCCTAAGGACTTTGCCTTGATTCAAAAAGTGAAGGGGTGGACTACCTGAAAGCAACAGGTTAAAATAGCTCTAATTGCATCATCTCCAGCAAGAGGAACCCAGCTGAACACCTTCAGCTGGACTTTACAGGATTTGGCCAGGAGTATAGTGGGAACTGTAGTCCCAACTTTTGAAGATAGATTCAGAGGCTTTGGAAACTTGGATTTTGTTTGTAGACAGTTTGATCCCCCAAAACGACCTTCAGGAAGCACCTCCTGAAGTTTGGATAACTTTTGAGAACTTTTGTAAAAAAGCTCTTTAAGTGGACAAGACCACTGACGTTGAACTGTGACTCGGCCTGGATTTCAGATTAATCCTGCTGAAAGCTCCGTAGCTCAAGACTTCCAGAATTTCAACGATGCCTCGCGAAAATCCAATCCGCCCTCGTAGATCCGAATTTCGTTGCGCGCGCTGCATCGCATTTGGCGATGCAGTGCGCGCAACAAAATTAGTTTTATTTATTTATATGTTTACTTACCTCTATTCGGCCGAATTCCATAGTTTACTACCCCCCACCCTGCCCCTCCCCCGCCCCACGTCACCGCCCGGCAGCACTCCTACCACGGGCCGCTACTGGCAAGGGGTGAAACAGAAGGGTCTCTTGGCAGATTTATGAGGATGGGTTGTAAACATGTCTTGCATGGAATGAGGAGGGGCACGCACTTGAATGCTCAGTGGCCTATTATGCAGCCGAAAAAGTGATAATGCAATTCCTGCGGGAAAATCCAAATAATGCGAAAATGACCACGGCTGCAGAATCGCATAATTACTGTGGCAGACTAGGGTAGGCTGTTTCAAGTTTGGTGAATTGGTATATCATTAAGATTGTAAACATGCTTCACACAATTTGAATTTTTTCCTTACATCTAAATTATTTTGAATCAATGATGTGCTCTCTCGCCGACTTTCTTTTAGGTCTTTCGAGTCCTTTTGTCCTGATGATCACCTTCAGATTGCTATAGGGTTGAAGTACATCAACACAAATTACATCTAGAATGGGAACTTAATTGTGTTGACCTACCTACTTCGCAAAGGGTCATAGCCATTACCTAAATTGTTCATGACTAACCACTGAATATTGCACGTTACATGTTTCTCTTGTCACATTTTCTTTGCTGACTTTTGTGATTTATTAGATATCACGTGTGACCCACTTCTAAGCACCAAGCACTTTTTTCACATTTGCTCATTATTCATTTAGACAAGACACAACTAGGCCTGAGCGAAATTTAAATTATGTCTGTGTAATTCACATAATTTTGGAAATTTTTGCAGTATACATGTTACGAGTAATTTCCCCAAATTACTATTATGCCAGTTTGTGTAAGAACAGGCCATTCACATTGAAAATTTACCAATGCACCATTCGCGGTAAAAATTTACTGGAAATGCGCATGGACACCAGAATGTGAGTACTGTTGTTTATGATGCATTTGCTTTTTGCATTTTTCTTTTAGCATTAAAAAAATTGACACTAAAACATTGCACTAAGATATAATGTGAGAATCACTGACAAAATATCGAGTACAAAAATATCGAGGTACAAAAATATTGTGACAAAAATATCGAAGTCAAGAATATCAACATCCTATCTACATAATGGTAAGTACAAAAATATCGAGAAAAAAATATCGATGTCAAAAATATCGTTGTAAAAAATATCGTTTTTATTAAATATTAAAAAAATAGTGTAAAAAAAAGTAAATAATACATATAATTAAAATAAACATAGTTAAAAATATTTAAAAATGTTTAAAAATTAATAACTAATACATATAATGTTAAAATAAATTAAACATATACATATAAAATATAATATATATACTTACTTAATAATATTCATAAATAACTAATTTAATAACTTGTAAAATATTAAAAACATTTTATAAATTATAAATACATATATACACATACAAAAATAATATTAAAAAAATTATAACAAATATATATAACAAATTAAAAAACTACAATATTTTTAATATTTTTAAAATTAATTATACACAACATTAACTAAAACAATACACAAAAATATTGGATAGCAGAGGGAAAAAAATTACTATTCTCACTTTGAAGACTGCAACAGTAGGGAAAGTGTTGGATAGCGTAGGGGTAAAAATAACTATTCCCACTCCAGAGAGTTCAACAGTAGGGAAAACGTTGGATAGTGTAGGGGTTATAATTGCTATTCCAACTCCAGAAAGTGCAACAGTAGGGAAAGTGCTGGATAGAGTAGGGGTAAAAATTACTATTCCAACTCCAGACATTGCAACAGTAGGGAATGTGTTGGATAGCGTAAAGGATAAACATTTCTATTCCCACTCCAGAGAGTGCCACAGTAGGGAAAGTGTTGAATAGCGAAAGGGTTAAAAGTACTATTCCCACTCCAGTGAGTGCAACAGTAGGTAAAATGTTGGATACAGTAGGGGTAAAAATTACTATTCCAACTCCAGAGAGTGAAACAGTAGGGAAAGTGTTGGATAGCGTAGAGGTAAACATTACTATTCCCACTCCAGAGAGTGCAACAGTAGGGAAAGTGTTGGATAGCGGAGGGGTAAAAATTACTATTCACACTCCAGAGAGTGCAACAGTAGGGAAAGTGTTGGATAGCGGAGGGGTAAAAATGACTATTCCCACTCCAGTGAGTGCAACAGTAGAGAAAGTGTTGGATAGAGTAGGGGTAAAAATTACTATTCCAACTCCAGAGAGTGCAACAGTAGGGAAAGTGTTGGATAGCGTAGAGGTAAAAATTACTATTCCCACTCCAGAGAGTGCAACAGTAGGGAAAGTGTTGGATAGTGGAGAGGTAAAAATTACTATTCCAACTCCAGAGAGTGCAACAGTAGGGAAAGCGTTGGATAGCGTAGGGGTAAAAATTACTATTCCCTCTCCAAAGAGTGCAACAGTAGGGAAAGTGTTGGATAGAGTAGGGGTAAAAATTACTATTCCAACTCCAGACATTGCAACAGTAGAGAAAGTGTTGGATAGCGTAGAGGTAAAAATTACTATTCCCACTCCAGAGAATGCAACAGTAGGGAAAGTGTTGGATAGCAAAAGGGTTAAAAGTACTATTCCCACTCCAGTGAGTGCAACAGTAGGGAAAGTGTTGGATAGCGTAGGGGTAAAAATTACTATTCCCACTCCAATGAGCGCAACAGTAGGGAAAGTGTTGGATAGCGTAGTGGTTAAAAATAACACACTTATCAATTAAATTTTTTTATTTTATTAAATAATAATTTATTAATAAATTAACAATAAATTAATTATAAATACCAATAAATTAAAATTAAAAATTACTTTAATAACATTAAATTACTTCCCACCCTATTCCCCAATAAACACACAACCCACTCCGCATAACATTTAATACAATTAATATAATTATCAATAAATCAATTAATATAAATTAATTACCAAATAATAATTAATAAACAATAAATTAATTATCAATACTAAAAAATTATTAATACATAATTAATACATAATTACACCCTTTTCCCCTATAAACACACAACCCGCACCTAAACAAAATTAACACAATTAATATAATTATCAATTAATAAAGTAATACAAATTAATTACCAATTAATAAACAATAAATTAATTATCAATATCAAAAATTAAATATTATTAATTAATTTATTATAATTAATTTACTTCCCACCCTATTCCCCTATAAACCCACAACCCGCTCCAATAAAAATTAACACAATTAATATAATTAGCAATTAATCAATTAATAAAAATTAATTACCAATTAATAATTAATTAACAATAAATTATCAATACCAATAAATAAAAATTAAGAATTACTTAATTAAAAATAATTAAGAATTTCTAAAAGTGATGATTTAATTTACTATAATTAAATTACTTCCCACCCTATTCCCCTACAAACCCACAACCCTCTACGGTACTAAAACGCAAAATTTACTTTAAAAAAAATTACTAACTTCTAAACAATTAATACATATATTTAAAAAAAAATACAAAACATAACAAGACATGTAAAACACATACATATAAAATACATACTAAAATACATAACACTAACATAAATATCGATATTATTAACATCGATATTTTTGCTATCGATATTACTAACTTCGATATTTACAAAAACAATATTTCTTACCTTCAGGTCGATATTCTGGTCACCGATATTCTTGATGTCGATATTCTGTCCCTACGATATTTGCAACTCGATATAAATGTAGGTCGAAATAAAAAACTTGGGGGCCTATTACGATGGCGGGCGGAGACACGACCGCGGTGCCGGCGGTGGCGGTAACACCCATTTACCGCACGCCGCCAGCGGTCTCCACACCCGCCATATTAGGATGGCCACACATTGCACATTTCCCGCCCGCTGCGTGCGACGCCGACCGCCATCAAAGTGCGCCCGCCACCGCGGCGGAGTGAGCCAATCACCACACACCGCCATGCGGAATGACGTCCCGTATGCCGAAGATATCACGATGCCGGAAACAGGGCAGCGCACCGCGACGGAGAAACCGCACAGCAAAAGACGGCGGAGACATCACAGCGGAGACAGAAAAGAAACACCCGGGACACACCGTGATGGATCCTGCCCTACACGCCTTCCCGGTGCTGTACTTGATACACCACCTGCAAGTTATCCACCGCCGCGGACGCCTCCGCAGGTACATACAGACACAACAGTGCAAGTAACACAATACACAGCTCCAGGGTGGAAAAACATCGCATGGGAACACCACACACCCCTGTGGGGACAGGCACACAGCCATCACTGCACACACACATGTTCCACCTGTGACAAAAACATCTCGCCACATACTGCCCACCCATGTACCGCATTCATGAACAAATGTCCCGGTCACGTCACCGCCGCGGTCAGTGTGCATGAAACCATGCACACAACGCAGAGCACAGGGCCAGCGCATGCCAAGGGCACTGTATAAATCGCACAGAGCCACAACTCCATCCACAACACACCAGCTACCTCCCTGAAGGGACACAACATGTGCCTCCCAAGTGCCACTCCTGCACAACAACCACACAACTACAGCCACACCATGCCCCACGTCACAACAACTGCATATACAGCCACAGCAGGACCCTTTGCAAAGGAACACATAGCACAGAAGCCCAGGCCCCAGCCAACACACACACCACAACAACATCACTCACAAGCCAAGAACACTGAGGCCAGGCACAAAATGTACACACACACAGGTGAGGACCAAACACTTCACTGCACACACTACCTGACAAGTCACACACACACACACCACTCTGACTCACAGCTACATACACACACCACATGCCAGCAGTAATGGAGGACAACATATAGGAAAGCCAAAGTGAGGTGCCCACAAATGGAAGGGCAGTGACACAACCATCAAGCATGTGTGATGCACATGCAAGACAAGACACATGTGAGAACACACACAGCCCATCACAGCACACATGGCTGACACAGTCAGTCAACACAAACCACGGTCACCCCAATGCAACAACTCCTGGAGACAGCAAGGACACCCATGTATAGGCACAGGGATGTAAGGAAGGCCCTGAACTCAAACACTGACCAGCCACACATATGCATCCAAATACTGGACAAGAGAATGTCTGCTGCACAACACACAGGGCCCAGTGACACACTACATGACAGCCAAGCACAAGTAGGATATGTCACACATACCTCCTCCCACAACAGCAACACACATTACTGCCATGTGCACAAAACACAACCACAGGGCTAAACAAGTACACATACAGGCACACCACTCCAGGGTCACACATGGCAGTAGTTGACAATGCAGATGCACACACATCCACAGTCACAACCAAGTCACCCCCTTCACACCATACACTTCTCCACCACCCAAGTGCACACATTGGAAGTAAGCCATGGGACCTTGATAACTCATCACCACAAGATGTCCATACACCAAAACTGATTGGCACACAGAAAGGAAGCTCACACAGACCCCATGACCCTGGCCTGCCTGCCTGTAAGCCTGTGCCCAAACTCCCACCCTGTGCTGCCATTGCCCACAAACCTGACATGTGTCCACCGTAGATAACATGAGCAAAGAAGGAAGATGACAACAAGAATTCATTGCCAACCACCTGCACTGCACCCATAAGTATCACAGTCATGTAGAAATGAAGTGCATCCCACCCCTGCAAAAGAAATGAAATGTGAGACAACCCATTGGCAATGTTGAAGTGGCATACTGAGCATGTGACACAGTAAACCATGCACACACAGAAGCAACTTTATTCAGGAAGGACACTGACACAACTCACAGCAGGACCAACTGTGTTTATTCACAATTTGCATATTGAGACAACAAATTTGGGCAACAGCAAAGCCAGTGGGCATTTCAATATGCACAGTATTTACATGAGAAGCTGCACAGGCAGGGGGCAAACAGCAGTGAACCACAAGGCAAGTACAATGTGCAGAGTAGTTACATCAGAAGCTGCACAGGCAAGGGGCAAACAGCAGTGAGTAACAAGGCCAGTGGCAAGGACACAGTGCAGGTGAGGTACATGAGAAGCTGCACAGGCAAGGGGCAAACAGCAGTGAACAACAAGGCCAGTGGCCAGGACACATTGCAGGTGAGGTACATGAGAAGCTGCACAGACAGGGGGCACACATCAGTGAACGACAAGGCCAGTGGGCAGGACAAAGTGCAGAGTGAGTCCATGAGAAGCTGCACAGGCAGGGGGCACACAGCAGTGAACGACAAGGCCAGTGGGCAGGACAAAGTGCAGAGTGAGTCCATGAGAAGCTGCACAGGCAGGGGGCACACAGCAGTGAACGACAAGGCCAGTGGGAAGGACAAAGTGCAGAGTGAGTCCATGAGAAGCTGCACAGGCAGGGGGCACACAGCAGTGAACGACAAGGCCAGTGGGCAGGACAAAGTGCAGAGTGAGTCCATGAGAAGCTGCACAGGCAAGGGGCAAACAGCAGTGAAACACAAGGCAAGTACAATGTGCAGAGTAGTGACATCAGAAGCTACACAGGGAATGTATGCAACTCTACCATGCCATGCCCAGCAACAGAGCAATGGGCCTGACAATGGGCATCACACGCACCCCTGTGGACAGACAGGTGTGTGAGGGTGACCACCACTCAGATGGGGCTGTCTGTCGGACTTGGAGCTGACTGTGTGTTGGGGTCAGTTGGAGGACTGCCCTGGGCAGTGGGAGTAACAACTGTGGAAGAGCCAACTGTGCATGTGGTAGCTGGGGGGCTGCTTGGACCAGGTGGGGTAGAGGCCCGGGGAGGTGGACTCATGCCCTGGTGAGACACAGTGTGTGCCGGAGATTGTGGAGGGGTGCCTCTCCACTTCTTGGGGATCCTGAAAGGCTTCCCTGTCTGTGGATTGAGGGGAACTGGGGCAGACACAACAGGTGACCCCAACACCAAAGCTGATTCTGGTGTGGATGGTGACCCCCCCTCTGGGGACATGCTGGATCCCGCTGTGCGCTTGCCTGGTATTTGCCGCCGCACTGCCTCCCTCTGTCCACCAGCTTTGCCCCCTACAGTGTCCTCCCGTGCTGGCTTCACAGGGCTTGGGATGGGAGTGGAGGTCAAGGATGGATTATCCATGGGGCCCTCATCCTGTGTAATGTTTGCAGGCAACACCTTCTCAGTGGGTGTGGAAACTGTCTTTTTGCCTCTGTGAGACGTCTTTGGGACAGGGGAGTCTTTGGCAGGGGAGGAGGGTAAGGCCTGTGACCCTGATGCTTTTTTCTTTGCTTTGTGGCCCTTGCTGTCGCCTGATGGGCTTTTCTCTCTGCGCTCTGGGGTGGCCTTACTCTTATGTGGGGATGGTGTCTGTGCCCTAGTACGCTTGGGCTGCTGCTGCTCCTGTGTGCTGCGGGTTCTGTATCGGGACTTTGGGGTCCGTTGAGCATTGGCACTGTCGTCAGAGGTGCACAGTGACACGGGGCTAGACCGAGTGCTGGGAGCCGCTCCCTGACTATGTGCCTGTTGCAGGGCTGCTGTCACAGTTGATGACAAGGACTGCACAGTCCGGTGTAGCCCACCTACGTCGGAATGTAAGCCCTCCATGAAAGCTATAACCTGCCCCAACTTTTTGTCGTGCTCTTGGAAGGCATTGAGAAGTGCTGTCTGCCCCACACACAGCTGGCGCAATAGCTCGACTGCTTCTGCACTGAGGGCAGCAGGGCTGACATGGGCTGGGGCAGTTGTGCCTGGGGTGAAGGTGACTCTTCCCTTCCTACTCGTGCAGACACGGGCAGAACCAGTGGAGGTTGAAGGGAGGCTGGGCACTGGACGCTGTGTGGCGGAAGAGGAGGCCGAGTCCCCGTTCCCTGTACCCCCCAAACATGGATGTGTCACTGCTGGCATCAGATGAGGTAGAGCTTTGTGTCTCCAGCTGTGAATCCTCTAGCAGACTCCTGTCCCCCTCCTCGGTGCTGGTCACATCTGTGTCAGTCAGCTCCGGTGCGGCTGTTGCACTGGAAGCCTCACCACTGGTGTCCGTCCCCTCTCCCTCTGCACATACGGGAGCTGCTGCATAGGAGAGAGAAGTACTGTGAGATGAGAGGCATCAACAGAACTAACACGTGCCAATACATCTGCATCCTAGAAAGAGGTGTGCAGCACATTGCATGCCACCCTGTGCACACATATATCTTGCCACCCAAAATTTCTACACAACGGTGCATGTCTGACACACATCCTGCCATAAGTGCCCCAGGTGACTCACACAGCACACCATCCTGCAGTTGGCTCACATCAGACACAGCCCCAAAATGGCCTGTGCACACACACTGTCCCGATGTTGGCAAGGATGAACACCACGACATGGTGCACATCACCTACATGTGTGGAGCAGTAGGGGACCACACAGACTACAACATACCAGCCCACAATGACCCTGCACACATGCCATCCACCATATTGAGTCCATGGGCACATCTACTGTTGCACAATGGCCTCAGATGTCTGACTGGCAGACATCTGAGGTCTGGAATTGCACGCATTCATTGAAACGCATTCACAGTTGGCACACTGGCATTCCCATCCATCTGAATTCACACACTACCCCACAGCAGAAGGTACCTGAAGGCCACAACTCCAAATGTAAGAGAGATGCACAGTGCTAAAACTCACTTCATGAAGCACCGTTTGGGAAAAAGCATGGCACATACACCCAGCACAGAGGCCACTCCCAAAACATTGCACCACACAACCAACGTCACACAGCTGACAATTTGCACACTCTGTAGACACATGCACCCACTCCCAGCCAAAGGCAGCCTGCAACACATACTCAACCCTGGCTCGCTGCTGATGCTCCTTCAGTCGTCTGTCCAGCTCAGGTTGTGTGACAGCCAGGATGCGGGCCATGAGTGGTATCATGCTGCGCCTAGCCAACCTGCCAGTACGAGTGAGCAGCCCCAGCGTCATCTCGGCCACGTTCTTGCTCACCGGCAGATGTCGTCCAACCTTTTATGACAGTGGGTGCGCCTTGGGTTTGACACACCCAGATCCCGGACTCTGGAGGCAATGGCCCTCAACACGGCTTTACGTTGGTGGACCTTCAGCTGCAGGCATGGGAGACAAGAGGGGTGAGGTTCCAGTGACACAGTGCACAATGACAACACAACGAAAATGCAGTAGCACGACAGTGACTCATCCAAAACTCCAGCTACAACTGTCACATAGCCAACAATTGCTCTGAACATGGTGCAATGTCATTGGTCAATCAGACGTACAGGCATGCATGTTCGATGGTGGACACAGTACCTCCACATCCCATTCACATGCAGGATACCAACACAGAAAGCAACGTGTAGTATGCCTGCAGCTACTGTCTGCAGTTACCTACAACTACACATAGAGAAGATAGCAAAACATGTGTCTTGTTGTTGGACTCACTGTGTCCAACACTGCGCATTCTTAAGTGTCCTAGCCCTGTGAAAGCCTCACTGTGTCCTGGAACTCACATAGAGTGACAACAACTGTCATACACACACCCTTCTCCCACGCCTGCGCAATCTACATGGCAGAGATGGGACTTAGATGAAGAGGCGTGACCCAAACACACATGGAACACACTGTACATGCAGTGATGTGGACATGTGGCATTCGGCGGGGACTGTGCAGGGCAGGTGGACTGACACTGAGTGGGTTAATTGGGAGCAACACAGCCATTCACACAAACGATAACTGGCCAGACTCCTGCATCACCAAAATGCAGCTGCACTGTATGGCTGACACTACAGGACATGTCCCTCTACTCAGGATAGGCATTCAGGGTAACGTGTGAAAGAGCCCACCAAGCCCTTCCCGCTGTAGTAAACATGATAGGCAGTGCATGTCAGAGCCCCACAACCACTGACACATACCGAAGCACCTCCACCCCACGTGTGCACACCTTGCACTCTCACTCACAGTCTGGGAGACTTACCACGACATTAGGGCCGCCATAAAGCCTTGGGTACTGTGCAAGCACCCCGTCTACCAGGACCCCAAGCTCCTCACTGGTGAAGGGACTGGCACAGATCTTCTGAGTCCTCGACATCACAATGGACATGTGGCAGCAGCAGCACGTTGAGGGTGGCAGCCAGCAGTCCCTTGAGGCAGCAGCAGCAGGTGGGGGTGGCAGCCAGCAGTCCCTTCAGGCAGCAGGTGGAGGGTGGCAGCCAGCAGTCCCTTGAGGCAGCAGCAGCAGGTGCAGGGTGACAGCCAGCAGTCCCTTGAGGCAGCAACAGCAGGTGCAGGGTGGCAGCCAGCAGTCCCTTGAGGCAGCAGGTGGAGGGTGGCAGCCAGCAGTCCCTTGAGGCAGCAGCAGAAGGTGCAGGGTGGCAGCCAGCAGTCCCTTGAGGCAGCAGCAGCAGGTGCAGGGTGGCAGCCAGCAGTCCCTTGAGGCAGCAGCAGCAGGTGGAGGGTTGTCAGTCAGAAGTCCCTGGTAGCTGTGGGAATGTGGTGCACCCTCCCACACATATATAGGCCCCTGGGGCTGTGTCAGTGGTCCCAGGGTGCTGCGATTGGTGTACCAGGTCTGCCTCATTCAAATACATCCAATGTCCGCCTCTGCGGTGCACACCTACAGCGATTTTCAAACTCGCATCAGGCTACCGCGAGGCTGCTTCACATTGGCTGCAAGGGCATGGTCCATGCCGGTGACACACCGTAGGGTGCATGTGTGCACTACCGCGGTGGTGCATCTTCTGAATGCCTCCAGTGACCGCCTCCGAGGGGGTGGTGCACGCCTACCACGATTTTCAAACTCGCATCAGGCTACCGCGAGGCTGCTTCCCATTGGCTGCAAGGGCATGGTCCATGCCGGTGACACACCGTAGGGTGCATGTGCGCGCTACCGCGGTGGTGCATCTTTTGAATGCCTCCAGTGACCGCCTCCGCGGGGGTGGTGCACGCCTACCGCAATTTTCAAACTCGCATCAGGCTACCGCGAGACTGCTTCCCATTGGCTGCAAGGGCATGGTCCATGCCGGTGACACACCTCAGGGGCCAGGCGGTAGGCACCGCCATATGTCTGCCAGACAGTGCCTGGAGTGACCGCAATTTGGGTAGCGGTGCATGGTGACTGCTATTGTCACATACATATCTGGTGGTGTCACCCGCAATCGTGCCTGGGTTATGGGCGGTGCCACACCACAGGGGCCAGGCGGTAGGCACCGCCATATGTCTGCCAGACAGTGCCTGGAGTGACCGTGATTTGGGTAGCGGTGCATGGTGACTGCTATTGTCACATACATATCTGGCTGTGTCACCCACGATCGTGCCTGGGTTATGGGCGGCGCCACACCACAGGGGCCAGGCGGTAGGCATCGCCATATGTCTGCCAGACAGTGCCTGGAGTGACCGTGATTTGGGTAGCGGTGCATGGTGACCGCTATTGTCACATACATATCTGGCGGTGTCACCAGCAATCGTGCCTGGGTTATGGGCGGTGCCACACCACAGGGGCCAGGCGGTAGGCACCGCCATATGTCTGCCAGACAGTGACTGGAGTGACCGTGATTTGGGTAGCGGTGCATGGTGACTGCTATTGTCACATACATATCTGGCTGTGTCACCCACGATCGTGCCTGGGTTATGGGCGGCGCCACACCACAGGGGCCAGGCGGTAGGCACCGCCATATGTCTGCTAGACAGTGCCTGGAGTGACCGTGATTTGGGTAGCGGTGCATGGTGACCGCTATTGTCACATACATATCTGGCGGTGTCACCCGCGATCGTGCCTGGGTTATGGGCGGTGCCACACCACAGGGGCCAGGCGGTAGGCATCGCCATATGTCTGCCAGACAGTGCCTGGAGTGACCGTGATTTGGGTAGCGGTGCATGGTGACCGCCATTGTCACATAATATCTGGCAGTGTCACCCGCGATCGTGCCTGGGTTATGGGCGGTGTCACACCACAGGGGCCAGGCGGTAGGCACCGCCATATGTCTGCCAGACAGTGCCTGGAGTGACCGAGATTTGGGTAGCGGTGCATGGTGACCGCCATTGTCACATACATATCTGGAGGTGTCACCCGCAATCGTGCCTGGGTTATGGGCAGTGCCACACCACAGGGGCCAGGCAGTAGGCACGCCATATGTCTGCCAGACAGTGCCTGGAGTGACTGTGATTTGGGTAGCGGTGCATGGTGACCGCTATTGTCACATACATATCTGGCGGTGTCACCCGCGATCGGGCCTGGGTTATGGGCTGTGCCACACCACAGGGGCCAGGTGGTAGGCCCGCCATATGTCTGCCAGACAGTGCCTGGAGTGACCGTGATTTGGGTAGCGGTGCATGGTGACCGCCATTGTCACATACATATCTGGCGGTGTCACCCACGATCGTGCCTGGGTTATGGGCAGTGCCACACCACAGGGGCCAGGCGGTAGGCACCGCCATATATTTGCCAGACAGTGCCTGGAGTGAGCGTTAATGGAGTTGTGGAGTAGCTGTGCTGCACCTAACGTGTGCTCCAGCTCTCTGCATAGGCCAACATGTACAGTGCCCAGTGTCTCAACAATTGAAGGGTCCTCATCAGGGCAAATGCACAAAAGGGACATGTCACTCCACGTCACCAACACATACCATATATGGGTCGCCAGTACATTGCATGGTCACATACACTCGCACATGTCACATGTGCTGTGTAATGAAATGTAGACTGTCCAGTTAATGTGTTGCATAGCATATGTAGATAATGGTCAATGTCTGTGTGTGCAATGTAACGCACACTGTCATCTCATTTACTGGACTAGGGGCATCAGCAACTGGCACATTGTCCAATGCACATGCACACACGTGTCCCCCACGCTCAGCTGGTGGTCAGTGTGTAGTTGAAGTGTGCCATGTGCAACCTGTTTTGGTAGGTGTATCAGGGCCAGCAACATGGTGTGTTCGGGTAGTATTGCAATTAGTGACATATGCTGGGGGTCATACTCACAGGTATGCACACTTATCTGTTAGTACATCACACTGTGCATGCGAATGAGCCGTAGGGGTGCACAGATAATTGCTGCTGGTAAGGGGACAGGTGTACGAGTAGTGTGCCCGATGTGTACCTACTTGTGAAGTGCCCTGTCGGTTAATGGTGCATGTTGTAAGACTTGGGAATGTGTCTGTTGAAAACATTTATGTGATGCACATTTCATGGTCTTCTGCATTGACATCTGTGCACTTTGATCTGTCCTAGGAGGAGGAGGCCCAATATCCATCGTCCGTTCACAGTCCTGGCAGACATAGAGAATGAGGATATAATCCGCAAATTCAGGCTGGACCGACAAACCCTGCAGAACCTATGTGCCATGTTGAAGCCCCACCTGCAGCCACATCGGACATATCCAACAGCTTTCACCGCAACATCTAAGGTGATGGCATGCCTGCATTTCTTTGCAACAGGCTCATTCCAGCACACGGTCGCAAGTGCAGGCGTGATGTCACAGCCAATGTTCAGCATGGTGCTGAGGGATGTTCTGTCGGCCATGATGCTGTACAAAGACAGATATATCCATTTTCCCAAGGGGCCTGAGTTGGTGGCTGTGAAGGGCGATTTCTATGCCCTTGGACATATCCCCCATGTCTTTGGTGCAATTGATTGCACACATGTTGGGCTTGTGCCACCACAGGCACGTGAACAGGTTTACCGCAATAGGAAGCATTCACACTCGGTAAATATTCAAGTGGTGTGCCTGGCGGACATGATCATCTCCCACGTGTGTGCCAAGTTTCCCGGCTCAGCCCATTATGCCCACATCTTGCGCAGCAGCATCATTCCTCAGTTGATGGCCAATCTGCTTCCTGAGCGTGCATGGCTTGTGGGTGAGTATGCATAGTGGATTAGAGTGGTGTGTGTGTGACATGCTGTTGTGTTGCATTTTGGGACTGCAAGGTTAATCTGTGTCTCTCACACCCAGGTGACTCGGCATATCCAAACCGCCCGTGGTTGCTGAGCCCATTGCGGAACCCCGTCACGCCAGCTGATGTGCGATACAATGATGTTCATGGGAGGACACGGCGTGTGAGAGAACGGACATTTGGTCTCCTAAAATCAAGATTTCAGTGCCTGGACTGTACTGGAGGTGCCCTTATGTACTCGCCAGGGAAGGTGTGTCAGATAGTGGTGGCATGCTACATGCTCCACAACCTGGCCATTCGCAAGGCAATACCCCTGATCCTGGATGACGATGATGAGCAGCCAAGGCCGCCGCCTGCAAATCAACCCGGATCCAGTGACGAGGGCAGTGGAGAGGAGGAAGGGGTCGACATGCGTCGACAGCTCATCACCCGCTACTTCACTTGAAGGTGAGTGACGATGTAGAAGGGACAAAATGGTCTGATGGTGTTGCTGTTGCTGTGTGGGTGTATGTGAGCTTGCTGACTGCAGCTTGGTGTTGACTCATTGCTGCCTGCCAATGTATGTGTGATTGGTTAGTGTGATACAGAATGTCTCTATGGTGACTGTTGCTCTGTGTAAAGTTTGTAGATCTGAGTACCTTGTTGACAAGTGTTGTGTGATGTTTGCAATGCCACACCCATACAAGTGACTCTTGTTCTGCGGTTTTCCCTAGGTCCCTTCAGCATCTCACTTGTTACCTATATTCCATTCCCCTGGACCATGTCCTACACGGTGAAGGTTGCACATCCTGTATTAAAGACGGAGCAGACACAACAACATGTGTGTAAGGTGTATTTATTTACAACTGTGACATGCAAGGGTGGAGAAAATGTGAAGGGGGGAATTGAAGTAGTGAGTTGACAGTCATGGTAGATGAGATACTTGAGTAGTCCCCACAATGATGTGGAGACCCAGTCCAACAGATAGATGCCATTCACATGGCAGTGTGGTGAAGGATAGTCCAAAAGGTCAATGCAGTGGTGCAGTGGTCTGCCATCATGGCTGGCTCGGGGACTAGCGTTTGGCAGGTGCTTTGGCACGTGAGTCCCCCTGGCCTTTCCTTGGACGGCCCCTCTTGTGCTTGACTGGAGGGGCCACTGCTGCAGGGGCAGTGGTGTCTGAGGACTCACCCCCCTCTGTGGACGCAGGGGAGGATGATGAAGTGTCATCCTGCTGCCCAACAGGGGAGGCGGAGGGGTAGAATGTTGCGCTTGCCTGTCCCTCAGAACCGCCACTAGCTGCCCCAAGAGGTCCACAATCTGTCCCATGCGTGTGTCCATGGACCTCAGCAGCAGGAGGTGCTCCCGAGATTCTTCCTCTAACCGGCCCATTCGTCCCTGGGCCTGTTGGTATGCCCCAAGGACTCTGTCGATGTGGCCCAGGGATTCCGTCCCAGGATCAGTCCCCCTCTGCATGACCCTGTCCCGACCAGCTGCACTGCTGCCACGGTCCTGTCCGGTCCTCACATTGGCCCGCTGCATCCTCTCCCTGGCCTCCGCAGTTGATGTGGTGGGCTGCTCAACCCCTGGGGCAGGGAGGGTGTTGCGGACAGCTGTGGTGGTGGTGGTGGTGGTAGTGGTTGACACACAGGCCGTGACAGCAGCTGTCAGAGGATGGTCAGGGGCTGCAGCTGATGTGGTTGGGGGGACAATGGGTGCCTGTGACTGGTTGCATCCTGCCACACCAGATGGGCCAGCGTGGAGCTCCTCATCCAAGGAATCCAGGGAGTCCTCATCCAGTTGTCTCTGTTCCGGGGGGGGGGGACTGGCTCTGCAGGGTGGTGTCATCCTCTGCAGTGAGTTCTTGGTCACCTGTGGGTCAGATGAGAAATGGTCATTGTGTTGCACCCATCAAAGTTTGTGTTAGCAGTGTTACATCAACTGTTTGTACATCCAGCAGTTGTTCACTGTACAAATTTGCATTGACCGACATCCAGTGATGCTTTACAAGCTGTTGTGGTACATGCATTACTTGTCCATATTGGGAGTTGTCAAGACATGACATGCACAATATAATTTTTTGACATTGACAGTCTCATGTTGGCATCCTGTTATTGATCAATCATATGTCATCCATTTACGCGTATGTGTCACTTGTAGAGCCCTTGCAGCGGTTTACTCTGCACAGTGAGTGAGCATTGTAGTTTCATGCATACCTTTTCAATGTGGTGTAGATATCTGTATTTGCAATTCCAGACATGCTTAAGTTTGCTTTAATTAGATCCTAGGTGGTCTGGACCACTGCTACTGTCAGATGGCATGTAGTGGTGTGCATGGTTGTGCTCGGAGTTCCATCTACATGTGTTTCAGTCATTCACACTTGGGTTGCTGTCACAGTTTCATTTTCTTAGGTGTGTGCACACTATAGTTGCCAATGCTATCTGGGTGTGCAGTTGTGCATTGAGAGGCCTGGTGTCCTATGCCAACATGTTTTTTAAATGCATATCTGGCTGCATGTTGTGGCTGTTGATATGTTGTGTTTGCTGTGTTTTCCTTGTATTTGAGAGACCTCTCTGTGTGTGTATGATGAGGGCTTCCATCTTGGTCCAGTGTGGGACAAGTCAGCATGATATGTCCACATGCCAGTTCTTTTGAAGTGTACATTGCAATGACTGACACATGCATGTTGGTGCCAGGAAGTAATGGGTCTTGTGTGCTGGCGGTCAGGTGGGCCCGTGTGAGTTGTTGTGCAAGCTTCCCAGCCCCACACACCGCGACCTGTGAGATGCGGTTACCTACCTGTGAGTTGGGTTGGTAGCATACATTGCCAGCCACATGCTTCTTATTGGGGGTGTAGTGTCCCATCCTCCATAGTGGTGGAACAGCATGCATGTCGCATTTTGTGGGACGGATAGCCAAACACACTACACCGTCTCACTGTGAAGATGGCTAACTACCATTTGAGGTGAAGGTGAGCAATGACATGGCTATGTGACATGGTAGAAATCTTTGGATGGAATGTGCGTGTGGTGAGCATGATGTGTGTGTGGTTTTTTGTACCAATTGATTTCAGATTACATTTGGTCATGGGGTATAGCCCCCCATCACTGTTGTCCCAGCTATCTGGCTGTGGGGTTCACTCTTCCGACATTTGAAGGCACAATAGGGTAAGGGGTATAGTCTCGTAGCACAGTGGTGACATACAGCAGGGTGAAGATCTCACCCAGCATACATTTCCACACTGTCATGGTTTCATGGTATTTGTGGACCTGAGAACATGAGCACAGTACTGGTGAAGCAGTTGTTCCAGGGCATCCATACACTGACATGTTGTGGTCAACAGTGGTGTGTGTGTGAGGTGTATTCAGCCCTGTGCAGACAATGTGTGCTTTTGGGGCCAGACTATACCAGCACTGTTCAGACAGACAGTGTGATATGTGAACATTGTCAATGAATACACACATTGGTGGTCCAAACAAGACACCTTTGACAATTTAATTCAGACAAGGTGCTGTTCTGCAATTCAGTGCAGCACTGTGGTAGCTGGGTGTGTTGCAGGACATTTGGGATGTGCTTAGTTTAGCATTGTGAGTCCCAGCTGCAGTGTAGTTTTTGGGTACACTGCACTTCCACTGTTTACATTGCAACACTGTGGTATGACATGGGTGATTTGCACTTTCCCATACAAACGGCCAGACACTGCTGCAGGGCAGCATGATCTTTGTTAGTGTTGCAGTGTGTGATGCCTGGCACAGTGTACACAATGTGGGTCAATTTTGAACAGAGACTTGTGCATGGTGACTACAACACAACTGTTTTGCATTATTTGTGTTGGTGACTGTGGACTAAGTGGCATGGTGTCATGTGTGGCTGCACAGACGTCACATGCCTATGAGTGGGACTAGTGCTCCTTCCTGCTCAGCTGTGGGACAAGGTGGCCAGGTGGGAGTTGTAGTGCAGGCCTCCCTATTCCACAGACACCTCCCTGTAAAGATGGCTACCTACCTGTTAGGTGAGGGTGAAGCACACAATGGCTCAGGCATGCTTCTGGGTGGGGGCAGTGCTCCATCCTGTTCAGCTGTGGGACAAGGGGGCCAGGTGGGATTTGTAGTGCAGGCCTCCCAAACACCCACCCACCTCCCTGTAAAGATGGCTACCTACCTGTTAGGTGAGGGTGAAGCACACAATGGCTGAGGCATGCTTCTGGGTGGGGTCAGTGCTCCATCCTGCTCAGCTGTTGGACAAGGGGGCCAGGTGGGAGTTGTAGTGCAGGCCTCCCAAACACCCACCCACCTCCCTGTAAAGATGGCTACCTACCTGTTAGGTGAGGGTGAAGCACACAATGGCTGAGGCATGCTTCTGGGTGGGGGCAGTGCTCCATCCTGCTCAGCTGTGGGACAAGGGTGCCAGGTGGGAGTTGTAGTGCAGGCCTCCCAAACACCCACCCACCTCCCTGTAAAGATGGCTACCTACCTGTTAGGTGAGGGTGAAGCACACAATGGCTGAGGCATGCTTCTGGGTGGGGGCAGTGCTCCATCCTGCTCGGCTGTGGGACAAGGGGGCCTGGTGGGAGTGTTAGTTCAGGCCTCCCAAACACCCACCCACCTCCCTGTAAAGATGGCTACCTACCTGTTAGGTGAGGGTGTAGCACACAATGGCTGAGGCATGCTTCTGGGTGGGGGCAGTGCTCCATCCTGCTCAGCTGTGGGACAAGGGGGCCAGGTGGGAGTTGTAGTGCAGGCCTCCCTATTCCACAGACACCTCCCTGTAAAGATGGCTACCTACCTGTTAGGTGAGGGTGAAGCACACAATGGCTGAGGCATGCTTCTGGGTGGGGGCAGTGCTCCATCCTGCTCAGCTGTGGGACAAGGGGGCCTGGTGGGAGTTGTAGTGCAGGCCTCCCAAACACCCACCCACCTCCCTGTAAAGATGGCTACCTACCTGTTAGGTGAGGGTGAAGCACACAATGGCTGAGGCATGCTTCTGGGTGGGGGAGTGCTCCATCCTGCTCAGCTGTGGGACAAGGGGGCCTGGTGGGAGTTGTAGTGCAGGCAGCATGTACACATGTACCCATGGTGATGTTGCTAACTACCTTTGGGGGCTTCAGGGGGAGTGTCTGTTGTATCTGTGAGAGATGTGTTGGGGGAGTGTTGTGCACATGAATGAATTTGAACCTAGGAGGTATTATTTTGTAATGGTGCAAGACAGTACATTTGTGTGATGTTAGGCATTTGTTTGTACTTACCAGCCTCCACTCCCCGGGTATTCCTGAGAGACTCTCTGGATGTAGAATGCCAAGCACCTTCTCCTCCCATTCAGTGAATGTTTTGAGTGGAACGGGAGGGCCACTGCCTGTCCTGTGAGCCAGCTCATGGTTCTTGGCTCTCTTCTTTTTGACCACTGGCTTCAGATCGTGCCACCTCTTCTCGATTTCATCTCTATTGCATGGCACGGTCCCTACTGCATTGACCTTCTCTACTATCCTTCTCCACATTTGCGTCCTTGTTGCTAGTGGTGTCTGTTGGACCTGGTTACCAAACAATTGTGGTTCTACCCTGATTATCTCATTGACCATGACCCTCAACTCACTCTCAGTGAATTTGGGCATTCTCTGTGGTGACATGGTGTGTGATGTGTCAAGGTGTTTAGGGTGCAGGTTTGGAAGTGATAGTGGTGGTTGTGATGTGTATGGTGTGTGCTGTGCAAAGGTGTTAGAGGTACAGGTGTGGAAGTGGTGGAGGTGGTGGTGATGTGTGTGTGTTGTGCAGATTTGCCTCTCCTGTCATCTGTGGTGGATGTCCCCTCAGTTGTGGAGTTTTGCAAAGGATTGTGGTATGTTGGGGGCTGGATTTATACTGGTGTCTGTGGGTGTGTCAGGATGGGGTATTGGTAGCAGGTGTGGTGTGTGTGTGAACCTGGGATTTGTAGTTTTGGAGTTTACCATGGGGGTGTGTCTTTGGGCTGTGTTACCTATTTTTGGGTGCATGCCTTGTTTGGTTGGTGCACTTTGTGGCCATGTTGTGTGTTTTTCTAGCGACCGCCATTTTTTTAACGGAGCGTCCGCAGTGGTGGCTCGGCTTCGGCGCTTCCGCCGTCTCACTAATTCTTCAATGTTGTCGACCGAGGCGGTCAGAAACAGCGCACTGCACCGCGGGGATGTCTGGAATATCATAATTTTGATGGTGGAGTCTCCGCTGTGGTTGCGGTCGTTTGGGCTGTTTCTGCTGCAAAACCGACCGCCGCGGATGGGTTTGGGCCTTCTCCGCAGGCGAACGGCGGTTTCTCGGGTCTCCTTGCCGCCGCAGTTGCATTTTTACCGCCGAGGATCCTAATCTAGCCGTCGGTTTTCCCGCGGTAGCGGCGGGCGGTGTTTTTCCGCTACCATGGCGGTCGGTTGTTTTTCCGTCTGCCATCGTAATGACCTCCTTGATATTTTGACTGTTTACCATAATATGAAACATCAGATTTTCATTTTGGTAATTATGCATTATTTTTTTAACGAAACATGTCCAGGGGCGTGCAACATTTTATTGACTTATCTTTATACCACTTATAAACTACATTTTCTATGTATAATGACATAAAATTCATTTCTGAAGAAACAGCCATTTTTTCAAACTCTTACTCTGCTTTCAGTATAATTTGGATACATGGTAATATTTGATTGACTTTTATATTATTACCTGGCCTGAGCAACTTTTTTTTTGCCTATAAAATTTACAAAATTTGCTACATTTGCTACATTTTGTAAAGTTTACAGATTTAAAATTGCAGACATGTTTTCCTGGCAAGAGACTGGTTTCATTAGAAGATATTTTGCTCTAGACATTTTCTCCTCAGGCCAGTGTCCTGACAGTATGTTGTATATCTTTTGAATATGAGGTATGCCCTTGCATTCAATTTACGTGTGAGATACCTGCAAATGAATTTTATAAAATGGCACAATGCTTAGCAGCATTTTCTCAAAATTCTATTACAAAGAATTTGAGATACTAGACACTCCAAACTACTACATATGGCTCTATTTGGATGCTAGGGCGCAGTCTGTCATGTTCGCAGGGGCCCTCATGTACAGATCCAGCTGGGATATTTATGGCAAAAGTGCATCCACTACTGTATTGGGTGCACTTTTGGCAAATCTGAATGCCAAATCGTCTACCATGTTGTGCTGTCATCAGCATGGCGTACCTTTTTACTTTTCACAAATAAAAGACATTTTGGGGCATATTTACAACAAAGTGACGGAGTGCAGCGTTAGCCTTCCTGGCTTAAAGCCGCACTCCGCCACTTCAGAAATGGATGTCTGCACCACATTTACAACAATATGGTGCAGCCCTCCGTTTCCCCCTGCCCTAGCGCTAAACGTAGCAGCCTAGTGCTAACGCAGGCACCCTTGCACCATGGTTCAAGGGTGTCTGCGTTGAAGGGAAGATTGTTTATGTGAGGAAGGTTTCCCTTCCTGCACGTAAACATTCTTTATGTGCAGGAAGGATTCCCTTCCGGTACATAAACAATCTTTAAATGATGTTTTGTAACTTTTATGTGTGCTGCTTAAAGCAGCACACATAGAAATTGCAAAACATCATTTTTTTTTTTTGACTGTTTATGTGTAGGAAGGATCTTCTTCCTGCACATAAACAATCAATGGAAATTTGCTGTTTCGATGTGTGCTGCACAACTGAGCACACATGGACACAGCAAAAAGAAGGAGAAATAAAGCACCCTTGTAAATAGGTGGCAGCGTCAAAATCAATGGGTGTTGCGGTGGAACGCCCACCACATCATCCATTGCCTTCCTCTTTCACGCTAAGTACAGTGTGAAAGGGTGCCTAATTTACAAGGCAGCATTAAGCTACGTTAAGTGGCTTAACACTGCCTTGTAAATAAGGCAAAGCCCCTATCGCCACCACATGCCTCTTTGTCTCTTGGTGCTTTGCATGGCAATCCCTGGCAGAAAAAAACCTGTTGCAGCTCCCTTGTCCTAAAAGGCATGGGTTGTCTTCCACTGGGACCTGGGAAACCTCGTAGGAAAAATCAGTGGTGCACACCCTGTCATAAATGGTCTTTGAGTCTACAGTTCCTTGTTGATGCAACACAGTATAGTGTAGTTTAGTCATAAGGTCTTTACCTGCATTTGCTTCTTTGTTTTAGATTCCTGATTTTTATTTTGGTGGGGCTGCTTTGTGTGTGCATGGGAACCATCATAAGTGAGCACATTAGTGATAATATAATATTATTATTTTGAATAGATGACTACGAAATGTACAATTGTGTATTGCCTGCTTTGATATTTGTTTTTCTCTTCTCTTAAAAATGGCTCTTGGATTCATATTTAAAGCACCTCAACATTGCATATTATCTGATACTGGGGTTTATTTCCCCAGTTGCCTCCTTGGTGTGTGTGTGGGCAATTCTGTTATCCTCAGGCTTTTCGTTAGAGGTGTGGACATCAACTGTTTTCTATAAGAAGATATTGCCAGTTCATCACACCAAATAAATAGAAATATCCATTTTTCACACTGTCCACGTAAACAGATGGTGCCACTTTCAACATTGGCGGAAAACAGATATTGATAGGTTCTGAATTGTGCAGAAATGAATATATTGCCAGTTATTTCATTATCTAGAAAGACAGATATTATCACTTGAGGAAATACTAAGAATTCAGTAATACTGGGTAAATAATCAAAATCTTTTAACTACACAACATCCAGTAAGCAAATATTCTAAGTGTTAAGAGTGTTCGAATGTCCTCTGTGGGTTGGCAAACACCTACCCCAGGCTAACAATCTACATGGAATGGGGTGTGTGGAATAAGTGCCAATGGAGTAAAATGTGCCCGAGGGCTGCTCCCAGGATCGCACCATGCCCACTTGTGTTCCTGTGGCTGCAAGGGCACCTTACACTTGTCTTGGACCCGCCCATTGATGGGGAGTCAGACTGGCAGGTCAAAGCTCATTTAATAGCCTGTAAATTGGCTAATTCCACCCATGGTTCCCCCGAGACAAATGGCAAGATGGCTTCTGTGCTCTTCGTGGAGGTGTAGTGAGCCGGAATCTGATGCGGTGCCCGTGCGGCCTTCCTGAAGTGATGTGTGCAGGCCATGGCCAGAGCAGGGAAGACATGTGTGACAGGGGACTTGTGTGGGAGGCCAAGTGGGGGATATCAGATTTCCCCCTATTTCCTCCCCCCACAGTACACGGAGCTGTATCTTGTGTGGGCAAGAGCTGCCTGGACACTGTGTGGGGCACTGCATAGGATCACAATAGACATAAGGGTCTGCCTTTGTTTGTGCTGAGCAATCAGGGCATGAGAAGCGCCATTGCACCCTGGAGGTCTGTCACATGCCCCGATTAGGAGATTGGGCATCATTTTAGGTCAGTTGCTGTCAGCCTTGAAGGAGTTTGGGGCTTGCAAGTAGCTTGACTTGGACTTCCGCCCTTCTAACCTCGTTTGTTCATGAGCTATGTAAGGGGAGGTGCTGCAGCACCTAATGCATGGGCCTTTGCTACCAGCAATGGGCATTGAAACTGCCTGGTCAGTGCTGCTCTAGTGCTCCAAGTGTGGAGATGCCTCTGGAGGACTGTGGTGGACATTGCTGATGGGATCAGGCTAGTACACGACTAATGGCATGATCACCCTGATCTGTTCTGTGGTTTAGATGCTCCTGGGTTTCACTCCCTTGCACCACTTATGGTGGATTGGCGGGTACTGCTTCTAGATGTCCAATGCAACAGATACATTGTGACAGTAATTTGCAACCATCCCTGCTGTACTTAATCAGAAGGTCGATACATGCAGAGCCTGAGTGGTCCACTGCTGAGTGGGCTGGGCCTGATGAGTGCGGTCGAGATGCCTAACCGAAAATGCCTAAGACAGGGCATGATAAGATGCTTGAAGGAGGGATGCTTCCCACTCAAGTTGGGGACATGCAGGCCTTTCACGTACTGGATACTAAAGTGGATGCGCACTGTACCAAGTGCACAGAGAACTTGCAGTCAAATCCGCACCCTAAAAGGGATCTGGAAACAACCTCTGGAAACAAAGATCGACACAGTTGCAATGAACATTAACCTCCTCTGGGATGACTATAAAAATCTTAAAGAAAAAATCTCAGCAAATGGGGCCCTTTTGATGGATGCCATACCAGCCATAGATACTCTGCAGTGCACAACGGATGAACAGCGACAAGAAACTGTCAAGCTGAAATAGTGTGCTGAAGATGCCGAAGGATGCTTGTGGTGAAAAACATTTGGATTGTGGGGCTCTGGGAGGCATGGAGGGCCAATGGTCTGAACTTTATGTCGTGGAGTTGCTGGCCTCTAAAGTGTACAACGGCCACCCTATGAAACTATTTTCAATTGAACAAGCACACAGGGTTCCTGGCAGGCCCACTACTCCTTGGCCACCATTGGGGGCACTGGTGGCACCTCTCCTTAACTATAAGGATGGAGACCGGATTCTACAATGAGCTTGAAAACATGGCCCATGGACTGTTAATGGTGGAGTTACACCAATGTTCCCTGATAACGCAACTGAGACTCTGTTAGGAGGGGGTTCTGACCATCTGAGCCGCCTGGATTTTTTGCTTTTTCAGCACCTAATATTTGAGCTTTTGCTGTGGGGGGGCCTCATAAGCTGGGACTCACCCACAGTGAACTCATGATGAAATAGACTGCATGTGGATTTCACCGGTATCCGCCTTGTGAGAGAAGGCTGCTGCGCTGCAGCCTGGGTAAGGGGCACCGGACTGGTTATATGTAGACACGTGTGCACATGTGTGTGCACCCTTGCGAGGGCTGCACGGGGGAGATTCCTGTCATGCGCAGCCCAGGAGCAGGTACAGACAGAATGGTGTGGCAGGAATTATGCAGAGTTGGGTGGTGGCATGGAATAGGCTTTATAATGTGGGGAGACACATGTAAGGGAAAGTCAGTGTGCTTTACTGTTTCACTATAGCAACACTCCATTACTCTCCTATGAAGACAGAGACCACATGGGGTAGTTTCACGTCCTTGGGGCCTACAAATTCCAGACACGCACCAAAGTACACTGTAAGTTGTGTGAAAAGAAGTATTCTGCTGAGTCCAAAGCCATATCTGTACTGCTTATGGGTCATCCAGAAATGTGATATTCCTCTGACTCAGCTCATAACCAGAGCCCGGCCGGGTCTGACCCTGCCAGGCTGGATTAATTACCTTCCTCCCCAAGCTGTAGCATCAGAGGCCTAGCCCTTCGCTGCAAGCATTCCCAAGGGCGAAGGTCTTCTCTCCAGGAGGGAGAGATGGGGGTGAAGTTGCAGGTTGTCCATCAGCAGCTGTCACCCGATGCCAGGCACCAGGCCTGATCTGGGCCATGAAGTCAGCAAGGGGGGAAGGAGGCGTTTCAGAGACCATGTTGCATGAGACCCCTGGACGACGCCATTTTTTAAGTATCCCAGAGGCCTGTGCAGGAAGGAGGGGCAGAGAGGTGATGTGTCGTTGCAGGATAGAGCAGAGGTGCCTTCCTGCCAACCCCCTCCAATTTATTTTAAAAGGTCATGCACAGGAAGAGGAGCTCTCTCTGGGGTGTGGTCTTGTTGAGGAAGACTGGTGCTGGAGCCTGGCGCCATGGGCAGTTGGAAGGAGGAACCCCCTGACTGTCCAAGGACTCTGGACTCTGCCTCTGAGGGAGTCCAGGGCCAGTGAGGAGAAGTCTGGGCCTCTGCGCAAGGAGAAGAGAGGCCCAGAAAGAGAGCCAGGTGAAAGGCTGGCGCAGGGAGCCAGTGAAGACAGCTCCTTCCAGAGTCACCCTCTTGGAGGCAAAGAGGGTGGTGAAAAGTGCTCCAGGTGGCTAGGGCTGTCTACCAGGAGCAAAAAGAGGCCTAGATTGAGAAAATCGGTCCCCTGGGGGCTGAGATATGCCCCCCAGAAGGTAGGCGACCTTTGCCCTCTGATCAGACCGACGATGAAGCGTGTGGGGCTCCGTCACCGGTCTTGGATGTGCCCCCGGGGTGGGTTAGGTCTTGGGGGCTGCCCCCAGAAGAAAGGGAAGCCAGGGAGCGCCATCGCGCCCCCCGTGAAGGTGCCACGGGGCCCAGGCTCTCCACCCTGGGCCCTCCTCGAAGAAAAGTCAGGGAGCGCCATCACGCTCCCCTTGAAGTGGCCTTCGGGGATGCCAGGAGCCCACCCTGGCCCCCGCGAAGAGGTTCCTGGGACCCAGGACCCCCAACTCTGGGCCCCGCTGAAGACGAAGCCAAAGAGCGCCGTCGCGCTCCCCATGAAGAACTCCTTGGGGCCTGGGACCCTGGGCCCCGGTGTCTGCCGGGAGGAGAGGGGAGTGCCACCGCACTCCCCCGTGGCAGGAAGAAGAAGGAGAAGTGCCATTGCACTCCACCGAGTCCCAGCCCGACCGGCAGACCAGACTGTAGAGCCGGCTCCCGCGGCAGCATGCAAGGGTGCTGGCCAGTCTGGGAGCAGGCGAGAGCAGCCGGGAGTGGGCTCCCTGGGCTGCTCTCCAACCTTACCTGCATGCGGGGTGCCCGGGTGGGACTGGGCCCCCCAAAGAAGAGATGTTGTGGCGGGAGACCGCCAGCCAAGGCAGCGCGGCTCACCCTGGAGCAGCGGGAGAGCTGCTGCTCTAATATTCACGTGCTGGAGAAAGCACGCCCCATAATGCCTTGCAGGGCCTGGTAAGGCCTGCAGAGAAAACCGTCTTGTGTTCCGGAAGGTGGCCACCGGAGGAGGGGGTCACCCCCAATTGTTGGAAAAGGTGCAGGGGGAGCTACAGGAGCAACACAGACTCCTGCTGCGTGAAAATGGGAAGTCCCCACCTTCAGTCTCTGGGGGACTTAAAGGAAAGAACCCCTCAAGGGTTATTAATGTTTTCTGAATCCTTCATCAGGCTGGAACTTTTGTTCCACGGCCAGGAGTTGAAGCTTAGGGCTGCACTGAAGTGTGCAAGGTTAAACATGGATTGTCACTGAGGTGATACCCCCTAGAGGTGGAAAGGTGTAAGTGCACAGGTGGTGCATTTATGAGTAGTGCATTTATGAGTGGTGTTCTTTTTGGGGACAGGAGGTCACATGTAATATGTGAAAGGATAAGTAATGTGGAAATATGTCACCAGGCATCCTAGCCAGGGTGCCTGGTTGTAATTGCATAGTCATGTGATGATAAATGTAATGCCTTTTAGGGGCTGAGATTGACTTGCATTATACCTGTAATTAGATATCATAAGTACTGTCATTCTAAGTGATGCCTAGACATGTATTCTTGCTACTGCGTTAGTTGAACTGTGATTTAAGTGGGTATACTGTATGGTCAGTATGAGATGCTCAGTCAGGGTTATGTGTCACTATGGCAGGTGTTCCCATTATAAATGCTTGGTGAGATAATAGGGTGGGCTGCCACTGGGATGGTGCCAGTGGGAAGGGCCCTCGCTCCAGGTTATGGTCAACCCACTGCATTTGGGGGCAAGATGATGTGCATACGTGGAAGTGGTGGTACTAGACCCCCCTTGCGGAGGGGTGGGAATGTTATGCAATGTCACAAAGTTTTTCCAACAGCTTATGTATATTTGTAAATTGATGCATAGTATTGAGTAGTGTGTGCGTGTAATAAATATACTGTTCCTTTTTATAAAGAAAAGTATAGAGTGGACAATAAATTATTGAGTGTTATTTCTGCGTACCTGCAAATGGCGAATACTAGCCCACACCACCTCCCTTGAGTAAGCCTTAGACTGCTCTGCAACGCTACCCTCTGAGAGTCAAGCGCTACAATGGGGTATTTGGTTCCCAGTGAAGGACAAATGTAGACATATTGTTTGTGCAGGCCTCACAAATAATGCCTCGTTTTCCAACAGACTCCAATGCAGAGAAGCTCCTTTCTCGCAGTCAAATGGAATTTGCTCTAGCAGGGTCTTTCCTATGCTCTTTTGTTTCAAGGTCACTTACGCTAATATATTGAAGTTATCACTGCTGATAAGGCACCATCCAGGGCAGCCACAGAGGGTCAGAGGCAGAGACAGTGGCCTGGGCATTTGCAGCCTGGGGTATACCCACGAAATAGCAGGCAGCAATGGAACATGCCCAAATTATTGAACACTTGGTGCACCGGCGATCCCCTAAATGCCCAGTTGGCACAGATGACTCAACGCATGTCAGTGAGGAAGACAAGAATGCAGGGCTGGAAGACACTGGACTAAAACCTGATGTTTTTTGCTAGTGTATGAGTCACTAATCTTATTTTGTGGGTGCGCCATTGTTTATTTAGGTCACATATGCCTACAACATGCTCAATCTGTGAAACTCTAGGAGGGGACATTAGCATGGTTCACGACTCAATTACAGGGGTCCCCAACTAGTTCTTTGCTATCAAATTTTCTGGTTGGATGCAAAAGTGGCAGTTTTTACATGTATTGAGGGGTCACCACCCCTATGCCCATTTGTTCTCCTATTATTCCCCAGTGCTTGTAGTACACACTAGGTGAGACTTATTCTTGGGGAACAGGGGGACTGCTCTGTCCATAGATAAGGCAGAGTATCTGGGATGGGTAGCTTCAGATCATATTCCCTTCTGTTGTCTCTGCTGTGGATGTGGCCCCATCCACCGGATCTCTACTTGACAGCTCTCCCTGGTAGTACTTTACAATGTACATTCTGTACGACGGTAGGGAAACACAGTGACCGGTAATTTGCTGAAAGCACTGGCTTCGTATGACTCAGTGGGGCTGTGGTATGTTATGGATCAGGTGTCGCAGGCTGCAGTGAAGGCGGTCATTCTTTCATTGTATATCGAAAGATTGTTCAACACCATTTTATGGCCTTATTTATTTGCATTACGTTTGTCACTGAAGTTCGATTCTAGGATCCTTTAGTGGATTATACTGCTCTATGCCCAACCATTAGCTAGGGTGCTCACTGGTCACAGGTGTTACAGCAATGGTCCATTGGGCACAGCACCAGTCAGGGAAGTCCATTGTCACCCTTGTTCTTTGGCCTGGGGATGGAACCTCTGGCTTGCCTGCTTCACTGTAAGGGAGTTGAGTGGGGCATTTGATTACCCCACAGAGCACACATTGTGTTCATGTATGTAGATGATAATATACTATATTTGAGACACTCTACAGGTATCCTACCAAAGGTAATGATGTTACTGGCAGCTTGTGGCCGCATGCATGGGCTTAAAGTAAACTGGAGTAAGTCCTGTCTCTAACCACTGCCTCGTGTGTCCAGACTAGACTGACTGCCTACAAGTGCAGCTCCTGTCAGATAGAAGGCTGACACCTTCCGGTATCTGGGTATACAGATACATCATGATGGTGCGTGCTTGCTCGGTGGGAACTTGGGTCAGGTTTTGTCTGAGGCTAGCGGCTCCCTCACATTCTGGTGTGATCTTCCTTTGTCCCCAATGGGCCAGGTGGTGATAGCTAAAATGTTGTTGCTCCAATGGGGTCTCTATTATTTTACAGCCCTACCATTGATTTTGCCCAAGGGATTATTTTGGGGAGCTTGAAGCTCTCCTGCAACAGCTGATCCTAGGGCAGGAACAGGAGAAAGGTGGCACTCTGTAAGCTCCAGGGCCCTCTAGAATGGGGATGTTTTGGCTCCCAAATTGCGAAGCCTACTATATGGCAGCTCAAATTCAATGGCCTGTGTGATAGTTGACCCCAGGGTGGGATACTGTACAGATGGGGCTCGTAAGGGTTCTCACTTTATGAAGCATTCTTTGGCACAGTGCCCTTAAAGGAGAAATTACCATAGGCTGTACGGGTGGTTAGGCAGTGCTGGTCGTGCTTGAAAGTATGTTTGGTACATCAGGAATAGTATGCTCCAGAGATCCCCCTCTGGCTTTCTCTAAGATTTCATGTACTGTTGGGTCAACATAATCATTGAGTGTGAACTGGGATGTTGATGGTGGGGTGTTCATTCTCTTTAGGCACTTTACACTCCTATGATACTTTAGCAGATGCCTTGTGTTAAAAAATGGGGTTAATGGTTGGCAGAGTCTACACCCTGTCCAAGCAGGAGCCATACTTCTAGTCAGGGTAAGTCAGATAAACACCCTAAATTAGCCTGTGCTCACCCTCTGGTAGCTTGGCACACAGCAGTCAGGCTTAAATGAATAGGCAATGCGTAAAGTATTTGTGCACACTTTAATTTCAGTAACACAGTGAAAACACCACAGAAAGACTCCAAGCCAGTTTAGGAAAATAGAGAATATTTATCTGAGTACAACAAGACCAAAACTACAAACATCCAATTAGTAGAACTAGCAGTCAAAAACGTACTTGAAGTCGCGAGGAACTGGTACAAATCCAAAGCGCAGGCCGACCGCAATGGAGGGCAGGCTGGCTGCAGAACCCACACAGGGTCCACTGGAAAAGTACCTTGTATAAAGCAAAGCGTTGACGTAGAGAACACGATGAGTCAGCATTTTCTCCACAGTCAGGTCCCTTCATCAAGCCTTGCCTCGCAGATAGTGTAGAAGATTCAGTGCTGCATAGTTGTTGAGCCTCACCGACATTGTTGAAGGATTGGTGCTGCATTGTCATCAAACCTCACAGTCATTACCCATGTCATTTTTTAATCGGCACTGCATCGGAGGACACTACTTTGATTCCAACTGACACAAAGGGGCCACTGCATCGATTTTTGAAGAAAACAACTGCAGAACCCACTTCATAGGCCCAGGATTGGAAAGGGAACCTCAGGCAGGAGTAGGACTCACAGATGCAGAGTCCAGCAGCACCAGCAGATCTGCAAGAAGTCTTTTGTGTCCCTGACATTTCAGAAAACAGGAGGCAAGCTAGCAAGCCGTTGGGGAAACTTGGGTTCAAGGATGTAGAGAGCAGATCTATTCCCTCTCAATCCCGGGAAGAAGCAGCAGGCAGCAGGCCATCACAGCAGAACAGGTAGCAAAGTGGCAGTCCCTCATATACAGCACAGCAGCTCTTCTTCCAGGCATAATTACCTTGGTCCAAGTTATGATTTGATGGTGTCAGGAGTCCAGTACTTGTACCCAAATGTGCCTTTGAAGTGGAGGGGACATTAAAAAGGCCTTTGAAGATCCAAGCTCCCTACTGTTCCTGCCTGGCTCGAAACACACTACAGGGGGTATGCAGCTCTTTGTGTGGAGACAGGCACAGCCCTATTCAGGTGCATGTGTCAGATCCTCCCACCCAATCTACCTCAGGAAGGCCCATCAGTCTGGTAATGGGCCATCAGTATGCAAAGGTCACACACCTTCTCCCATTGTGTGACTGTTTAGAGTGAATGCACAAAGCCCAGCTGTCACCCAACTCAGACGTGTATTCAGAGATAGGCAGAGGCACAGAATGGTTAAAGTAAGAAATTGTCAACTTTCAAAAAGTGGCATTGTCAGACTTCCAATTTTAAAGTCTGACTTCAAAATGAGTTGTGATTTTAAATCGTGAGCCCAGATGCACCAAACTCAAATTCACCATCTGGGCTGGATAAAGGAGCCATACAAGGCCCACTGAATAAAGCACCTTGATCCTGGTCGCAAGAGCGAGATGTAGTGTGCAGCAAAGTGATGCATTGGTGTTGATCCTGCAGTCAACTGCATACATCAATTTTCTCCATGCAATGATGGTGATGCACCAGCTCTAAAGATGAAGTGCCAAAGTCGAGATGTGTTGGTTCCAAAGCCGATATGCTGGGTTTCTCCACGCAGTCAAGGGAATGAGTCTATCATCTCTCACTGCAGTGGTAGGGATGCAGTGGTGCTGATGCATCTGTTCGGATGGCAATGAGCTGGTTCTGAGTGTGATGTACGGGTTATGTTCTGGCAACAGCAGCAATGTGTTGATGCTGCTTCACACAGCAGAGGATGTGCCGGTTCCACTGGAGTAAGCACCAGGATCCACTTCCAAAGGACCAGGCACAGGAGCATGGGGTGAGACTTTGATATACCTGAGTCTAAAAACATGAGGCAAGTGAGCATGCCCCTGGATATCACTTTGGGTTCAAGCAGAGTCTAGTTCTTCCTCAGCAGGGGCTGAGAGTAGCAGGCAGAAGGAAACACATCAGAAAAGCAGCTTTTGTAGCAGCACAGCAGTCCTTCTTCCTGGCAGAGTTTCTTTTCAGGTCCAGAAATGTCTGATTTGGTGGGGTCAGACACATAGTACTTATACCCAGTTGTGCCTTTTAAGAGGAGGAGACTTCAAAGAGGGGCTTTAAAGTGCACAGAGGTCCTAACTTCCCAGCCCTGGCTCCAGACTCACTACAGGGTGGTATGCAAACCTTTTTATGGGGACAGGACACAGCCCACTCAGGTGTAGATGTCAGCTTCTCCTTCCCATCCTGCCCAGGATGACCCATCAAGATGCTGCTGGCCTCTCAGTCACACCTAACCTTCCTTTGTGTGGCAGTCTAGAGAGAATGCACAAAGTCAAGCTGTCAGCCAAACCAGACGTATATTGGAGACAGGCTACAGGCACACAGAGCTTTAAGAGCAGAGAAATGCTGTCTTTCTAAAAGTGGCATTTCTAAAAAGTAATGTTAAATCCAACTTTGCCAGCAAAAAGGATTTATTATTACCATTCCAATGATATTAAACATGACATAGCTACTCCTTCTCTATCAGGAATTGACAGCTTAAAAGTGTAATAAGGAATTCCCAATGTTAACCCATGAGAGGAGTAGGCCTCACAGTAATGATAAATCCATTTAGAAGTGTTTTACTATCAGGATATGTCAAATTTAAAAGTAAATCTCCTGCCTTTTACTTACACAGCACCCTGCTCTATGGGCTATCTAGAACCTATATTAGGTGTGAATTAGATGTAATAATTTGGGAATTTAAGGCCCGGCAAAGGGTTTTAAATGCCTTTTTATTTTTTATCTTTTTTTATTATCATACAAAGTAAATCATAAAAAAAATAATTTAGGCCAGTTAATAAATGCACACAATACATTCGGTGAAGGGTAACCCTCAACTTTGAAGCACATTGCAATTGCATCTTCAATGTATAGGATGGCAAATTAAAAAGAAAAGCGAACATACCATTATATAATCACCTGGGTACTGACAATATATTAATCAGAAGTAACAGCAACACAAATATCCAACAACAATCCAAAACTTTACCATAATCTTGAATAAACTAATGCTAATAGGCCAATAGCTCAAGCATACCCCGCCCAAATGTGACAGATTTTTTACATAGAGGTAGTCCCCCTTGTTTTTGTCAGTGTGAGTTCCAACTCATAAATTTGCCTCACAATTGCCCACCATTCAGCTACCCTAGGAGGTGAAGAAGAAACCCAGGCTCTGGCGATGAAGAGCCTGGCCACCACAATGATGATAGATAATATTTATTTTAACCTTAGATATGCTTCCACTCTATATCCTAGCATAATCTCTGTGTATGTAAATTGTGTGTCATAACCAATGCATGATCTAGTCTAGAGAACTGGTTCACACTTGCCCAAAGCTCCCTCAAGTCAGAGCATGTAACAAACATTTTTTAGGATATCTGCAGCCACACAACCTCACTTGAGGCATGTAGGGGCATATTTACAAGGATTTAACTCTGCCTTAGTGTCAATTTGTTGATGCTACAGCGGCTTTTTTTATCGCCATATGTACAAGTTGCCACAAAGTCCAGCTAGCAGCATTTTTCCAGCGTTAACAAGAATTTTTCACAGCGCCACTTCTGTTAGCGTGTCTTACCAAAAATGAAATGCCAGGTAGGCATTCCCAAGTAAAAACTCCTGCAAAATACACAATGGGATATTTACAAGGATTTCCTTGTATGTCGCTAAAATAGAAAAACTGCTGCTAGTGGCAGACTTTTTACTTCACCAACTACCTGGTCTCAAAATGAGGTTATTACACTTGTATATAAGAAAGGCAATCCCAGTTCACCCTTGGCAACTGCAACGATGTTACGAGCCTTCTGCTACTGCAACTCGGAGAACCAAAAAGACCACCACCACAGAGGCAAGTGCCGGAGAAGGGAGCGGATCTACCAACAGCGGATCACCCTCATACACCTCTGTCCAGAGGAGGTCATAGCCCATTACAGGCTAAAAAGGAGCTCCATTGCCTGCTCCTCAACCAGATTGCGCCGAGGCTGCAGCCCACATCTCAGCGGTGTACCAACATCCCTCCACAGACTACTTGCTGTATTACACATGTTGGTCGCAGGGACTTTTCTTTTCTACCAACCACTGTCAAAGTGGGTTGAGTCTCCCAGGCATCCATCTCCAGGTTTCTACCCACTGTCCTGAATTCCATCAACAGCCTGACACCACAGTACTTCCACTTCCCCAACACTGCGCAAGAACAACTCACTAACAAGCAATCTTTTACACCATTGCTGGTTTTCGGTATGTGTTGGGGGCAATGGACTGCACTCATGTGCAACTTGTGCCTCCTGCAGAAACTGCTCCCATTTACCAAAACAGGAAGCGCATGTACTCCATGAATGTGCAGGCAATAGTTGACCATCTTGGTGTCTTCCTTAATGTAATGACCAAGTACCCTGGCAGTGTCCATGATTCTTTTATCTTCCACCAATGTGCCATCAGCCAGCATTTCCAGAATGGCATCTATGGAAATGGACTGCTTGTTGGTAAGTTCAACTCTAACACACCACACACCTCAAGGCTCTCAATCATGTAGGTCAATGATGTCAATTTGTTCATTTAGGAAATCGCATTGTGCATATATTGTTTCTGTGCACCTTCAATCCACAAACATATATTTTTTTTAAATACTACGTATACTTACCAAATCCCACCAAGGGAATAGTTAGGAAATTGAATTACCCCCCACTTTTTCACTCAAGGAATACATTTCCCCCAAAAGTCATTGATATCAACACATTCAAGTGCCTGGGTCTTATTTCCCCTTCTTCCAATGTTTGACAATGATGGTTATTGCAGCTGTACAATTTAAGTAAGGTGTAAAACTGGACATTTACCAGTGACATTTTCTTACTTCATACTTTACCTGATTTAACGATGGATGTCTTTCCAACATTTGATTTATGTCCTCCATTTCCATGTGCCTCATCTACTTTTTCACTTCATACCTCACTTTGGTCCATTCACTTAACATTCTGTTCACTTCCTACCTTTCTGCCCTTCTCATTGTTCATGTTCCTATTTTCTTTAGCTGTTTCCCAAATTATCAATCTAATCAACGTTGGCGTGTCCAGTTGGATAATCTCCCTCAACTCCTTCCATTGCTCCTTCTTAACATCTTACATTACCTTTTGCTTTCCTCCCATTCATCCAATCTGACTTTGCCTTCTTTCATTCCCTTGCACTTCCATCCATCATTCAGTTCTACGTGAAATATGATTTGCCAGCTTTCCAAATGACTCAGTCTAATTCAGTTTGTAATCACATAAACTTATGTTTGTAATAAGATGTGCATTACCTAAACCATTTTCCAAGCTTGAGTTTTTCCAACCTGGCACTATTTTTTAGTAAACCATGACCTATGTTGCATGTGTACTTAAGTTCTATCCTGCTTCAATTACCTTCCCTTCTCCACTCATTCAGTCTGCTATAAAATTCCTCTTACCAAGGAGAGAATAGTTCTTGGCAACTATCGAACATGACAACTCTGTCCCATCAGGGATCGTGGAAACAGTACAGTACTTTTCGCTCAGTCACTCGTGCTCACTTTGTCTCAGAGAGATACACAGAATAAACGGTGGGGGCATTTTCACATTCTAGTGTAAAATAGGTGTGCTGAAACAAACATAAGAAAAAAAGATATAAATGATTATAAGCACCAACAGAGTAAAAGCATGGTAGATTCCTACCATAGTGCTAAAACAATGAATACAGGCAGGTATTTAAATACATGACAGTAATAATGCGTACTCCTATGATGCAACCCTAACTAGACGTACCTAAGTGTACCTAGCATCTATGTAGGTGTAGAGCAAAGAATCCCCCTAGGATAAAGCCAACCCCATTACCTGAAGTAAGAGACTGTGGGACCCCGTCTTGGTCTCGAGATGGACACCCCGCGAGGGATGTCAGACCACTGCGAGCTGGAGTGTCTGCGTGCAGGAACCTCAGCGCCTCTTAGAGAAAGCCAGTGTGTCAGCATGAAAGTCTTTCTTCTCCTCTTCTGCCTCAGCAGAAGATATGGTGCTTATATACCCAAAGTGGTACCCCCAGGGGATCTACCTTGCTGAGTCGGATGACGGAAGGAATGACCCTTATACATAGTTATTATGCAGGAGATGGTAGTCCTGCTGAGATTCCAAGAATCCTCATGCATAATGAATGATGCTAGTTTTTCGGAGAAAACCCCACGTCCTTTAAGCAGTACCGCAACTAGGTAAACGGTCAGTACCAAGAACCGTTATGTAGTGTAATGGCAGGGGAAATAAAGGTGAAAGGTTTAGTTACTACCTGAGCCTATATCGGGGTACCTGTATGAAACATAACAGTACCCTACACCCGGCCATTACACATGTTGACATTAAGTAAGACATTGTGGTCCACAGGAACCAGTCTCATGGGATGAGGGACTGTTATCTAGCATGATGCTACGGTGGAGGACATGGCCATTTTCCCACTACCTGGTTATGTCAAGAATGTATGCAGAGCCTTGCAAATACCAATAGGTAAGCAGTAAGGCATCCCACTACAAAGGACCTCACACACTTTGCAAATGGCAACATTGTCTTCCATGGACAATTTGTTACCCCTCAACACTCAAGATAATTTGAGACCACAACCTCACCATGCATATCCAATTTAGTGCATCCATGTCACATTGTGCAAGTGGTGTGCCACCCTACAGAATCACAACTGAGGATACAAAAGCATAGGGGCCATCCTCATCTACACCATGATTAGTACCTGTAACCTGTATTGCATATTGTAAGAGGGAGTAACTCAGCTTACATTGCAAGGTTTGTGACTTATGTTCTACCTAATCTAATCTCAGCTCCAGACAACAAGATTACATGTCCACAATGCGGCAATGGTAGCTGCTCAGTCAGGCAAATACATCATGTATTCATTATTTTGACCTTGAACAACATGGATGTTGCATATGTCAAAGTAAAGCACATAACAACGCTTTGCTCTGCATTCAGAATAGCTCAGCCTTCTACACAATCATCGATGTACAGTGGCAGACCAAACATCATGAGGAAACATTTTCACATCCAGATATTGTCCAGGACATTCATGTAACCACACCCCATACTGAACACCTACAACTAGACAATGAGAAAGCAAACCATCCCCATTGTGAACTCTGTGTCCCATAAGTATTTTCCATGGTCAAGAAGAAAGATGACATTACACACTTCTATGAGTAACCAAATGAATCACAGACACTAGTACTGCAATAATCACGCTCAACAATGCTGTATAACATTACACATCAAATACACATATTACATACAGTGTGCACAACAGGCAAACAATTGACAGAAACTTAATCACCCTAGCTCTCATCCAAGGGAACAGACTGTGCAGCAAGGTGCTCCCTCATACACACAGTACGTCTCCTATCACAACGAATAACAATGTCTACAAGGGCATATCATGTGTGTCGCAGTGGTAATCAGCACTGATGGTGCCAGCGCAAACACACTATGAATGGATAACAAACAGTGTCAGAGATATGGCATACATGAATATATGACGTTACTTCGCATGCGTTTACAACGCATGCCTTTACAACATGGTCAGTACAACGACCGCGTTGTTACCAAGCGTACCATTACAACGCAAGTCATTACACCAACATGCTGAAGGGGGGCGCTGGAGTTTGGAATAGTATAATTTACTATTCCAACTCCAGTCTGTGCAAAAGTAGGGAAGGTGTTGGATTTAAAGTCCAAGACCTAAAGCCCCCTGCAGCAAGTCGTTGGAATGACTTGCGTTGTAATGGTATGCGTGGTAACAACACGGTCGTTGTACTGACCACGTTGTAATGGAACCTCGTTGTGCCAACAGTGTTGTAAATGCTGTTTCCCGGCATACATTTGCACAAAGGTATCTTGGCTTGCAGTGTATGCAGTGTACTTGTCCAAAAACAAGAGAGAGAGACCCTTCACAACACAAAGGGAACTGGGTTGCGGCAAATAACAATAAGATGTTCCCTATGGTATTCAATCTATTCAGACTGTCCTCTTACATCCACACCCACTCATACATGCCCATCATATACAAACAAAATGCCTTGTTGGTAGTACAAAAATATTTCCTCTTTATTAAAAGATCTCTTCAAAAAATGTTTTTCATTTTACATACTACAAACAATTTATTTTTTAAACGTGCAGTTGCAATTTCATTAAAAACACATGCAATATCATAAATGGAAGAAGCACATTTTTTTATACCCCTGTCTTTTTCGCATATATAAAACTTCCATTTATATGACACAATATGCAACACATTTCCTTGTGTACCAAAGATATTCCTGTTACTCTATCACAATTTATGAACAAGTATCAATTAACACAGAATTACACAATATAAAAGCAATAGTTAAAAAGAAAAAAGTTGTCGACGGGCGTTTTGGTGGGATGAAATTGGTTGACACCACCTTCCTCAGGACAGACAAATTCATGGTTAAAAAACAGTATTGTTGGATCTAATAAAACAGGAAACAATGCATGTGTAAATATTCAATTTCAGGAGGTATACCAACTACATACAAACAAGGCAGCGGTATTATTGTGACCCAATTACTTAGTTAAGTTAAAAAAGGGGGGGATACTTTTAATTGCAGAAACCAACCCTTACATGCGAAGCGGAGTCCCATCTACTAAAGCCAGGGGTGAGTTGGGGCCATAATCCCCTCCCCATGACATACATACAAATATGCTTCCATACAACCACATACTGGGCAGTAACATACCTAAAAAACGGAATTGCAGTTCATGTATAGTTCTATCTGGATCTTCTCATTGATCTGATGCAAATTATCCCTGGGGGTTCTAGTTACACCTCCAATTATCTGAAAACATTAAATGAATATTCAATTTAAGGCGGGGGCATATATACTACCCTCAGGTTAAACTTTCATGATGAGATTTATCAATTTCTCAACGACGATATTCAAATTCAATTTATGCCTCCTTATTTTAGTCCCAGGTGTTGTTCTATCCACGAGTGGAAAAAAGGGGGACAGAAGAACTTTCTATGTTATCAGAATATACATCCAGGCTTAAGTTACTGCGTGGAAAGGAATTTATGCTCACCTTTCTAATATATATAGTTTTATCCTATAGGATCACTGAGGACACCACTTAGTCTCACAGAAATATAAGAGATACTTCTGGGACGTTATTTTTCTTGCTTAATGTTCTCCATAAGTAGCCCCAATCATTAGTAGTACTTAGTGGCTGATGGCTGCGTAAATAAGAGCATAAAGTATTAAAAAGATTAAGAAGAAAGTAGACTTAAGTCCTAGTCATCTTCTAGATATTAATGTACATTTCATCCTATCCGGTATTCTGATCTTGTAGGGGCACATGCATCAAAATTCGGCAAAACGATTCCTTATTAGCGAAAAATAAGGAATCGCAAATAATGATTCGCCTATCGGGATGCATGTACAGATTCGGTAATAATTAGCGATTCGCTACAAATCGCTAAAAAAGACCGAATACACGATTGCGAATCGCAAAAAGACAAATTAGCTAATACCGAAATCGGTATTAGCGAAATCGGTAATAGCGATTTCGCTAAAAACGGGTTGCGCCAGAAGCAGGCTGATGACATCACAACCAGGAAGTCATCCAGCCTATGCTTCATTCAGTGCCCTGAGGAGCTCAGAGGAGGAGGCAGAGGACTGAAGATGAGCTGAGAGACTTCACCCTCACAATCCAGCTACACTACACCTAGCCAGGATGGACAAAAATGCTGCAAAGACAACTGCCACGCCCAGGAAGAGGAAGAGAAAGTTCTCAGAGAGGGAACTGGAACACCTGATAGAGGGGGTGAGCAGCAGCCATGACAAACTGTTTGGCAAGTTGTCCCTGAAGGTGCCAGAAGCTGAGAAGCGCAAAATATGGCTGCGCATTAAGGAGAAGGTAAATGCTGTGGGAGTCACACACCGCAGCATTGACGAACTGAAGAAAAGGTGGTACGACCTCAGGAAAGGTGCCAAGGAGCGCATAGCAGAAAGGGTGAAGGAAGCAGCTGGCACAGGAGGGGGACCATCCAAAGTACCTGCCAACACAGCCCTGGAGGACCTCGTTTAAGGGACGATTGTGCCTGAGGCAGTTGTGGGAGTCCCCCAAATGGACACTTCCGGCACAGCAACCACACAACAAGGTAAGAAGCATGCCTGCGCTAATACGCTGCGTATTGTATACCCATGCACATCCCCCCAGGCAAATCACAGTGTGCAGGAAGAAGTCCATTACACATATACCCTCACATACGAATAGTATCATGGGAGTTGTAGTCATGTTAGCCAAGTGTGCATGGATAATCGCCAATGCGCAAGAAAAGACACCAGCAGTACATGTCCGACAGTGTGTTTAAATCTGTGATTTATAATGTGTAAAATAGGCTAAATGATAAACAGATAGAGGAACAAACTAAAATAACAATGCACTGTTCCACACACAGATGCATCTCCGGTGGACTCAGATGACAGTGAGCGCCTCATGATTTCGGAGACACCGGCTGTTAGACTTGGCATCTTTTGGCGTGTTTCCCCTGACTTTTCGCTTTCTGACCTCCTGGTTTTGACTCTGTTTTTGCTGGTGTAATGATTCTGCGCACTTTCCTCACTGCTGTCCAGTGGGAAAGTGCAAGTGCTCCTGTATAAAATGTGTTATGGATTGGTGTTTCCATGATTGGCCTATTTGGTTTATGTGTCAGTCCCTTGTAAAGTGCACTGAGAGTGCCAGGGCCTATAGATCAAATGCTGTTGGTGGGCTGCAGCACTGGATTGTGCCACCCACGCAAACAGCTCGTAAAGTGTAACTCTGGCCTGCCATTGCAAAGCCTGTGCGCAGCCTGGGGCTGCCATGTCGACTTGGCAAGTGTGCACACTTTCAAGTCCCTAAACCTTCCCTTTTCTACATGTTAGTCACCCCTAAGGTAGGCCCAAGGTATCCCTGTGGGCAGGGTGCATTGTGTGTGAAAGGTAGGACATGCCCTGGGGTGTGTGGCATGTCCTGATAGTGAATTACAGCCTATTTCGTTTTTCACTATTGCAAGGCTACCTGTTCCCCATAGGCCAGAATGGGCAGTTTTGATTATTACAGCTTATAATCCTAACTGACCCAGGGAACATGGTAGAAATTCGAGTTTAGTATGCCAGGACTCAGAATGATAAAATGCATCTTTTAGTAAAGTTGGTTTTAACATTCTGTGTTTGAAAATACCACTTTTAGAAAGTGGGTATTTTCTTGTCTAACCATCCAAGCCTGCCTCTGCTAGGTTGTGTATTCCTTGTCTGGAGTGTGAGTGACAGGGGATGGGGGATGCCAGGAGACAGGGTGAGTCAGCACAGGGCTGAATAGCAAGATCTACATGTAGATGGGTGGGAGGAGATGCACCTGGGACCTGAATAGGGCTGGGCCTTCCCTCCACAATGCTGGCTCCACCTCCTGTGGTGCGTCTGATGTCCCTGGCCTGCACTGTGAAAGGAAAGAAGGAGACTTGTCAACAAAGTGCTCCAGGACTGACCAGAACTGGTTTGGACTAGGCAAAGGCCTCTCTGCCTTCAGAGAACAAAGGAATTTGGGATATAAATATTGGGGCCCTGACCCCATGAATTTAGATCTCGCTGGAATCAAGGAACCTGCCAAGACGAAGAGCTGGAAGAGCTGCCAGGAGGAGTACTGCCCCTTTGCTGAGTTATTGCCTTGTTGGGTTGGCCTGCAGTTGCTGCTTCTGTCTTGGGCAGTGAAAGGACTGGACTGAACTTTGTACTCTTTGTGCTGAGAATCTCCAAGGGCCTGAAACCGAGCTGGCCTCCTGTTAAGAACTCTCAGGGACTGCAAAGACTTCACAACCCTCTGGGTACCGCTTCTGGAATCGCTGTTTCAGTTGCCACAGAGGAAGGGAACCGCAACCGACTCCGTCAACCGACTCCATCGCTGGCCCGGTGTCCTGTTTGCACCGCAGACCGCACCGTCCGCATCTCGCACCGCAACCCTGGTCTCACCGACGACGTCCGACGCCATCGCCACCGAGCCGCTGCTTGCACCGTGACCTGTGGGCACCGCAGTTCGCATCGCATCGCTTCAATGTGCCAGCCGGACCAGACCGACGCTGTCGCTGCAACTGGCTCAACACTCGTGACCGCATCGAAGTTGGGGCACCGCTCGCACGCTTGCGACGCACCGCTCCGACTCGAACCGCTGTCCGACGCCAGCTCCCGCACACCGGCTTGGTCGCCTGCATCGCAACCTGCCAGCACCGCATCGAGCACCGTCTCACCCTGCACTGCACGCCTTGGACTCACCGACTCCGTCTACACGATTGTCACCGAGCCGCTGCCTGCACCGCATCGAGAGGACACCGCGCCCTGCACCGCTTCCATCTTGCACCGCAACCGTGACGTACGCCGACCGGCTCGCACACTCCGTGCCCGCCACAACGAGAAAAGGTACTGTGACCGAGTCTGTTCACGACTCTGCTGGCCCGTATCGACGCGGTCGGCTGGAACTGTTAGACTCTGTGGTTTTCAGCATCGCGGTAGACTCGGACGGAGCTACCGACTCGTACGAACTTTGTTTTTGAACTATTCCTGCAAAGAAGAAGTTATCTTGCAACGTAATCATTTTTAAAGTATTGTACTGTGAATTTTTATCGTATTTGGTCTTGTTTTAACGTATATAAAAATATTGGATATTTTTCTAAACTGGTGTGGTGTCAGTTTGTAGTGCTTACACTGTATTACTGTTGGTTATGTGCAAATGCTTTACACACTGCCTCTAGAATAAGCCTGACTGCTCGTGCCAAGCTACCAAGGGGGTGAGCAGGGGTTATTTTAGGAGTGTAACTCCCTTACCCTGACTAGGAAGAAGGGTCCCTACTTGGACAAAGGTGCAAACCCTTGCCAACTAGAGATCCCATTTCTAACATTGGTTGTCAGCGGTGAGGATAGGACTTGTGTTTGCACTTGACTTACAGTGATTGGTGTGCACTACTACCATATCGCAGACCATTACGTACCACATACAGGTTCTTTTTCTTTTTGGCCTATTTTTGATCTCGCCAGTTTGAACTTGCTACTTCAACATGCCTGAATCAATAGTATCATCAATTGCATCAGTAGAAATTGCCTTTGAGGAGGATCGATTGGAAGCCTACAGTGTCAAGGAGTTAAAATCGATTTGCAAGAACCTGAAAGTCCAGGTCAGAGGCCTCACCAGGAAGGATGAGCTACAAAAGGCGCTGAGGGCCTGGGTAGCAGCCAGAGGTGCCAATGGGCAACCTGGTGATCTCAATGGAGAGGTGGAGGAGCCTGTTCCTAGGGTAGATGTGCTTTTGGGAGGGGGAACCCTCCAGGCCAGGCAGCAGTAGTTTGTCCCCAGAGGAGCTGGAGGACAGGCGGGAAGTAAGGAGGTTTGAATTGGAGAAACTCAGAATAGAAAGTGAGAGGGAAGAGAAAAGAATAGCCATGGAGGAAAGGAAAATGATACTAGATCATGAGAGAATGATCAAGGAGCTGGAGCTAAAGAGTAGATCCGGTTCAGATGGTGGCAGCAATTCTTCAGCACACATAGACAGGATTGTACACATCCCCAAGAATGTAGGTAAAGAGTACAAAAAGGGTGATGACATACAAAGGTGGTTTCAAGAGTACGAGTCGTCTATTCATATGAATGGGGTCCCTGAGAGGAACTGGGGAGCGGGGTTGTGGCCTCTCTTTCCAGAGGAAGCTAGGGATACTCTGATAGCTTTGGGTAAGGGGCAGGACCTCACCTATGCTGACATGAAAGACGCTCTCCTCACTAGATATGGGCTCACTCCTGAGAAGTACAGGGATCAGTTTAGGTCCAGTAAAAGTCTGAGGCCAACACTTGGTTGGAATGTGTGGATATGGTCTGCAGGTCGCTGGATGGTTGGGTGAAGGGCAGTAATGTAACAGATTTTCAGGGGCTCTACAATTTGATTGCATGGGAGCACTTGTCTAGTCTATGTTTTGCAGATCTGCGCCAGCACCTAGTTGATAGTAAGCTAACTGACCCCAGGAAGCTTGCTATGGAGGCGGACCGCTGGGTGAGTACCAGGGTCCACAAGAAAGCGTTTGGGGAGACTCAGCCAAAGGTGGGCAGGGTCCCCAGCAGAAAGGTGGGGGGACAAGGGTAAAGCACAGGAGTTCTCTAAAGGGCCCCAAACTAGTACTCAGGGTAAAGGTTCCCAGCCCCGGTGATAAGAAGAAAGGGGTCTCTACAGGGAAGCCTGTTGATACCGGCCCCCGCAAGTGTTATGCATGTGACCAGGTAGGTCACTTTAAGGGGGACCCCAAGTGCCCAAAGGGGACACAGCCACCCAACCGGTGGACAGTCCAAAGTGTTGGCTAGTGTAGCGCTTGGGGAGGAGGGGTGCCCACAGGAGGGTGGGGATCCCGCAGAAATGACCCTTGTCTCAATAGGGGACAGTGAGATGGTCCCAGGAAACCAGGTGCCCCCTAACACAAAGAAATATTGCACCTGGGTGACCATTAATGGGAACAGGGTAGAGGCTCTCAGAGATACTGGAGCCAGTGTGACCTCAGTCCGGTGTCACCTGGTCTCTGAGAAGCAGGTAGTCCCAGGGGCATTCCACCAAGTAGTTGCTGTAGACAACTCTGAGTGCCAGTGTATGGTGGCGCAGGTTCTCTTTGAATGGGGGGGGTCTCAGGTCCCTTGAGGGTGGTTGTGAGCCCCACCATGCCTGTAGATTGTCTGCTAGGTAACGACCTGGAGCAGTCCTTATGGAAGGATGTTAAGCTCAGGTCTCACTTGGAGATGCTTGGGTTGCCAGAGTGGGCATGCGTGTCTACTCGGTCAATGGCAGCCAGAAAGGGTGATCAAGAGGACTTGGAGCCTGGAACAGTGGCCCAAGTCCCTGCCAAGAGGAAGGGCAGGGGGCACGGGAAACCGGCCCCCGAAGTTCCCACGGACCGGGAGGAGGCGGACCTCGAGGGGGATGCCCCGGTGCCTACAGGGGAGCAGGTAGCCGAACTGGGAGACATCTCTGAGCTGACCCATTGGCAGCAAGAAGGGGGTCCCACCAGGGAGGAGTTCTGCAGGGAGCAGAACGAGTGCCCTACTCTGGAGGGTCTGCGGCAGCAGGCTGCAGACCAGGCAGCTGGTAATCAGTCCGGGTCACATCTGATCTACTGGGAGAATGGTCTCCTATACAGTGAGCCTAAGGTTGCTGAGCCTGGGTCAGCCCGTGTGCTGGTGGTACCCCAGCGCTTCAGGACCTTCCTACTGGGTCTGGCTCATGACGTGCCTTTGGCAGGACATTTGGGGCAGGACAAGACCTTTGACAGGCTTGTCACCCACTTCTTTTGGCCCCAAATGCGAAGGCAGTCAGATGCACACTGTAGGTCTTGCCAAACTTGCCAGGCAAGTGGTAAGAGTGGGAGGAAGGTCAAAGCTCCTCTCCAACCTTTTCCTGTTGTTGGAACACCCTTTGAAAGGGTAGGGATGGATATTGTGGGGCCACTGGATCCCAAGACAGCCATGGGCAACAGGTACATCCTGGTCTTGGTGGACCATGCCACCCGGTACCCGGAGGCAATCCCTCTCAGGACAACGACGGCGCCAGTGGTGGGCCGGGCGTTAATGGGGATCTTTTCCCGTGTGGGATTCCCCAGAGAGGTGGTTTCTGATAGGGGGACCAATTTCATATCCAAGTATATGACATCCCTGTGGAAGGAGTGTGGTGTAACCTACAAGTTCACCACTCCTTACCACCCACAAGGAAACGGTCTGGTGGAGAGATTCAACCAGACCTTGAAAGGCATGATCAAGGGTCTAACAGAACCCATGAGGCGTAAGTGGGACGTCCTCTTGCCATGCCTATTCTTTGCATACAGGGAGGTGCCTCAGAAGTCTCTTGGGTACAGCCCCTTTGAGCTCCTGTATGGCCACCCTGTCAGAGGACCTCTGAGTTTGGTAAAGGAAGGCTGGGAGGCAGCTCCCAGGAAAACTCCCCAGGATGTGTTTAGCTACATGCTGGCCTTTAGAAACCAAACAGCCCGCTTCAGGAAACTCACTCAGGCGAACCTAGAAGCAAGCCAGGAAGAAATGAAGAGATGGTATGACCAGAATGCCACTCTGGTCAAATTTCAACCTGGGCAAAAAGTGTGGGTCATGGCCCCAGTGGCACCTTGTGCCTTGCAGGACAAGTGGACTGGGCCATATGAGGTGGTGGAGCGCAAAAGTGACGTCACCTACCTGGTGGATTTGCAGGCTCCAAGGAACCCTTTGAGGGTCCTTCACGTGAACCGCCTCAAGCCCCACTTCGAGAGGTCCGAAGTGAGTATGCTCTTGGCGACAGATGATGGGGTGGAAGAGGAGAGTGAGCCTCTCCCTGACCTCCTGTCTACCAAGGAGCATGATGGGTCAGTAGAAGGTGTGATCCTCTCCCCTACTCTGACCCAGGAGCAGCAGGGGGACTGTCACCAGTTGTTGGGACAGTTCGCCCCACTGTTCTCTCTGACCCCCGGTGTTACTCACTGGTGTACCCATGACGTGGACACAGGTGACAGCCCTCCTGTGAAGCACAAGATTTACAGGTTGACTGACCGGGTCAGAGCCAGCATCAAGGAGGAGGTCTCTAAGATGTTGGCGTTAGGGGTGATTGAGCCCTCCAACAGTCCTTGGGCCAGCCCAGTGGTCTTGGTCCCAAAGGCTGCTGCGCCCGGTGCCACTCCAGAACTCCGGTTTTGTGTGGACTACCGTGGGCTCAATGCCGTCACCAGGACTGACGCGCACCCCATCCCCAGAGCTGATGAGCTCATTGATCGGTTGGGAGCTGCCCGGTTCCTCAGCACGTTTGATTTAACATCTGGGTACTGGCAGATTGCCTTAACCGATGGGGCCAAGGAGAGATCAGCATTCTCAACCCCAGAAGGTCATTACCAATTCCAGGTGATGCCCTTTGGGTTGAAGAATGCCCCTGCCACCTTTCAGAGGTTGGTCAATCAGGTGTTGGCTGGGCTGGAGGATTTCAGTGCCGCCTGTGAGAATTTGGCCTGGCATATGCTGTCCACTAATTATAGTGGGCACCTTGCACCAGTCCAAACAACCCCTTATTGGAGATAGGTTAAAGACAACCTTTATTGAAAGCTTTCCTAGTGGTAGCTATGGAGAGCAGCCTTCAGGCTAAGTCTTGAAGGAATGTAAAGCAGCTTGTTTTACCAGTCTATAATCTCTTGAGTGATCAAATGAAAGAGCACCACACCAGGTATATATTCAAAATATATGTATTTATTGCTAAACACACCCCTCTAGTCTCTTTATGAGGCTAGAGTTCGAAGTACATAAGTTATAAGATATTAAATCACAGTAATAGCACAAATACACGTTTGGGCCCTAGGGGCGTACCAAACCATATACCAATAAAGTGGTATGCGAACCACGACTGAACTAGACACTAGGCCTAGAGCCTCTAGAAGTGCTTGGACCACAAGGAACCACCCAAGGTAGTGACACAGGGGACCCACGGGAGAGCGCGTGCAGTGTAAATACACAACCGCGATACGCCGTTAACTTCTATGGAGAAAGTCGGGATCGGGAAAATAGAGGAAAGGGACACTTAAAAGAGGACTAGGACAAAACCCTTTGAGATCTAGGACTTTGAAGAGTCTCTACCCACGGGAGCACCGGAGTACTCGTGTTACCTCACCCAGGGAAGCAGGGTGCATAGGTGCCTTTCGGGGTCGGGTTTCGTCGTCGATTCGAATGGCGATCTGCTGCAAAGTGCTGCTGGCAGCCAAGAGAAAAGTGTCCGGGTGGATCCAAGTGTGGATCGGAGTTCTGGTGAACCTGAAAGCAGAGGGGACAGAGTCAGTGACCAGGAAGGCGATGGACAGATGCCCACCGATGTTGAGTGCTTCAGGTGTGTTGACGGTCGTCTTGACTCTTCAGCCACGAGGTCCGGGAGGCGTTGTCGGTGACTAGGAGCAGGATTCGGGCTGGTACACAATGTCTGTCGAGTGCTGAGGTGTCGGCGACCGGATTGGACCCAACAAGCCTTGGCAACGGCAAGTCTCGATTAAGATGTAGATCGTCGATGGTGCAGACCAGCAAGGTCTGTGGAACTCACCCAGCAACGGTAAGTGAGGGCAGGCCTGGAGCAATCAGGATGCCAAGTAAGAAAAGGATTGGCCTTCGTTAAGGGCTACTAGCCAATGGGCTAGCGACCGCGAAGGAGCCTCGTGACGCCGCACGTGGATCTGGCTTACAGGACACTCGTGGAGTGGGGGCCAGTGATCTTCGGTGCAGGTGGTGCTGGAGGCTAGGGCTACTCGAAGCCCAAAGCACGACTTCTTGGGAGACCCAGAAGATGATGCACTTGCAAATGTGCTCGGTGTCCAGGGGTCACGGTTTCAAGTCACCCACGATAGCCACGGGCCTCAGCTTTGCTGGAGACTCAGGGTAGCCTCGGGGAAGTCTGAAAATCCACCTCTGGTGATGCGATGACTTCGGCGTCCGACGGGAGCTTCAGAAATGCGAACCGGACAGATGCTTCTTTGGTGCCTGCCAAGCAGGGGAGTCACTCCTTGACCCCAAGGGAGATTCTTCAGTCCTCTAATCTTGTCGTAGAGTGTCGAAGGTCCAGGATTTCGTTTCAGAGTTTCGTCCAGGTATAATCTAATCTTCCTGTGGCAAGGGTTCCCCATTTTAACTAGTAAAACAGGGAGGGACTAACTCTATGACCCCACCTATGGGAGGGTCAAGGGAGGGGGTGGCTACACCCACTTCCCTTTGTCCAGTTTTACGCCAGAGCAGGGGCAGGTAGCCCCTGAGCTGGTTTGAACTGGCAAATGCACAGAGGAGCCTTTTGCTCCCCCAGTGCAGGACTTCAAAGCACTCTAAGAGTGCACCCACCCAGCCCCAATACACATTATCCTGTCTGGGGAGGTGGTCACACCTCCCTGCAACAGGAAACCTATTGTCCAGGCCTCCCCTGCCGGAGTTTCATCCAGCAGCAGGAGGCCAGACTTGTGTCTGTGGCAGCAGCATCCATTTTGTGATGCCAGGGCTTCCCATGAGGCACAGGATCAGACTGATTTGCATATGGCCATGTCTGAACTGGGGTGGTGGAGTGAGCTAAAGAATGATGATGGATTAAACCCAGATCAGTTGACTGGGGGTGAGTGTTTGATTGGCTCAAACGTTCCGTCCATCATCCCCTTTTGTATCGCTTTGTTCGCCCTAAGTTGGCGGGGGTATGCCCAGACGTGGGTCCCTTGCTCACTTTGCCACTGGATTCAAGCAAGCCTGGCTGATGACGGCTGGAATGCCAGAAACCGGTCCTAGGATGCTTGTTTCCGGTCCAGGGAAGACATGGCTTGGCAGTTCGGGCTGGACTGTTCCCATGAGGCACAGGGTCAGACTGATTTGCATATGGCCATGTCTGAACTGGGGTGGTGGAGTGAGCTAAAGAATGATGATGGATTAAACCCAGATCAGTTGACTGGGGGTGAGTGTTTGATTGGCTCAAACGTTCCGTCCATCATCCCCTTTTGTATCGCTTTGTTCGCCCTAAGTTGGCGGGGGTATGCCCAGACGTGGGTCCCTTGCTCACTTTGCCACTGGATTCAAGCAAGCCTGGCTGATGACGGCTGGAATGCCAGAAACCGGTCCTAGGATGCTTGTTTCCGGTCCAGGGAAGACATGGCTTGGCAGTTCGGGCTGGACTGTTCCCATGAGGCACAGGGTCAGACTGATTTGCATATGGCCATGTCTGAACTGGGGTGGTGGAGTGAGCTAAAGAATGATGATGGATTAAACCCAGATCAGTTGACTGGGGGTGAGTGTTTGATTGGCTCAAACGTTCCGTCCATCATCCCCTTTTGTATCGCTTTGTTCGCCCTAAGTTGGCGGGGGTATGCCCAGACGTGGGTCCCTTGCTCACTTTGCCACTGGATTCAAGCAAGCCTGGCTGATGACGGCTGGAATGCCAGAAACCGGTCCTAGGATGCTTGTTTCCGGTCCAGGGAAGACATGGCTTGGCAGTTCGGGCTGGACTGTTCCCATGAGGCACAGGGTCAGACTGATTTGCATATGGCCATGTCTGAACTGGGGTGGTGGAGTGAGCTAAAGAATGATGATGGATTAAACCCAGATCAGTTGACTGGGGGTGAGTGTTTGATTGGCTCAAACGTTCCGTCCATCATCCCCTTTTGTATCGCTTTGTTCGCCCTAAGTTGGCGGGGTATGCCCAGACGTGGGTCCCTTGCTCACTTTGCCACTGGATTCAAGCAAGCCTGGCTGATGACGGCTGGAATGCCAGAAACCGGTCCTAGGATGCTTGTTTCCGGTCCAGGGAAGACATGGCTTGGCAGTTCGGGCTGGACTGTTCCCATGAGGCACAGGGTCAGACTGATTTGCATATGGCCATGTCTGAACTGGGGTGGTGGAGTGAGCTAAAGAATGATGATGGATTAAACCCAGATCAGTTGACTGGGGGTGAGTGTTTGATTGGCTCAAACGTTCCGTCCATCATCCCCTTTGTATCGCTTTGTTCGCCCTAAGTTGGCGGGGGTATGCCCAGACGTGGGTCCCTTGCTCACTTTGCCACTGGATTCAAGCAAGCCTGGCTGATGACGGCTGGAATGCCAGAAACCGGTCCTAGGATGCTTGTTTCCGGTCCAGGGAAGACATGGCTTGGCAGTTCGGGCTGGACTGTTCCCATGAGGCACAGGGTCAGACTGATTTGCATATGGCCATGTCTGAACTGGGGTGGTGGAGTGAGCTAAAGAATGATGATGGATTAAACCCAGATCAGTTGACTGGGGGTGAGTGTTTGATTGGCTCAAACGTTCCGTCCATCATCCCCTTTTGTATCGCTTTGTTCGCCCTAAGTTGGCGGGGGTATGCCCAGACGTGGGTCCCTTGCTCACTTTGCCACTGGATTCAAGCAAGCCTGGCTGATGACGGCTGGAATGCCAGAAACCGGTCCTAGGATGCTTGTTTCCGGTCCAGGGAAGACATGGCTTGGCAGTTCGGGCTGGACTGTTCCCATGAGGCACAGGGTCAGACTGATTTGCATATGGCCATGTCTGAACTGGGGTGGTGGAGTGAGCTAAAGAATGATGATGGATTAAACCCAGATCAGTTGACTGGGGGTGAGTGTTTGATTGGCTCAAACGTTCCGTCCATCATCCCCTTTTGTATCGCTTTGTTCGCCCTAAGTTGGCGGGGGTATGCCCAGACGTGGGTCCCTTGCTCACTTTGCCACTGGATTCAAGCAAGCCTGGCTGATGACGGCTGGAATGCCAGAAACCGGTCCTAGGATGCTTGTTTCCGGTCCAGGGAAGACATGGCTTGGCAGTTCGGGCTGGACTGTTCCCATGAGGCACAGGGTCAGACTGATTTGCATATGGCCATGTCTGAACTGGGGTGGTGGAGTGAGCTAAAGAATGATGATGGATTAAACCCAGATCAGTTGACTGGGGGTGAGTGTTTGATTGGCTCAAACGTTCCGTCCATCATCCCCTTTTGTATCGCTTTGTTCGCCCTAAGTTGGCGGGGGTATGCCCAGACGTGGGTCCCTTGCTCACTTTGCCACTGGATTCAAGCAAGCCTGGCTGATGACGGCTGGAATGCCAGAAACCGGTCCTAGGATGCTTGTTTCCGGTCCAGGGAAGACATGGCTTGGCAGTTCGGGCTGGACTGTTCCCATGAGGCACAGGGTCAGACTGATTTGCATATGGCCATGTCTGAACTGGGGTGGTGGAGTGAGCTAAAGAATGATGATGGATTAAACCCAGATCAGTTGACTGGGGGTGAGTGTTTGATTGGCTCAAACGTTCCGTCCATCATCCCCTTTTGTATCGCTTTGTTCGCCCTAAGTTGGCGGGGGTATGCCCAGACGTGGGTCCCTTGCTCACTTTGCCACTGGATTCAAGCAAGCCTGGCTGATGACGGCTGGAATGCCAGAAACCGGTCCTAGGATGCTTGTTTCCGGTCCAGGGAAGACATGGCTTGGCAGTTCGGGCTGGACTGTTCCCATGAGGCACAGGGTCAGACTGATTTGCATATGGCCATGTCTGAACTGGGGTGGTGGAGTGAGCTAAAGAATGATGATGGATTAAACCCAGATCAGTTGACTGGGGGTGAGTGTTTGATTGGCTCAAACGTTCCGTCCGTCATCCCCTTTGTATCGCTTTGTTCGCCCTAAGTTGGCGGGGGTATGCCCAGACGTGGGTCCCTTGCTCACTTTGCCACTGGATTCAAGCAAGCCTGGCTGATGACGGCTGGAATGCCAGAAACCGGTCCTAGGATGCTTGTTTCCGGTCCAGGGAAGACATGGCTTGGCAGTTCGGGCTGGACTGTTCCCATGAGGCACAGGGTCAGACTGATTTGCATATGGCCATGTCTGAACTGGGGTGGTGGAGTGAGCTAAAGAATGATGATGGATTAAACCCAGATCAGTTGACTGGGGGTGAGTGTTTGATTGGCTCAAACGTTCCGTCCATCATCCCCTTTTGTATCGCTTTGTTCGCCCTAAGTTGGCGGGGGTATGCCCAGACGTGGGTCCCTTGCTCACTTTGCCACTGGATTCAAGCAAGCCTGGCTGATGACGGCTGGAATGCCAGAAACCGGTCCTAGGATGCTTGTTTCCGGTCCAGGGAAGACATGGCTTGGCAGTTCGGGCTGGACTGTTCCCATGAGGCACAGGGTCAGACTGATTTGCATATGGCCATGTCTGAACTGGGGTGGTGGAGTGAGCTAAAGAATGATGATGGATTAAACCCAGATCAGTTGACTGGGGGTGAGTGTTTGATTGGCTCAAACGTTCCGTCCATCATCCCCTTTTGTATCGCTTTGTTCGCCCTAAGTTGGCGGGGGTATGCCCAGACGTGGGTCCCTTGCTCACTTTGCCACTGGATTCAAGCAAGCCTGGCTGATGACGGCTGGAATGCCAGAAACCGGTCCTAGGATGCTTGTTTCCGGTCCAGGGAAGACATGGCTTGGCAGTTCGGGCTGGACTGTTCCCATGAGGCACAGGGTCAGACTGATTTGCATATGGCCATGTCTGAACTGGGGTGGTGGAGTGAGCTAAAGAATGATGATGGATTAAACCCAGATCAGTTGACTGGGGGTGAGTGTTTGATTGGCTCAAACGTTCCGTCCATCATCCCCTTTTGTATCGCTTTGTTCGCCCTAAGTTGGCGGGGGTATGCCCAGACGTGGGTCCCTTGCTCACTTTGCCACTGGATTCAAGCAAGCCTGGCTGATGACGGCTGGAATGCCAGAAACCGGTCCTAGGATGCTTGTTTCCGGTCCAGGGAAGACATGGCTTGGCAGTTCGGGCTGGAGTGTTCCCATGAGGCACAGGGTCAGACTGATTTGCATATGGCCATGTCTGAACTGGGGTGGTGGAGTGAGCTAAAGAATGATGATGGATTAAACCCAGATCAGTTGACTGGGGGTGAGTGTTTGATTGGCTCAAACGTTCCGTCCATCATCCCCTTTTGTATCGCTTTGTTCGCCCCTAAGTTGGCGGGGGTATGCCCAGACGTGGGTCCCTTGCTCACTTTGCCACTGGATTCAAGCAAGCCTGGCTGATGACGGCTGGAATGCCAGAAACCGGTCCTAGGATGCTTGTTTCCGGTCCAGGGAAGACATGGCTTGGCAGTTCGGGCTGGACTGTTCCCATGAGGCACAGGGTCAGACTGATTTGCATATGGCCATGTCTGAACTGGGGTGGTGGAGTGAGCTAAAGAATGATGATGGATTAAACCCAGATCAGTTGACTGGGGGTGAGTGTTTGATTGGCTCAAACGTTCCGTCCATCATCCCCTTTTGTATCGCTTTGTTCGCCCTAAGTTGGCGGGGGTATGCCCAGACGTGGGTCCCTTGCTCACTTTGCCACTGGATTCAAGCAAGCCTGGCTGATGACGGCTGGAATGCCAGAAACCGGTCCTAGGATGCTTGTTTCCGGTCCAGGGAAGACATGGCTTGGCAGTTCGGGCTGGACTGTTCCCATGAGGCACAGGGTCAGACTGATTTGCATATGGCCATGTCTGAACTGGGGTGGTGGAGTGAGCTAAAGAATGATGATGGATTAAACCCAGATCAGTTGACTGGGGGTGAGTGTTTGATTGGCTCAAACGTTCCGTCCATCATCCCCTTTTGTATCGCTTTGTTCGCCCTAAGTTGGCGGGGGTATGCCCAGACGTGGGTCCCTTGCTCACTTTGCCACTGGATTCAAGCAAGCCTGGCTGATGACGGCTGGAATGCCAGAAACCGGTCCTAGGATGCTTGTTTCCGGTCCAGGGAAGACATGGCTTGGCAGTTCGGGCTGGACTGTTCCCATGAGGCACAGGGTCAGACTGATTTGCATATGGCCATGTCTGAACTGGGGTGGTGGAGTGAGCTAAAGAATGATGATGGATTAAACCCAGATCAGTTGACTGGGGGTGAGTGTTTGATTGGCTCAAACGTTCCGTCCATCATCCCCTTTTGTATCGCTTTGTTCGCCCTAAGTTGGCGGGGGTATGCCCAGACGTGGGTCCCTTGCTCACTTTGCCACTGGATTCAAGCAAGCCTGGCTGATGACGGCTGGAATGCCAGAAACCGGTCCTAGGATGCTTGTTTCCGGTCCAGGGAAGACATGGCTTGGCAGTTCGGGCTGGACTGTTCCCATGAGGCACAGGGTCAGACTGATTTGCATATGGCCATGTCTGAACTGGGGTGGTGGAGTGAGCTAAAGAATGATGATGGATTAAACCCAGATCAGTTGACTGGGGGTGAGTGTTTGATTGGCTCAAACGTTCCGTCCATCATCCCCTTTTGTATCGCTTTGTTCGCCCTAAGTTGGCGGGGGTATGCCCAGACGTGGGTCCCTTGCTCACTTTGCCACTGGATTCAAGCAAGCCTGGCTGATGACGGCTGGAATGCCAGAAACCGGTCCTAGGATGCTTGTTTCCGGTCCAGGGAAGACATGGCTTGGCAGTTCGGGCTGGACTGTTCCCATGAGGCACAGGGTCAGACTGATTTGCATATGGCTATGTCTGAACTGGGGTGGTGGAGTGAGCTAAAGAATGATGATGGATTAAACCCAGATCAGTTGACTGGGGGTGAGTGTTTGATTGGCTCAAACGTTCCGTCCATCATCCCCTTTTGTATCGCTTTGTTCGCCCTAAGTTGGCGGGGGTATGCCCAGACGTGGGTCCCTTGCTCACTTTGCCACTGGATTCAAGCAAGCCTGGCTGATGACGGCTGGAATGCCAGAAACCGGTCCTAGGATGCTTGTTTCCGGTCCAGGGAAGACATGGCTTGGCAGTTCGGGCTGGACTGTTCCCATGAGGCACAGGGTCAGACTGATTTGCATATGGCCATGTCTGAACTGGGGTGGTGGAGTGAGCTAAAGAATGATGATGGATTAAACCCAGATCAGTTGACTGGGGGTGAGTGTTTGATTGGCTCAAACGTTCCGTCCATCATCCCCTTTTGTATCGCTTTGTTCGCCCTAAGTTGGCGGGGGTATGCCCAGACGTGGGTCCCTTGCTCACTTTGCCACTGGATTCAAGCAAGCCTGGCTGATGACGGCTGGAATGCCAGAAACCGGTCCTAGGATGCTTGTTTCCGGTCCAGGGAAGACATGGCTTGGCAGTTCGGGCTGGACTGTTCCCATGAGGCACAGGGTCAGACTGATTTGCATATGGCCATGTCTGAACTGGGGTGGTGGAGTGAGCTAAAGAATGATGATGGATTAAACCCAGATCAGTTGACTGGGGGTGAGTGTTTGATTGGCTCAAACGTTCCGTCCATCATCCCCTTTTGTATCGCTTTGTTCGCCCTAAGTTGGCGGGGGTATGCCCAGACGTGGGTCCCTTGCTCACTTTGCCACTGGATTCAAGCAAGCCTGGCTGATGACGGCTGGAATGCCAGAAACCGGTCCTAGGATGCTTGTTTCCGGTCCAGGGAAGACATGGCTTGGCAGTTCGGGCTGGACTGTTCCCATGAGGCACAGGGTCAGACTGATTTGCATATGGCCATGTCTGAACTGGGGTGGTGGAGTGAGCTAAAGAATGATGATGGATTAAACCCAGATCAGTTGACTGGGGGTGAGTGTTTGATTGGCTCAAACGTTCCGTCCATCATCCCCTTTTGTATCGCTTTGTTCGCCCTAAGTTGGCGGGGGTATGCCCAGACGTGGGTCCCTTGCTCACTTTGCCACTGGATTCAAGCAAGCCTGGCTGATGACGGCTGGAATGCCAGAAACCGGTCCTAGGATGCTTGTTTCCGGTCCAGGGAAGACATGGCTTGGCAGTTCGGGCTGGACTGTTCCCATGAGGCACAGGGTCAGACTGATTTGCATATGGCCATGTCTGAACTGGGGTGGTGGAGTGAGCTAAAGAATGATGATGGATTAAACCCAGATCAGTTGACTGGGGGTGAGTGTTTGATTGGCTCAAACGTTCCGTCCATCATCCCCTTTTGTATCGCTTTGTTCGCCCTAAGTTGGCGGGGGTATGCCCAGACGTGGGTCCCTTGCTCACTTTGCCACTGGATTCAAGCAAGCCTGGCTGATGACGGCTGGAATGCCAGAAACCGGTCCTAGGATGCTTGTTTCCGGTCCAGGGAAGACATGGCTTGGCAGTTCGGGCTGGACTGTTCCCATGAGGCACAGGGTCAGACTGATTTGCATATGGCCATGTCTGAACTGGGGTGGTGGAGTGAGCTAAAGAATGATGATGGATTAAACCCAGATCAGTTGACTGGGGGTGAGTGTTTGATTGGCTCAAACGTTCCGTCCATCATCCCCTTTTGTATCGCTTTGTTCGCCCTAAGTTGGCGGGGGTATGCCCAGACGTGGGTCCCTTGCTCACTTTGCCACTGGATTCAAGCAAGCCTGGCTGATGACGGCTGGAATGCCAGAAACCGGTCCTAGGATGCTTGTTTCCGGTCCAGGGAAGACATGGCTTGGCAGTTCGGGCTGGACTGTTCCCATGAGGCACAGGGTCAGACTGATTTGCATATGGCTATGTCTGAACTGGGGTGGTGGAGTGAGCTAAAGAATGATGATGGATTAAACCCAGATCAGTTGACTGGGGGTGAGTGTTTGATTGGCTCAAACGTTCCGTCCATCATCCCCTTTTGTATCGCTTTGTTCGCCCTAAGTTGGCGGGGGTATGCCCAGACGTGGGTCCCTTGCTCACTTTGCCACTGGATTCAAGCAAGCCTGGCTGATGACGGCTGGAATGCCAGAAACCGGTCCTAGGATGCTTGTTTCCGGTCCAGGGAAGACATGGCTTGGCAGTTCGGGCTGGACTGTTCCCATGAGGCACAGGGTCAGACTGATTTGCATATGGCCATGTCTGAACTGGGGTGGTGGAGTGAGCTAAAGAATGATGATGGATTAAACCCAGATCAGTTGACTGGGGGTGAGTGTTTGATTGGCTCAAACGTTCCGTCCATCATCCCCTTTTGTATCGCTTTGTTCGCCCTAAGTTGGCGGGGGTATGCCCAGACGTGGGTCCCTTGCTCACTTTGCCACTGGATTCAAGCAAGCCTGGCTGATGACGGCTGGAATGCCAGAAACCGGTCCTAGGATGCTTGTTTCCGGTCCAGGGAAGACATGGCTTGGCAGTTCGGGCTGGACTGTTCCCATGAGGCACAGGGTCAGACTGATTTGCATATGGCCATGTCTGAACTGGGGTGGTGGAGTGAGCTAAAGAATGATGATGGATTAAACCCAGATCAGTTGACTGGGGGTGAGTGTTTGATTGGCTCAAACGTTCCGTCCATCATCCCCTTTTGTATCGCTTTGTTCGCCCTAAGTTGGCGGGGGTATGCCCAGACGTGGGTCCCTTGCTCACTTTGCCACTGGATTCAAGCAAGCCTGGCTGATGACGGCTGGAATGCCAGAAACCGGTCCTAGGATGCTTGTTTCCGGTCCAGGGAAGACATGGCTTGGCAGTTCGGGCTGGACTGTTCCCATGAGGCACAGGGTCAGACTGATTTGCATATGGCCATGTCTGAACTGGGGTGGTGGAGTGAGCTAAAGAATGATGATGGATTAAACCCAGATCAGTTGACTGGGGGTGAGTGTTTGATTGGCTCAAACGTTCCGTCCATCATCCCCTTTTGTATCGCTTTGTTCGCCCTAAGTTGGCGGGGGTATGCCCAGACGTGGGTCCCTTGCTCACTTTGCCACTGGATTCAAGCAAGCCTGGCTGATGACGGCTGGAATGCCAGAAACCGGTCCTAGGATGCTTGTTTCCGGTCCAGGGAAGACATGGCTTGGCAGTTCGGGCTGGACTGTTCCCATGAGGCACAGGGTCAGACTGATTTGCATATGGCCATGTCTGAACTGGGGTGGTGGAGTGAGCTAAAGAATGATGATGGATTAAACCCAGATCAGTTGACTGGGGGTGAGTGTTTGATTGGCTCAAACGTTCCGTCCATCATCCCCTTTTGTATCGCTTTGTTCGCCCTAAGTTGGCGGGGGTATGCCCAGACGTGGGTCCCTTGCTCACTTTGCCACTGGATTCAAGCAAGCCTGGCTGATGACGGCTGGAATGCCAGAAACCGGTCCTAGGATGCTTGTTTCCGGTCCAGGGAAGACATGGCTTGGCAGTTCGGGCTGGACTGTTCCCATGAGGCACAGGGTCAGACTGATTTGCATATGGCCATGTCTGAACTGGGGTGGTGGAGTGAGCTAAAGAATGATGATGGATTAAACCCAGATCAGTTGACTGGGGGTGAGTGTTTGATTGGCTCAAACGTTCCGTCCATCATCCCCTTTTGTATCGCTTCAGAAAGAAGTTACCGGGTAAGCCAGAGTTAACATGTCTTTCCCTCTAGAAGGGTGGAATGCTACCCCCGCAGCCAGGATTGGCGGGGGGGTAGTATTCCAAGATGTTTGACACCAAACACGACATGTTTAGGTGCAGCCATTCCAAAGTTAGCATTTTACCGCGAGGATATAATGCGCTTAAGAGTATATGGTCAGGCTGCACTACAAACAGCATCAGAGATGGTCTCCGAACGCTGCAGAGGGGCCCTGCTCATGCAGGGGCACCCTCTCACATAGGAACCATGCACTCTGCCTTTAGGATTGATAAGGCCTGCCTTAGGAGTGACTTATAGGTTTATATGTGTGTATGTATTTAGTGATATAGGTAACCTATATCACAGTAAGGAGTGCATGCACCACCTTACCCAGGCTGCAGTAGCAGACCTGTGGTGTCAGTTTGGATGGCCTTCCAGGGGTGGCACAATACGTGCTGCAGCCCCTGGTAGGCCTCTGAGGTACCTATGCCCTTGGTACATAGTATACCATATACTAGGGACTTATAAGGGCACTCCAGATTCCAATCAGAGATGTGCCTAAGGCACATGGAAACCATTTTACAGAGAAAGCAGATAGACTGGGGCCCTGAATAGCAGGATCCCAGTCCAACTAAGTCATAAACCAGCAAAACACCATAAAAAAAGTGGGGGCAACCATATAGTCAGATTCCACCTTCCTACATAACCCCCCAAACGAAAGGAGATAAGGCTAACCTTGGCCAGTTGAGCCTTCATTGACTAAGTGGTCATATAAGGAAGCACCTGCACTAGCATGGTTGCCCCCTGTCTTATGGTCCACTAAGCAATCCCTCACCCTAAGGGTATGAGAGGGTCTCCACCATGGGGAATCACTACCTGTGGTGTGCTTAGGTAAAGTACAAGGCTGGTGAGGTGTCTGAGTAGAGAAGTGAGGTCCTAGGAATGTTGGCCTCAGCTTCCTCAGATCACTGGTCACCATGTATGCCTGTCTTTCCATGACTGAGTTGCACTTTGCTCTAAGGGTCAACCTTTGGATGCCTACAGCTGGGGGTTGGGTCCCTTTGGATGGACTACTGGAGGGACATGGCAGGTTTGGAACCTTCTGGTCCCAGGTTTGTCCTTGCCTACCAGAGTCCTTCTGGGGGAGGTCCCTACATAAAGGTATGGGGGATCCCTCAGTGTGTAGAGGAATTTTCACCTGGCTAGGGCTACTAGACTGGGTGCCCCTAATCTGATGATGGGGGGCTTCCTCTGGACAGGGGGCCCTGGGGGTCCACTGACCTCCCTGACCTCTGCAGCCCTGGGCTGACTGAGGCAAGGTAGAGAGGGGCAGGTTACCTGCTCCAGACTGGGTACCACCTTGGAAGGGTCCTCTGCCATCAGGGGTGTGGCCAGGCCAGGCCTGACTACCTCTGGGGCAGTTCCTTCACTAGGGGTAGGGTCAGTTCCCTGAGGAGGCTGACCCTTACCTACTGTCTGGAGGGAAGAAGACTTTTCTTCAACCCTTGTGCTCTCTTTTGGGGGAGAGTGGGCCATTCTTTCAGGCTCCATCTCTCCAAATTCTTGGGCTGGGGCTGTGGCCATTACAGCCCCACTAACCTTTACAGGGACGCCCAGCATCCTAAGATGGGTTTGGTGTTCAACTTCAGCCCAGGCTGAAATTTCCAGATCATTGCCCATCAGGCAATCTACAGGTAGGGTTGGGGACACTGCCACTCTCTTTGGGCCTGTGACCCCTCCCAGCTGAGATTGACTATGGCCATGGGGTGATATGTTCTGACACCATCAATGTTGGTCACCTGGTATTTAAGCTCAGGTAAAAGCTGGTGAGGGGGGACTAGTTTCCCTGCCACCATGGTGACACTAGCCCCTGTGTCCCTAAATGCCACAGCTTTCTGACCATTAATTATTGGCTCCAATCTGTACCTGCCCAATGCTATGGGACCCATGGTAAAGGTGGCAAATCCTATACCACCATCAGAGTCAGAGGAGTCTGTTGAGGGGTCCCTGTCTAAACTAGGGCTCCCCTCTGTTCCTCTTGCAAAAGCACCTAACTTTTTGGGTGCACTACTCCCAACTGGAGGATTACTACTGGTAGTAGTTGTGGGAGGAACATTTTCTTTATTGCCAATCCTGGGGCAACTGGGATCAGTTTTCCAGTGCCCAGGCTTCTTACAGACCTGGCAATATGGTTTCTTTTCAGGAGAGGAAGGAGTTTGGGACCCACCCCAGAAGAGGAATTTTGGGGCCCTGTAGGGGACTTATCCTTAGATTTATCCCCACCTTTCTCTTGGGACTTAGTAGAATCTTTCTTCTGGTCACCACCCGGATTTCTAGTTTTTACTCTGGTTCTGACCCATTTGTCTGCCTTCTTTCCCAATTCTTGGGGAGAGGTCAGATCAGAGTCCACCAGATACTGGTGCAAAAGCTGGTTTTGACAATTATTAAGGATCTGCTCCCTCATAATCAAATTGTACAATCCTAAAAAGTCATGCACTTTGTTGCCATGTATCCAACCTTCCAGAGCCTTTGTAGCACAATCTACAAAATCAACCCAGTCTTGAGTCTGAGCTTTTTGGGTGTCTCTGAACTTCAACCTATACTGTTCAGTGGTTAGGCCAAACCCATCTATGAGAGCACTCTTCAAGACTGTGTAATTGTCAGCATCCTCTTCTCTTACAGTGAGGAGCTTGTCTCTACCTTTGTCTGCAAAGGAGAGCCACAAGATTGCTGCCCACTGCTCCTGAGGGACCTTCTGTACTTTACAGGCCCTCTCTAAAGCAGTTATCCATTTGTGGATATCATCCCCACTCTGGTAGGGAGGGACAATCTTGCTCAGGTTCCTATGGTCATAGGACCTTTCCCTGTCTCTAGGGACATGGCTGCCACCATGGGACTCTAGTCCCAACTTTCTTCTCTCTCTAAGGAGATCTAGGGATTCCCTATCTAAAGCCAATTGCTTTTTTTTGATCTCCAGCTGAGTTTCCTCATACTGGACCAGTCTCTTTCTTCTCTCATGAGAGGATTCCCTCCTGTGAGATGAGACAGAGCTCCCTATAGAGGTGCCAGAGTGGTTAGACTCCTGAGAAGGAGATCTAGACTTCCTGGGCACACTCTTAATCCTTCCTGGGGGGACAAAGAGGGCATCATCTTGATTATCCTCATCATCATCCACAGGAGGGATTTGGTTTTCCAGGTCAGGGTCATTGGCACCCTCCTGGCCAGTTTCAGAGGGGGGGCTGGGGGTACTGGTACCCCTGGCCTCGTCCTCTTCGTCTGCCCCACCCTCAGCTCCTACCCCTTCAGTCCCTACAGGCTTACTAAGGTCATAAGCCACCAACAACTCCTTGAGGTGTTGGGTGGTGGGGCTTTAGCCTGTCCTTAATTTTCTCAAGTTACATAAAGCTCTCAATTCCAAGAATGGGAGTGTATCATACTTGGAGGGTGGAAGCTCAATGGCTTCCTGCAAGGATTCTTTGGATCCTGCCCTTAAAGACATTACTAGTGTGGTGTGGTGTATGCACTACCTCCTCTAGTGTGGCCTACTAAACTCTCTTGAGTTGTAGAAAGGGTTGTGCTATCCCTTAACACACAACTCTAAGTTCAGTAGAACTTACTGTTATTCTAAGCTTAAATTATATGTACCTTAGGTACCTTTAGTGGTTTTCAGTTGATCAATTCAATTGAGATTATCTGGTAAAACAATAGCAAGCTGGAATCCCACACGCTGCACACCAATGTGAGAAGTTGGCCTGGCATATGCTGTCCACTAATTATAGTGGGCACCTTGCACCAGTCCAAACAACCCCTTATTGGAGATAGGTTAAAGACAACCTTTATTGAAAGCTATCCTAGTGGTAGCTATGGAGAGCAGCCTTCAGGCTAAGTCTTGAAGGAATGTAAAGCAGCTTGTTTTACCAGTCTATAATCTCTTGAGTGATCAAATGAAAGAGCACCACACCAGGTATATATTCAAAATATATGTATTTATTGCTAAACACACCCCTCTAGTCTCTTTATGAGGCTAGAGTTCGAAGTACATAAGTTATAAGATATTAAATCACAGTAATAGCACAAATACACGTTTGGGCCCTAGGGCGTACCAAACCATATACCAATAAAGTGGTATGCGAACCACGACTGAACTAGACACTAGGCCTAGAGCCTCTAGAAGTGCTTGGACCACAAGGAACCACCCAAGGTAGTGACACAGGGGACCCATGGGAGACGCGTGCAGTGTAAATACACAACCGCGATACGCCGTTAACTTCTATGGAGAAAGTCGGGATCGGGAAAATAGAGGAAAGGGACACTTAAAAGAGGACTAGGACAAAACCCTTTGAGATCTAGGACTTTGAAGAGTCTCTACCCACGGGAGCACCGGAGTACTCGTGTTACCTCACCCAGGGAAGCCGGGTGCATAGGTGCCTTTCGGGGTCGGGTTTCGTCATCGATTCGAATGGCGATCTGCTGCAAAGTGCTGCTGGCGGCCAAGAGAAAAGTGTCCGGGTGGATCCAAGAGTGGATCGGAGTTCTGGTGAACCTTAAAGCAGAGGGGACAGAGTCTGGGTCACTAGCCAGTGACCAGGAAGGCGATGGACAGATGCCCACCGATGTCGAGTGCTTCAGGTGCATTGACAGTCATCTTGACTCTTCAGCCACGAGGTCCGGGAGGTGTTGTCGGTGACCAGGAGCAGGATTCAGGCTGGTACACGATGTCTGTCGAGTGCTGAGGTGTCGGCGACCGGATTGGACCCAACAAGCCTTGGCAACGGCAAGTCTCGATTAAGATGTAGATCGTCGATGGTGCAGACCAGCAAGGTCTGTGGAACTCACCCAGCAAAGGTAAGTGAGGGCAGGCCTGGAGCAACCAGGATGCCAAGTAAGAAAAGGATTGGCCTTCGTTAAGGGCTACTAGCCAACGGGCTAGCGACCGCGAAGGAGCCTCGTGACGCCGCACGTGGATCTGGCTTACAGGACACTCGTGGAGTGGGGGCCAGTGATCTTCGGTGCAGGTGGTGCTGGAGGCTAGGGCTACTCGGAGCCCAAAGCACGACTTCTTGGGAGACCCAGAAGATGATGCACTTGCAAATGTGCTCGGTGTCCGGGGGTCACGGTCTCAAGTCACCCACGATAGCCACGGGCCTCAGCTTTGCTGGGGACTCAGGGTAGCCTCGGGAAGTCTGAGAATCCACCTCTGGTGATGCGATGACTTCGGCGTCCGACAGGAGCTTCAGAAATGCGAACTGGACAGATGCTTCTTTGGTGCCTGCCAAGCAGGGAGTCACTCCTTGACCCCAAGGGAGATTCTTCAGTCCTCTAATCTTGTCGTAGAGCGTCGAAGGTCCAGGATTTCGTTTCAGAGTTTCGTCCAGGTATAATCTAATCTTCCTGTGGCAAGGGTTCCCCATTTTAACTAGTAAAACAGGGAGGGACTAACTCTATGACCCCACCTATGGGAGGGTCAAGGGAGGGGTGGCTACACCCACTTCCCTTTGTCCAGTTTCACGCCAGAGCAGGGGCAGGTAGCCCCTGAGCTGGTTTGAACTGGCATATGCACAGAGGAGCCTTTTGCTCCCCCAGTGCAGGACTTCAAAGCACTCTAAGAGTGCACCCACCCAGCCCCAATACACATTATCCTGTCTGGGGAGGTGGTCACACCTCCCTGCAACAGGAAACCTATTGTCCAGGCCTCCCCTGCCGGAGTTTCGTCCAGCAGCAGGAGGCCAGACTTGTGTCTGTGGCAGCAGCATCCATTTTGTGATGCCAGGGCTTCAGAAAGAAGTTACCGGGTAAGCCAGAGTTATCATGTCTTTCCCTCTAGAAGGGTGGAATGCTACCCCCGCCGCCAGGATTGGCGGGGGGGTAGTATTCCAAGATGTTTGACACCAAACACGACATGTTTAGGTGCAGCCATTCCAAAGTTAGCATTTTACCGCGAGGATATAATGCGCTTAAGAGTATATGGTCAGGCTGCACTACAAACAGCATCAGAGATGGTCTCCGAACGCTGCAGAGGGTCCCTGCTCATGCAGGGGCACCCTCTCACATAGGAACCATGCACTCTGCCTTTAGGATTGATAAGGCCTGCCTTAGGAGTGACTTATAGGTTTATATGTGTGTATGTATTTAGTGATATAGGTAACCTATATCACAGTAAAGGGTGCATGCACCACCTTACCCAGGCTGCAGTAGCAGACCTGTGGTGTCAGTTTGGATGGCCTTCCAGGGGTGGCACAATACGTGCTGCAGCCCCTGGTAGGCCTCTGAGGTACCTATGCCCTTGGTACATAGTATACCATATACTAGGGACTTATAAGGGCACTCCAGATTCCAATCAGAGATGTGCCTAAGGCACATGGAAACCATTTTACAGAGAAAGCAGATAGACTGGGGCCCTGAATAGCAGGATCCCAGTCCAACTAAGTCATAAACCAGCAAAACACCATAAAAAAAAGTGGGGGCAACCATATAGTCAGATTCCACCTTCCTACACCGCCTACCTGGATGAGATTGCTGTGTTCAGTTCAAGCTGGGAAGAACATTTACAGCACCTTGAGAAAGTGTTGAGGGCTCTGCAAGGTGCAGGCCTCACGATCAAGGCCAGTAAGTGCCAGATCGGGCAGGGTTCTGTGGTGTACTTGGGACACCAGGTAGGAAGCGGCCAGGTGGCGCCCCTACAACCCAAGATTGACACCATTCTGGCTTGGGAGCCCCCCAAGACCCAGACAGAGGTGAGAGCCTTCTTAGGTCTCACCGGTTACTATAGGAGATTTGTTAAGGGCTATTGCACCATCGTTGCCCCCTTAACAGAGCTGACTTCTAAGAGGCAGCCCAGGAAAGTGATCTGGACTGAGTCCTGCCAGAAAGCTTTTGATGCCCTGAAGGCAGCCATGTGCACGGCGCCCGTGCTCAAGGCACCTGACTTCTCCAAGGAATTCGTCGTGCAGACTGACGCTTTAGAGCATGGTGTGGGAGCGGTGCTCTCACAACTGAACGAGGAGGGCCTGGATCAGCCTGTAGTCTTCCTTAGCAGGAGACTACTCCCCAGGGAACAGAGGTGGAGTGCCATAGAAAGGGAAGCTTTTGCTGTGGTCTGGGCACTGAAGAAGCTGAGACCATACCTGTTTGGGACTCACTTCCGGGTTCAGACAGACCACAGGCTCCTCAGATGGTGGATGCAAATGAGGGGTGAGAATCCAAAACTGCTGAGGTGGTCCATCTCCCTACAGGGAATGGACTTTACGGTGGAACACCGTCCTGGTACAGAACACGCCAACGCAGATGGTCTGTCCAGGTTCTTCCGCCTTAGTGAAGAGAACTCCAATGGGGTTGGGTAGTTCTCCCTACTTTCAGCTGGAGAGGACATGTGTTAGACTTGGCATCTTTTGGCGTGTTTCCCCTGACTTTTCGCTTTCTGACCTCCTGGTTTTGACTCTGTTTTTGCTGGTGTAATGATTCTGCGCACTTTCCTCACTGCTGTCCAGTGGGAAAGTGCAAGTGCTCCTGTATAAAATGTGTTATGGATTGGTGTTTCCATGATTGGCCTATTTGGTTTATGTGTCAGTCCCTTGTAAAGTGCACTGAGAGTGCCAGGGCCTATAGATCAAATGCTGTTGGTGGGCTGCAGCACTGGATTGTGCCTCCCACGCAAACAGCCCGTAAAGTGTAACTCTGGCCTGCCATTGCAGAGCCTGTGAGCAGCCTGGGGCTGCCATGTCGACTTGGCAAGTGCGCACACTTGCAAGTCCCTAAACCTTCCCTTTTCTACATGTTAGTCACCCCTAAGGTAGGCCCAAGGTATCCCTGTGGGCAGGGTGCATTGTGTGTGAAAGGTAGGACATGCCCTGGGGTGTGTGGCATGTCCTGATAGTGAATTACAGCCTATTTCGTTTTTCACTATTGCAAGGCTACCTGTTCCCCATAGGCCAGAATGGGCAGTTTTGATTATTACAGCTTATAATCCTAACTGACCCAGGGAACATGGTAGAAATTCGAGTTTAGTATGCCTGGACTCAGAATGATAAAATGCATCTTTTAGTAAAGTTGGTTTTAACATTCTGTGTTTGAAAATACCACTTTTAGAAAGTGGGTATTTTCTTGTCTAACCATCCAAGCCTGCCTCTGCTAGGTTGTGTATTCCTTGTCTGGAGTGTGAGTGACAGGGGCTGGGGGATGCCAGGAGACAGGGTGAGTCAGCACAGGGCTGAATAGCAAGATCTACATGTAGATGGGTGGGAGGAGATGCACCTGGGACCTGAATAGGGCTGGGCCTTCCCTCCACAATGCTGGCTCCACCTCCTGTGGTGCGTCTGATGTCCCTGGCCTGCACTGTGAAAGGAAAGAAGGAGACTTGTCAACAAAGTGCTCCAGGACTGACCAGAACTGGTTTGGACTAGGCAAAGGCCTCTCTGCCTTCAGAGAACAAAGGAATTTGGGATATAAATATTGGGGCCCTGACCCCATGAATTTAGATCTCGCTGGAATCAAGGAACCTGCCAAGACGAAGAGCTGGTAGAGCTGCCAGGAGGAGTACTGCCCCTTTGCTGAGTTATTGCCTTGTTGGGTTGGCCTGCAGTTGCTGCTTCTGTCTTGGGCAGTGAAAGGACTGGACTGAACTTTCTACTCTTTGTGCTGAGAATCTCCAAGGGCCTGAAACCGAGCTGGCCTCCTGTTAAGAAGTCTCAGGGACTGCAAAGACTTCACAACCCTCTGGGTACCGCTTCTGGAACCGCTGTTTCAGTTGCCACAGAGGAAGGGAACCGCAACCGACTCCGTCAACCGACTCCATCGCTGGCCCGGTGTCCGGTTTGCACCGCAGACTGCACCGTCCGCATCTCACACCGCAACCCTGGTCTCACCGACGACATCCGACGCTATCGCCACCGAGCCGCTGCTTGCACCGTGACCTGTGGGCACCGCAGTTCGCATCGCATCGCTTCACTGTGCCAGCCGGACCAGACCGACGCTGTCGCTGCAACTGGCTCAATACTCGTGACCGCATCGAAGTTGGGGCACCGCTCGCACGCTTGCGACGCACCGCTCCGACTCGAACCGCTGTCCGATGCCAGCTCCCGCACTCCGGCTTGGTCGCCTGCATCGCAACCTGCCAGCACCGCATCGAGCACCGTCTCACCCTGCACCGCACGCCTTGGACTCACCGACTCCGTCTACACGATTGTCACCGAGCCGCTGCCTGCATCGCATCAAGAGGACACCGCGCCCTGCACCGCTTCCATCTTGCACCGCAACCGCGACGTACGCCGACCGGCTCGCACACTCCGTGCCCGCCACAACGAGAAAAGGTACTGTGACCGAGTCTGTTCACGACTCTGCTGGCCCGTATCGACGCAGTCGGCTGGAACTGTTAGACTCTGTGGTTTTCAGCATCGCGGTAGACTCGGACGGAGCTACCGACTCGTATGAACTTTGTTTTTGAACTATTCCTGCAAAGAAGAAGTTATCTTGCAACGTAATCATTTTTAAAGTATTGTACTGTGGATTTTTATCGTATTTGGTCTTGTTTTAACGTATATAAAAATATTGGATATTTTTCTAAACTGGTGTGGTGTCAGTTTGTAGTGCTTACACTGTATTACTGTTGGTTATGTGCAAATGCTTTACACACTGCCTCTAGAATAAGCCTGACTGCTCGTGCCTAGCTACCAAGGGGGTGAGCAGGGGTTATTTTAGGAGTGTAACTCCCTTACCCTGACTAGGAAGAAGGGTCCCTACTTGGACAAAGGTGCAAACCCTTGCCAACTAGAGATCCCATTTCTAACACCGGCAGAGACGGATGGAGAGACTCCGCTGGACCCTCAATCCACACCACCACCACCACCACCAAAACGCAGGGCACATGTACCCGCACTGCAGGAAATGGAAACTGAGCTGACCCCAGCACCCACAACAGTCCCCAGCCAGACACGTTTCCCTTCAGCAGCTCCAACACCAGCACGTGGCCGAGTCAGACAACGGCGCAGGTCCAGGAGCAGTATTGCGACAGAATCAGGACAGGCTCCGAATGTCTATGCTGGGGTTGAGTCGCAGATGCTACATGTTCAGCGCCTGCAGGGGAGACATATGGGCACAATCAACCTGCAGATCTCCAAGCTGGCCAAAAACATGAGCACGATGTCAGACTGTGTGCGTCACCTAACGACAGTTGTTGCAGAGGGGAATCAGGAAATAAACAAGAGCCTACAGGAGCTCACCCGTGCCATTATAGCAGGACAACGCACTAAGCGCAGGAGGCATCGGCAGGGCTTGCTTCGTCTTTCTGCAAATACTAGGGCCATCACCAAGCTCTGCAACAGCACTGCTGTCTTGTCACGCCACTCCGTGTCACTGCAGATTGACCTAGGACATTTCTGCGGGGATGTTGCTAAGGCCTTAGGCCAAGTGACCACTGCTGTGGAACATCTACAGTCTGGGACAGTGAGTGCCAGCAACTTGGAAGGGGAGGAGGGTAGTGAGGAGGCATCGAGCATGAGTAGCGTGTCTGTGCGGAGACCACTAGCAGGAGGCGCAGTTCGCGCAGCTCAACAGCCACAGGCACACATCAGGGTGATGTCGAGGAGCCATGCGACAGGAGGCTGGGGGTACTTGGCAAGAGGCGATAGACATGCATTTCTGCCTCTTTGTCCATGGGGGTGTAACCATGTTCCACTTTAATATTGTGATTGCACTCACATGCTGTTAACGATTAGATTTCATTTCATCAACCAATGCAATCACCGTCATGTTTCCTAAACATGAATATTTACTTTGACCTGTGCTTATGTGAATAAAACATTAGCATTCAAAGATATTGTGTGATGGCTCATTCTTACCAGGCTCAGAAGTGATGTTGTGTGATGTATGTCCGCCTCCTCTGACCTTCAGCTGTGTTTGGCACGTGTGACTGTTGGTGTTGTGCGGGTGGTTGGTCATCCCGATCGTTGTCATTTCCGTCCATCTCAATGGGAATCCCCCTTCTGGTTGCAATGTTGTGCAGCATGGCACATACTGCTACAATCCTGCAGCAGGTCTCGGGGTTGTATTGCGATGCACCACCAGTCTTATGTAGGATCCGGAAGCGATTTTTCAGGATCCTGAATGTTCTCTCGACCACATTTCTTGTGATAATATGTGCTGCATTGTAGCGCTGTTCCTGTGGTGTTGCTGGGTTGAGGTAGGGGGTCAGGATATATTCCCGCAAGGCGTATGCGCTGTCACCTACAGGGTGGGAAGCAAAGGGTTAGCCGCAGTAATGCAATTACATATGGGATAATGATGTAACAATAGGTATATGTAGGTACCAAGTAGGTGTCCCTCTCCAAATTCACCATTGAGCAGACGCCTGTGGATGCCACTGTTCCGGAATATATATGAGTCGTGTGTGCTCCCTGGAAATTCTGCCATTATGTCCGTGATTATGTGCTTGGCATTGCACACGACCTGGACGTTGATCGAGTGATAGGACTTCCTGTTATGGAATATGTACTCGTTGGCTGAGGGGGGACAGATGGGGACATGCGTGCAGTCAATGCATCCTATGACATGGGGGAATTGTGCCACCTGGTAGAACTCCAGTTTGGTCTGGTTCAACTGCTGTGGGGTTGTGGGGAAGGTGATGTGGGTATGTATCATTGTCAGCATGGCATCAATGAATTTACGGAAGAAGCGTGAAAGTGCGCTTTGTGAGACGCCTCCGGCTACCGCTACGACCCCCTGGAAACTTCCGGACGCCAGTAGGTGCAGGCTGCATAGGACCTGGACGTGCGCAGGAATGGCATTTGTCCTACGGGTCTGGTGCTGCAGTAGTGGTTCCAGGTCAGCAATTAGGCACATTATCATTGCACGATTCAGACGGTACTTGTCATATACTTCCTCGTCATTTTGCCCCAGCAATGTAATGTGCACTCTGAATACCCTCTCCTGGATCCTCCTCCTGCGCTGTGCTGCTGCATTTATTCTCATCCTCCTTGCAAGCACGTAGAGGGCTGCCATTTTGAAAAACTTACGGGGTCTCCAGTGGCAGTTTTGAAGGGTTTCAGATAGTTTACACCTGTGAAATGTTTTTTTTAATTTTTTTATTTGTGTTTCATCAACTTTACCTCCTGGTTGAGATTCCCCTTATTCTGCTCATGCTAATTAGCGATTTAGATGAAATTCGGTATTTGAGAATTTTGATGCATTCCTTTGCGATTCTTTATTTGCTAATCGCTATTGGCACGCGCAATTGATGATTTAGCTATTTTCGAATCGCTAATTTGCGATTCTGTAAATTACCGGGGTTTTTTTTTGTGATTGTGTAGTTTTTTCGCTATTGGGCTTGATGCATTGGAATATGTTGTTTTGCGCTCGCTAACGGCCTATTTTAACGATTCGCAAATTTAGCGAGGGGTATTTTGCTTGATGCATGGGCTAGTTAATTCCTTAATGCCCAGCCAGGAAAGAGCGAGCTATTCTCTTTAGCTTCCACATTGTAGGCGGTTCATGTGGTCAGACAAAAATTGGGGGTTCAATAAAGTGAAAAAACAACCACCTCCCACTCTTGTTGCTTACACTAACCAGTCAGGTCCTCTATTACCTGTGCTCCCTGCTAAATAAAAGCTACCGCGTGTCACTCACCAGGAGTATAAAAATATTGTGTCTGTTTCAGCGCGACGTCCTCCAAAGTTATTTTTTAATTGCATGCAACCCTAGAGCTCCTTTATATAGTGAGGATCACCCAGTGCTTCCCGCGCCTTGAATGATTAAGCGAAAACGACTTCCGGGGTCATAAAACCCGGAAGCTAACTGGTTTCTTAGATTTTTTAACGGGGCGGCCATCTTTTAATGATTATTTATTTGCCTCTAACATAACGAGTCCCGATGAGATCAACAGAAATAAACGAGTTTTATATTGATATGTTTATTACTCGACGATTGCCCCGCTTATATAACAGGCGTTCAAAAATGCATTAAGCAACGAGAACACCGCTTGTACATCAGGCATACATGGCAATCGTACTGCTTAGCGTATCTACGCTTACCATCAGCTTGCGCGTTTCAATGGTGTCAACGCGGCGGCCATCTTTCGATGGTTCGTTGCATGTTTTGTGCAGAGCGTTACCCTTAAACGACAGAAGCGTTTTTTAAAATCGACTTAAATATACTCCCTATTACAGATGTTATTATAAATAAACAGAAGGACATCTATAGTCTTACCTTTTGTTCTTTACTACTCCCCTATCAATACCAAATTAATGACCATTACTCATTATATTCTACCAAGAATTATAAAAAGAAATTCCAAAAAAAGGGGGGGACATTGCCATATTGGGGGTTCGGGTTAGAAAGCCATTACCTATTCTCTTTCTATATTCAAGAGTCATTACTTTATGTCAATTATGTAGCTCATCCAGCTTATACTGATGGTTATGGTTTCTCATTGTTTTTCAAGGGGACCATCTTACAAGGACATTCTTATCCCCTCACTATCTGATTAAATAATGTATTTATTGTATCAAAGAGTTTTTTTTATATAATAACTATATGAAGACAAAGCCTGACAGTAGTAGTGTTGCCTTATAGTATCACATAAAGTGGCTATATGTTCACTTAACTTATCAAATCCAACTGCATAGAACTATATCCTATATTGCTGCTGTGGAGCAGAACCATCAATATGAGCCTATCACGAAGTGGACTATAGAAATTTCTTCATTCTCACACTAGTTATCTGTAAATTCGTTCCCACTCCTCCCTATTGGTAAACAGCCATTACAACGAGTTTTTTACTTCGCGATACCATTACAACGCATGCATTACCACGCATGCGTTGTACATCGCAAAGTCATTACTACACATTTTTTTAGAACGCATGGTCATTTCCCACGCATGCTTTACAACGAATTTCGTTGTAAAGGTATGTATAGTAAATGACCATGCGTTCTAAAAAAATGTAGATGATCCACGTCGTTGTATGGAAAGAGAGGCTGTTCCGTTTCCTCATAACGACGTGCACCGCCCCTCAGAGACGACGTGAAGCAGGAACCAGGAGGAGAGAGGAACCATGAGGAGAGAGAGGTAAGGGGGATTGGGCATGGGGTGGGGGTTACTTTTTTAGGGTTTAGGGGGGTCAGGGGGTCGTGCTGGGGCAGTGTTTTAGGGTTTAGGGTAGTTTTGTGGTGTTTGTGTAGTGTAGGGTAGTGTTTTAGGGTTTAGGGTAGTGTCGGGGGGTCGTGCAGGGTAGTGTTTGAGTGTAGGGACCGGACTGGGGGTCGGGGGGGTTGTGCTGGGGGTAGTGTTTTAGGGTTTAGGGTAGTGTTGTGGTGTTTGTGCAGTGTAGGGGGTCGTGCTGAGGGTAGTGTTTTAGGGTAGGGTTGTGGTGTTTGTGTAGTGTAGGGTAGTGTTTTAGGGTTTAGGGTAGTGTTGCAGGGTCGTGCAGGGTAGTGTTTGAGTATAGGGACCGGACTTGGGGTCGGGGGGGTCATGCTGGGGGTAGTGTTTTAGGGTTTAGGGTAGTGTTGTGGTGTTTGTGTAGTGTAGGGGGTCGTGCTGGGGGTAGTGTTTTAGGGTTTAGGGTAGTGTTGTGCTGTTTGTGTAGTGTAGGGTAGTGTTTTAGGGATTAGGGTAGTGTTGTGGTGTTTATGTAGTGTAGGGGGTCATGCTGGGGGTAGTGTTTAAGGGTTTAGGGTAGTGTTGTGGTGTATGTGTAGTGTAGGGTAGTTTTAGGGTTTAGGGTAGTGTCAGGGGGTCGTGCTGGGTAGTGTAAATGTAGTGAGAGGATTGTCACTTACCTTAGAAACTTTTACAACGACTATACCTTTACCACATGCGTGGTAAAGACATAGGGGCCGATTCCGATTTCGGCCGGAAGGGCACCGAACGATGGTCGGAGCCCTTCCGACCGAATCGGAACGTGCCGCTCGGATTCCTTTCCGACCGAGCCATTCCGATGGGCTCGGTCAGAAAGAATCCGACTCGGATTTCCGATGGCTCACGACGGGTTCGGAGAGCCCGTCAGCCATCCGGAAATCCTCTGTACTCCCCCGGCTGCCTCTTTGCGACCGAGGAGTACGATGGCAGTTTTCACTGCCTTTTCGTGCCGGTCTTTCCGGCACGAAAAGGCAGTCTGTCACTGTCTTTGGGGGCCCCCAGTGGGACCCCCATGTGTGCAAGGTCGCCGAATGGCGGCCTGGAGGCACCTATGGTGCCCCTCTGTTGAACCCTGCACCCGGTGGCAGGCACCTTGGGGTGCCGGCCACAGGGTGCAGGGTTGAACTGCACCCCTGCTTTCTCCAATGCCAGCATGCATTCCGTCCGGAATGCATGCTCCCATTGTGGGAGATACGAGTGCGACCGAACAGGGTTCGGTCGCATCGTACTGCCTGGGCCGTAACCGACGACAGCAGGTCGGTCGGTTACGGCTCTGGACCAATGTCGGACGGACCTGAGTCCGTCCGACATCGGAATCGGCCCCATAGTCGAGGTAAAAGTTTGCGTTGTAATGGTATCTCGTTGTAATTGACAACGCATACTAATACCCGCATTGTAATGGTACGCGTTGTATTGGTACGCGTTGTAACGAGTGCTATTCCTCCCTATTATTAGGTCCGTAAATATATGTCTTGAATTTGCTCAGAAAAAATTCTTCTCTAAATTTCCGTTTTTTATCCAAATCTCCCCTCTAGAGGTTCCTATGATTTTTTCTAATATGCACCACTTAAGATCATCTACTTTATGGTTGCAACTAGCCCAGTGTTCAGTTAGGGGAGCGTTCTTTTTGCCTACCCTCAATGCAGATCTGTGCTCATTGAGCCGTACGCATACTTCTCTGGAGGTTTCTCCCACATAACCTTTATTGCAGGGACATACAATTAAATAAATTACATTCTTTGTCCTGCAATTAAACATGGAGTTAAACGTGTGTTTAATCCCATCTAAAGCAATTTCTTTGCCACTGATAATTGAACTGCAGTTTGTGCAAGTACTGCACAGGAAATTCCTGATCACTGTTTTATTTTCATCAATACGTCTCTGGTGAGCCTGTACTGGTTCTCTATAAGTCTGTACCACGCTATTTCTTATGGTTTTATTCCTACGGTAAGAGAAAAGAGGTTTGCCAAACGGTTCTTTATTTTTTTCTTGCAACAATGACCAATTTCTGTTGATTACATTTTTTATTTTATTACTAATATTAGAAAAGTTAGTTACAAACACTATTTTGTCTCCTTTCGTGTTCTTTTCTTTATTGCTATCAAAGATAAGTTCCCTGTTTGAATATTTTGCCCTTTTGTATGCCTGTTTAATGATTTTTTTTGGATAACCCCTATCCTGTAACTTCAGTTTTAAATTACTAGCATGAATCTCAAAATCACTCCTATTGGTACAGTTTCTTCTTAAACGGAGAAACTGACCATAGGGGATATTGTCCATTTGGCGTCTGGGGTGGTTGCTGTCATAGTGTAAAGTCGTGTTTCTATCCGTGGGTTTGATATACAAATCCACCATCAATTGGCTATGTTTCGCCTTAATTTTAATATCTAAATTGGGTCACAATAATACCGCTGCCTTGATTGTATGTAGTTGGTATACGTCCTAAAATTGAATATTTACACATGCATTGATTCCTGTTTTATTAGATCCAACAATACTGTTTTTTAACCATGAATTTGTCCTGAGGAAGGTGGTGTCAACCAATTTCATCCCACCGAAACGCCGCGTCGACAACTTTTTTCTTTTTGAGTATTGCTTTTATATTGCGTAATTCTGTGTTAATTGATACTTGTTCATAAATTGTGATAGAGCAACAGGAATATCTTTGGTACACAAGGAAATATGTTGCATATTGTGTCATATAAATTGAAGTTTTATATATGCGAAAAAGACAGGGGTATCAAAAAATTAGCTTCTTCCATTTATGATATTGCATGTGTTTTTAATGAAATTGCAACTGCACATTTTAAAAAAATGATTTTGTTTGTAGTATGTAAAATGAAAAACATTTTTTAAAGAGATCTTTTAATAAAGGAGGAAATATTTTTGTACTACCAACAAGGGATTTTGTTTGTATATGATGGGCACGTATGAGTGGGTGTGGATGTAAGAGGACAGTCTGAATAGATTGAATACCATAGGGAACACCTTATTGTTATTTGCAGTATATGTGTACCAATACTAATGTCTAACCTCCATACACATTTAGTAAATAATGTATAGTGTCACAAAAATGCCCAGTGTGCACCAACATGTGTAGACCAAAACTCACAGGGTCAAATACATCCACTTTCATGTCCATGCCTGACACATTGAAACTTGTACATCCAGAACAAAAGTGTAACTACATTTTGTCCCAAATGGAAGTAACCCCTACAGCTACTGCCATGTGTCATATGATTGTAGAGATGATGACTGACAACTTTTTGTAAAGGTACCCATAGAAACTGACTGTAACACTATGGAGATATCACAGAGGACCGTGCCAATGGCAGTGTACTAATGTGTATGCTGTTAACAATTGGCAAGTTAATGGCATAGATGCAGTTTAATTGCAAGTACCACACCGTCTGCAAGGTGAATGTACAATGCTGGACACTGGACGAAAAGTTAAATAATGTACTTCTCAAACACATCATGATAAGTACCTTTTCTCCATTTTCTGTTTCTGCTGGCCAAGGCTATGCACTATTGCCATGGGTGATGACACCAATCAAAGTTACAGGCACAGAGGGACTACAACGAGGCACTGTGCCACACAAGCGCCATAGTCGAAAAGATATTTGGAGTATTAAATCATGGTTTCGGTGCCTGGACATGTCAGGTGGAAGGTTCCTGTATAGCCTGGCCTTGGTATGCATAATTATACTTGTATGTTGCATACTCCACAACATTTGTTTAAGGACAAATACACCTCTGCCTGATGACATAGAAGAGATGTAAAATCCTGACAATGGGGTGGAGGAAGAAGTGTATCAGAGCCAACCTTCCACTTCTGCAGCAGCAACTTTGAGGGATGCAATAATAAACAGCATCTTCAAATAATGTCACATCTAATTTTGTTAGCACGTATAGCTTTGCACCAACATTTTCACCTTATGATGTATTATAATAAACAATCACTTCACCAATATCTTGTATGCTTGGTTTGTGAAATTAAAAGGTGAACAATCAAGAAAACTGAAGTAGTCCAAATAATAGTGTCACACAGAGTAATCACCTAGCAGAGAATATGACAGTAACTAAATCATGACCTGGAACGCTAAAATGTTTTGTGCATCGGAACTATAGATTGCATATGGACCCTCATTGTGAAATACAATGTGCCTATTGTGCTGTGCCCTAGGCACCATCAGGTCGATCTTCTCATAAGAGTTTAGGACTCAAGATAATGTGCATATGGTGCTTCGATGTAGCTGGGGCCACACTGCTCAAATATGTTCCAAAGTTTTGACAAACAATCTTTGTGTACTGCTTCACACTGGAAATATGTTTGCTGACAAAAGTCCTAAAGATACATGACAATGGTGATCAAGATCGGTGGGGAGGCTGAAGAATCAAAGGATAAGGGAGCCAGACTAACTGATGAATCAATACAGTGTAAGGACTGTATCTTATACCAATCATAGACATATTGTCCGGCCTTGCAGGTGATACTATCACTATACCTCACACATGCGTCGCTGTAATGATAAATTTGTAAATGTCTTGCATTACAAACACTGTGTATGATTCATCTTTCTAATAACATAAAAAATCCCTTTGCCAAAGTCGCTAAATGTGTACCATTTGAATAATCGGAAGGAGTGGAACTCAATGCACAATCCAGGTCTACAAATCACTATTCAAACAAATCATCAAATTCAACTTTCATTTAACATGTAGCATCATAATTATTATGAAAATACAAATGTAAAATATAAAATAAAAAATATAAAATATAACATTTCCACCATTTTAATATGGCCGACATACGAATTATATATGATGTCGGCCATATGGGATGCTCTTTGGTAATTAAGAGCTTTCATACGTCTGCTTCCGCCCTTCATCCAATTCAGACTTTTGGGGTAATGTAACCATTTGAAGCAGAATGGTTCTCATACACAGGTAACATTTGACCGGTATCGGCAAACGCGAGGCGGCTCAATATAACGAGTATGCTTGAATGCGAACATTTTTTTATATAATGCGTATTTTTATACAAAATAATAAGCAAAGACATGAATACAAATGAGGGAGTTACAAAGAAAACAGGATTTTAGAAGATATTTAACTTCCATATATACTTGGGGAAACAACTCTAAGATGGCCGCCATATATAGTAGACTTTGCTGTGATCACATAGGACGCTCTTCGTTAGCGAAAAGTCCGGATACGTCATCACTCCACGTCCTATTAATAGCGGATTTTTTGGGATATGCAATTGTTTGGAGCAGACCGTTTTTCTACATACGGCAACATTCGGCTGATTATCTGTAAGCGCAAGTATTCATAAAATACTGAGAGTAGAAAGCGCTGTTTATTATTATAGCTTTGTGAGAAGTATGAGAATCATTGAATTACTAAAGTTTTTTTGTCGTTTTCCTTGGAAGGCTATACAATCCTATTTAGGTTGGGAGAAACTGCGATATACATTATGAAATAAAGGTTTAAGTTACTTTGTCTGGGATTTAATATTTATGTTTCCAGCAAAGTAGAAATATAATATGATTTAATAACCTTCTGAGGTTTACATTTCGAAACCTCATGATGGAATAAAATCTTTGGTTCTTTGACAGGTGTAGCCTAGAATTCATCTAAATATTCATGCACAGAATAGTAACAAATTATGAGTAGGAATAACTTTTGTATACCGGTAGTTTTGTATAACATAAGACACTATTAAGTTCCTGACTTATAATTAGATGTATATGGTTTCCTATAGATCTAAAGAGACTACCTAAAACAAAGAGGAAAATAATTCAACTAAATAATAAAAGTTGCTCTTGACATATAACAGAGTTGAAATTGTAACTGCCAACCTCAGTCTCAATATAGTGTGCATTAAAAGGTAAGCCCTATGATGCATATATGTAGCATTGGTCATATTTAGCAGGCACAGTGCAGTAAAGATTATGTTTTATTTTTACCATTATAGGTTTGATTCGCTATGTACTATGGTTATTTTTTAATAATACCACAAATCATCCTTCAATATAATATTTTGCTGATTGCTGTTAAGTAAGTATTATAGATGATTACTCAGCATACATTATCCTAGACACCTCTATTATTTATTTTAACTGGAGGTTTGTGTCCTTCTTTTCAGAACCCTTTGTACACCATAATTAATAAATGGTAGTGACAAGTGGTTATTAATGGAAGATTTTATCACAATTCCTCACTACAAGACAATGTGTATCTTCTTGATTTAATACCTAATCTGCCCATTATAAAAGGTATGGTTCTTCTCTGGGTTTTGTTTTAATAATGACTTCAGAGTACTTTGATATCTTTGAAAATCGGGAGAAGTGGACCTTTGATCAATAGTTGCTTAGATGTCACAACAATTAGATGTGTTCTATGAATGTAAAGAACGTGACTAGATAAAAACTTTAAGTATTTAATATAGAATAAAATCCTTATGTTAAGTGGCCTACATTTAATATGTTTTAAATTTACAATTTTAATTTGTATAGAAAATGGTATTCTGTGGTCAAGAGGTGACTAAGGGTCACTGACTAAAGAATGTAGTCAATATAGCGAGTCCGTTGATAATGAGCCACTGTCAAAATGAAGTTAATAGATCATCTTTCCTGTTTTTTATAGTGATAATATTTGAATATCAATAATTGTCCTGAAGAAGGTGATGTTAATTTGATGGTTTCACTGAAACGCCGTGTCGACAGATATATTCAACTGAGCATATTATGTCCAATGGAACCTCATTTGTATTGTTTTTTCATGATCATAAGTATTTTATGAATTTATTCATTGTGTTTTTAAGACTTGTTGATGTATAAAATGGTAAAAGTGTAATTTTGTATACTTACTGTCTTCATCATGTGCAAAATGATATAATAATAAAAAAAATTGATAGAATCAATAATTTCATTTGATGACTGATCTATAATAATAATTTTTTTCTTTTTTTCGGTGGCTCAAGGACTGTTTTATATTTTCTATTTTTTATTTTACATTTGTATTTTCATATTAATTATGATGCTACATGTTAAATAAAAGTTGATTTTGATGATTTGTTTGAATAGTGATTTGTAGACCTGGATTGTGCATTGAGTTTGACTCCTTCCGATTATTCAATTGGTACACATTTAGTAACTTTGGAAAAAGGCTTTTTTGCGTTATTAGTATAAGTGCATCCCGTCCCTTCTCTCAATTTTGGGGTTGACTCCTTTGAGTTTTTGGTAGTATGATTCATCTTTCAAAACTGTACTGACCTTACTTTGCCATGACACTCACAGCACAAACGCTGACACTTAGGTTAGCCATGGGACAACTGAGAAAACATCAGCGTTTATTTTTGTGAATTTAAGTCAAATAGGATGGCAATGCAATGATAACAATGCATGGATGACCTATGTCAACCACCATGAGTGTGGCATGACAATTAATGTTGTCTACTGGCACTATCCTCATCCCATCACACTTACTGTGTGTATACAACCAACTAAACAAATCTGCCAGACACATGAGTAAAGTGCGTTAGGGATACCAACGAGCGTGCCGAAATATATACAATTAACTTAAAACTAATCAAAGCCTCAAAGGCTAATGCATTTGTTTAAGACTTACCACAAAAAATATGGCACCACAACGAAGTAGCCTCATCTACCTCTGTAATTCCAAAACAACATTTTAAATGTCGATTGGATAATGTGTGTAATCTAGGTATTTGTTAACACTACACATGTCAACATATCACTCTATTTGCAAGCATATTTGTGCAGAAATAAGAGCATCCATCTTCTAGGAAATGGTTATGTCCCATATTGTTGTTTATCTCCAGGAATGTACCCAACACTCATGAACACACACCCAAATTTTACATGTGTGTCAAATCTTCGAATCCCAGCATCTGCTCACACATTCATGCACATATGGCCTCTGACACAAAGTGGGACATAAGCTAAAATTGCCACAGCATGCAGGACACAAATCGAAATCCTATCACATGTAAAGGGACAGGTATAACGTGTGTTGAAACCAATCAGGGCCACATTTGTCAGTGCATACCACAAACAGAATGTCACTGTTAGTAATGTTTTGATGTAAAACTCACACTCTCCCGATTTTCAAAGAGGGATTAAGCAACATAACGTGACTGAATGTTGAAATCAATGTTAGGCACATGCACATGCTCCACTTAGCATGAAAGGGGGATGCAAAGGGTGTTGCAATGCCTCTTACGCTGCAACATACTTAGCCTGATGATGCTAAAGCAGATATAGTCATCTAAAACTGTACCCAAATATGTGATGGCTCAGAAAAGTAGTCTTAAGAAGGGTGATGCAATGAAAAATACACAGCATTTACCTTTCAGTATGCTAGGAAAAAGGTGAATGCATGTTGCTGCACACATTGACACATCATTTTCAGATAAAACTTTATTAGGGTTAATCTATTAGAAAAGGGCTGAGGCAGGTGTTGTGTAACATTCAATCACATAGCACTTTGTCTTGTCTTGACACACAGGGATGAGGCATATGTAGCAAAGATAAAGGGGCTTCCATGTGCATGCCCTTGTGGTGGTGTTGAACATCAGGGTAGTCCCTGTGCAGACACATATGTGCCATCTACAAAGGGGGAATGGACTGCATGTTTGAATGTCTTTTTGCATGAATGGACACCTTCCGGCACATTTCTTTTATGAACTTAGAACTGCCTCCTTCATGTGTGTTGCATAATGCAGCACACATGGTATGATATGTAAATCACAAGTACTCATTACATGTCAACTGTTCTTGGCTTTCTAATGTTGCATTGACAGAGTATTCAAAGTCCAGACAGCCCCAGACATATCATTCTAGACAACCATCAAAAGTTCTGCAAGTCGTGCTTAACTGTCCAAATCCACACGCATGTCACACCCAGTTACTGTAGTGGACTGGTGTGGCAATGATAAAATAGACAAGGTGGCGTTAAGACATGTTGAGTGCCTTTGCACAAACCTGTGCAAATGTTCATGTAACTAACTCCACCTAAGCAAATACTCCAATGAGATTCTGTTGACAAAATTTGCATTGTATGCAGTAATAAAAATCATCAAAACAAGTAGTGAATGCTTGTTGTACGAGTTAGAGTGATAGTGATAGTGGTACACACTGTGATAGTGGTACACACCTTACTGCAATGGGGTATGTAACTGCCCAATATACAGACACACATACAATCTAAAGGTAAAGGAAAGTCACATACACAACATGGGTCACATGCAATAGCCATAGAGTGTTGCTAGGCATGCAATAGCATTAATATATGCTACATTTGCAGATAAACTACCACTTAGCAGAAATATTTTTGCCGCTTTTCACTTAAGCATTAATTTTTCCATTCCCGCTATAGAAAATACTCTCAAAGTACCTATGTTGACAATGGAAAATTCCCTCTAAACCTTTAGCGGTAAAAATAATCATGCATACTCACAAAACGGGCCGCAAACGCCCAGGAAGTGATATCAACATGCATCCTGTTTCTTGAAGAAGTGCTGTACACTTTCACTTTTAATCACACTGTTAGTGTCTATTGAGCTTTGCGGATGTGTTTTGAGGAGTCTGGTGAATCTGTGTTGTGAGAGAGTACTTTTGGTTTCTAGTCTGCTGTCCCTCCTGTCCATGGCAAGTCCTGTATCGCTATTATTCCGTGTTTTTTTGCGTTTTTGAACTTGTCTTGTTGTGTGCTTGTCTATGGGGTACATTTATTGTGCATTTCTTGTTGCTTTTATTTAATTGGGTTTTTTCATTTAATAGTGGGTTTAGTTGTGTTGCGGGAGATGTTGGATGAGGGTGGGGATGTGAGGCTGTCAGAGGAAGCATGTGGGGCTTTCTTCTGGCTAATCAAATTTTACCTCTCAAAAATGGTTGAGAGTGGAGGACATGTACTTCAGGGTTATGACGTCAAGGTCCAGAAATTGAGGTGGGCGGATCTTTGGAGTGGTGAGAGATACCTATTAGATAACCTCGGGATCATCGTTGGCAGGCAAGGGGGTAAGCAAATGACAAATGTTGTCTTTTTTCATGGTGTGTGTTCCATGGAAACAGCTGTATTCATTGTCAAAATGTAATTTAAGTCACAGGATTTTGCTATTGCGTTTGTGCAAAATGAGCCTGCCTGGCATCAACGCAGGCACTCTTGCACTATAGTGCAAGGGTGGTTGTGTTGTAGGAAAAGTTTGTTAATGGGCAGGTAGGTGTCTCTTCCTGCACATAAACAAAATGTAACTTTGCATTTAATTTATATGTGTGCTACTACATTTCAAACACATAGATCTTGCTATTCATCATGTAATCATGAATTTTAATGTGCAGGAAGGTACACCTTCCTGCATAAAAAGTCAAGCAGACTGCCAACTCGAGCTAATTTCTGTGTTTCAGGTTTAAATATGCATATGTTGAGCACATGACATGTTGATTAGTGAACGTTTGAACTTGTAGGTTCATCTGAACACCTCCTACTTGGAGTTGTTAGAACTGAGTTCGGCACAGACTTGCTCATCAAGTTTTGGGTCACAAAAAAGGATATTGTGTTCTATACCCACTAATGAATGTATGGCCTGGCCCTTTCCTTTAGTGCCCTTCAGTGGTAAGGGCCATATAAAGAAGGTATTTTGAAATTGTTAACAGACATCCAAGTATGGTAGGAAAATGGTAGACTGAAGAGTCAGGGGTTTATTTTCAATCCCCTTGCGCCGCCAGTATGTTATTTATTCCCATTTTAAACATGACGCAGAGGCGGGCCAAGGGGATTGTAAATAAGCCTGCATAGTCTGATGTGCTTGTGAGATTGAAAAATACAAGACCTTGCAGTCTCTGACATACAAGTGATGTAGGCTTGGTGTTTTCAGACACTCAGCTGTTAATAGGTGGTTAAGCAAGGTTGGATGTGATTGCCACTCTCAATTTGTAGTCACAATATAATCACCTATTGTTGCAAGATCGTCTCATGCTCTGCAATCCTGTATTGGACATGTGTTGTATATCAATCAGTCAATTCACATCCCTTCATATAGGCAACATGAACCGACACATGTATGAAATTGTTTTGAATTTGTATGTAGATGACTTCAATAGTGAACATGACGCATGTGCTACCCCATGACTGATAAATACTCCTCTTTTTATATTTCAACTGGACGTCCATTATTCACCCAAGGGGACGGCGATGCCTTCAGGGACTCCCACGCCACTGGTTGAGTGACTTAGTACATGTATGTTGCTTTCAAAAAATTATTGTTTTCGATGACTGGTCCGGTATGTTGTTGGTGCATGACATGGATATCACCTCTACCACGATGAGGCAGCATCATGAGAAGATGATGTGGCATAATTACAATGAAGTGACGGAGCGTGGCGTTAGTGTTTTGCCACTTCTTAAACAACAGCCCTGCACCATACTTATAACAATACAGCTCAGCCCTGCGTTTTGCCCTGCACTCGTGCAAAATTAGCTGCCTACCGACAATGCAGGTACTCTTGCACCATTGTGCAAGGGTGCCTGCATTGGTGCTAGGCAGCGAAAGATGACACTTTTAACTTTCAAAACTGCTGGGGTGCCCCTTAATATAGCACTATTCTTGCTTCCATGCATTTTCTACATGTTGGAGCAGATTGTCAGCTACATTTAAATGACACCACCCTACACCAGTCTTCTGAAAGGGTGTCCCCCATACATTTTTGTACTTTGATGTACAGTACTATGGTACCCATTGGGTCCATCCTTCAACTTGGCAATTGATGCTGTGACCTGATGATGCTTCTACAGACCTTAATACTGTGTGAAGTTGTTACACCATGTACCTGCAATGGGCGTAGTGTTGTTGAGTCAACTTCAACTTCTATGGCTACAGGAGAAATAATACACATGGTGTAGGCTGTTGTGACTCTGTGAGTATGTGAATCTTGTGAAGTTCCTGTAGCTTTCACCCTGTCCATATGTGCAAATTGGGTATTATTTATTATACTTCAGCCTATGCATCTGTGTTTCACAGAGTACATACAGACAACAATATGTTGGAGGGATGTTGGTGATGTGTATGACCAGACAGGGAATCCATGCACACAATGGCATGATGTAGCAGTCACTGAGGATCAGAGCATTGCGGCTTCAGTGACAATTATTCTTACAATGAGACAGCCTCCAAGATGGAATCTGTTGTAAGTGAAAAAGTTGGATGAGTGGTATAACCCAGAGCTACAACTGGCTGGAATAGGAAAATACATGGGGGCATATTAGCAAGCCATCTATCGCCGTGTTAGCAGCATGAAAGTGCAGCTAACACGTTTTTTTTTTAACGCCCTATTACCAAGCTGTCGCTAACAGGCGTTAGCGACAACTTTCCGGCGATAGCAGCCAGTTTGTTTATCGCCTTGTATGCCAGCGATAGTTATCGCTAATGACATGCAAAGTAGGGGTTCCTTCTCAAAATTTCTGGAAAACTGTCGCTAACACCACATCGCACTATTAGCAATGATGGCCCGGACCCGCGAAGCGATAAAAAAAGTCGCGCTAAGGCCCTTTAGCTGCAGGAACTTAAGACCAGAAAAAAGCTGGTCTAAAAATGGTGATAAAGGGAGGTATATAAGGGAGACTAGCTCAGAGTCCCATCTGAAGATCCACTGATGCCATGGAGGTACTAATCATTCAGCTTGGAGCACCACGAAGGCAAAAACCACCACCGCCACTGCCACCTCCCCCAGGACCACCACCGAGGCAGCGCCGAAGAAGACAGCAGGCCCTGCGCAGACGTCTCAGCCTCGCAGACCTAACGCCAGAGGATGTCATTGCCCACTACAGGCTCAAAAGGACATCCATCCAACGCATCCTGAACATGATAGCCCACAGGCTGACGCCACCAACACAGCGGAGAACCAACATCCCTCCGCAGACAAAGCTGCTGGCTGTGCTACACATGTTGGCCTCTGGGACCTTTCAACCAACAACGGCCAGAGTCGGCGGAGTTTCACAGGCAGCCTTTTCAATCTTCCTCCCGACTGTCTTGGATGGCATACTCAGCCTGATACCCCAGCACCTTCACTTCCCCAACACTGTGCAGGAACAGATTGAGACCAAGAAAGACTTTCACGCCATAGCCGGATTCCCGCAGGTGTTGGGGGCAATTGACTGCACACATGTCCTATTTGTGCCCCCTGCGGACAGCGCACACATATACCGCAACAGAAAGCACACCCATTCTATGAATATGCAGGCAATAGTGGACCACCGGGGACTGTACACCAATGTCATAGCCAAGTTCCCAGGGAGTGTGCATGATTCCTACATCTTCCGACAGTCCATCATAAACCAGCGCTTCCAGGATGGCACATATGGAAATGCAGTTCTTGTTGGTAAGTACTAACTGAACACACCACACGTCTCAACTCCACATTCATGCAACTCACAATTGTGAGAATGTACATGTTACAATCTCACATACAACATGTCAATCAACATGCCCACTTACCAGACACAACAACAGAAGTAACTGTGGGAATTGTGGCTAGCTATGTGGACAAACCATCCCCAAAGGCCTAGCCCCTCTGCCACTCATTTGCAAATGCGGGGAGAGGTGGGAACCAAGTATGTGCGACTGAGGGACTTGACTCATAAGGAAAGTATGTATACAAGGCCCAGTGTGTCGGTGTTGTGTTGGACAGTCGGGACTAAGCTGAGCGCAGACCTGCCCATGTGGGCATATAGTGTGTTTCCGTAGTCCAGCCTGATGGCAATGACTGTGTGGGTGACTGTCTTACCTGACAATGGGGGGATCCATGTGAAGGTTGCATGGAGGATGCAGAGGCAGTTGAAGCAGCTGCAGGCCACTGCGTAGACCTGTTGGTTCATGGAGAGGGAGGAGTCAAATACAGTGCCTAGGTAACTAGAGTTGGGGGGGCTGCCGAAGGCATTGGCCCACCAGGTGATGTCACATGCTGATGGGTTGGTTACGAGGATGAGGACTCATGTCTCCTCTGCGTATAGCACCCCCCAGCTGTTGATCATCCATGTTGCAACTTACAGCAATCCTTCCTGGAAGCCCAGTTTGGTGTGTGGGGGTATTGTTGAGGGAGATCATGAGCTTGGTGTCCTTGTAGGTGGTGATGTTTAATGGTATCCTCAATGTTGCACCAGTTCTTCTCCATGTGTCAGCAGATGCATCTGCCAACTTTGAGGTTGTTGGTGACCTAGGTGGCATTTATTGCACGCTGTATGTTGGAGTTGCATAGTGGGGCAAGTGTGTATGCGCAGTTGGAGATACATGTCTGTAAATTGCGGACTAGCGCTATTGGTGTCGACTGCAGCATTGTGGGTGTTGCTGTTGATGGTGGTGTGTAGCATCTCCTTGGTGACTCAGCTCCACTAACTTTGTGTGGTTCCGGATGTGGTTTAGGGTGGCTTGAGGTTGACCGACGAGGAAGTTCTATGCGTTTGTGGTCACTACATGTGGGTTTAGTGGGGTTGATGAAGTGGACGAAGTTCACACATGCGAAGAAGGTGTCAAAGGTGTGCCCTGCCTTGTGACTCAGTGTGGTGAAGATTTGGGACAGTCTGATGTCATCAAATATTTCCCAGAGTGTAATGGATTCTGAGTAGTCGTGGTATGTGAGTTGGAGGCTCCGCTCAGGAATGAGTACGTAGTCCAGGGAGTGGACGCAGTGGCGTCTGATGATGTTGATGGTGTGGGTGAAGCGTTCCTGCCCTCAGTGGGCCCTGCAGGTGAGGGGGCTGCTGAGTGTTGCTTTGTGGCAGGTCTGGACCTGAAACTGCATGTTTTATGCGGTGGGCCAGGTCTGGCGGCAGGGGCAGCAGCAGAACTGAACGTGAGCCGTGTCTGGTTTGGCCTATTGACAGTTAAACGTTCTCTTGGCGTTGACTGCGAGGAGTGCGGATGAGTGCTATCGCTAGACGGTAGGAGAGCCAGGGTGCCTGCTTGTGTTCGTGTTAGGCCTGCGGATATGCGCAGATGGCCTTAACATTGTTGCACAGTAGGAGTGCCAGTGATGCAACCGCGCAGCGCACACAATCAAATCGGCTCAGGGGAGGGAGGATCAACTGTGAGGTAATGTAATTAGCATTGATGCTGGTAAATAGTCAGAAGCGACACATGGCTAACATGAATTCCAAAATAGCACTAATCACACACCACAAAACTATCAACACTACCAACACAGCATGCATAACCACTAATGGACACATCTCTCCATCACATGTCACAGGTGATCAAGGATATGCACTCTGCCTGTGGATGATGACACTCCTCCGAAACCCAGAGGCCCAGAGGCAGTACAATGCGGCCCACAGACGCACCCGGTCCATTGTGGAGCGCACATTTGGTGCTAAAGTCACGTTTTCGCTGCCTGGATATCACAGGTGGCAGACTGCTGTACAGCCCCGAAATGGTGAACAAAATCATCATAGCATGTTGTGTATTGCACAATATATGTGTGTGCACCAATGCCCCATGGATCCAAGTGCCTGCTGCACCGGACGATGACCAGGATGATGATGAAGATGAGGCAGGTGGAGCACACCCCACAGTTAATGCAGAAGGAACTGCCCGAAGGAACCGAATAATAAACAATTTCTTCACCTGAGCACGTCACATTGTGACAGTCCTTATCAAATGTATATCAGTGCAAAATGACCCCAATCACGGTTTGTGCCAATAAAAACACAACACACATACCCTGTCTGCATGTTACTCTCCTGCATAAGTACATCACTCTGAAAAGTGTCCGTTGCACAATAAGTGCAAATAATGTCACAATAGTCAATTCATGGTGGGTATGTCTCCTCAGTACAGAGATGCTTTTTAGTGTGTCAATTGTGCAAAAGTAGAGTTTTCATGGTGTAAATTGTGGTACCAAATTCAAATATTTTGAGTGTCATTTAGTGTAAATCAGGAATTATAGGGTGTCCTCTGTGCCAAATTCATAATTGTAGTGTGTCGTTTGTGGTAAATAATTTATTTGAGTGTGTCCGTTGTGTGAAATAATGAAATTTAGGGTGTGAAATGGGGTAAAAGATGAAAAATGTGCGTGAAATGGGGTAAATGATTAAAAATGGGCGTGAAATGGTGTAAACAATGAAAAATGGGCGTGAAATGGCGTAAAAGATGAAAAATGGGCGTGAAATGGTGTAAAAGATGAAAAATGGGCATGAAATGGGGTAAAAGATGAAAAATGGGCGTGAAATGGGATCAAAGATAAAAAATGGGCGTGAAATGGGATAAAAGATGCTATTTAGGGTGTCATCTGGGGTGAAATATTATATTTAGGGTGTCATTTGTGTGCTAAACAATCTTTTCATGTTGTTATTGGGCTCTGAAATTAATTTTGCTCCAAGACTGTACATCTGTGTATGTACTTGTTCTTAGCGTGAAGATCTGACCGCTAAATCGATAACGCAATGCTTTTTTTATACGCTCGATGGAAAATACATCGCTAAACACAATGGACAATACAAAATATTACTCATGAGCCTATTTGCGTGCAGATTTTCACCGCTTTATCAAAAACAGGCCGCAAACACACAGGAAGTGATGTCTGCATGCTTCCTGTCCACTGGAGGAGTGTTATGCACTTTCACTTTCTCTTTTGAGCACATTGCTGGTGATTGTGGAGAGTGTTGGAGGTGTTTGGTGGTGTGTGCTGCAGTTTTGAGATTTGGAGAGTGTTGCTGTGTCCTGTGTCCTGTTGATAGTGTCTGTGAAGTGTTGTGTACTGGTTTTTACGTGTTTTATTGTCTCCTGTCCTCAACTTGTTGAGTGTTTGTCTTGGGGTAGTTAACTTTCTTTGTTGTTGTTGGGGATATTATTGAGGGTTCATTTTTTTTGCAGTGGGGTCACAGGTGTGCAGAGAGATGCCGACTGTGGGCAGGGAGGGCAGGATGTCCAAGGGTGCATTGGGGGGCTTCCTGTGGATGGTCAAATTCTACATGCCCTTGATGTTGGAGAGGGGAGGCCGTATCCTTGCAGGATACAATGTAAGTGTGCGGAAGCTGAAGTGGGAGCGGGTGCAGATGCTCCGGTGCTTTGGAGTGGACCGTACCGCGCGCCAGTGGAAGCACCGCTGGCAGGATCTGTTGGCCCGTGAAGCTGACCTCCTGGACTACGCGGGAGTCATGACTGGCCTACAGGGTGGTAGGTACAAACTCCACATTTAATCGTGAATACTGTAACGAACAAAAATTATGCCATGTGTGAAACTGGTGTCAAAGTGAAAAAAGCTTGCTGAGTGAGGTGGGAGACGTAATGCGTTCACGCCTAATGTTGGCACATCCGAGGCACAACACTGCATCATATTGACAAGCATAGGGTGCTAGTTTGTGTTACCCACTGCGCTGGAGCAACACTTAGCACTGTAGTGCCAAAGCTGGCACACTTGTGCAAAAACTGCGTGCAGGATAAAGATTGTTTGTGTACAGGAAGGGTGACTGTACATGAACAATCCAAGGCATTGTTTATGGGAGCTTTGTGCTGGCCAAAAGGTAGTGTAAAACTGCTGTCCTCATAAATTGTGGTACGTTAGCTACGCTGGCCTTGTACATAGTTACTGTGTGACAATGTATTTGATAGGAACAAATGCTCAAAGGAAATAGGACATCTCCAGATTGTCATACACCAACAACATCTGAGAAACTGCCTTGTGCGATCTGCAGCGATGCAAGTGTACACAGAGCATGTATAACATCATGTTGCATGTAGAAATGGGGCCTTGGGGATGTGTCACACAACTATTATGTGCATGTTAGCTAGCATTATTGTCTTGTTTGTCCCGACTCAGCATTCACAGGTCTGGTGTGAATGGCAGTCAAAGTGGACCCAATCATGTAGCCAACATGAAACGCAACACTACAGTTACGTAGCATGTTCAGTTATGGTGATGATTTGTATGAGGAATATGACACATATGATTTAACGTCTGATACCAACACATATTTATTTTGTTGTCTCACAGATGGTCGTCCACCAATCACACAGGGGGACATCGACAGCTTCGAGGACCCACACACCACTGGTGAGTATGGACATCATATATTGGCATAGTGCGGTGTCATGGATGTCTGGGTCAAATGATCAACGTTGTAGTATGCAGTATGGGTGTGTATCACATGTCCCTTGTCTACAGTGTGATGTTGTATTGTGGAAGTCAGAAGTGTGTACAAATCGGTAAGTGAAGGTGGAGCAATGCATTTGTCTCACAGTTGTAACTTTGCTCATCCCCAGTCAGTGATACACATTGAAATTAAGGTGCATATTATCAAACCCCTATCGCCAACACAACGTCACTTTCAGTGATGTTGTGTTGGCAATGGGGGCCTCGCATTAACACCGATGCAGCGTTAAGCCTCTTCACGTGTATTAACGCTTCCTTGTTAATAAGGCACCCTTTCACGATGTGTTTAGCATGAAAGGGGCGTGCAGTGGGTGTTGCGGTGGGTGTTCCACCGCAACACCCATTGTATTTGACGCTGCCACCTATTAACAAGTGCGGCGTTGATAGGTGGCAGCGCACAATTAAACCCCAGTGAAATCCTGGTCTTAAATTTGCAAAACGAGGATGAATGCTTTTTGCTCATAGTTTTTGCTTTTTCCATGTGTGCTGCCTCGTGCAGCACACATGGAAAAAGCAAAATGACATGGTTTGTATATGTACAGGAAGGTGGCCCTTCCTGTACATACATAAACATCTTGTAATATTCCATATTGTAACTTTCCTGTGTGCTGCACGAAGCAGCACACATGAAAGTTACAACATGGTATTCTAGGATTGATTATGTGCAGGAAGGGGCACCTTCCTGTACATAAACTAACCTCCCCTGCACACACACACCCTTGCACTCTTGTGCAAGAGTGCCTGAGTTGGGGCTGACTTGATGAACTGCACACAGTTGCTGGGGGACACACAGGGCTGCACATGAGCATTGTACATATGATGCAGCACTGTGTCACAGGAGAGGATGAGGGCGGTGCTACACACGGAGGGCTAATGCCTCCCTCCTCCGATTCCTTGTACATGTCACCCTCAGTCAGGCTATATCATGGCACCATCATTTGACACTGTCATTCTCATTTGGTTGTGACAGTACATGTCCCATGCCATGCACTGTCATGTCAGTCTCCCCAGCATGTAGTAACTGATCCAGGATTCAACATTTCATTGTCCAGGTCACTCTCTGACTTCACATAGTTACGCTGGAGTGTAGGCTCCCATGTTGAAGTGATCATGTATTTCAGATTTGAATGGAGAACATTCACATAGTCTGAAAGGACTCAAAATTCCCATTGTTGATATTTTACAGACAACATGACGCCAGCCGAACAACATGCGTTCCAGGTGAGGAAGGACCACTTCAAGCATGTCAAGAAGGTGGCAAAAGGGTACCGCAACATGGCGAAGAGGTACCAGAGGAACGTAAAGCAGGTACATGGAAGGCGCTGCCCAAGCTTGCAACAACTGGCACACAGGCCATCCCAGGCCCCTCTGGCGTCAGTGGTGGGTCTCAGCCTGGACAGCCTATGCCCACACCCCCCCAAGGGACAGTCCCACCTGCACCTGCCGATCAGGTGGTGCCATTCACAGTGAGGGACAGGAGGATCCTGCATGATAACAATGTTTTGCTGGCAGAGATCAGGCGAGAAATGGCAGAGCTGAACAGACATGTCACAGACATGAGAAAGCACCTTGGACTGTCATGATGCCTGGACATGTTGGACCCCATCCCCCTCTTCTCCCTTCCCCCAATGTTTTAACTTGTGATGTTAGGTAGTGTTAGGTTAGTTCTTTTAATTGTTAGGTAGTGTAGTTTTAGCGTAGGTTATAGTTAGTGTTAGATTTCAAGGTCGTTTTTAGATATGTATTATCATGCAGTATTTGGAGATGTTTCCTTTTCATTTGGGTGGGGGGTTGATGTCTTTGTTGTTAAAAAATTAAAAAAATATATACAAAAAAATATATCTTTGTGTAGGTTACATGTGTAGTTAGTTTATGTATAGCTTAGATGTCTTTGTCCTGTATGGTGGTGTGCCTTAAGGGTGGGAGGGGGTTGATGTCTAAGATATGTTGTTGCGTGTTTAGGATTAGTTAGGGTAGATAGTTTAGGTAAGTACGAATGTTCTAGTTAGTTTAAATTTGAGTAGTAGTACTAGTGATCAGTGTTAGTTTAGGGTAGTTCATTCTTTTTACTGTTCTAATAAATGTTCACTATTTTGGATTTCGGCTTGCACTTATGTCAGGGATGATGTTGGGGAGTGTGGCTTATTCCATCGTATGCAACTCATACCATCACTGGACAATCCATGGAATGTGTAGGTCTCGTCATGAAATGTTACTTAGCTGGATGTATTGTGTCCAGATACCTTAGATGTGAGCACAGTGAACTTGCATGGATGGCAGGGTGGCAAGTAGGATTTACGGCCTAGTCTAGGGACAGTTGTTTGGGACGTTGTACATCTTAAGTGTGACTCACGGAGTTGGACAGCACATTGTTGCCCATTTACAACACAACCTAGGGACATAGCATTGAGAGGATATAGAATTTGCTACTGTTATCCATCATGGAGATGGATGTATGCGCCGGGTACCACAAATTCCGTCACACACCTGCATATCAGATGCTGGCGCTGAGTCCATCTACATTGCACAGACCTTGGCACACTTGCTGCGTAGTGCCAGTGTGTCAGCTTCCTTAGAATTATATGTTCCTGTGCATGGACGCTCAATCTCTGGGCCATGCATGATTTAGTAGATTTGTGTGTCCATTGTGAACGGCACATGGCACAACAGTGTTCCTGATTCACAAAAGTCATCTGAGAGTAAGTAATGACTTTACATTTTACGGTATTCACAAATGGCATTTAGGAGTAGTACAGTTAGGTATACTGACTTCACTTCTCCTAAATGCCTTTTGTGACTCCCTTAATTTGTCAAGTTATGATTTTGTCCCAGCTAACGTTTTGTTGCGGGCACACTGTTTTGCTGCACACAAGGGGGGGAAATGTTGCATTGCTCCCTGTACTGACAGTGTCATAGCCACTTGTCCCAGCTGTTACTTCTGGCATTGGCTCATAGTGATACCACCCTTGAAATGTTGGCCTTGCATCTGACTATATGCTAAGTGCAGTGCACCACACATCCCTAGACACATTGCCCGATACGCTCACAGTGGTCACAGCATGAGAGGGGTCCAAATTTGGTATGCATTGTTTGTCCACAGGAAGGGACTGACTGACGCCTTGCACTTTGGGGTGAGTCCCTATTGGCAACTCTACTTCACTGAGGCAGACATTGTGGTTCCGTATGTGTATGGTAGACATGTGCCCTTACGTGTCTTCATCAATGTGAATATGGTGTGCACCATCTTGGGATGTGACATGCAATGCGCACCATCACAACAGGCTTTTGTCCACCCCATAGAGTGTGATTAGATATGCCAAGTGATCATTTTTTGCAATTGTTAAGGGGGACACTACTTGTGGCTAGCAACAGACTTGGACATTTTGGCACACATGCTTATTTCCTTAATGGACGTGGGGCTATGTTGGGATACTGCTAGATTGTTGTTTTGTAGCAATGAGGGCACAGCTAGTTCACACATACCTGGTCATCTCACTGCCTATCTGGGTCAGGTAAAACATGTATATTGCTCGTATTTCCCTTGGTGTACCTTCTGGTGGATACACTGTCCATACACTTTTTACAGACTTCTATACTTGATTGGTCATAGATGACACACATCTGTGTGAGTTAAAGATTTTTATTTACATTAAAAGGATGAAGACTGGACCAGTGCTTGGCCATACAAGCACAATTGCATAGGTGCCCATTAGAGGGCCAGACAGAGTCCTTTGGTGGTAACAGGTCCAAGGGAAGAGGCAGAGTTCAGGCCGCAGGCTGATTGCAGTGTCATTGGTAGGAAAAATATAATATGGCAGTCCATGTGGAGGTCCAAGGTGAGTGTCGGGGGACAGTGGAAGACAGTGGAAGATGATGTTCAGTGGCATGATACTAAGCCCAGAACCAAGAAGAAAAAGGCCTTTTGGCGTTGATGGATGCTACCGCTTTCTCCTTATCACAAATGCACTATCATCCTCCTCTTCATCCTCTGATCTGTCATGTGCCTCATATGTGGGTGGTGGTATAGTGGGTGCAGCACTGTGAGGCACTGACACATCAGGGGCGGAGCTGAGGATGTAGAAGCAGCAGCAGCATTCATCGGCGCCGGACCTTGGGGCAGCAATGCAGTGATGAGCAGCTGCAGGGCATGATAGATTCCAGCTACCTCGCGCTGGTGTGCAGCCCTGGCAGCCATTTGTTGTGCCTGCAACCACTCCATGCTCTCCATTATCTGACGGTTGTTGACCAAATCCTGGCTGACATTGCTGGAGCCACTCTGACCAGACAGTTGTTGTTGTCTCAGAATCATGACTCCAGCAATGTCAGCCATGGACTGTTGGAGAGCATCGAGTGGGCTGTGGGTGTCTGTGATCTTCTGTATGTGGTCCCAGATGGGACTCAGACACCCACCTATGGCATCAAGTTTGGCCGCCAGGCTCTCAAACCCCACCCGCACCTGATCAGCCATCTCCTGCTGGACCTCTAGCACACGGCGTTGGAAGGCCAGATGTGGGTCCTCGCGGTCCTGGGAGCCAGCTGTGGTGGGAGGTGCTTACTGCTGATTGGTTTGTGCAGGGGGTGGGGTTGCCACAATGCTGCTGGGTTGCCCTGCTCCTGGAGGTGGGGTGCTGAAGGAGTCTAGCAGATTTTGAAGTTCATCCTGGTTTATGGTAGGGAAATCATCCTCGTCATCAGTGAAGGTTGGCCCAGTCTGCTGTCCAGGAGGTGATGTCTCTCCCTCTGCAATGTGACAGGGGAGATACAGTTTAACAGTGTGTTTCATGTATGATCATGCATTGGATGAGTTTACAAGCAGATTGCAGGACAGTGTACATTCTGACTGTTTTTGAGGAGATGCCTATTTGTTGCGGGATAGTGGTTATTTTGAGGACATCACGGATGTGATGTTGTTGTTGTACATTATTATCTCACAGTTTACAGCTATGACAAATGTGATTGTACAATTTCTACACACAAGCGGCACCAGTTGTGTCCTCTGTTCATTTGTGTGAGTAATGCAGTTTGTACCACATAGTGGTCAATGTTGATGAGCTCAGATTTGTATGTGTGTCCACTGCATTGTGTGATAGTGGCATCTGCAGCATTTGGTTTTACTGCCCGTTATACCTTTCAGGCAGTGAGCCTTTCACTTCTGTGCATTTACAATGCTGAGATGTTGCAAGCTGGGTGGAATATGGGTCTTGGTCAGAGTTGGGAGACTTGTGCATTGTTTGTCATCAAATGTCTTGTTTACGTCAGGGCTTGTATGTACACGAGGATGTGTCAGAATGTGACCTGCTCCTTTAAGGATGTGGTCCACACTCAGCCACCTCAGTGAGGTGGCCTGCACCATGTTAATATGTTGGGCCTGCAGGCATGCTATTCATCATGCACTGTCACTTGCCTTGTCATTGTGGCTCACGGACACGCAGCTTTGCAGGGTACTGTGCATGTGCATGTGTTTTGTGCAAGATTAGTTATGTGTGAGGAGGGCCCCCTTAAGGCACATTGGCAATGAGAGCCTACTTGCTGTTTTAATGTGTGCTGTACTATGTAGTACACATGGGCATCCAGGTAGCTTTGTCTATTGTGATTAGTCTTGTGTGCATGTCGTCCTTCATGTTTTATCTTGAATGCATTGCTTACTGCCCTCCTGTTGGCTTACCTGTTGTGAGTATGGTGCAGCGTGAGTTTCTATTGTTGTTGCTGTCTGAGCAGACAGTGTCAACACCCATTACCCTCAAGGTTGACCCCACGTGTGATGTGTATGTGGTCCGTGCTTTGATGTATGTGCATTTCCTAATGCCTATTTATGGTGCTCAGGCCTTGTCACCGCCAGCCTCACAAGAGATGCAAATGGCAGGGTGATGTGTGTTTGTGTATGTGCCACGCAGCTGCTGACATGGATGATACATGCTGTCCTGGTTCTGGTATTCAATGCCTGGCTTAGCGTGTGGGTGATAACTACCTGACTGCATATTTGTTCACTGACACAGTTGACTTACCAAACAGTTAAGTTTAATTGCACATGATGGTGTGATGGGCAACTCACATCAGGACTGATGTGGGATGCTGTTTTCTGTATGGCAGATGTGTACACTTGGGGGTGGAGGAGTGCAATTTGACCTAAGGGTTGAGGGTGCCATTTGGGCCTTTGTCATTAATTGTTGCAACTTTGCTATCCTTGCTTGTTGTCATACTTTGGTTGTCATACTGCTTTACAGGCACATTGTGGTTCTGTGAGTATGTCACACAGACAAGGCATGTAGTACATATTTGTGTGACACATTCTTGATCTGCATTGTCCACGTACTGTGGTGTTGTAGGCATAGCCCTCCTGCTCATTGTATTCCATCGCCCTTTGAGTGAAGTCTGCTGTTTGTGTGCATTTTTGGATGTGCATCTTTTATCCAGCGGCCTACATGGTCACTTTGTTGTGACATTGCATGTGTGTCTGTAATGCAGACTCACTAGATGCTTCCCTACTTGGTGTACACAGGACTGCATCTCATGAACAGGCAAGGGGGCACATTGCCTGGAGATGCGGGAGGATGTCAAGAATTTCCCCCTTGCCCCATCACCACGCATATATAAATCGTCTGCACAAGGACGCATCTCTCTCTGACGGAAAAATGAGGATGCACTGTGAATGTGACTGATCATGTGCACGAGTAGGCATGCCACCACCAATGTCAGCACATCTGCAACATTGTGCACGTGTGTCTGAGTTGTGTGCAGGAATGTGCATGTGCATATAGGTGTACTTTACTGCACATACACAACCTTGCACACAACTCAGACACATGTGCACAATGTTGCAGGTGTGCTGACATTAGTGGTGGCATGCCTCTTCGTGCACATGATCAGTCACATTCACAGTGCATCCTCATTTTGGCATCAGAGAGAGATGCGTCCTTGTCCAGACGATTTGTATATGTGTGGTGATGAGGCAAGAGGGCCATTTTGCCACCCTGCCGCATCTCAAGTTAATGAGCGACTTTGCCATTTGATGTAGCACTTATTTTGCGGTCTGATGTTGATCTTGGACTATATTGGGCTTACTTTTCTGTGCACATTTCCAAGTCTGTGTGCCCGCCAATATGTGTCTTGCAATGTATTGCTTGAGTAGGGTGATATGTGTCTATGCCACCATGGACATGGGTGTCCGGGACATGATCCACAGTAATTGTGGGCATGCACTGCAATATATTTAATTGTGCATGAGTGCCATTGGGCCCATCCACCCCCGTCCCCCCAGTCTCTGGTTGTTACTCACCCTGTTGTTGTTGTGTCTGGTCACGTTCAGCAGTATCCTGGCCCGCAACTCCGACCACCGTCGCATCACTGATGACTCGGGACACCTGCTCCTCCAACTCATCCAGCTCCTCCTGTGGCGCTGGACTCCCACCTCCAGTCTGCTTTGCTGCTTTCAGGTTGGCTGTTAGTTTCTCCTTGGTCTTGCGGTTAGTATCATGCCAGCGCTTCTTGCAGTCGTCCACTGTCCTCCTCCTCTCTCCGACGGCATTCACCTTGGACACAATGTCCTGCCATATTTCTTTTTTTCTTGCCAATGTCACTGTGGAGGTGACAAACAGTTCTTGTTGGTGTTCAGTCACCTCCGCAATCAGTACCTGGTTTTCCTGCTGGCTGAACTTGGGATTCCTCTTCCTCTTGGCCTTCACATGGGTCTCTGGCTGGTCCTCCTGGGGATTTGTGGGGTTGTTTGTGGCCTCTGCACTGGTCCCAGCTTCATCCATGGCTCCTCTGCTATTTTCCATTTATTTATTTATTTTTTCTGCTTGACGGGCCTTTTATAGTGCATTTTCCCACTGAACGTGAGAAATGCAGGCCTGGTGCCAATTAGCGATCCGATTCTATCGCCAATTGGCCCATTGCCACTTTTTTTACGTTAGCGTGAGTCTTTTTATCACCGACACGCTAAATCTATCGCCGTCCATTTCCGCCGGAAAGGGAAGCTATTGCCTGTTAGCGGCGTGTTGCTAATACGCCGCTAACATGGCGATAGATTCCGGCGTTCGACGGCGATACAAAATCTTGCGCTAAACGCGGTTAGCGATAAATATCGCCATTTGTTGCTAATATCCCCCTTGGTTTACAGATTGAGATGTGCCCAGCAACACTTTCAACCATTGTTCCCAATGTTACTTCCAATGTGCAAAATATAAGAAATGTTGTGTTTCAGCTAGCTGCCTTGTGACATACAAGTATTCAGATGCTTCAAGTAGATGTATACAGTATGAATCCTGGATACGTAGCTGTGGAGACACATCCGACTGTAGTGGTTGGAGGATTTGAGATTTGAATGACTGTTGTATAAGAGTAACACTTTGGTGCTTAGTAGTATGCCCCTATAACAACCAGTGCATCCAATGATTTTGGGTAAATTTCATGCCCTGGGTCTTCTAAGGGCCTGTAACTCAGTCTCCTTGGGTACTTTACCCTGGTAGACATTGTCTGAGTTTGTGTCAACGTCATCATTCAACTTAGCTGACCTTCCACTGTTGTTGTTGGACTCTGCCATTGCTATGTAAAAGAAACAATTGATGGACGGAATGATGAACAATGCAAACATTCACCCCCAGTCACAAGGATCTGGGTTAAATCCATCATTCTTTTACTCACCACACCACCCCAGTTTGGACCCAGCCATATGCAAATCAGTCTTGACCCTGTTCCTTGTGGGAACAGTCCAGCCCGAACTGCCAAGCCAGGTCCTCCCTGGACCGGAAACAAGCATCCTGGGACCGGTTTCAGGGCATCACCCTTCATCAGCCAGGCTAGCTTGATTCCAGTGGTGTAGTGAGCACGGGACCCACGTCTGGGCATACCCTTCCCACTTAGGGCGACATATGCAAAAGAAACAATTGATGGACGGAATGCTGAACAATGCAAACATTCACCCCCGGTCACAAGGATCTGGGTTAAATCCATCATTCTTTTGCTCACCACACCACCCCAGTTTGGACACAGCCATATGCAAATCAGTCTTGACCCTGTTCCTTGTGGGAACAGTCCAGCCCGAACTGCCAAGCCAGGTTCTCCCTGGACCGGAAACAAGCATCCTGGGACCGGTTTCAGGGCATCACCCTTCATCAGCCAGGCTAGCTTGATTCCAGTGGTGTAGTGAGCACGGGACCCACGTCTGGGCATACCCTTCCCACTTAGGGCGACATATGCAAAAGAAACAATTGATGGACGGAATGCTGAACAATGCAAACATTCACCCCCGGTCACAAGGATCTGGGTTAAATCCATCATTCTTTTGCTCACCACACCACCCCAGTTTGGACCCAGCCATATGCAAATCAGTCTTGACCCTGTTCCTTGTGGGAACAGTCCAGCCCGAACTGCCAAGCCAGGTCCTCCCTGGACCGGAAACAAGCATCCTGGAGCCGGTTTCAGGGCATCACCCTTCAGCCAGGCTAGCTTGATTCCAGTGGTGTAGTGAGCACGGGACCCACGTCTGGGCATACCCTTCCCACTTAGGGCGACATATGCAAAAGAAACAATTGATGGACGGAATGCTGAACAATGCAAACATTCACCCCCGCCACAAGGATCTGGGTTAAATCCATCATTCTTTTGCTCACCACACCACTCCAGTTTGGACCCAGCCATATGCAAATCAGTCTTGACCCTGTTCCTTGTGGGAACAGTCCAGCCCGAACTGCCAAGCCAGGTCCTCCCTGGACTGGAAACAAGCATCCTGGGACCGGTTGCAGGGCATCACCCTTCATCAGCCAGGCTAGCTTGATTCCAGTGGTGTAGTGAGCCCGGGACCCACGTCTGGGCATACCCTTCCCACTTAGGGCGACATATGCAAAAGAAACAATTGATGGACGGAATGCTGAACAATGCAAACATTCAACCCCAGTCACAAGGATCTGGGTTAAATCCATCATTCTTTTGCTCACCACACCACCCCAGTTTGGACCCAGCCATATGCAAATCAGTCTTGACCCTGTTCCTTGTGGGAACAGTCCAGCCCGACCGGCCAAGCCAGGTCCTCCCTGGACCGGAAACAAGCATCCTGGGACCTGTTTCAGGGCAACACCCTTCATCAGCCAGGCTAGCTTGATTCCAGTGGTGTAGTGAGCACGGGACCCACGTCTGGGCATACCCTTCCCACTTAGGGTGACATATGCAAAAGAAACAATTGATGGACGGAATGCTGAACAATGCAAACATTCACCCCCAGTCACAAGGATCTGGGTTAAATCCATCATTCTTTTGCTCACCACACCACCCCAGTTTGGACCCAGTCATATGCAAATCAGTCTTGACCCTGTTCCTTCTGGGAACAGTCCAGCCCGAACTGCCAAGCCAGGTCCTCCTTGCTATGTGCCATGCCAAACATTACCATGACTGTATCAGTGTCATGTTGTGAGTAGAGTGTTGCTTCAAATGTCACTTGCTAGATCTAGCTTAATGTTGTAAACAGTTAATAAGAGTGTAAAGTTCCTGTTGTTGTACACTTGAGTGTAGAAAATACTTGCTGGACATTCTTCTTTGTCTTGCTTATTACATCATGTAATGAGTGTCTTTCATTACAGACAACATGTCATCTGAGGCAGCCAAAATCCTTAAGCAGCACAAGGACAGATACAGGCATATCTGCAGAGTTGCCAAGGGGTACCATGCAATATAGAAGAGGTGCAATGAGGAGAGGGCGCAGGGCGGTGGAAGGCCTTTCCCAAGGGTGCCCCAAAAGTCACCAGACAGAGTGGTGTGCTACCTGACAGCAGAGTGGCAAAGACAATCTGCCAAGCCCATCTGGTGTACAACATACAACCCCACATTCAGTGCCATCAGCAGGTCTCCAACGTGCTGCACCTGCCCCACCTGCTCCACGTGCTGCACCAATGACAGCTGCACAATATGCTGCACCGGCACCTCCTGCCCCACCAACTGCAGCTGCCCAACCAGCTGCATCAGCCCCACCGGCCACAGAGAGACAGGCTACATATTATACCTTGGACGACCGCAGATTATTGTTGGACCTAATTGTAAGGGTAGCGTCTTTGGAAAGAGAAATGGCGGAAGTGTTAAACCACTTTAGGACATTAAGGGTGCCCTGGGCCACTTCTGATTGGAAAATGCCCCTCATACAGTCCCCCTAATCCTTGTTTTTTTACTTAAATCTTGTTCATATATAGTACAATGTGGTGATAAGTGTAGGTTTAGGTTAGTGTTAGGTGTAGGTAAGGTTTTACAGTAGTTTGGAGTTTGACATAGTGTTTTGGTTTACATTTCCTTTTCCTTTGGGTGGGGGGGTTAAAGTTTTTTACTTGTTTAATTAAAACATTTAAGAAAATAACAAAAAATATATATATGTGTTTAGGAAATATGTTTAGGTAGTGTATGTTTCGGTTAAGTTGTCTTTGTCCTGTCTCCACATGTGCCTTAAGGGGGAGGGGAGTTGATGTATCATATTTGTTGTTATGTGTATCGGTTAAGATAAGGAAATTGGGTTAGTGTTTAGTAGAATTAGCATAAGGTAGAATAGTGGAGGTTAGGATAGGATTTTATCATTTTACATTTAGGTTTAGCTTAGGTACTAAAGTGTTTTATCATTTATGGTGTCAATAATGTATAATGCTAATGTGAATCGGAGAGCTTTGCTTAGTATTTTGATACATTAGAATCATTCCAACTAATGTTTTTTTGCTCAAAAATGTGATTAATGTCATCATCTAGGGACAGACTCCTGTCATACTGCTGATTGATTGGGATTATCAGGCATGCATGATATGTAGGATAGAAAAGGTATGTTCTGCCATTGCATGGGAATAGTGTGCTCAAGAAGTTGAAATACACAACATTTCTCTGTGTTGCAAAACACATTAGATAATGGAGGCATTGTGCTCCCAGAGCATTGTTTTCCTGCTGTAGGTATGTTGGGTGGCACTTAGTTGCCTGCGTCTTGAACTATGACAATAACTACATTTGCCTCTCACACCAAAGAGCAGTTTATCAATGGTTTACATGCTTTTACATTGTACTTTTGGTTGGACTGGTTTGTGTATATACTTTGATGGGACATTGACAGTTCATCAATGTAGTGGTCCACTTTTTTTTAAGTCAATGTATGTGAGCCATTTGTGCATATTTAAAACTACATTCGTGTAGGCCAGCATTAGGGCAAGAAGGCTAATGCTGCACTCCCTCAGTATAGAAGCACTTTTAGTGACGTTGTGGTGGCGAAACGGGCTTTGCCTTATTTACAAGGCACCCTTTCACGCTATACTTAGCGAGAAAGGGGTGGGCAATGGGTGTTGCGTGGATATTCCACCGCAACACCCATTGATTTTGACGCTGCCCCATATTTACAAGGGTGGCATAAATGTGGGGCAGCGATAAAATTAAGACCAAAAAAACCTGGCCTTACCCTGGTGAAACAAAGAGAAATGCTTTATTTCACCTCGTTTTTGCTGTTTCTATGTGTGCTGCATTGTGCAGCACACATAGAAACAGCAAAACACCATTGATTGTTTATGTGCAGGAAGGGACACCTTCCTGCACATAAACAATCTTTTTAAAAAAATGATGCATTGCAACTTCTATGTGTACTGCATTCTGCAGCACACAGAAGTTACAAAATACCATTGGTGATAGTTTATGTGCAGGAAGGGACACCTTCCTGCACATAAACAATCTTTCCCTGCAACGCAGGCACCCTTGCACAATGGTGCAAAGGTGCCTGCGTTGGCGCTAGGCAGCTGCAATTAGCGCCAGCTCATGGTGAAGCGCAGGGCTACACCATATTCTTGTAAAGATGGTGCAGCCCTGCGTTTCTGAAGTGGCAGAGGGCGGCATTAAGCCAACAAGGCTAATGCCGCGCTCAGTCACTTCATTGTGAAAATGCCCCCATGTGTTTTAAGGAGTGCAGCACACAGAGAAACAGGTAAATCCCATGAATGGATGTTAATGTGCAGGGAGTAACACCTTACTGTTCATTAACAATAATTTCCTCTATCCAGACACCCTTACAATTTGGTGCATGGGTGCATGTTTTGATGCAAGGTAGCTTCAATACCCACAGGCACAATTGCAAACGCAGGGGTGCAGCTTAAATTTGTAAATCTACAGAACACAGATATTTCGTTAGGGTGAAGCATGATGTTAGCAATTTGAGCTTAAACACACACTTTGTCTTTCTGTGGTTAAATTACTACAAAGTGGCTACATCCTAACTTATTTTTCTAATGGGAATCACTGACATCCTTTGTATTCCATTGCTTTTAGTGTAGGTGTTAAGCAGGATGTGAGGCAGCTTAGGCATGTCTTGTGAACACGTGCATGTTTCCATTGATCCCTCTGTGTGTTGAAGACACAGGTCAGGACAAACAACTAACTACCACACAGTTATGTAACTATGTTGATGACTGTTTTATCATGTGCCTACTACTCTTGCTTCATTTGCAACTTGCCACAACAGGAAGATGTTGCAATCTGTTAGAAGGTGAGATGTGTCATGCAGCACACCAGAGGATGCCGTTCTTGGGTGTGATCTCACAACATATACTCCTTAGATCAGATTTTTGAATGGACATGGTGCAGCAACAACTTAAACTGTGCAAGCCAGCATGTGTTTACATACACAGGACTGTGCATTCCCTCCCCTTGTGTTTTCCATAGCAGTGACAATGATGTCAAAATGCAAGCAGGTGGACTGTGGACTGAGCCAGGCTTTATTAATGGGTGCATTGTTGCACAGCAGACCTTTGTTGAACATCACAGGGGTGAGCATATGGATGATACATACTGTAGTGTACATGGTCCTTCCATGCAATTGTTACAGGAAGAATCTTTAAGGAAATCAATAGCTACGCATTTTCTCCCTGCCACCGTTGACTTTACCTAAGAGCCCTGTTTCACGCATGTAAATGTGTGTCATTACCACAAAACTCAGGACCACGAAAAAAATGTCATATTGCCAATGGAATATCACATTAAGCAACTTTCATGTGGATAAATGCATTTTGAGGAAAAATGGACAGGCAGCGTGGAGCCAAATTGACATTCATTATTGCAACATTGTGAATGAGGCCCCTTCTCATGCTTAACTTACCATGAAACCAACAATGAATGTGTGTTTCAATGAGCATTGCATCCACAACAGGCATGTTGATATTTTCATGAACCCATTCCTACAATGCTGGGGCAGAACACAATGCTGAAAGCTGTGGAACAGTTGAGCACATTTTGAATGCACCTTGTGCCTCCAGTATATCATTTTTAAGCATTATGGAATGTCCACAACAGCAATGCAAGGTGCTTGCAGTAGATGGGTGTGTTTTCATGTAAACAGCAAGAATAAGTCAACTACAAAAAGTTATATCCTACATTTTTTGATGTTGTTATGTGTGCTTCATTCAGCTGCACACATCGAACCAGCAATTAAGCAATTACCATTGCTTGTGGCATATTTAGAAGCTCCTATCACCACAGGAACATCACTATTTTTTACTTTACTGTGGCAAAATGTGCTTTGCTATTTTTACAAGGCAGTGTTGATTTACTTGATGTGGCTTTGCACTGCATTGTGAACGAGGCACATTTTCACGCTATACTTAGCCTGAGAGAGGTAGGCAATGGGTGTTCCTTCCAACACAACAGCCAATGATTTTGATGCTGCCCCGTATTACCAAGGATGGGGAAAATATGTGGCTAGGTCAACAGTAAGAGCAGTAACAATAGGGTATTGACATTGTGCAACAATGCAAAATGCTAGACTTGTGCTCGTTTTTGATGTTTGTATGTGTGCTGCATTGTGCAGTGCATATTGAGACAAATAAACAGCATCCATGATTATTTATGTGCAGGTAGGTGTCCCTTCCTGCACACAAATCAATCATTCACCACAATGCAGGCACCCTTGCACAATGGTGCAAGAGTGCAAGAGTGCCTGCGTTGGTGCCAGGCAACTACATTTAGTGCCAGTGCAGGGTTAAACACAGGACTGAGTCATATTGTTGTACATACGGTGCAGCCCTGCATTTCAATAGTGATAGAGCGCTGCATTGAGCAAAGAAGGCTAACACTGCTCTCCGTCACTTTTATTGTAAATATGCCCCAGAGTTAGAAAACATAGGACTGCTCAGTTGTCATTGTATGTATGCATGTGTGATAATTACTAGGCCCGTACACCACCATTATGTGCTTTTCAATGTATTTGTAAATGATACCAACAGCTCAAGGGACATGTGAATGTACTTCAGAGTACCTATGTAGCTAGCATTTGATCTGCACACAGTGTGGGTGGGCACTGAGACATAGGTAGATGGATGGAAACAACATTACTCACCCCCTCATGTCCCTGTATGTTACTTACCCTGTTTCTGATGTAGTTGGTCATAGTCAGCACTATCCTGTCCCTCTACTCCAACCACTGACTCCTCGCTGATAACTGTGGACACCTGTTCCTCCAAGGCATCAAGCTCCTCCTGTGGCACTGGATTTCCACCTCCGGTCTGCAGTGCTGCCTGTTTCTGCTTAGTCTTGCACTTGGCATCATGCCAGTGCTTTTTGCAGTCGGTCACTGTCCTCTTGACTTCTGCTACAGAGTTCACCTTGCTGCCAATGGACTGCTAAATGGCATTTCTGGTCCCCAATGACACCATGGAGCTGATGAAGAGCTGGTGTTGATGCTCCGTCACCTCCGCAATCAGGATCTCATTTTCTTCCTGACTGAATCTGGTTTTCCTCTTCCTCTTCCCCTGGATCTCTGGCTGGTCATCCTGGCTGTTGGGGGAGTTGGAGAGGTTGTTGTCTGGTTCTAAACTGGGTCCAGGCTGCTCCATTCTGCATTCAGGGTTTTTTTTGGTTTGCCATGAATTTGTGTGTTTTTTTTCCCCGCTAGACGCAAAAAAGTGACGTCTGGCTGACTAAGGTGAGTTTTCTTGCCGCTAATTGGCCGGCCATCACTTTCTTCACGCTAACGTCAAGATTTTATCGATAGGACCCTAGAGAGTGGCAATTTTCTCTGCTGGGACTGATCCAAACGCCATGTAAAGACTTATTGCAAATACATCACAAACATGGCGTTAGATTTTGGTGATAGACAGCAGTAAAAAAAAATGCCGCTAAGCAACGTCAAAACTGCTTAGCGGGAATTCTTGTAAATATACCCCTTAGTATTAACCTCCCTATAGTTCCCATCCCACTGTCAGGCCTGTTGCGAACCAGCCAGAGGGTGCGGCTGGGATGGGGCTGACTCATACAAGAGGTGAGCTGTCACGGCAGGAAGCTGCTTAGCATTTTAGTATTCACAAGCCTGCAGCTTTCTGCCGTCAGTTGTGCACTTACCTCTTCCAGGTCTCTTCACGCTGCTGTGACGTTTCTTGGCATTTTCTCAGTCGGGAAGCCTGAAGTGTCAGCTTTTCTCCTTTCCTATTCTGGCATTCCTTGCAGCTTCGGGGGCGTCATTAACTCGCTAATCCTGAAATACCTGAAAAAGAGAAAAGACAACAAAGGACTTATAAAGTATCTGTGACTATGATGCTATTTATGCACGCTTAGTGCTGTCCTGCATATATTGTTTGATGTACTTATCTGCTTAAGCGAGTTCAGAATTATCAAAGGAGATTTTATTGATTGTATGATTATTTTTCCTCCTAGAAAGAAATGAAGACAAAGACAAAAGCAATTTGGTTATGTTTTGGGACATACTATTTGAACAAAGTACTCAATTTGATTATTCCAGATTAGAGGACCTATATTTTAGTTTTTTCCCTTTTGACCTTTTTTTAACATTCATGAAGTAATGGATGTTCTAAGTAATATCCAGTCATTCCCGGTTGGGACCGATTTCCCTGTGTCACAGTACAAGAATAGGTATGAGATCATTACCGAAAAGGCTAAATTAAGTGCTCAGTTAGTTGTTTTATCCTTTTTATATACTGTCTTTTCTTGTAGAGCAACACATGCGGATACTTATAGGCCTTGTTATTAAACCATCAACAAGAGGGGCGTTACAAGGTACACATGAGTGATTTTACTTATGAATAGTTATACTTTAGTGGATACCCATGCTATCTCTCATATTCTCTTACTTTTTCTTATAGGAATCACCTCATCTGGCAGGCATAGGCAGTCACATTCCAGAACCTCCTATGAGGGACATTATTTTCTCTCTCTTCCCATTCCCTCTTCCCCATCATTCTCGGAAAACTTTCACAGAAGTTAGGTTTCCTAGTGCAAAGGTGAAGTTGGGAATTAGCTTCATGTCTTCCTGTTGCTCCTGCAGAAATACAAGGTGAGAATCTGACACCCACCTTGAGATTCTATCAGGCATGTAATATAACATACATATGGTTTTAAACTGTTGCAATATAAAATTGATGGGATGTACTGAACCTTCTACAGTCTCTAAGGCTGCAAGGATTTCAGATGGCAGTATTTCATCAGGCAGAACATGAATCCATTTGGCAACAAGATTAGAACTGTTGTTAGCCCTATACTGACTGACATTTTGGTAGACGGTGCTAAATAATGACTTCTTAGATGCCTTATGAAGACAAGTAAGTAAATTGAAGCTTGCAACTGTCACTATGATCCTTCAGCCAACTAAGAAGTAGTTCCTGATCCATAAATATTTACAGAAAAAGTGATGATTGAGATCAAAGGAAGCCTGAAGCCCTGCTAATATAAGAAATCCATTCAAATCGTAAAGATGCCCCACGTGCTTAACCACGTAGTGGTACCGGGCTCTACCAATGGAATCATGAAAAATGGTCGGAAACATTGGGTTCTCTCACAAGGGTGTATCTGAGTGGATAAATGGTAGAGAATATTTAGTAGAGCTCTTGCGCCATATATATACTATAACCTTAATAAACTTGAATCAGACCCACTTAAAAAAGTTGGGATCCCCAAGTCTATGCAGAAACAATCTGTAATCAGGTCAGAGCGCGAAGCGATAGCAGAAAACAGTAGAGTCTGGATTGTCATTTTTCAAATTTCTGAAAAAGCACAGGGTGGCAAAGTAACTCACTCACAACAGAAGAGCCGGACAGTGAGTAATAGTGCCAAAGGCAGACCACTGCAAAACTGGGTCATGTCCAAGAAAGAGGTGAAAGCTTTAATATTGTGCCTATCCATTTCCCAGCTGGAATCGCAAACGTCGGTTAATGCGTGCAAGCAAGGGTCTGCAGAGCCACTCTCTTCAACCTCTAGCAGCCCAGAAAATTCTGCTCCCTCCAAGACTAGCCTTTACTCACCAAGGGAGGCCCTCACTGATTGTCCTTCATCAGCTGTCTTTGCAGACCTGAATTTAGTGGACAATGAGCAGGAACCATCATCGCTTGCTATACTACAGATGCTGCAGGCCCCGTGGACAGAAGCACAGCCACACTATGCCCAGGTCCGAGCAGACAACGCAACTATACAGAGGTCCTTGGCTGAAGTTACCTGCAAAGCATTGGCCCTCTCTACAGATACGGTTGAACTCCTGCAGCGTGTCTCAGAATAGAGGATGTAGGATCAGCTGCTAAAAAGTCTATTGAAGGTCTTTAATGTCGTTTGGATTCAATACAATTTAATATCAAGGACTTGGAAAATCAACAGAGACGGAACAATCTATGCATGCATGCCAGAAAGGAAGAAGGTGACGATCCCTGCCAATTTATGGTGCAGCTATTTGGGAAATCATTCCTCGAATTTTTGGATTGGTACATGGACTCACAAATCCAGAGGGCACATAGACTCCCTATGAATGATTCGAATAAACTGAATGCCACCAGCACTAAGCCAGGGCCGAGTACTCCGCTCCGCTCCGCCAGCGGAGTTTGCGGAGATTTACCAACTTCGCGCTCAGCTGGGAACGCAAAGTTGCGGCAAAACTCCGACTCCGTGGTAGAGCGGAGTACACCCATCAGCCCGAGTCAGCCCCCTTCAAAACAATAAAAAAAAATGACTTAACTTCTCTTCTGCCATCTGCGTGCCGCCCTCCCCCTCGCCGCAGTGTCTCCTTCTTGCCGTCGTCCTCCTCCTCGCATCCCCCTATGTATTATGTCGTGCGTGAACTGCGCAGTTCACGCAAGACATAATACATAGGGGGATGCGAGGAGGAGGACGACGGCAAGAAGGAGACACCGCAACGAGGAGGAGGGCGGCCCGCAGATGGCAGAAGAGAAGGTAAGAGGTTTTTTTTAATTGTTTTGTGGGCCTGCGGCAGAGCAGAGCGGAGTTCCACAGAGTTTTTTTTAACTCCGTGGAACTACGCGGAGCACCACTCCGCATACTCGCCCAGGGTTAACCAGCACCTGCTCAGTGTATTCATGTCCGTTTCTGATCTACATTGGTAATTCTTTAGTAAAGCAGGCTACTTCTTTCAAAGTGATTTCTGTATATCTACGATGGACAGGCGTTGGGAATTTTGCCAACTCATTGATCTGCTAAAGTCTGTCAGACCTCAGGTTTTTTTGCAAGAACATGCAAGGCTCAAGGTTATCTAAGACGGACAAATGTGATTATGTTTCACATAGTAGGAATCTGCACAGGTTCTACGCAATATGAAAGGGGGAATCCTGTAGAGTACTATCTTTGCTGTCCTTCTGTCGTATTTTCTGATATGAACACTTAATCTACTCTTCTATATGGGAGGGGGTCTTATTTTCTTCCTGATTCTAGGATTTTTTTTCTCTCTTATTTTTTACTTTCTGGGGTTTTCAATGCCAAGTCAACAAGGCAGTGTACACTGCACCCACAGGCTCTGCAGTGGCGAGCCTGAGACATGTTTAAAGAGCTACTTGTGTGGGTGGCATCATAAGTGCTACAGGCCCACTAGTACCATTTATTTACAGGCCCTGAGCACAGGTAGTGCACTCATTAGGGACTTACAGATACATTAACTATACCAATTGTAGACAAGTCAATGAAACCATGTTTAGGTGAGAAGCACATACCTTGTAGCACTGTTTAGCAGTGGTAAAGTGCTCAGAGTCCTAAGGCCAACACAATGAATACAGCAAAAAGTGGAGATAAGCAGGCAAATAGTTTGGGGAAGACCACCCTAAGGTTGTCAGGTCAGGGGGATCAGTCATTGAGATCACAGAGAACAATGCCTCTAAAAGTTCAGTCAGGATTTTTTATCACAATGTCCTTGATGGTGTTTTTAAAGTGGGTTTAGTAATTCCTCACACTATAAATAAACAGGATCCAGTTTTGTTTTTCTTTTTTTAATAATTTCTATTTAATATACAACAATTCTATACTTGGTATACTTTGTTGAGAACATGCCACAGTAGTATCCAGTAATAATTCCATTGGCAATTCTAAACAAAAACATTTAAATGATGTCAGTGCGGGCGAGGTTTTAAAAAGCACCATCACATTTTACTGAACCGAATCGAGAACAATCAACTAAAGACTACTTCACTAGAGCGAAACACATATTAGTTGCTCCGAAACAAAGGGCCTGATTCACAGAACTAACTTACGTCGTAAACGTAAACGTAAACGTAAAGTTAGTACTATTCTGTGCATACCAAAATGAGTAAGTGTATTCTGTGAATACCTAAAAAGTACTAACTTTACGTTTACGTTTACGTTTTTGACGTAAGTTAGTTCTGTGAATCAGGCCCGTAGTGTGAGGAAATGCTTCACCACATGAAAAACTAAAATGTTCATATGTGCTGGGAAATAAGAATATGGGCTATTGAAATGGTTACTGAGAAATATAAATATACGTACCCAATGTGACAACAAAAGCAGAGGAGGAAGGGCTACGTACACACCCCACAATAATTGATCTAATTTACAAAACAAAATTCTCCAAACACACACACATTTGCTAACAAAATGCGATCATGTAATGCATCAGAGGTCACCCAAAGAGGACCGCTGAAGTAATTGAATGCAAGAGTATCATAGTTATAATAACACGTTAACAAGCTTAATTTCAACATTTTCGAAATGTATTCATAAACAGCTACTGTTTCATTTAAGGCTGAGATATTTCTATAGAGGTGATTTATTGTAGAGTAATCAATTCAGGTAAAAGAAAAATACCCGTTTAAAGTGCAGGATACATTATTCCAAAATGTTGCTTGCTCATTGGAAATAGACCTCAGGGAAGCGGCATACATGAATGTATTATTTACATTTAACACACGTCCATTACTCTTATGGAGCTGTTTTGTCAAGTTGCGCATTTTCATGTTCTGTAATAAAATAGTAAAACTTTGCATATAATAATTTAGTTTTGAAAATAATTTGACTCCGAATTAGACGTAAACTACCGAATAAAGCTGAACAAACTGCAAAATAGTAACAATTAAAAACGTTCATGCTGTGTAGCTCAACTGTTCTTTCTAGTAATGGTTCTTCTAATTGTGCTGAACTTTACCAGTCCTGAACAGAAATGTGCAAGATTCAACCTTCTCCCAATTTTCTTGATGTATTTCAGAAAAAGCATCCAGTAAAAACAGAATAGCTGCCTGGCGGGTCTCCTGCTATTAACACTAATGCATTGTGCATTAGCAAGAGGTGTTTCAAAATCAGGGCTCTGGGCCAAGGTTTAAGAAGAAATATTAGGTAATTGCTAAGCAAATTGCCAATACATTTTTCAATGTGTACACTTAAAGTACTGCCGTGAAGGCCGAAGAGAGGTAACACGTTTTTGAATTCTGGTTTGAACGCTCCTTTGTGAAACAACTCTTTGATGAGCAGAAGATTTCCTCTTTTGACCAATAGTGTTGCCAGAAGTGATTCCAGAATTAAACAATTTATATTTAGACAAACGTCAGTATGCGTAATGATTCAAGTTTTTGCGGGCCGGCCTGAAGGTAATTTTGTTCATTCATTCATTCTTTCATCTAATTGAAACACAGGCAGAAAAAACTGATCTCACTGTCTCCCGTCTGCTCATTTTCTAATCAAAAGACTAATTAGCAGCAATATTTTCAAATATTTTTTTATCACATTCATCATGGTTCACACTTTATGGAATGACGTATTCTACTGACACCTGTGGAAGACCATAGTTATATTAGTATTACCGCCACGTTTTCTCCATCCTAGTTTGCATTGCAACTTAATGAGGTATGTAACCTCCCTGAAAGACATTAAAGCCCCTAGCTTTCTCCAGACGTTTTTCTTTAATTTCTCTTATTCAGAGCTTCTCTGCCTTGGCCCCTCTGCTCTCCTTTATCCTTCTGGTCTATCATTACAACTTCCTGTTTTGTTGTCTGTCTCTCGACAGATGTTTGCAGAACTTAAGAAGGAGGTTTGTCAGTTGCAGAGCTCCTATGTCACCATTCCCAGTCGTCCCAGATACATCTCGAACCACTGCCGCCCTCTTAGCTGTTGGTGACGGCAGAAAGCGAGGTGTTGACAGCCAGGTCCGGAGGTGAAGCTGTAGTTGTTCGGAGGCCCTTGTTTTGTCACTGCCCCCAGTGTTCTTTGGAACAAGAAAGGCAGGCACTTGCTACCCTTGTCGAAGTATCTACTAGAGAGCTTGGATTGGCTAGTTCTGTCATTATGTCTGTGACGAACAGTAAATGCATTGTAGTATTATTACTACCGATTAAACTGCTATTCCGATTATCGCTTGGTGACAATTGTCTTGTGACCACGTGGGGTCGAAAGTACACCTGCAAGTTGGCTGACAGGTGAAGGGGTCACTGTCCGCTTCCACCTATAGTCCTCTTTTATTCATTCTTTCTTAAGTGCCACGTGGCTGCAAGGGAGCAGAGCTCTGTACCCAATCACAAGCAGGACTGCAGGGTATGATTCCAAAAGCTGTAGAGGTGAGACAAGATGGCTGCCTCCCAACTATAACTATTCAAACATGCTGCTGCTCACCTGTGCTACTTGTATCTTTATTTGATGTTTTATGCCGTTTATTTCAACAAAGTGTGCCTGGAGACCACACCGAGGCTTTCTAATAACTGCAGCTGAGATTCCTGGTAGAGGAGCGGAGTTAATGTAGGAAACAGGGCGGTTTCGGCTCCGGATCCTCCCTCTGTTGGTTTTAGCTGCTGCACTTGTGGTTATATTCTGGTTTGACCTATTTGTAGCATCTTCCCTTGCTTGGGTATCTGACTTTGACTACGCCACACATTGAGCTTAGTATTACACATTTGTATTCTTCTGCATGTAGCTGCAAACTTAACATTCTAAATCAGCCTTCATTGCTTTCCTCTCTAACACTTACGTCATAGCATTACGGAGTTCATCAGGAGCCAAAAGGGTTTGTCATTGCTAACTCTCAAGACATGACATCTCCCCTTCTGTTAAATGAAAAATTGCAATTATTACAGAATATGTATTTATATACACAATTAAATCTCTTCAATCAATCTTTTTGGCACTTTAAGTGTTTGACCCGATCTTGTCATTTGAAACTGCGAACTGTCACCACCAATGTCCAGAATCTGCATTTACGGTAGAGAGGCAATAGCAGTCACTTGTGGTTCAGAACTAGTCTCTCTTTCCACATATGGAGATGAGGAACACTGAGGTAAATACCAAAAGTGAGAAAAATCTCCGTTAATAGACTTCCCAGGGCACTAGGCAGTCACCATGTGTCTCTTAGTAGATACCACTTAATAAGGTTCGGCATCAAATGGAGCATCAGATTTTCTTTTCCACATCTGGCTTGAAAGCACTCGATCTACTCTCCTAAAGATGATATTGTTTGCATGTTGTCTTTTGTCAGCATACACTTTCATCCTTTGTTTTTGAAATAAGTCCTTCTCACGAGTTGCATTCTCCTTTTTCTCTCTATGATTGGTCCACTGAGGTATCTTGGTTGTCATTGATCTCCCGAACATCAATGTCGCAGGAGTTTCACCTGTGGTCAAGTGAGGTGTTGAACAATAAGCTCTTAAGGTAGAATTTAACACAGTTTTAAATCGAGCTGACTCAAGTGGACTCTTCTTCATAGTTTTCACTGTTAGGGGTCTGGTACCCTGGGTACCCTGGGTATTGGTAAACTACAGCTCCGGTAGGTTCTTGGGCATCCAATCTTGGTTGAGAGGCAGAACTAACCCTCCAGAGCTATTGTACCTCTTCTTGCTTTGCTGCTGCATCTAGGTCATTGGGGAACAGCAAGTTTACAAATCAGACTTCATGAGATCAGTGCCTGTGGTTTGCAGGGGAGTGATACCCTCACTCAAAGGGAGCTTCTTGGTAATTTCTCAAAGGCTGTAGGTGCTCCAAGGTTCTTGAAGTCTTTGCAGGTTCAGGATGACCCAGCAGACAGTGATGGTTAAGTCCTTGGAGCAGCTGGAAGGGTTTGGTGCCTCTTTCTTCTGCAACAGGGCTTCAGTTCTTGTACAGTCGGTCCTCTTCATCCTAGTCTTCTTTGGTCCGATGAATCTGATGTTCAGGTCTCGGGAAGCCACCTAAATACTGAATTTAGGGGTGTTACAAAGGGAGACAGGTAGTAGCCAATGGGCTACTTACTATTAGGGTGTCTAAACCCTCTAGTGACCACTTCCTGTGGGACGAGGCACAATCCTAGCCCTGATTGGAGGTTTTCTCACCATCTCAGGATAGTGGAATTTCAAGAGAAGGGTTCACGTCGCCTACCCCGCCATAGGGGTAGTATAGGCAAAGTGGGGACCCTCCTCCTCATCTACCTAATTTACCCACCTTTCCTCCCACCAAAAGTGGAGCAGTAAAGGGGGCTTAGACTCCCCCTCTATCTGGGGGTTTCTGGGTTGGATTTCAAAGGCGGCATTGCCTTTGAAACTTCTCACCCTGGAAGGCCATCCTGTCCTGGAGGAGGTGTGAAACACCCCCACTCAGAACAGGTATTGTTTCTGTTCTCTAAGAGCACTGGCTCTCACCCCATGAGGTCAGAAACATGCCTGGTGATGGCAGGCTGATGAAAACCAGTCAGGAACCACACCAGTGCTTGGTAGGTTTTAAAGGGACCCTCTAAAAGAATATCCTGTGTGAATGTATTAATAAATCCATCACTGGCATCAGTGATGGATTTATTAAGACAAGATGTTTGGTACCAAACTTTTTAGAAATTAGTGAAGTCATCATGGAGCTAGGAAGCTTGTGTTGAGAAGTATCCAGCCCATGTTCTGTTTTTGGCTACCCTGTTCACTTACAACATCCCAGAATAGATTGGACATTGCTGGGGCATATCTGCTCATGCTGATATGCTCACACATAGGATATAGTGCATCCTGCCATAGGGCTGAAGGCCTGCAGTAGGGGTGACTTACTTATATTTTATGCAGTGCATGGGAGGCATGGCACACAGGGCTGTGTTCCATGTCGACTCTTTGGATTTTCATGTATCAAGACATGCAGCCTGCAATGGCAGAGTGCAAAGCCTTGTTGAGGGGGCCCTGGGGAGGCACAACCAGTGCTGCAGTCCTAGAGGAGCCTGATCAGTACCCATGCCCTAGGTATCAGGCATACCATTTGCTAGGGACTTACAGGGGTAGCCGAAGTTGTGCCAATCATGGTACAGTGTTTTGACAAAGAGATCTGGCACTAGAAACCTGGGTAGCAGGGACCCAGTGCTCTTACAGTTCGAAATCACATCAGGCATCAGTCAACAAGTGGAGGCCAAATATGCAGAAAGAGGCACTTTCCTACACTACAAATGGCCCTTGACTTTTATATGCGTCGATGTAGCCCATGTATAAACTTTGGTTTTCAATGGCGGAAGTTGTGGTAATGGAATAAATTCACTATATTTCTCCTCAGGCAGTATGTTTATCGAAGCACCAGTGTAGATGACGAAAGGTATTGAACAACCATCTATTGTCAGTGTAGTCTACGGACAATGTTTGAATAACTTTGGTGCCATGGCATGTCGACTTTTCTTGGACTAACATTTTTCATCACATGCAGCCAGTCCAACATGCGCCTGCTTTTCTGAGGTAAACATCAGCATGGTACAACCATCTTCTTCACTTTTACTGGATACTGCTATAAAAGAACTGTTTGATAATGATTTAGATGACAATCAGCTTCGTTCAGTGTCATTTTGCCTTAACTGATGTTGCTGTGTGGCCTTGTGGAGTCGCGTCGACCATTGCTTCTGGAACGTTCTAGCGGCCATTTTGTCTTCACACCATGACGCACTTGCTTTTTCATTTTGCAAATGATCACAAAATTATTCTCTTTCCCACAGCTTTTACATATTTGTCCAATGGCGGGAAATTTACCTTTGTGTGGAAACAAAATTTCACATATAAAACACAACTTCTTTTTACTTGTAGACATCACCTCATGTACTTCAGTCTCTGGCTTACTTTTCACACTCATGACTGATTTATTTTGGGCATCTCAGGCCTCCATGTCACCAGCTTGTCTATTGACACGCTCTTCAGCTCTAGTAGCCATTAACACTTACCCCAGATTAAGAACTTCTCTCAGCATTCACCATCTGAATGAATCTGACAAGCATCCATCAATAACTCTATGATGTATAGCTTCTTCATCATTAAATTAATTGAACTTACAGTGTTTGATGAGTGTGTCAAGTCTCTCCTCAAATTCATTGATGGTTTCACCAAATTTCTGTCATTCTTGACTGAAAATATATCTTTCATAAGCTCTATTGGGCTCTCTATTGGGCATTGGATTGAACTTGTGATACAGAGTTTCTTTAATCTGATGGTATGTGATTCCTTCATCAGTTTATAGCATCTTCCTTATGACTTCTTTTACACCAGCAAGATTTTGAGGTATTTGATCATCTTTTTGTTATCAGTCTCTTCAAGTGCACCAATGAAATCATCAAATGTCTCTAGCCACACAATCCATTTATTAGCAATATTTTGCTTTTTGACAGTATAAAAGGTGATGGTGGTTTCCGAAAGGCAGCAGCATTGTAGCTGTTTATGGAAGTGGCTGATATTGAGGGTGGAGCTCTCTCAGAGTTTGTTGGATAGCCTCTAGGACCTGTGTCAACTGCACCCTCTCTGAGGCCCTGCAATGGGTGGACCTCTGGATCATCCTGGACAATCAGTGGTACAGTGACCTCCGTCTTGGTTTCCATCGGAGTCCTTCACTTTCTGGAGACCTCCGGAGTTGTTCTGAGCCGCCACCTGCCAGCTTTGGTGGTCTGCCACTTCAGGTATAGGACAGCTCCGTAAGCACAGCCCGCATGCTTCTTCTTGGGTCTCCTCACTGAGATCGTAGAGCTCCACTTATTGAGGCTCTGGTAAGTGACATTACAGCATTCTTTCTTGTCACTAGTTTCATCAGCCAGCACTTAATGTATTTTAATTGTATTTGACTACTGCAGTCTTAAGCGCTTCTTTTCTGTATGTGTACGTATCTGTCTTTGACAATAATGCTCCATATAACGTATGACTTTATCTTGCATGGCAGCCCAATACCTTTATGTATGGCCTGACTAGCAGGTTCTCAGCCACAACATAAAGATTCTCTGCAATGCTTTCATTATTATTAACTGCTTCACAGTGGTTGGAGTTGCAGTTTGACTCCTCTTGCATTAACTGTTGATTCCGTACTTCGACAATGGCACACATGGCATGTACGAGCAGTTGGCATGTACGAGCAGTTAGCTTGGACCACGGAAAACTCTCTGGGAAAGCACTGTTACTCTTTGGGTTACTTACCCACTATTTCTTCACCATTTGTAGCATATTCCCTATCCTGGGTACCCACCAATGACTACGTCACACACAAAGCTTAGTATGACACGTCTTTATTCTTCTGCGCGTAACTGCAAACTCAATATTCTAAAACAGACTTAATTACATTCCGCTCTAACACTTACATCATAACTGTATGGAGTTCATAAGGAGCCAAAAGTGTTCCGTCATTGCTAACTTGCAAGACACTACACTATAGACATACCTTTTTGATCTCATAAGGCAATTTACAACTTTTCATCAATTACTGTTATGGTTTGCAAATTTTATTCAACATGAATGGTAAAATTGTGTATTCTAGTGCTAAAATCAGAAACAAACACTATCTACACCACCTAGTAAATTGAAAATTGTTGACTCCTCTCAACTATCACTTGTCATAACTTTAGAAGAATTATAACCTATTCGGTCCAATACTAACAAGGTTGTTACAGAAATTTAAAAGAAATTGAAGGATATGGCTGGTCTGTCAATGAAAGTCTATCATAAAGAAATTAAAAAAAGAGAGAACAAGCCTATGAAAGATAAACTACTTCCCATTCTGCAAAAATTCTTCCTATGAATAGATTTGTAAAATCGAGACAGACAATACCATTTGAGGATTTTCAATCTGTGCGAAGAATTTGAGGGCATTGATTGCAGAAGGTATATAGAGATCTCATTGCCTAACTTTTGAAATAAAAATTTATAGAAAAAATTGAGATTGATAAGGCACATTGCATCCCATCACAGCATCAAATTTGTCAAACCAAACAAAGACAAGTCATATTTAAAGTGCTACATCTTTACCATCAAGTGATGATGAAAAAGGCTGCAACAAAAATTCCTTCGCTAATGGTTAACGGTAGCATAATTTGTATACATCAGAATGTTGGTAAGGAAACAGTTGCCAGGAATAAAGAATGCACTGCACTACGATCCAGAATGAGAAATGTTTGCTTCAAATATGGACTTTTTGACCCTTCAACTATGCACATTTAGGAAGACATCTCCAAATCATTGAATCATTCTGAAGACCTTCGAGCAGTCCTAGACCACCATTTTCCTCTCTCTCCATGGGCACACACATGGTTACAAACTGATATATTTAATACATTTATTTTCACTTATGTGTTGGCCTTCTTTACTTCACATATATATTAGTTATGTGCTTGTTTTGCTGACTAAACGTACATGTGTATGTGTGACTCACCGTTGAACTTAGTCTACTCAGTTGTCTTTTCTCTGTTATCTCTTGTCTGTTTTGTTTTTTCCCTATGTTTTAGTTCTCAGAGCAACTTCAAGGTTTATGATTTGTTACCACTTTTCTTGATCTTTTTTCAGAATGTTTTCACTTTTCCTTTTTACTGTTTTGCTTCATGTGTATGTCAAAACAGCTTAAAATGGTTTCTTTCAATGTTAAAGGTTTCAGACATCAAATTAAACAAATGAAAATATTAAATTATTTGGCTAGACATGAAGATGACATTTCTTTTCTTCAAGAGACTCATGTAAATAATACAAAGCTATTTTACAAGAATAAAATACTCGGCCAGGAATATTACTTCCTCTCCGGCCAGCAGTAAAAAAATGATGTTGCAATTTTAATTTCTAAGAAACTTTAACTACAGATAATATACAAACATTCTGATACTGATGTTAGATTTTTATTTGTTAAGGCTATAATTAATAGAGTTGTTTTGCATTTCAATAATAGTTATGGTCCTATACCTGAAAATTCGACTTTTTGGAACCATGTTATGTTTGCAATTTTCCAACTTGGCACTGTTCCCCCTATTGTATGCGGTGACTTGATTAACTATCTGATCGCCTCCTTGAGTGACTCTGTTCTACTCAATTTCAACTTCCTAAAGCTTTCCAATCACTTAAAACATTGTTTAAAAATATCAAACTTATTGATATGTGGCAGCTCCATTTTCTATCCCAAAAAGATTTTATGTTTTTTTCCAATCCTTACAATTCATATTCACACATTGATTATTTACTATCATCAAGAAGTTAATTTGTTCTAGCGGTAATCTTGTAATTGGAAATTTTGGTGTCTCAGCCATGCTATGATTTCAAATGATTTACAATTAGACAATTCCTATGCTTCTAAATCTTACGTATTTATGTTGACATTGCACTTAGAAATCATAATAATAAATCTAAAATGATGTCTGCTATTGATGATTATCTGTCTTTTAATATTGAAGGTACAACATCTAATATTGTACAATGGGATGCTTTTGATGCATACATCAGAGTTATATATATCTATGCTGGCTCATGAAAACAAATCATTTCACTTTAAACTCTTTGACTTTGAAAAATAAATATGAATGTTCATTTTGTTACATCTAATAATACATTTTCTTACTCAGTAAAGTGCTAGATTCTAAATTTAAAATCAAAAAGCTAACATTTTATTTGATGCAGATAGATCTGGGAAAGTAATGGCTAATTATCTCTGCATTAAAAATGATAGAATTCAAATTGAAGCTATTCATGGGAAAGATGGAAAGTTGCATTATCTACTTCAGATATTGGTAATTAATATCTAGAATTGTATTCCTCCTTATACAGTAAACTAGCATTCATAGATAACATGAGTATAGACTCCAAATTAGACAGGTATACTTTGGATTTAACCATCTCCATTGATTAAATTACTACAGCTACTAATTAATTGAAAACACAAACATCAACAGAACCTGATTGGACCTTTGCTGAATTTGATAAAACATTTTCTTATCCCCTTACTCCTCATTTATTTCAGTTATTCACTAACTTTAGTAATACAGGCATGGTTTATGGGTCTTTTACGGAAGCATTGATCTTTGAACTGCCTAAAACTGATAACGACCATACTAAAGTAGCTATCGTACTATCTCCCTACGTAATTGAGACTGCAAATGTTTTGCAAAAATTCTTGTCACTAGATTGTCCAACATTTTTCACATATCATGCATATGGATCAAGCAGGTTTTATTGAAAATAAACACTATGTTCACAATACAAGACATGTGTTTCACATACTTGAAATAATTCCTTCCTTATCTTATCCTTCTGACCTGCTAGCACTGAAAAGGCTTTTGATAAGGTTCACTGGCAATTTTTATTTCAAACTGTATCTACATTTAATTTTGGTGACTCATTTATTCAAATGGTTTCAGTTCTGTACTCATACTCCTCTACAAAACCTTTTATCATTGGACAATTCTTAAATTCTTTTCAACTTTTTAGGGGAACTAGACAAGGCTATCGGTTGTCACCTTTACTTCTTTATTGACCATATAATCTTTGCTTTCCATTATTTGAAATTCCACTGGTATTAAAGATTCATTATGAAAAACATTAGTCTCAAAGCTCAAGCTTATGGAGACATCTATACCTAATCTTCTCAAGATTATACGTTACTATTCTTTTGTTTCTGGTTATACTTTAAATACTAATGTAACTCATTTTTTTTCTTTTAAATGTTCATTGTACTCCTGATATGATAAATAATACTGACATCATAATGCAAAAGGAGAAAATAAAATATTTGGGAATTCAATGCTCACTCTCTATTAAGCAAACTGTCACAATAAACTGTGATTTTTAGTTTCATAAATTACAGATACAATTTGTAAATGGTCCCCTCTCAACCTTTCATGGTGGGCAAAAATTAAATCTGTTAAAATGGTTATTGCTCCTCAAATATTTTATATTTAGTTGATGCTTCCTTTGCAATTATCTCTCACATTTTGTAAACAAAAATTATCAGAATTATCTCTAAATTAGTTTGGAATAATAAATCCCCATAATTAGGCTATGCTAAAGTCAAACTCACTAAAATTAATGGTTGGCATGTTTTACCAGACTTTTAAAATATCATAAAGCTGTCATATTTAAACAAGGATCTTTGGGATATATTTACAAGAAATGCCGCTAAGCAGTTTTGACGTTGCTTAGCGGCAATATTTTTACCGCTGCCGATTGCCAAATCCTAACGATATGTTTGTGACGCATTTACAAGACATCGCTACATGGCGTTAGGATTAGCTAGCGGATGGGAAAATTGGCGCTAACACTAGTGTCAAGGTGATAAAAATTTACAGGTTAACGATAAAAAAGTGACGCCGGCCAATTAGCGGCAAACAAATTAATGTTAGTCTGCCCAGCGTCGCTTTTCAGCCTCTAGAGGCAAGAAGAGCTTACAAATACACCTCTAAAAAATGATAAAAACACTGGAATTCAGAATGCAGCAGCCAGGATCAAGTTCAGCACAAGTCAACAACCCACCCCCTCTCCCCCCCAACAGCCAGGGTGACCAGCCAGAGTCCCAGGGAAAGAGGAAATGCAGAATCAGGGCCTCATTTATGAAAAGTGGCTAATCGCTAGGAAAAAACAGTGATGCAGCACTCTTCATTGCACCATCCTTAAAACACCATGATGGCTGATGCCTGGAAGCGCGGATAGTCCCCAGCGCCTGGAGGCCTCACTGGGCCTGCGTCTGAGACCTAGAGTGGGAGGCACTGGTGCTGTGGAGTTACTGCGGCCTGACGTTGGAGGCGGGCTGCATCGAGCCCAAGCCTGTCGCCCGTGGCAGTGTACATTGAGGCATCGGCGATCGCCCTTACCTGGTGGCGAAGTCTGGCAGGTCCCATGGAGACACATTGCTGACCTGTGTGAGAAGTCCGCCTGGTGCCTCTTGGAGCTGTTATTGGTAGAGGCACTCCTGCGCACCGACGTGGGGAGGTATTCAGTGCATAACACGTGCCACCACTACACCCGGGTGCATGGAGGAGATTGCTGACGGTGGGCCGCATCTCTCTGATTCACAGGTGGGAGGAGATGGGTCTGCCCGAACGCTGTGGAGGGTAAGGCCCCTGAGCTGTGCTGAACTTGTGTGGCGTGAGTGCAGCGATTTCGCGCCTAAGAGCACCCTGCTGCATCACTTGCATTAGGAGGTTCCCCAGCGGACCTGAAGGCAACTGCTACACCCTGGCTGAGGCTTCTGCTGGCTGAGTCACAGATTTGCAGAGAGTGCAGTGAATTGAGCCCCGGTGTCGATGTCCAGGTGAGGAGAAGGTGGGACAGGGAGTGGAGGAGGCACGGGGGTGATGTCGGGCCCAGGCCTAACACCTGTGGGTGGCACACACATGCCCTGAGCAATCCCTGTGCTATGGAAGACCCACATTGCCAAAGACTCCACACAAGACTGGTGGGGGACTCAACTAACTGGCTCAAGTCGATAATATCAGCCGTTGGTGTCTGTGGGTGCCAGGAACACGGGCCTCGGTTCAGGCCTAGGAACTTGGGCACGCAGCTTGATCTGCTGTTACTCGATGGAGCACTGGGGAACATGGAATCTGATCGCCACTGTTAGATCGGAGGAGGCGACCAGGTGGGGCTGCTTTTCCTTGCCTCCTGTTAGTGCGCTTTTGGGTGTTAGGTGGATTTCCCTCGGTGCCGCCTGAACGAAGATTCCTGGCTAGCATACACCAGACTGGAGGAGAGGGGCCGGCTGGCCACACTGCACTGCACCACATGTCATACATAGTGCCTGGGCATCTATAGCAATGATGGGCCCCCTGCTCACGGGGCCTGCGTCAACACCTGACTGCTCTTCCGTGTCAGTAGGCTGAACGGCTGGGGGTCGCTGGCCGCCGGGGCAGATGACAGCAGACAACCTAGACTCCAAACTAGACTCTGTTCTCATGGCTGTCGAGAAAGTAGGTACGTCCCTCGAACAAAAGCACCCTTCCGTTGAGGGCCGCATTGACAAAATCACAGTCGACTTCACCCTGGAGCACGCAGATCATCGCAAGCTGACTGACAAAGTACACAACATTGAGCAAGAACTGGCCGAAGTCCACCCTATTACCCGGACCGCAGCGTTGGAGGTATAGCAGCTAATGGCACGTGTGAAGTCACTAGAAAGAAGAGTGAAGGATGAAGAGGGCCATTCCCCGTGAAACAATGTGCTGGTGGTGGGTCTGCCCGAGGGAGCAGAAGGAGCTGATGCAGTGGCATATACTGAGACATGGTTGCGTGACCTTGTGCCAGCAGGTGCACTCTCCCCATTCTTTGCTGTGGAGCCGGCCCATCGAGTGCCGGTGAGCCATCCGATGCAGGGGACAGGTCCTAGACCCTTTCTCTTCCACCTCCTACAGGGATCGTGATGCTGTCCTTCCCAGAAGAAAGCCAGCTGAGGGAGGTGAAAGTGGATAACGCCACAGTACTTTTCTTTCCTGACTACGCCACAGGGGTGCCAAGTCACAGGTGGTTGTTTCTAGTGGTTAAGCGCCGCCGCCAAGAGTTGGGCATCAAATACTCCCACCTATTCCCAGCAAGGCTGCGAGTGGTCTCAGATGGTAACACATGATTCTTTGACACCGCTGAACAGGTCTGGACTGGTTGCCAGATGCTGGGGACAGGGAGTGAAGGTTCTGGGCAAAAAGCTGTAATTCACGGAGCCAGTCATAGTAGGAGGCGTAGGAGGAGCAGGCATCCCCGGCCACATCTACAAGCCTCCCCAATCTGGAGCAGGTTATACAAGAGAGGTGGAAGGTGCTGCATGAGGCGGCGACTATGCGTGATTAAACTCAGAGACAGGATCCCGACTCTTCCCAAGAACGCTCCCCCAGTGACGTTGGCTCCACTGCGATGTGGCCATTCTGTGCGTAGTCCAGGCGGCCCCCTGATGTGACTCCTTAGATGGCAGATGACCTAATTTAAGGTTGACTGGTTGTCCGTCTCTCCTTCTTCCATGGTTAAAGATGGCTCCTGAGAGTCTCTGGCTTTCTGCGGTTCCCGGTCTCCAGCTTCCTGTGGCTGATGTTCTGGTCTACCGAGGTCAGCACTTAGGGGGGTTCAGCGCCAGCCATCACCCAGAGGGTACGGAGCAGTTGTTCAGGTGAGTGACGCATGACAGGGGTGGTGGTGTCTCCTTTGTGCTCCTAGCTACAATGGCAGGAAGTCCATGTCGTTGTTGACCTTGTCAAGGATAAATTCTGGGAGTTCTTCTAGCGGCACTTTTGCACCACTGGAATGTCACTTTTTTGGCGTTCCCGTGGCACAATGTGCCACAGCATATTTACAAGGCCACGTAAAGCCACTTTAGGTGACTTTTCATGGCATTGTAAATATGTAAAACTGCGTGAAAGGGGCATTCCATGGGTGCTGCTGTGGGTGTTCACACACAAAACCCATGGAATCTGAAGCATTCCCAGATTTACGAGAAACCATCAACCTGGAAATGTGTCAGAATCTAACACCACCCCAATGGTGGTGTTTGGGAGGTGCAACGAGGATAAATGTTTTAATTTCTCCTCTTTTTTTCCATTTCTATGTGTTCAGCATTCTGCAGCACACAAAAAAAGAGGAAATCGCCTGGATTGATTGATTTTGTGCAGGAAGGTGTCCCTTCCTGTACAACATCAATCAGCTCTGCAAAGCAGGCACCCTTGCACCATGGTTGGTGCATGGCAGCCATTGTGCGCCAACATAGGAGAAAAAGACAGGAATGCACCCTATCTTATTGATAGGGCGCATTCCTGCCCTTTTGTTTTGTCGCAGGGCAGCGCAGCAAGATTCCTTGCAGAGCTGTCCTGCACCAAAACCTCTTAAATAAGTCCCTAAGCGTGTTTGCATCATTTTTAAGACCAGCTAATATCTGATAATAAAAAACTGCCTCTAATGGGACTTTGCAGCAGTTTTTCTTTTTAGCGACGTACAAGGAAATCCTGATAAATATTATGTTCTGTGTTTTTACGCGGGAATACCAACCTTGCATCTCATTTTCAGTAAGTCACGCTAACAGAAGTGCCGTTATGAAAAAATCACGTTAACGCTGAAAGCTTTGCAGCAATGTGTAAATATGGCACTAAAAAAAAGCTGCCATAAGGTCAAATAATTGACGCTATGGTGATGTTAAATCCTTGTAAATATGCCCCTTGTATTTCCCACAGAGAGACTCTGCCAGCTCGCCTAAATGGCTTCAAGGCGGAAAAAAATGAGTCCCTCCTTTTCCCTTACCAGCATTATTAGCCATGTCTAATTCCAATATGCTTTTAAAATGTGCAACTATTTTCAAATCCACTACATTCATTTTATAAGACTTCGATGCTTTATTTCAGTCACCTATTTCTGCGTTTAAAAAACTTTCTCTGTAGGCCAATGCCTCAATAAAATTTGACCATCACATTGAACTCTGGAAATCTTGATTTGATACTGGTATTTATTATCTAAATGATATTTGAGATAATGATGTCTTTTTATCTTTTTTCACAGTTGTGGTATATGTTTGTATTGCCATAGACAGATGTTTTCAAACATGGACTGTTATGTGATTCCATTCCTAATTGTTTTCCAACATTACAATCTCAGATTCAGAAATGTGTTTGTTTTCAAAACTCCTTCCATGCAGTTTCTAATTTTTATGAATAATTACATAATACAGGAGAAGCTAATTTACTTTCATTAGCAATTTCTCGAATAAGAAACTTTCCAAAACATTTTCTTTAGAAATTTGGAGGAAAATCTGGCTATTCAGCTGACTCCCTGTTGCTTTACTTGTATTTTATTCGACTGTTTATGGACTCCATATAAAGTATTTAAAGCCAAACATTTAGAAACTCCATTATATTGGTATTGCAAGATGGTTGGTGGTTCTTTAATGCATGTATTATTTGATTGTAGTATTATTTGAAAGCATGTTTGCAACATTATTCTGAAAATACCATCTCGGCTAAGTTCTCTTATGAATTGCTTATTTGTAAATCCTTTGCTTTGTTTTATAAAAACCTGATATTCATTGCAAATTATTTGACTTCCTATTGTCCTCCACTACATAATCAATGACTTCAAATAAAAAAAATGCATCTATATTATCCATTCTTTCTTGATGGTCTTTGATCACCTTTACTAGGCAAGGTGCTCATTTATCCCTTATTGGTTTTTCTTGTAATCCCTCCTCTTTTCAATTGTTTTTGAAACCAGTTGATGATTATATTTTATTGTATATGTAATGTTTAATAATATTATATGGGCTACTCATATTTATCTTTAAATATACCTTACACATGAACTAGCTCTTGTTTCTTTTCTTATTTTTAAGCTCTTTATGAACTAATTATATGATTACTTAATTTTTACATGTACATTCATATATGACTATTTTGTATTTTATTATCATCCTGTATTATGTAACTTTTCATATTATTTTTGTTGTTGTCCTCATCACTTTAAAAATGAATAAAATATGTTGTACTTTAAAAAAAGAAGCTGTAGAGGTGGTGCTGGGTAAGGACAGAAAAGGTAACGGGGGCCGATTCACAGAATTAATCTGAGATAAAATCCTAAATTTAGTACTTTGGTATTCACAGAAGGCATTTAGTAGTAGTAAAGTTAGGACTCCTAACTTTACTACTACTAAACTGAGACAAAATCCTAACTTTCGACTTTTGGTATTCACAAAATGCATTTAGTAGTAGTAAAGTTAGGAGTCCTAACTTTCCTACTACTAAATGCCTTCTGTGAATACCAAAAGTAGTAAGTTTAGGATTTTATCTCAGTTTAGTAGTAGTAAAGTTAGGAGTCCTAACTTTACTACTACTAAATGCCTTCTGTGAATACCAAAAGTAGTAAGTTTAGGATTTTATCTCAGATTAGTTCTGTGAATTGGCCCCACCTCTTCTAGATTCTGAGGAGAGAGAGAGATTGACCCTCAATCTTATTTTACAAGGATATGGTTCAGCAAGTAATGCCATGTTAATGACAATGTGGGGCTTTTCCCCAGACTGTGCCACCTGTAATGGGCAGGACATGTATGATAAACACGCAGGGCCTTAGTTATGAAAACTGTTGCATCGCTGCGTGAAAACAGCGACGCAACAATTTTCACTGTGCCCTCCTTGCGACATGATGGATGCGTCATATTTAATGTATGATGCATCATGTCGCAAGGAATGACAGATACGTCAGTAGTACTGACATATCTGTTGGCGCAAAACTGACGCATTGCTGGAGTTGTGTCGGAAGTGTGACACAACTCCAGCAATGCAGGGGGGAGGGCTATGATTATAGCACTGCATCAGTCTTACGCCTGCTGTGAGGCACGCGTAAGATATTGACACAATGGCGTCCTAGAAGTGGCGCACAGAAATCTCATAGATTTCAATGTGCCACTTCTACCTGGCTTTCTTGCGTCGGAATGCCGACCCTGCATACATTATTCCTGACGCAGGTATAATCAGGCGCAGGGCTTTATAAAGTGATGCATCTGCTTAGATGGTCCCTTTGTAAATAGGGCGCAACGTAGTGCATAATTTACGCTGCAGCTGTGTCACAAAAAGTGACGCAATGGTGGCACAAAAGTGACGCAGAGGCTCATAAATAAGCCCCGAAGTGCCTTCCACATCTGGTATGCCTCTCCATATGTCTATGTAAGTGTGGCACTCAGTAAATCAAAGGATCTGCAAAGCTACTAATGCCTACATTTATAGCATTCATTTCTGGTGGATGCCTCATTGCCAAATGTGGTTGAGTGTATGTCCATGGTTGTGGAGGATATGACTTTGAAGGACTCTGTAGACCACAATGTTAATTCATGTAAAAAGATGTTTATGCAGGTGTCAACTTGTCAATTAGAGCTGGTGTTCAAGTTACGTATGTAAACATGTAATTGAATCAGGTTTTACTGTCACTATTTGATGGGAAGAAGGATAAATGTAACTGTTTTGTGGTCCTTTCCATGATGGAGAAGCAGGTGGATTCGTTTGGCAGATGTGGCCTTTGACCCTATTACAGCTGCAACACTCACTGATTGTTTTATTGAAGAACTAGATGGATCATTTAGGTATGAGAATGGCCCATGGATTCTAGCCAAAAGGGGTTACTGCATATACCGTTTTGATGTAAAAAGCAGCTTGGCGATAACGTAGATGACATAATCCATAAGGCGTTTAAAAATGAGACAAATCTTTCTCAAAAGTAGATTTGCCATCAAACAGAGGTTTGCGATCACACACTACTGGGCTGGTTCCTCTAGTTTCTTTGGGAAATTCATGAAGTTTGAATCTTTTTATTAGGTTTTATAACAAACAGCTTAAGACAATACAACAATAGTAAGTTCTCCAAAACAAAAATGATACAATCCAGTGAGTCATAATTAGCATTCAACAGTGCTAATTCCATTCTGCTGATTCATCGACTTCATTTTAGAATTCGCTGCTGTTATTCAAATACTTTCCCAAGTTTCTACATCCAACTTATTGTATCCTGAATCAGCATGAAACCTACATGCATACTCAATTACAACTGCTAGTCTGTTTCTTCATGCAAACATTTTTCTCTTGCAACTGGTATTTGAGTTGATAAATCAATCTTTATAAATCAATCTTTGATAGGACATTGGGGTAACCATGGAAACTGTCCATTCTCCTATTGTTGGAGGCACTTTTGTTTTCCAGTGTCTAATTATGCATATTTTAATAAGCACTGTAGTCCCATGCACTGTTTTCTTGTTGTTGTTGGTGATCCCTGTAATATCATATGTGCCATGGATTAGAGCCATATCTAGGGAAGACTTTATGTAGAGTTTGCTTGTGTCTTTCAATTGGCACCAGACTGAGTTTCAAAAGTTCAGCAAGATCAGGCGGTGTCACAGAATGTGTATCATGCCTCCACAAATCTGACCAAATCTTAAACACATCTTATCTGGTGGTAACTTTGCAGGGTTTGCTGTGGTCCCATGCAAGTGAGGGAAACACTTTTCCTCTGTGCCTGCCCCATATTACGGGAAGGAGGTAAGGATGACGTCAAGAGGTGCATTGATTATGTGCCACAAAAGGTGACACACAGTCAGTGCGCCCTCAGAGGGGAGCCCGTTGGAGAGGATAAAGGGCTGCCATGGACCCCACAGGAATCCTACTGCAGGTAGGTGCAGTCACTCACTACACATGACTGCAGCTGGATCCCTTTCCCCTCTTTAACGTGCATGCAGGTGCTGCCAACACAGGGCGAGTTTGTATCTGCCTTGGGTGCACCCATTGTCAGTAACAGGGCGCCCTGGCCCTGTTTGTGCCCAACACACCAATTTGAAAGTTTATTGCAGCTCAAAGAGAAGAGGGATAATGCACCTTGTTTGTAATTTGGTCCCAGAATTTTACATTTTTATCAACCCTGTTAGAATAGTTTTACCCCCTACAGTCAAGCTGTTGGTGGCATATATAAATCACTTGCGGGCCTATCATGCCACCTTCTAGAGGATTTTAAAGTTTAACACATTCTGAAGTTTCAAAGTCAGATTTAAAATGTCATACTAGCTGTTACAAATGTTGGGCAGTATGATACAGATCTATTTTTGGGTGGAGGAGACGTCTCAAAGTTGTCATGTTATGCAATTTAGCCTATGCCCATCATGGCTTGTCACATTGCCAAATATAATCTGTTAGCCAATTTGGTGTGTGGAGACTACAATTAGCAACATATCAAAGACATAATTAAAATGGGTAGCCCCACCATCTTTATCGTTTGAGCCTGTACTCACATGGAGAGCTGAAGTCTGATCCAATTCCCACAATCCCTTTGCTTTTGTTCTATCATAAAGGCTGTGCTGTCTGTTACCATTGTGTGAATGTCACCACTGACAAGTATTCCTAGATATTTCATCTTGGCCTATTCTCACTTACATAATTTTCCATTAAACTAGTTTAAATAGCGTCATTAGCATGGATTGATTCTTGGTTCAATTGGCCTTGTATCCAGAAAAGAAGGAGAAAGAAAGAATTGATCTGGGATAGATGTTTCCAATGTCAAGTGGATATTATTGGTGTACAACATAAGTTTGAGATTTCCAGCTGGAGTATTGATGCCTATAATCTTCTGAGAACAATGAACAGCAGTAGCCAGGATGTTCCCATTCTAAAATTAAAAGTAGGCAGGGCAGGAGGCATCCTTGTCTGGTCACTCTGCTGCCAAGAATCTTGTCAGACAATAAGCCATTATAATTCACTATGGCTGTAGGATTGCCATTGGTGGAATATGCAGAATAGTACATTACTTTTCTTTCATAGAATATGGGCAGAACTTGTGCTGATTTATTTTACTGAAATATGTGTGGCATATTAAATCTGTTGGATATGTGCTACTAACATTTTGCTGTTTGTATTGATAGAGGCTATATGAGAAGATGTGTTGTCCACTTTAGATTACAAACTTTTTGCCTCGTCTATGGTCTTCTTTGCTGTTTACATGTGAGCGTTTCAGTTATTACTATTTCGAGAGTACATAGGAGAGACTATGGACTTTTACTACTCGGTAATTCACGAGTATTAGTCTTAGTATTTCTGAGACCTGTCTCTTTTTTCTTTCTTAATATTAGCTTTTTGCATCACAAGCAGCATATGACCATCCATTAAAGTGCTGCTCTCTGAAATAGAGCATACACCGGTTGCAACTTGGTTTCGGCATATTCTCTCAATGCCTGGAATCTCAATACCAATTAAGGTGGGACACTAGACTCTATCTACTTCACACTAAAGGACACTCATCTTCGCATGCTTTGAATCTTATCTCCACCATTCAAAATGTATGACACATATGTATTTTCTCTGCGCTGACACCTATTCATGCACAGTGGGTCTTGTATCTATGCACATTCTTTCTGAGACATGGTTTGGGCAAACCTTTACTGTCCACCTCTCTGTTCAGCACATCTTCTTATTGACCTATACATACTATTTGTATAGGTCCAGTCTTTTACTACATATGTTTACTTCGGATCAAGCTGTTCAAGACAGTGTTACTTTTTCTACCCAACATTGAGGCGTAATGTGTAACTTTTTAGGGGCTTGTCTCTCTCTCTTTGTATTCTTATCATATTGTGTTGTCTTCTTCTAAAATTCTCTTTACAAATGTTCATACAGCCTTGAAAAAGTCATTGTGTGATGTAACACGTCTCGGCTGTTATCCAGTATTGGGAACTGAAGAATATGAATTTGTGAAACATGAATGTACTGAAGAACATTTAAACTATGTATTTCTACAATTAAGAAAACTCTCTACTCAACACAAGCCCCTACTGTATGGACCTTATATGTTTTCTGTGATTACCTATTGAGTGCTACGGTTTTCCTTTTTTCATGTTGTCACATTGGATCTCTAGGTCCAATCGTGAACTCACACCTTTGGTAGTAGGGTGTGGGATAACCTCAGAAGCGCCATCCCAAAGTTTTTGTGCTTTTCATTTATTACTGTATTCCCACTACAATTTGTACATTACTCTGAGGTGCCATTTCTAGTCCACCACTACCCTCTATATTATATTTGTAACACGGCACAGCTTAGCAAAACAGATTGATTTTACTGGATTGAGAGAAAAACAGAGGCAAATATGAAGATGAGGCCTTGGAGTGCAAGTGTGATAAACAGATAGCAACCCTGTGGGTCATATCACATTTTTTGTATTCATACAGGTAGTATATTATGAATGAGTATGGCTACCGCATTTTCTAGAGGATAGTGCCATGGAGCTAAAAATATTGCCATAATCTTCAGTATAACTGTTCCAACTCAATCTCATTTGAGTTTGTTGGGCTCTTTTTATAGCATGTGAATCTCCTGCATTAAAGCAACATCAGATTTTTTACCTACCAAAAAATGTTACAGCTTTTTTTTCACATATAACTTGTGAGATATTTCACATTTAGAAACCATAGCGAAAGCATTTTAGCTTTCTACGGGTTATCCATGCGGATGGCATTTATACAATAGAGTCAAAGGTGAAAGTTAATTGAGCGTATCATCAGTAAGGCATATATTCAAATATTCAGGTATGCAAAAATATCACAGGCAGATAGGCTTAGGAGACACAATTCTAGGCACTACCATGAGGTGAGAGAGTTTCCTATTAATTAGTGTATGTGAAAACAAAAGGCACAGTTCTCGATAGTATCTTCACCTGTTATGTTTCATATAGATGCCCTAATATAGGCATAGTGTGAGATGCCCTAATATAGGCATAATCTTTCACCTACATTAGTTCCCTATTCTCCACAATAATGGGCGCTGAGGGCTGAATCTTATCTAGACTGTGGTTTGGGTACAGAAGGAGGGTTTTTCCCGAACAATGGACTCCTATACCATCTTCGATGTGCTCATCCAGTATGATTAATTATTCATAAGAGTTCTAGGAAACCAGGCAGGGCTAGGATCCACCTGCCTAAACATCTACGTAACCGGTTCATCCCATACGTCATCTTCATACCCAACAATGGCTAACACAAGACACAAGACACAAGGGACTCTATACTTTCTGTATAAATACAGCACCTCTTGCCATCAGTAGTTAGAGGGAACCGAGACTTCCAGGCCGACACACTGACCAGGGACGATGAGGCTCCTGCATGCAGTCGCTCCAGCTGACAGTGGTCTAATCATCCCTTGCGGGGTGTCCAACTCGAGACCAGGACGAGGTCCCACACTCTCATTATTCAGGTAATGGGGTTTGACTAAATCCTAGCGGGATTCTTGGCTTCTTTCACACCTACTCACATGCTAGGTACACTTAGGTACATCTAGACAGGCATCGTAGGAGTATGCGCTTTATTTTATAAATGCATTTTATATTCATGTATATGTTCATGACTATTGCAAAGTGGTAGAACTGTACTATCCTTTTCTATTCACTGTACTGCTGATCATATATCTCTGCTACTGTTTAACAGTTGTCGCAGCACATATATTTTATACTAGAAGAACAACTGTGCAAAAAAATCTTATTGTAAACACGCTCGACTATTTCTTCTGTGTAACTCTCTGAGACCAAATGAGCAAGCACGAGTGACTGAGCGAAAAGTAGTTCATTGTTTCCACGAGTCTGAGGAATCAGGGTTGTTGTGTTCTGAGGTTGCCAAAAACTAATCTCTCTGATAAAAAGGAGATTCTAGTGGCACTGTGAGCTAGCTAATGCAAACAGGCTAACATACGCAGTGGGGGTGCACAGAATCAGTCTACCACCAGGCCCACAGTGTATGTTATCCAAAAGCGCAGGTCCTGCAGGGGTACTATAGGAACTACACTGCATGGCGCCACCAACGTTGGTTTGGTACTTATTTAACAGTAGAATCTGAGTAGTTCAGTCGTGCTTATTCTCAGAGACCCCTACTCACAAAAACCAGAGACGTCTGGAGTGGGTGGGCACAAACTCCTCCACAGCTGAGTAGGCGAGATATCCTATTTATTGGCTGTTGGTTAATCAAGCTTGAGGGACATTTAGTTCCCAAAATTGTGCAAAACACCTTATCTTAATTTCCTTGGACAGTTATTTCGTGTTCTTAACACAATGACTACAGAAAATGGAGAATTAGACCCGCTGGCACAAATAGGTCAGTCAGATTCTGAGGAAGATGCCAATGCAATACAAATTGCACCCAATGTAATACACACACTCACAGTTAAACTCCTCAAAAATGGTGTACCATCCAGAGGAAGTGTAGTAATATTCGTGATAGAGGCACACGAAGATTTCCAAACAGAGGTGTTCTATTCATGGGTTACATTCCCAGCAGCAAATGCTATAACAAAAACTTTTCATTATTTTACACATGAAGAAGTCCCAGCGGTCTACATTCCGTTTGAGGAGATTGAGATTCCGCTTACCTACCAGGAACATAATTTCTGGTTTAATGGCGCCCTACCCCACTCAAGAAGAAGAGCAAGACTTGGTCCATTTGGAAGACCAGGAGCAACATGGCAGATATTAGCGACCTATGCACCACATCCTGACATTGACACAATGCCAAATGATGAATTGCTTTTTCAACACAAAGAGTTGATAAAACTTTACAGAAACATGACACAATTCATCATGAGGACACTTGCGGTCCAACCAACAGTAATTACACCAAATACAGCTCCTACACAGAGCACAGCTACTAAAATTACTCCACAAACATTACACGCGGTAATGGGTAAATTGCCCACAAAACGTGAACAAATTCCTTTCTGGGTAGCTCAGAAAATAACCCAGTTAGAAGCAGTATTCCCAAATACCACACCATTTGAAAAACACAGAATGCTAACAATCTGCTTGCCCATGGGGATTACACCACAGTTAGAGGATTGTGCTTCTTGGGGTACAGTCTTTGCTGCCATATATACCAGAACTCATGGTATTCCTTCATTAGCAGTGATGCCAGATGTATTAAGACAAATACAAAATGAGTACGGAGCAGAGCCTGCCCTGAACTTAGGGATGAAGTTATTAAATAACTACGACCAGGTATCAGCCATAATACTAGCTAACATTAAAGGGGAAGCAGCATCAGTGGCAATCTGCCAACGCCTACGGGAGTTCTCTCCATTAGAACAGGAGAATGAACTGCCCAAAATAATTGAAACTGCGTATGCAGAGTTAGGCAGGGATAGTTTGGGGGGAAAAGCTGTAAAACCTCAACTAATGGGCAGTCCAGAAAAGGACACTTCTAAGCAGACACCGACTTCTTCTAAAAAGAAGTGGGATAATAAAAAACAACAAAAGTTTAAGGACAACAGATCTCAGTCCCGAGGTAGGTCTCCTCCACAGGCGCCCTCTGAAAAGAAGTACAACCTTAGGAATAGGGATAATATTAGGAAACCTGACAGGTATCAGGATACTGATACACATTCCTCTCGTTCCTTTCAGGGCTCGAAGAAAAACTCTGAGAGAGAAGGACGGTCAGAACACAGAGACGAGCGCACACAGTCCAGAGACAAGCAGCGCACTCCAGACTTTACTTCCAAAAAAAGAAGATAAGCAAAAATCAAAACCTCAATTTAAGAAAAAGAAAGTTGCTGGCCTGAAAATCAGACATGCCCAGAATTCTGAGGACACAACTTCTGAATGGGGAATGGTCTCTGACGATGCTAGACAGTGCGGCAGAAGTAACAATAGCTCGTCAGAACCTGTAGGAATTTCTGGTGACAGCGGACTTGAATGATTACATCACAGTGGAAACACCAGACAAAAGGGTGAGCGTCCCACATAAGTTACATGAAATGACACTCCGGATGGAGGGGGACAAGCCCAGGAAAATAAAAGGTCTCTTTTGGAAGAACTTATCATCTGGGTATGACATCCTGTTAGCTGAACAAGATTGGCTGCCAGCATTCGTAATAGAGTGCCCCAGGGGAGAAAGTATAATTTTTCCTGCATTTTCCGACCATATTACCATTCACCTTAAACATACATATGCACGGGAGTGGGCAGTAGCCCAAGCTCCAGCATTGTACAAAAATCACGCTGGGTGGGATGAGGATTCAACCTACCACGTGATCCCGTTAAAAGTTTCACCTAATGCTCAGAGGCACTACCCAATAAAGCAAGAAGCTAAGAAACAGGTCAGGGAGACCTTAGATCAACTTGAATACCAGGGGGTCATTGAAAATGTACCTCTCCAATGAACAATCCTTTGTTTCCCGTCTCTAAACCCAACAATACTTATCGTCTAGTTTTAGATTACAGACATTTAAACTCATGCACAAAGACATTCGCTGTCCAAAATGCACACAGTGCCGCATTAATGAATAACATTGTGCGGAAAAAATACAAAACAACACTTGATATCTCAAATGGATTTTTGTGCCAAAATATAGCGCCTGAAAGCAGGTATTTGACCGCGTTCTCAGTGTTAGGGTCCCAGCGACAATTTTATCGACTCCCCCAAGGGTATAACAATAGCCCCGGGGTATTTTCAGGAAGGGTAACAGAGTTACTTCAAAAATTTGATGAAGAAGCATTGTCCTATGTTGATGATATTTATCTAACGGACGATGACTTAGAGAGGCACTTGACCAAGGTAAGCACCATTATTATGGGATTTGCCACTGAGGGCTACAAATTTAACTTTACAAAATCCAAAATAGCCCACCTCAATGTCCTATTTTTGGGATATGAGCTGTCAAGTGAAGGGAAAAGTCTAGCAGCAAACTTTTTAGAAAAATGTGCGCTGCTCCAGCCTCCAAAATCATTTAAAAACAATTACAATCAATACTGGGATTCCTAAATTTCAGCAGAACATACATTTTAGATTACGCACAAACTGTAAAACCTTTCTACGACCTAATAAAACCTGGCTTTTCAGCCAGAAATTGGACACAAGAACATACTAATATTCTTTGTTAACTCCAGGAAGACATGATAGCTTCCAAACACTTGCAAACACGCGTAAACGTACACCACTTGGTGATCCGTATAATTGTGGGTCAATGCGGGTACACTTACTTAACCTTCAATGAAGGAGAAACAGTACCAATCGCATACAAATCACACCTGTACACAAATGCAGAAATGCGTTTCACTTTAACAGAGAAAATCCTGACAGCTGTTCAGACCGCTGTAGCAAGAGAAAGAGCACTGGCTCAGGGGAAATGCATTATTGTGGTAACCCCGGTACCGGCTTTAGAAGCTGTTACAAGGGCCAGCATTCCAAATGAGAAAGCCTTACATCCAAGATGGATACAATGGGCTACTTCTCTTACTGCAACGGACGTTGAATACAGATTTGATCCAAGTTTAAAAACACAGGCATTCCTGCAATATGAACACGAATATCCTCTACCAAATGAAATCTTGCCTCTCGATCAGTATGAATATATTATTTATACTGACGGATCTGCGCAACTGGCCATAGGAAGTAAGCAGCAATACAGCGCAGCGTGTGCTATCATTAAAGGTCACATGCAGGATGGAAAGTTCTATCAGAGTTGCACAAAAACGCAATCGCTAGGAGACTGCAAGGCACAGTTGGCAGAGTTAAAAGCACTGATACTGACACTGGTAAATACGGATCATGAATTCCCCACACTAATTGTGTGTGATTCATTTTACTGTGTTCAGTCATATAATGAATACCTAGATCATTGGGAGCAAAACAGGTTTAAAGATGCGAAAGGTGGCACAATTAAGCATAAAATACTATGGGAACAGGTAGCAGGGTTGAAAAACGAGCTACCTAGGACTCACGTGATCCATACACTGAGTCATCAACGTGATGGCATTCACTTTGAAGGGAATTCATTGGCTGATGAAGCCGCAAAGGGGGCTGTTTGCACGACTTCCGTCTCTGCACTCACTCGTTCCAAAACGAGAATAGACGGTGGGATCATGGTAGCTGTCATTGCTTCACGCAAAGGCAGCACAGCAGTACCTAAAAAATTTCCACTCAAATACTCCTACAAGTTAGATGCAAGTAACATTCCATATGCTCAGATTCCTGGAGTGGGGGATAGGGTAATACCAAATATGGTTCGTAGGCAAGGTTTAATACTAGCAGCACACAAGGGTTTGGGCTCTGCGCACACAGGCGTTACAGCGACTATTTCTTTATTGAAACAGCGCTATTGGTGGCCAGGGTTAACTAAGCAAACTAAAGACTATGTCTTGAATTGCGACATCTGCCAGCAGATGAAAGGCTCCACGGTAGCAAAACCCGCGCAGACGCCATTATTAAAATCAGACAAGCCCCTCGCATGTGTGTACTTGGACCACTGCGGCCTCTTACAAACAGACGGGGCTTACAAATATAGCATGGTTGCAGTGGATTCCTGCTCGAGATTCCTATGGGTATGGCCTCAGCGCCCGGCTGACGCTTGAACTGTTATAAAAGATTTGCGAGTCTTTATCGGCACATACGCAGTTAGCACATTACATTCTGACCGCGGCCCTGCGTTTAGCTCTCGGGCTTACAAAGAGGCCATTGGAAGGAATGGGCGTAGTATTGCGGTACTCCTCTCCATACCATCCCAAGGGAAATTCGGTCGTGGAGAGGAAAAACCGGGACTTAAAGCAATCTTTGACAGCTAGGGTATTAGGCAAGGGCGGTAGTTGGGTCAAACACCTTTATTGGGTACAGCGGGCGTTAAACAACCAGCCAAGAAACTCTCTAGGGGGTGTCACTCCATATGAAGTCCTCTTTGGGACACGAATGTGGGTACCTGATCTTGATTGTGAAGGGGCAGTGGCGGATGAAAAACCATTTGATATCCATGATCGTTTGGCTGTTTTACAGGATCTAAATGAATCCAGGACAAAACAAAGCAATGTCCGACTAAAGCAGACCGCCACTGGGGAAGTCAAGGCAGAAATGGCAAGACCTGTCTGGATCCCAAAAGTCGGGGATCTGGTCAGAGAGAAAATTGCGGACAAAAAGGAATTTGGGCCTTCATACAGAACACCTGTACCAGTCCTTGCAGTACAAGGAACAAGAACTGTACTTTTGCCGCCTCTTGCCGGGAAAAAGGAGAAAAGATTTGTCTCAATCGACTTAATCAAACCACACTATGTGGCCAATAATAAGCAGTAGGCTTCGTGGTCTCCACAGTAGCAGACGCCCTCCTCTAGCTACAATCCAAGAAGTTCAAACAGAAAGACTCATCACGTTTGAAGAACCACCCTTAAAGAATGAAGGACTAAGCAACAACGCTATGGAACTTGTTCCACTTGAACCAAACATTCAAATTCAAAATGAACATCAGAATAATTCACAAGTTGTAATTAGACCTAATACAGAAGTCTATGTCAACATGCCTCATCAAGAGCAAAATAACATTTCAACTAATCCCGATGCAATTCCTACAATTGATCGAAGTGCTTCTGGCTATTTCATGAACTTTGATACGTTTTCTCTGGATCCAAGCAAGCCGGAAACGACGCCAGCCAAAACACCATTCAAGCAACAAATAAAGAACTTTCTTCACTTTCTAAAAAAGACATACCTGGTATCGCCTTGGATTGAACTCTGGGTAATTTCTGGGATATTGTTTTTTCTTTTCTGGCTTGGCTTAGTACTAACTTTTAGTATGCTTATTAACGGACGCTATCTTCAACAAAGCTCCACAGCCCAAAAGGTCAACATACTACTGAAGCCACATCCATCATCACATCATGAGCAAAGAGACTTGTCATCAGTGAACATTACAGCAGTTCCTATACCGGATGGTATAGTATGGGACAAGGTTGATTTTAACATATTCGGTCCTACGGAACTTTTAAAAATTAATCATATATTTAAAATTTCATTAAGTGATATCATTACCTCAAGTACATTTTCTGATGATTGGGACTCTGAAACAGTTAATAATATGTTGTCTGATTTAGAGAAAACTGCTGCATTTTCTAATAATGAAATGTTAGAGGGTTCTTCAGATTATGACACATTGTACTGTTACCAACATTATGGTCATCATTTCCTGCACAAATCCATTTCACCTAGGAATGTTTTTGAGTACCATCAGTGGGAACATTGCCCAACACCACCAAAAAGTAGTTCACAAACGTTTGCGCAGACATTTTCATACTTTTCAGGGTTTAACACCACAGATCCAGCCTCATATTACTACTAGGTTGCACCAACATCAGCACTGAAAATTATGTTGACAAACACTAAACAGATTTACTCTGCTTCCTTTTTGGCCCAATTGTTTGAACAGGGTTTTGACCTATGGAAAGAGGAAATTGACTTAAAATCATTTTGGGGTTCAAGGGACTGACAAATCCAGGGTACAGAGGCACTATTTAGAGCATGCCTCATTCCACAGCAGATGATCTTTTTAAATGATACTGTGCAACAGACATCCTGTCTTGGACTAACCAAGAGCAAGGACCTGAACACCCCTAGGTTTCCAACACCGACATATGGGGGATGGCAGAATTCAACTACAAGAGAAGGGGCAAAAGTGGATGACATCTTAGAGTACAATAGAACAGCCCCAAATTGGAAACAGTGGGTGGTTTGGCCCTTAGACACGAATAGCTCTCATAAGCGATTCCTGAACATCACTGAGGGACTCAGTATCCATAGGCCAGACCCACGTTATGTACAGAGAGAACATCCAGGGGTAGTGAGATCCTACAGTGTTGGGAAGTTGTGCCTAGGTTGGCTAGAAACCTCAACACTTGCAGAAGTGAAACAACACTTATCTTTACTCTCACTTGACATGGATCTTAGGGACTTTTACTAGGACCCAGGAAAACACATCAAAAATGTTTCATATATGCAGGCATATATGCTGCCTATAATGAAAACTGGAAGATTTCCCAACAAGAGGCCGCAGAGAGAATACGGGAAATAGACCATATAAACTTAGAAAAAGCTTTAGCTGTGGTAGATAATGGGTTAACAACTTTGACCTCCAGGATATATTCATTGGGCAACATTGTATCTTCTGCTATCGACATACTGGAACAGGATTTAGCCATATTACAACACGGCCAATCTCAGTTACGTTCTATTATGTTATTATGCTGGACGCTGCAATCTTTGCGTGCAGGCTTTGTGCCTTGGCGTTTTATAAACAGTACGTCTCTGTTTTCTGAATACAATCTAACAGATACACAGATAGAAATGGCACAAAGGGGAGCTAAATATACAATGCTGCGTATTGAAAAACTGGACAGGCTACCATTCACAGTGGCGGAATCACCATCAACAGAATGGCTAATCCTCGGCCATATCTCTCTCCCGTTCATGACTTTCAGTTTCAGTATTGCCTTGAGCAAAGGCAGGCAGGCAGATATGAGAAATTGGGTAAAGAATACATTAAGGGATCCTGGGAATTACCATATTAATTTCGATGCCGGAGTGGGGATCGTGAAGTATTCCTGAGTGGTACAAACTGCAGGAACGCTTTAAGCGGCTCTCTCGTGTGTCAGGACATTATTTTACACGGAGCTTGCAATGGTTCGGTGGCGAATCTGTCTTGCCACATGAAAGGGACTCCAGCTGCCGTGATCACGCCAGTTTTCGAGTTACTCTCAAATGGGAGCTACTTGATGCTGAATGATCAAGGTTGCTGTGGCATGCTTCCGGGCATCGCCTATCTGGTCACCGTGAACGCCAGGGTTACTTGCTGTATGCAAGTATTGTTTCCCCCAACAAGTACAGTCAGGGAGGCGCCTTTGTGGCCTTCGTTAGAGATATCTTTTATAAAATTTGACGCTTTGAGCAGAATGAAAGCCATGCTTTACAGCGAACTGTACCCTTAACCTACGCTCGAGAGACCTTTAATCTTCAAGTGGCAAGGACCTCGACCGAGATACAAGCACTTATTCATACAAACTGCCCCTTTCATTTCGTAGAAATGGTGGGTCGTATCTTTAACATGTCTGATACCAGTGGTATTGTACACTTATTTAATACCATAGGGTCAGGTTTTCTAAGCACCTTAGAAACAGTCCTTGGAGTTATCCCAAATTTTATACACTCCGTATTTGGAAGCATCTTTGGAGGTTTACCTCTGATACTGCTTCTAATAGCTGGAATCCTGATCGTCATTCTCCTGATACGCAATGGACAGCCCAATCATGAACGAAATGGCGAAAGCTCTTCTGGAACGTAGATACCGTGAGCGCATGGTACAACATCTGGGCGCGCCTCGCCTACGAGAACTGAGTGCTTCTTGGTTCTTATCATTTAGACTAGTCTGGATGGACTGCATTTTACCTGTTCTTCGATGCCTGTTTTGCGGTGAAGAATGTGTGTTGGACATCTGTCTGACACTCGAGTCAGAAACGCCTGCGGACTTGAACACGAGGCTGGAACCGCTGAGGTCCCACGCTCGGCTGTGTCCCCAGCGTATTCCTATCCTGATGACTGCATTCCTTGAAAACTCGCAGGTGCCTTTAACAACTGGGGAGAGCATCAGCTCAGCCACCACTAGCGCTGACACCAGCACAAGCGATACAACCAGCACTACGGGCACTGAGGTATGGACTACAGCACCGGCTGCTGATATGCCAACTATGGGCAGTACTGAATTTCATCTGTGCTCCATCGACGTACTGTGCGAAATATTACAATTCCCGTCCCCTACAGCAAGTGACTGTGATGTTGCGTCTCCCAGCCAGGACACTAAGGGGCCAATTCCGATCTTGGCCGGCAGGGCTCCGAATCGGATTCGGCTTAACCGGATTCGATTCGGAGCCCTATTTCCCGACCGATTCGTACGTGCGTCCGGACGAGCGAGTACGATGCGAAATTGCCGACCGACTCGTTCGGGCGTCCCAACCACTCCGACCGACACGTTCCCGGGTCGAACCGCACCGACCGACTCGCTCGGACACGACTCGCACCGCGCAATGGAGACGTTCCCCGGCCGGGTAAGTACGATGCGCGCCGCGAGCAGTCCGACCGACACGCGCCGCCCGGCTCGAAAGAGCTGTCGGAGCCGTACTTCGGGGGTCTGTGTTGGACCCCCCTGTACGCATAGCCGCGCGAGTCGCACACAGGGGGGACCCATGGGTCCCCCCTACCTGTGCGTGTATGGCGCGAGTCACTTCGCTGCGTACACGCTGTAGGGGGCGCCCTTGTTCGCCTCACACCCATTGAGGCAATGGGAGCCCGCGTACGCGTTGTACGACCGGCTCCCATTGACTTCAATGGGAGTCCGACCGACTCGAGTACGATAGCATACGGACGCATCGTACTCGTTCGGTCGGGCTGCACGGGTCCGATTTGGTCGGAAATCTCTCCGGGTCTGCTCGGTCGGAGAGATTTCCGGCCCGAATCGGAATCGGCCCCTTATTCTTCAATTGGCTCATCTTGTGCTGGGAAAGAATTCAGAGTTTCCTTATTCATTTCGACTCTGATTAAATCCTACTAAATTGACACTATCGCTAGAGAAAGCATGGCCTTCTAAAAAGCTTTTAAAAGTTTTGAATTCTATAAAGGGACTCAGCTAGAACTTTAGCTTCAGTACAAACTCAAAAACTGACTTTACACTTTTTTCTCTTTTAGAAATGTTTTTAATATGCTTTTAAAGTTTTAAAAATGTTTTTATGTGGCTCACTGACAATTATATGCGCTATTACCTAGTATGACTTAGTAGTTTGCTATCATTGTTTATTATTGTTGAGTATTAAGAGGAGTGGGTGTTATGTTTCATATAGATGCCCTAATATAGGCATAGTTTGAGATGCCCTAATATAGGCATAATCTTTCACCTACATTAGTTCCCTATTCTCAACAATAACGGGCGCTGATGGCTGAACCTTATCTAGACTGTGGTTTGGGTACAGAAGGAGGGTTTTTCCCTAACAATGGCCTCCTATACCATCTTCGATGTGCTCATCCGGTATGATTAATTATTCATAAGAGTTCTAGGAAACCAGGCAGGGGCTAGGATCCACCTGCCTAAACATCTACGTAACCGGTTCATCCCATACGTCATCTTCATACCCAACAATGGCTAACACAAGACATAAGGGACAAAGGGACTCTATACTTTTCTGTATAAATACAGCACCTCTTGCTATCAGTAGTTAGAGGGAACAGAGACTTCCAGGCCGACACACTGACCAGAGACGCTGAGGCTCCTGCATGCAGTCGCTCCAGCTGACAGTGGTCTAATCATCCCTTGCGGGGTGTCCAACTCGAGACCAGGACTCTCATTATTCAGGTAATGGGGTTCGACTAAGTCCTAGCGGCATTCTTGGCTTCTTTCACACCTACTCACATGCTAGGTACATCTAGACAGGCATCGTAGGATTATGTGCTTTATTTTATAAATGCATTTTATATTCATGTATATGTTCATGACTATTGCAAAATGGTAGAACTGTACAATCCTTTTCTATTCACTGTACTGCTGATCATATATCTCTGCTACTGTTTAACAGTTGTCACAGCATATATATTTTATACTAGAAGAACAACTGTGCAATAAATTCTTATTGTAAACACGCTCAAATGTTTCTTCTGTGTAACTCTCTGAGACCAAATGAGCAACCACGAGTGACTGAGCGAAAAGTAGTACATTGTTTCCACGAGTCTGAGGAATCAGGGTTGTTGTGTTCTGAGGTTGCCAAAAACTAATCTCTCTGATAAAAAGGAGATTCAGGTGGCACTGTGAGCTAGCTAATGCAAACAGGCTAACATACACGGTGGGGGTGCACAGAATCATTCTACCACCAGGCCCACAGTGTATGTTATCCAAAAGCGCAGGTCCTGCAGGGGTACTATAGGAACTACACTACACACCATGTTTATGGAAGAATTAATCTCCTCTCGCTCTTTCATTATAATGTCTAGCATGGTTGAAGCCATTATTTGCTCTAGAACAGTACGGCCCACCGTACTCTTACCACCAGCCAGTGCTTCCATAAACAGGAGCTCCCTGGATGTCTTGTTTCCAGATATCTATGGTAGCAGTGAGAAATTAAGTGGGCCAATCTTCACTGTGCTATCAGCCTTTTAAATGTTCCATGTTGCCATCCACTACCTTTAATTCAGTGTGGCATTCGATAGGCACAATATTTATACATGATCCCTGCTTTAATTATACCCAGCCACCACTGGATGACAGTGTTTCCTTTGTGAGTCTCTCAAGGTTAGTTTAAAAAAGACAAAAATAGCAGCCTTCAGGAGAGATCAAGATGTCATCATCCTGCATCCACTCAATCAAAAATTACTGATTTCAAAGACATTTCGACTGCCCGCTTCAGAATTTTAACATGTAAGTGTACGGTTAAAAAAGTCAGCATGTCAGCACTTGAAAAATATGTATTGTTTCCTTGTGACATTACCAGCAACTTTTACAACTCATTCGTAGTAGCTGCTCATAGGGGGTGATGAGGGAAATGCAGCCAGAGTTGGCTTACCACCACAGAAGTGTTGCTGCATACCATTCTGGTAAGTTGAATTGAAGTGCAGTGCTTGGTGAAGAGGACACCTATCACCACTTCTGTCTCTGCCTCAGTCCATGGGTTGTTTAGAGGACTGCAGCTGCTGAAATCCAGCATAGCCAAGCGAAGTGCAAGGAATGCTTTAAGGCCCCGTAGATAAACCGGACAGTGTAGCAGCCCTTCGGGAATAACGCAGTACATATACAATCAGAAAATGGATCCCAAAAACCATAATAGCTCAGAAAATTGAAGCCACCTTCTTTTGCGGCCAGACTCTGCACCCAGTATCAAGAAGTCATTTGGATGCAAAGAGGAGAGGTCTTGTTACTCCCTATCTGCTCAGGAGAAACAGTTGAGATCCTTACTTGCTGCAGACACCCATTTCGGGAGTTTCCAATGGGAGGGACATTGTCAGACAGTCAGCATTTCATTGCTCCTTGTGGAGGTTTGATTTACCTGGATTCCTTGGTCTCTAGGTTACTGAAAGGTGATGGTTCTCTTTTTGGGTTTGCCATTATCGTTACAGACTGTACATCATTCAGAATGTGAGCCTCTTGAGGAGGTTCTAATAGATGCCCTCACATATAAAGTGTGTTTTTTAGTGTCCACATCTTCGTTATTTAGCTGGAACATTTATGTCCCCTGGATCCCTCTCCAGCTTATCTGAGGAATATTTCAGAAGCATTGGTGTTACTCCCTGGTCCATCCTTTTTGCCCAAAGTTCTCTTTGCTTTTTATTTGGAACAGGGGAGTGGTCCTGCACTGGGAGTGGGTTTCAGACTCTGGGGCATATTTACAAGTCCTTTGCGCCACCGGGGCATCACTTTTTGTGACGCTCGGGAGGCGCAAATCACAAATTCAGACCTATGAGGCCTCGCAAAGCCACTATGAGTGACTTTGAATGACCTCATAGATATGGAGTAAGGCAAGGCAGCGCAAATCACTGCATTGCCTTACCATGCGCTCAGTAGGTGTTCCATGAGGGTTGGGGTGAGTTTTCCCATGAAATACTGATAGTTTTGGACACTTTCCCCTATTTAAGAGAGCATGCAAGCCTGGGGAAGTGCCAAAATCTCGCGCCTGCCAAGGTGAGGTGTAACGAGGAGAAATAACTTTATTTCTCCTTTTTTATTTCCTCTTTTTATGTGTGCTGCATTCTGCTGCACTAATAGAAAGAGGAAAACGCATTTTAGGATTGTTTCTGTGCAGGAAGGTGCCTCGTCCTACATAAAAACAATCCTACTAACAGTGCAGGCACCTTTGCACCATGGTGCAAGGGTGCCTGCATTGGCACTAGGTTGCCAAAATGGCGCCAGCTCAGGAGGCAAGGACAGGAATTCACTGTATTGCATTAATACGCTGCATTCCTTCCCTTTCACTTTGATGCAGGGCAGTGGAGCAGGCTGGCTTGCTGTGCTGCCCTATGCTAAACCCTCAGCTTTTTTTGGCATTGGTATACACACAGCTGTCTTATATTATCTTAACTACACAGCATCCTGCCTTTCTTGTGAGGTGCTGTTTGTAGGCTTTGGGTCTGACAATCAGAGGCAAAGCCTTCTTCTGCTGCATTGAGGCACTGGGGTGTATATTTACTAGAAAATGGTACAATTTTGCAGTGCCACGCTGCGTCATTTAAAAAACACTTGGATGCACCACATTCACAAGAATACTGTGCACCCCTGTGTTTTCCTTTGCGTTGGCGTTAAAAATAGTTGCCTAGCATCAGCACAAACACCCTTGCGCCATTTTGCAATGGTGCCTGTGTTGCAGGGATGATTGTTTATGTGCAGGAAGGTGTCCCTTCCCTCACATAAACAATCAGTAATGGTGATTTGCTACGTCTGTGTGTGCTGCAGTCTGTCCTGCACAAAAACAATAATTAATGGCATTTTGCTCCTTCTATGTGTGCTGCAGCATACTCAGAAAGAGCAAACAATAAGGAGAATTAAAAGTATTTCTCCTTGTTGCACCACTCTAAAGCCTGCTTTTCACTGGCGTTAGTTTTTGGCACTGCCTCAGATTTACAGATTCTTGTAAATCTGGGGCAGAGTCAAAATGCAATGGGTGTTGCATGGAAACGCCCAAAGCAACACCCATTGCATGCCCCTTTCAAGCAAAATGATTTGTGAAAAGGGGCTGTATCTACAAAGAGGCGTCAAGCCGCTCATAGTGGCTTAGCACTGCATTGCAAATATGGGGCAGCGCATCGCGCCACCGGAGCCTCGGTAAAAGTGATGCTCCTGTGGTCCTATGCCCTTGTAAATATGCCCCTGGGTTCAATCACTCCTTTCCAATGATGAGAGAGAGGCAGCGTTACCTTAACTATTGTGATGTTATTCTGGGTCTAAACATCTGGAGTACCATTATTCAATGTGTTTTGAGCAAACACATTGGCTTCCCCTTCCACATTTATGGATCCTTCTCATTTGCAGATTTAAGATGAGATACCAGCTGTTATGAGTAATTGTTTGCAAAATTCGCACATTTGCTTCAACATTATTATGCAAAGTTATGGCACAATTATGTGAAATGTATATCTGACATTTTGTGTCATGTTTTAGCATGAAATGCAGACTCGCATCAATTTCTGATGCAAGGACACATTTAAACAAAAGCACTGTGAACAACAGCTGCTTCTGTTATTTTGTTCCCATAGGTTTGTGGTAACTTTTTACAGTGAATTGCATGTTTGGGGTAAATTTTTACCTCGAATGGCATGTAATTACGCAAAATGGCATAATGGTTTAAATTTGTGAATTTTGAGTAATGCTAAGTTCACAAATGATGCCAATTACACAGCGTAGCCTTTTTTTGCCCAGGCCCCGTCGTAAGATGAGCCATCTTATTTTCTTCTGCGTTGTGATTTCTTTTGAGTGTTATCTGTTGTAATATAGTCTATAACAGGTGTTTCATTAATGCTTTCTTGGTGTATTGTGTATATGTTTGGCCGCAAATGGATGTGCTTTTGCAAGTAGGTCCTTATTAAGTTTTGCTGGAAACTAGAATGGGAAGGTTTCCAGCAGAAATGTTCGGATTACATTGGGTTATCCTCATTACACTCAGTCCTTTCAGTCTTGTTTCATTCATAACCTCCCTACCGCTGCCACCTTTACTTTGAGGCCTGTGGGTATTGGATTCTATAGGAAGTTGTATCGTTGGGGGCGTGGCTTGATGCACAGCGGAGATGGCTGCCGTTTTCTGAGCTCTGCAGCATCTCTGGTACAGACACTCTGTACAACCAGCTGAATATGTAATTCAGGAGCACTTTTGGATGTCAGAATTCAGCGGGACGCCGTGTGGCTGCAGAGGGACGGATTTGCCTTTCCGTTTCATGCCTGAACTCACCCTTCATGTTCTGTCCTTTTTTCAGAGGAAGCTCCAAAATGGCGGCAGGTCAACGAGAATCCGGCTCTCTGTGAGGCTCCTGCTGCTCACCAGTGAAGACCTCCAGTCTACTATTGGGCTCGACATTTAAGATTAATCGCCATTGTTAGTAAGTGCAAATTTCTGATGGCGCTTTGATTTATGTGATCCTTCATCCGCCTTTGCTGGCACCTCTTTCAAAGTCTCAAGATGGCGGCTTCTGGAATTTCTCCTTTGGGGTGTTTTCAGCGCTCATTTCTGCGAGCTGATAACCATGTTTCTCATCAATTATAACGTTTTTCCTGCGACCTCGGGATGCCTTGTTTTGAATGTGCAGACTCTCCATACTGTCTCCAATGGTTTTGCCTGCCTCATATTTTTGACTAGCTTCCTTGTTTATGCTTTGGCGCATGTTATGTAGTGCTTACTTATCTAATGATGCTCATACCTCACCTCCCTTGCTAAACCTACCTTTAAGCTCAAGGATATGTGAGTTGGTCACAGTACAATCTTCAGCAATCACTGGGGTTTGATGACAGAAAAGGAAAATTCTACATTTACCTCATATAAATCATTTTTATATGTACCTTTGCTTGCTTTTCTGTTGAAGTGTTAACGGTGACAAGAATTCTCTTTGTTTCCGCTATTGTGTGCATCTGACTATAGCTATTGTCGGCCTTGGTTCCTTCCAAATTATTGATCTGGCTGTGTGAAGTACAAGACACTTCCAACTCCTACTCACCTGGTCTGTGACCTGAACGTCCCTTTGTCCGAACTTCAACAACTGTGTACTTCCATTGGTCATAGTTGTATATCAAATGGCAGAGGGCATGTGTGGCAATGTGAAGGACAGAGACCCCAAGGCAAATCTGAAATGCTCAAAACACTCTCCTCCTATTCCGGAATCACCTATTAAAGGTAGCCCAGATTCTGCCTCTACCCTGGAGGCCATTCTACTTAAGCTCAACACGGTGCATGACATAGCTCAAAGTTAAAAAAACCAACACAGAACTGCTTCAAATTGAGGTGGCAGGGATCCGCAATGATTTTAAAGAACTGTCAATACGTGTATCTAATGCCAAAACAAGAAAAAGCAATGTGGAAGACTATACAAATAACCAAGCAAAACACATTAAGAACTTAGTGTGCTCTATTACATCCTTGAGGAGGGATCTTACGGAACAAGATCGCAATCGGAGAACTAAACTCCGTATATTTGGAGTGCCTGAGGGAATTGAAGACTCTGCCTCATCAGTAGTCAACTTCCTGATTTACTGGATCCCAAGTGTGTTGCAACTTTCCTTCAAAAAAGATTTTGAAATAGAACGGGCTCACAGAGTTCCAACTTTTAAGCCAAAAAACATGTCGACTCCAAGCCCCTTAATTTTCAAACCTCTGCGACACCAACACAAAGATCAAATTCTGGCACATATGCGGAAGATCAAGATGATACAATGGAAGGGTCATAAAATGTCTATTTCACAGGACTATGCCAGAGATACGGTAATCCGCCGGAAGGCGTTCCTTAATCTATGCAAGAGACTGGCTGAAATGGGAATATCATACTCCTTTTCTGGCCCCTCAAGATTCTGGATAACATTCAAAGGCCAGTCACAGCTCTTCTACGAACCAGCAGATCTCTCAGTTTTTTTGGATAACCATTCTGAATCTCAGATGGACTCTGACTCTTCACCTGGTACTTCACGGTCTTAGCTCTTTAGTGGGTTACGCTCTGTTCTCTACTATTTAATGATGACCCATATCCTTTAGAATGTTTATTAATAATTTATTCTCTCAATGCACAAGCTTTTGATTACACAGTTTTATGTGACCTTCGCTAATTATCCTAGTTGTACCTACTTTTATTTTGCATAACTCTTTTATGTATGTACTCACCTGTTGTCACTCCCTTGTTTTCTTATGATGCATACATATGTTGAGTTTAGATACTTAATACATTGCTACATAATGTTTGTGTCAAAATAAAGCTCCTTTAGGGCTACACTCATTATGAACTGGAGTGGGATGGGGGTGCATTATGTGTGGTCATCTTTAGGTATTTATATCTTCCCGCACATTGTCCGTCATGTTATTGTTTGGTGTGATTGATATTGGAGTATTGATATTTGATTATTTTCAAGTCTTAACTTTTCGGTTATCTTGATGCTATAAGGCATTTAACTTGTTCTTTGGTTTTAGATTGCTTTCTCTATTTATCTTGGCCTGTTGCTTACGTTCAGCTTGTGATTCCAACATCAATATAATTCTCCCTTCCACTCATCTCACACTTGTTTCTCCTCTCCTTTTCACACCTTCCGACCACATTTTGAACTCAAAAAGTGATGTTCCACCACAGTACTCCTCACTTGCTCTTCTATACTATCTTTGGTAAGTATTCCATTTCCTGAACATATTTCTATGCCTTAGATGATTGTTGGTGTTTGTGTTGGTGGATATACAGGCCAGTGTCAATAATGCTATTATTTTTATTATATGCCACCTTTTCATAAGTTTATTATTTATATTATAGTTGATTATTTAGAAATGATCTGATGTTATACCCCTCTTGTAATACTGGTGTTGTTACACTAATATTCAGCTAGGCATTTGTGATAGCGCTTTTAGTGCTGCTGTCTTCTTGTTCTCCTGTTTTCTTAATACTCTCTGATGGAGTTGTTTGTACCGGTTATGGCAGCTTTTGCTGTTGCTCATCCACATTTGTTCTCCCATGCACAATGTCTCCTATAGACATTCCCTGGTGGGAAAGGACCTTGGTGTCACCCTGGACACGTCCGGAGCACGTTTGGGCCCTCATGGTTTTTCCTTATTTTTTACCCTTCCTTTTTCCTTACCCCTTCTTGATGGGATATCTGTTTCATTAGCTCTGCTTTTAATGCGCCCCATGGTCTATATTGGGCCCCTTACTCAGAATTGTCTTCTGTTCACACAGTATGCATCAGTATGTCTGGTATGAATGTTTCTCTAAATGTTAAAGGTCTGAATCATCCGGTGAAGAGAGTCAAGATTTTAGATTATTGTAAAAGCCTGTCTGGTGATTTAATCCTACATTAAGAGACCAATATAGGCTTTAAAGAAACTCTTCTAATGAGAAGAGAGTGGGTTTTGGATGCGACGTGCTCTGAAGCAAATGGGGAAAAAAATGGGGTTCTTACCATGATCTCTAAAAAGTCGGGCTAATCTATAATTTCAGCGGAACATGATACTAATGGGAGATGGTTATTTGCACGACTGACTAATGAGATAGATGAATTATATGTTATGAACATATATGCTCCGAATGCAGATGACCCTAATTTTTGGCGTGTGATAAACAAAAAACTTGCAGATATTCCACAAAACTCTAAAATAATTGTTGGTGGAGACTTTAATCTTCCCTTAGATCCTATTTTAGATAGACATTCTGCATTTAGATTCAGACCTCCCAGGGCACACAAGCAATTGCTTAATATGTGCTCCTCACACCATCTTGTGGATGCTTGGAGACTCCATAAACCTAATGGTAGTGAGTTTACATTTTTCTCCTCACCTCATTCAAGTTTTTCTCGCATCGATTATCTGCTTGTGGATGCCTCCCTTCTAAAAAACACAGTGAACGCTATGATTCACCCAATAGTTGTTTCTGATCATGCGTCAATCTCGTTATCCCTTCTTAACCTTACAGATACAAAAGAGAATCATAATTAGCGCCTAAATACAGAAGTTTTAGAGGATGTTGCTGAGGTCAACGACCTCAGTACAGAAATTGACAGCTTCTTTGATGAAAACAAATTATCATTTGTTTCCCCGATAATACTTTGGGATGCGTTCAAGTGTGTCATGTGGGGCCAAATCATTAAAAAAATGTCTAAACCGAATGGTGAAATTAAGAGATCCCTCCAATCTATGGGTGCCGAAATTAAACAAAAAGAGGAGCTCTACAGACATTCTAACAATAAATCTCTCCATCAAGATATTAGGCAACTAAAATATTAATTCAACTCTATAGTCAGCAAAAGGGCTTACCTTGGGGTGCATGCTCAGAAATCTCGACAATTATTGTTACGAAATAGAGCTGGCAAATATTAGCTTTTACTCTCAAATATCGCAATACTACTACCACTCAAATTACCCACATTACAGAAAGGATGGATTAAAAAAATTTCATACCCAAGAAATTCTTGAAGTTTTTAGGAAATTTTATGAAAACTTGTATACCCCGCAAAAGAACTGCGCTAAACTAGCTTGTCAACAATTTCTCAAATCTTTCCCTATGTCTAATATATCAGATGAAGACAAATTGAGCTTAGGTAAACCAATTGAATTTGAAGAAATCATTAAAGCAATTAAGACCACTCGTTCTCGGAAAGCTCCTGGTCCTGATGGCTTCCCCATAGCCTTCTATAAAACTTTCACTTCTTCAATCATCAAGTATCTGAAAAAGGCTTTTGACCATTATGTCATGCCGGGTGAAGTCTCGGGAATGGCCGCTGAGGTAGTGGTTATACCTAAGGAAGGCAAAGATCACTCGGATCCAAAGAATTTTCGCCCCATTTCTTTATTGAACATGGAAGCAAAACCATTCGGGAAATTCTAGCAAATAGATTGGAAAGTCACATTCCTACTCTCATCCATAACTCTCAGACAGGCTTTGTTAAGGGTAGGCTTGCATGAGATAATATTTGCACGTTCTGTCACATTTTAGAGAAAGAAAAACTCTCATCATTACTGACTGCGTAGATCGCTCTCGATGCCGAAAAGGCGTTTGACAAGGTGTCTTGGCCTTTTTTACATATAATTCTAGAATCGCATAATCTTGGCAGTTCTTTTATCAAAATGGTAATGGGGCTTCATGCTCAACCCAAAGCTAATATTAGAATTAATGGCATGACATCATCATATTTTGAGCTCCACCAAGGAACGAGACAAGGTTGCCCTCTCTCTCCCTTACTCTTTCTTCTATCCATTGATCCACTACTCCAACTTATTAATTTGGATCCCGAGATCACGGGTCTCCAATTTGGAAAATACAAACTTAAAACGGCTGCTTACGCTGATGATGTCCTCATGTTTTTGAAAGAAATTAAGTCTGCAATCCCTTCTTTATTTAACATTATCCGTGATTTCTCATTTGTCTCCGGCTATACCCTTAATAAGGACAAAACTGAAGTATTCCCCCTAAAATCACTGTGCCTTTCTTCACTCCTCGGAGATTCAGGCCTTAAATGGCAGGCTACTCACATGAATATCTGGGGACCTGGTTTTGTAGAGACCTTACTGATACTTTACTCCATAATTAAAACTATACAATCAACAAGGTGAAGGATGTTTTATCATCATGGTCACCCAAATACATCTCCTGGTGGGGCAGACTACAAACACTTAGGGGCCGATTCCGATCTCGGCCGGTAGTGCTCCGAATCGGATTCGGCTTTACCGGATCCGATTCGGAGCCCTGTTTCCCGACCGAACCGTACGCGGGTCCGGCCGAGCGAGTACGATGCGAAATCGCCGACCGACTCGTCCGGGCGTCCCGACCGCTCCGACCGACTCGCTCCGGCTCGAGCCGCTCCGACCGACTCGCTCGGACTCGACTCGCACCGCGCAATGGAGACGTTTCCCGGCCGGGTAAGTACGATGCGCGCCGCGAGCAGTCCGACCGAGCCGCGCACTCCGGCTCGTAAGAGCTGTCGGAGCCGTACTTTGGGGGTCCGTGTCGGACTCCCCTGTACGCGTAGCCGCGCGAGTCGCACACAGGGGGACCCATGGGTCCCCCTACCTATGCGTGTACGGCGCGAATCGCTTCGCCGCGTACCCGCTGTAGGGGGCGCCCTTGTCCGACTCGCACCCATTGAGTCAATGGGAGCCCGCGTACGCGTTGTACGACCGGCTCCCATTGACATCAATGGGAGTCCGACCGACTCGAGTCCGATAACATACGGACGCATCGTACTCGTTCGGTCGGACTGCACGGGTCCGATTCGGTCGGAAATCTCTCCGGGTCCGGCTCGGTCGGTGAAATTTCCGGCCCGAATCGGAATCGACCCCTTAAAATGATGATTACTCCAATTGTTAATTTCCTGTCATCCATGCTCCCTTCAAAACTTTCACACTCTTTTTTTCCATGAAATGGATAAAATTACCTCTAAATTTCTATGGAGTGATAAGAGAGCTAGGATTTTGTATAAGTCTCTTAGGAAAGCACCCATGTTAGGGGGCTGCAATCTTCCAGATTGGAACTTATATCAATTATCTTTCTTAGCGGCTCAGCGAGTGACTTGGTTTCTACCAGAGTCCCATTATGTTCCATCATGGATATATATAGAATGTGAAGTGTACTCTCCCCTTTTGCACACTCTACCTTCTCACAATGCCTAAATTTAAACCTGCACACTCCCAGAGTATTCTTTTTGATACAATAAATGCTTTAAAGTACTTTGACAGATGACTTTTAAAAGCCATCCAAAAATCCAGATGGACTTTGCTATGGCCCAACTCTAAACTCGCTATGCACATTGAACTTACCACAGCATCTCAGTGGGCCGCTAAAGGCATCAGACTAGTAAAGGACCTCTAGGATACTAAGCATGATCCTCTTCCTTTTTCATCCCTGGCTAAGAAGCACAATCTTAGTAACATGGACTTCTATGTTTTCTTGAAACTTAAAGTTAGACTTACTAAAATAGTCCTTTCTATGGATTCTGTGGCTATTTCACTTCAGGTCATATAGCTTCCAAAATTTATAAATGTCTTTCTACCCCACAGTCTCCACAAGCCACAATTACTTGTGTCAAATGGTCTCATCATTTTGAAGAGGAAATCTTCCAACATATATCTCATGACTCCTGGCAACTGATAGGGAAATTATCTATGAGTAACAAAATCGCTCCGCCACTTATTCAATCGAAATTCTTCACAATGAATCTCCTACACTGGACACCTGCCCGCCTACACAATTTGAAATTACGTGATAACGACTTGTGCTGGAATTGTAACTTAGAGCCAGGTACTCATCCACACATGTTTTTTAAGTGCACATTATTAAACTCATATTGGTCTCCTATACAAAAACATTTATCATTATTTTTTAATACACCCATTACTCTCTCATTTCCTATGAATATGCTGGGTCCCTGGGCTGCAGTAACACCCCCACCTCTTGGTACTATAGATTTGGAGTTATTAGACTTACTTTTAACCATTGCAGTTAAAGTTATACTTACAGAATGGAAATCCTTTCAACGCCTGTCATACCATACTTGTTGGGCCTGGATTTCATATCTTCATGTAAACAGTCTCCCCCTGCAATAGCTAACACTGTATGGCGGTCCTTGGATATTTATATGGATCTATGTGCTCAGGGTCTAGTAGCTAAACATCATTTTGGGTCTCTTTCTTGAACTTATTAATATATATAAATTAATACATATTAATATATATAAATAAGGCAGATGTCTCATCATTCCAATACCTTTATTCCATCCCCTCCCCTTCTTTCCTCCTCCTTCCGTCCTTTCTTCTTTTTTAGTCTCCCCTGTCAATATATTTTACTTCTAGGCGATGCATGCTTTTTTCCGCACATGCTAGCATTATATTATACAACTGTTTTTGGAATACATTAGACGTGTTGGTTTTTAGAGTTTTTGGAGTTTTCTACTTTCAGGTCTGATCGACCCAATTTCAAGCTATTATGAGTATTCTCTCTGGTACTTTCTCAGTCATGATTTCTGTCATATGATTTAATTATGTGGACAGGTGCACGTTATATGTTTGTATCCATTCTGGCATATATGTATCGCACTATACTTTGATTGTATGTTTCTTCTTCTAAATACAATAAAATATCTGAACAAAAAAAAAATCTACACTTTCTTGGTGACTCATCAAGCCAAAGTTAAACATAGTTAATTATTACAATGCCAATTTGAAGCAAATAGAACTGAAATGGTGTAGCAATGATCAATGTGATAATAGAGAATTGGAAAGACAACAAACAGTTTGCTTGTCACAATAGAAAATTGACCAATCAGGACCATGGCAAGCTACTGAAATAAGGAATACTAAAAGTTAATTGAAAACAAGACAAACTAGTGATAGGGCAAAAAGATGGGATAAAAAACAACTACGATATTAATGAAAGACTTTGAAGTACAAATAGTTGAATGACTTAAGAAGACAAATAAAACACAGAATTGTTTAAGAAAAATTTAGAATATCTAGAAAGTTAAGTAATTTAATACATGAGCAAGCGTATTTGAAATACTATTGAGAACTAATGTAGAACCACGAAGGAATATGGTCAGCTAAGCAGATTAAAGGATTTATAACTAACTGATGACCAGGGCAATAGGGGTAAGAACATGGGAGATGGACATGCTTATCATCGTCTGAGGAATAGCAGACAACATTGAAGGCTCTCTGCCCGAACACATCTGCCAGTTATCGATGGCACCTAGTCTAAATATATTTATTGATAGTCAAAGTGGAGTCACCTCAACATCAGAAAATGTCAATTAGTTAGCAAAAACATTCACGCTGGAACTCTAAAACTAGGTTATTTGGAAAGTACGAAAATAATAAAAAATCAACATGTCAGAAATGGGGAAAATGGAGAAAATGAAGGAACACATTACCTTTTTATCCCCCTTTTGAATTTGTGCAACATTCATAAGAACAGAACAATTATTTGATGAAAATGTCGAGCTGCCTCCTAATTACTAATATACTACTAAGACCAGCCCCTCCATCCGTGGCTCTGCACCTCGGTTCCGCTCTAACTTGCCAACCCTACCATGAAATATCTACGTTAATACAGTATCCTTTGCTACAAACATAGTAATCTCGCATACATGAAGACTATTATTTTAAGGTATAGGGCAATAGCCAAAACAATATTTCTCATCTCAGACACCAGAAAAATGCTGGGTTAAATCCACAAAAATGGCACATATAATAATGTAAAACAAACACTGTACACTTATTGTACCTGCTACAACTAACATCCACTCAACCAATCAATTCATTCTTTATTCTATCATTTGAAAAACTGATCATAAAGACACAAAATGCATACACAAATTCATATGTGATTAGAAACACAAAGTAGATATAAGGAGGCCATACAAAAACAATAAAAACATGATAAAATAACTGTCAGAGCTAAGAAATAGCACTAAAACATCATAGAGTTACGCAGGTAAAGTGCATTTCTCAGAAATGAGCCTACTGCAATACAAACATCAAGACAGTCCAATTTCAACAAATATAGCAAGCTACTCTACACTTAATAAAATTATGCTTCCTTAAAAAAGTCAAATAATAGTCATTAGTCATGGGGAGGAAAATCCTACAACAAAAACGAAGTGCAGCAAGGTCTGGGGTGACATCTCATTACAAGGGCATGTGCAAATATCAGAGGTGGCAAATTGCCCTTGTGGGAAACAGAGTAGCTACTTAATTGAGCCTAGCCTAAAATGGGATAGGAGCGTACACTCCCAAGTACCCAGTACAAGACTCAGCATGGTTTGTGTAAGACAGTAATACCTCACTGAGGGCTTTGATAGTTATCTACCCTCTCTCTCTGCCCTTCTGTTGGAGAGGAAACACTCCCTGATCCCCCCTATATCCCTTTTGCAAATGTCAGAGAGTTTCTCTTAAAATGGCAGACAGCCTAGAGCAGTGGTGGCTGGTGACATTTGAAAGTGTTGGGCGTAAAAGTTTGGTATGACTTTTATGTAGTGAGTGAAGCAGGCAAGCTTAATGGACAAATGTGGGGTCCAGGCTGGATCCTCCTCCAGAAAAGAATTGAAAAAAAGATTGCCAAATTGTGCATTTTAAAGCAAATTAATTTAGCGATAAGGCAATGCTTACAAGGCAGTTTTCTATGATCATAAATTGCTGTCAGAATAAAGAAAGAAAATAACGAAAATACAAATGGACTTTGATGTGCTTTGTTTGGTGCACCTCCTTTTGTGAAAGCAATGCTTACAAAGTAGTGGGAACTTATAATTTTGAAATATTGAACACATAAAAAAAACTGGATCACTGACAGAATATCGAGGAGCAAAATATCCACCTGGCAAAATATCGAGGAAAAAATATAGAATGCCAGAATATCGAATTCCTATCTACAAACAGGTAAGTACAGAAATATCGAATCCAAAATATCGTTGTAAAAAATATAGTTAGTCAAAATATCGAATTTTTAAATGTCTTAAAAGTAATGTAAAATTAATAAAATAATACATATAATTAACTAAAACATACTTAAAAATACTTAAATAACCTTAATATTAATAAATATTTAATGTAAGTTAAAAAAATAAACATGCATTTTTATTTTTTAATACATATATATATTAACATAATATTAATAACAAATATTCAATATTTTTAGCATAGGATAGCGGGAGGGTAAAATTTACTATTTTCACACCAGTGAGTGCAACAGTAGGGAAAGCGTTGGATAGCGGGAGGGTAAAAATTACTATTCCCACTCCAGTGAGTGCAACAGTAGGGAAAGCGTTGGATAGCGTAGGGGTAAAAATTACTATTCCCACTCCAGAGAGTGCAACAGTAGGGAAAGCGTTGGATAGCGTAGGGATAAAAATTACTATTCCCACTCCAGTGAGTGCAACAGTAGGGAAAGCGTTGGATAGCGGGAGGGTAAAAATTACTATTCCCACTCCAGAGAGTCAACAGTAGGGAAAGCGTTGGATAGCGTAGGGGTAAAAATTACTATTCCCACTCCAGTGAGTGCAACAGTAGGGAAAGCGTTGGATAGCGTAGGGGTAAAAATTACTATTCCCACTGCAGAGAGTGCAACAGTAGGGAAAGCGTTGGATAGCGGGAGGGTAAAAATTACTATTTCCCACTCCAGAGAGTGCAACAGTAGGGAAAGCGTTGGATAGCGTAGGGGTAAAAATTACTATTCCCACTCCAGAGAGTGCAACAGTAGGGAAAGCGTTGGATAGCGGGAGGGTAAAAATTACTATTCCCACTCCAGTGAGTGCAACAGTAGGGAAAGCGTTGGATAGCGGGAGGGTAAAAATTACTATTCCCACTCCAGTGAGTGCAACAGTAGGGAAAGTAATGATTTAATATTTAAATCAAAAAAAATTAATTATCAATACCAATAAAAAATTTATTAAAATTAATTACCAATTACAACATATTTAATAATTAATTAATTATAAATACCAATAAACATTATTTATAAAAATTAATTACCTATTAATAATTAATTAACAACCAATTAATTTTCAATACCAAAAATTCATAAGTAATACAAAATGTTTACCAATTAATAATTAATTAACAGTAAATTAATTATCAATACACAAAAATATTTTCAATAATTATTTAATTACAATTAAATTACTTCCCACCCTATTCCCCTATAAACCCACAACCCGCTCCGAATAATAAATTAATACAATTAATATAATTATCAATTAATCAATTAATAAAAATTAATTACCAATTAATACAAATTAATTACCAATTAATAAAGATTAATTACCAAATAAAAATTAATTAACAATAAATTAATAATCAATACCAATAAATAAAATTAAATAATTAATGAATTACAATTAAATTACTTCCCACCCTATTCCCCTATAAACCCACAACCCGCTCTGAATAATAAATTAATACAATTAATATAATTATCAATTACAAAATTAATAAAAATTAATTACCAATTAATAAAAATTAATTACCAATTAATAATTAATTAACAATGAATTATTTATCAATACCAATAAATAAAATTAAATAATTACTTAATTACAATTAAATTACTTCCACCCTATTCCCCTATAAACCCACAGCCCGCTACAGAACTAAAATTAAATTAAATTAAATTAAATATAATTAATAATAATAATAATAATAATTAATAATTCCTAAAAATTCATATTTAATTTACTATAATTAAATTACTTACCACCCTATTCCCTATAAACCCACAACCCGCTACGGAATTAAATTATGCAAAAATTAAATAACATAAAATTCATTACTTTAAAAAATTAAAACATACATTACAAAAATAATACATACTTTTAACACATATACTAACACTTAAAACACTATAAAAACTTCGATATTTTTAACAACTATATTATGACTGTCGATATTATGACAATCGATATTTCTTACCTGAATTTCGATATTCTGCACCACTATATTTTGGCAATTCGATATTCTGTCCATTCTATATAAAAAACTCGATATTTTGGCAATTCGATATTAAAAATTCGATATTGTGTCTGTTCACCCAAAAAACTGCCCTATATCTTACTACATTAATATGTTCAACAGTTAATGTAATGTGCAAATTGTACAACACAACAAAGTGTGTCCTTGCCCAGTGTCTTGCACTGCAAGCAGTATCAACTTTGGAAGGAAATGTTCTAACCAGGCTTTGGGAAGGACCCACAGCTGCTGATTCCAAACAGTCATATAGAAATATGTGAAGACAGGTCTTTAAGTGGGATGAAAAATGTGGGGACTCTCCAAAAGGGAACACGTAAAATAAATTTCTGTCATTTCCATAGTGTGCTATCCGACTGTTATTTTTGTTTCTCTCTGAGATGTAATTGCATCCAATAACACAACAACTGACCTAACCTAAAACCTGTCAGTATGATTGGCTTTGTCAATGGTTGTTAGGTGTTTAACATAAATGAGTAACAAAAAGGATTTGTTATAAATAATTAACATTATAGAGAATCCGCCCCGCTCTTGCTTACCCCACAAGAACAGAGAAGGTTTTAAAGGGCCTGCTTGCTGTCAAATATCTTTGGGTGTTCTGGAAAATCAAGGAAGATCCAAGAGACAGTGTACTTATTCCAGACTTGAAGAAAACCAGCAAACCACCGGTTGACCTACTTGAACCAAGTGTTTTGTGTACAAAACGCCTGTTCCAATGGTTAGGGGGACTTTTGGAACAACATCAAATAAGTCATAGACATTTTCCTAAATATTGGCACTTCAGGTGTTCTTGTCTCTAGAAGAATGGGATAAGGTTGCAGCTTTGCCCAACAAAGATGCACCCTCAGCAGCTGCGTTGTATTCAGTTATCCCATTTAGAGGTCTTAAGTGCAAAGTTGGACTATGGTAGAACAAAAGAAGGTATCAAACATCGTGACTCTCTTCTGTAAAGTTGAAGTGTATATTTGTTGTGCAAGGTATGTAAGACTGCATGGATTTGAGCTTGTTTTAATACGAGGGAAATCAACACTAAAAACCAGCTTAGGAGCCCATAAAACAGGCCCATTAACATGCATCACTATCTCCGCTACAGGCCACTTTTTTTAGCACGGACCCAGATATCTCCAACTAGTTATGCCGCTCTTTCCTTCAGCCCAAGTATTTACAGTGGTCCTGTTGCCTAATCACTTATGTATTTCCTTCCAGAAGAGAATTTTCTATTTTTAGATGTATTAAAAAACGGATCACTGCAGGACTGGATGATGGCGCTGGTATACCATAGCCTACTGGTCTGTGTTGGGCACAAAGATGCCAGTAATGCCTGTCTAATCACATCAAGCAGTGGTCTGTCCTGACTTCATTTTACTTTAACCTATCATTGGATATTTTTTGTTTACTTTTCCACCCTAATCTTAAATTTTCTTCGTTGGAATATGTGTAGCGCAGGTTTGTTATACTTGTTCTTGAAGCCCTGATTTAATAGCATAACATGTGTATTTGTAAAACGCACGTTCACCCAGAAGGGTATCTTGGCACTGAATAACAGATGTTTATTGTTACCCAACTCATTGGTACTCAACTTATAAATCTAAGAAGGATGAAATGCTGAGTAGACCAGCCGGGATGTAAACCTGACCATGAGATCAAACACAGGGCCTTATAGTGGACGCATAAGCCCACTGAGCCACCAGACCTGGCTTACCTAATGAAGGGATGCAGAGGACTGCCAGTCCTAGAATGCAAAGAAAACACTTGTACTGAATGAGCTACTCACCCATGAACCAGAAAAGCTTTGTTTCCAAGCAATACATGAATCCTGTGCATCGAAAATTTCAAGATAGGTTTCAAGCTGTGTGCTTCCTTAACATCTGTTATCCTTCATTCACCTTAGCAATCGGAAAACCCCGAATAGACACAACAGAACTTGAAATATAGAAGCCCATTCATGGTTATTGAATTTTAATTTGAGGTATGGCACATCCCATATTACATTTAAAGCATGTGCAGATACAAAATGTAGAGTTGAAATACAGAGAGGCCCGCACAACACTTTATCATATTTGTACTGGACCTCTTTCAGCTTTCTTGTTTCTTTTGTACAGCAGATAATTGTGTCCCTAGTGCAGGATCTGTGCCTGACATCCTGTTGCAATTATTCATTTTGACAAAGCCATATTTTAAGCAGGACCCGCTCTTCTGTGAATGTCTCCCAGTGGCATAGGTACGTTTAGCATGGACACACACCTGTGTCTGTCTCTAGAGCCCACCCCAACAGGTGACAAACTAGTGCCAACTATCATGCCCAAGTCTACCCCACTGACTGACGAATACTCTGGGACATGAACTATACACAGCCTACTGCCAGAGCCCATCCCATAATGAGTCTGTAGTCTAGCTCCAGATCTAACCCTTGTGCTCTTCCAGAGTCCACCCTACTGGCAGGGCAGGCTCTAGTGCACCGACTCTTGCCTGTATATTGTAGGAGCGATCCCACAGAGTGGATATTCTTGTGCTTAAGCCATACCCAGACTGTTCATAGAGTCGGCCAACTGGCCAAGGTGCTTGTTGCTACTAAACCAGTACTCCCGCATCTGGCAGAAAATACTTTAGGGCGCACCTATGACCAGCCAGTTGCAGGGTCCCATCCTACTAATAGGCATATTCTAGTGGTGAACCTTATGTCCAGCGATTGGCCAGAGTGTGTGCCATTGTCATGGTACACGCTCAGGGCGGAGCACACTATTGCTGACATGCATTGTGTCAACGTTTTTAACACTCACTGTTCGTAAATCAATCAGTTTTTTGGCATTAATGTTGTTAAGGGCATGAAGATAGTGCCAGTTTTAATGTCATACAGCAAATAACTGTCTACTGTAGCACATATCTATCGCTTTGCGCTTGACTTGGATATTTATATCAACTTCACAAGGGAACAAAAACCCTGGCCTGCTCGTCTTTTGGATCCATTTAGCGGGGGAACAAATGCAGCAGCTCCAATTGTAACAGGGTCAGCAACCTGCAGCCAGGGCCTGGGGTGTCACAGTGGGGGAGATTAGGATGGCGACGGGTCTCAAAACAATATACATATCAGAAGATTAGCGTTCTAACACTTACCATTACCGAGGACAAGGCACCAAAACACACGTGCATGCGTCCATTCCTACCTGTGATGAATCAGAAAAGGTGGAATCTATGCCTGTGAATGATTGGCGGCTGCTCTCACGCAGGGATAGAGACTCCGGCGCCTCAAACCATGACACTGACAGTGTCACTGCCCTATTGTGGATACTGCCATAGACTATAATGGCAATGATTCATTATGAAGGGCTTTAGAGCAGTAAGCCCTGTGTTGTGGGTCACAGTTCAGAAAGTTGATTACTGCCTGGCTTCCGTCTCCTGCTTCAGAGCGAGGTGGGGCAGGCTGCCTGGGACAAACAGCACAGAGCTAAATGCATTGATTTGTTTAGAGATATGAGTGTATCTCTAAATAAATCGATCTATTTAATATTTGTACAGGAATGTGAAGGAAATAATTTCAGGGGGTGCAGCCCCAGAGCCCTAATGGAGAATCTGCCCCTGGCCTAGAGCCAAAGTTGTCTCCCTTATATGGTTAAGCGAAGGTATCTTGTTCCCATAGTCACATACAAGGCAGTCCAAGATGATTCCCCTATTCAGATTTGCTTCCTCATTGTGCCAAATTGAGCACCACAATAATAGGGGTGCAAGGTTGATCTTGTTCTCAATACACTCCAGACACACTTCCTGAAGAATAGCAAAATGAGATGATGATAGAGGGACACCCAAGAGACAGCGGCACACCCTATTCTGCTCCTCTGGAACACTACTCACATCTCTATAACCCCATACCCCTGTGCCATGGGTGAGACTGGGCAGACACTGACTGCTATCGATTTCGACCAAAGGAAGAATGGGCTTATTGCCAATGGAAGAAGCGAGGGAGAACATAGTACCAACCGCCTGCAAATTTCCTGTTGTTAACACAAGGGGGTCCGGGTGCACCCACTATCAAACATTAATCCTAAATATGGGAAGTGGGTCACTTTCTCAATGACCCTTCCCTGATAATTATGCGGTGAGTTTTTAGTGTTTTTAGGGCCACAAACCATAATAAAGGTTTTTGATCAGTTGGTTTCTAGCTCTAAATGCTTCATAAACAGCTCAAAGGAAGTTATCAAGACTTTTAGACTATTTGCAGTCTTGGTAAGCAACACAGCGTCATCTGCATATATGAGCGCTGTAACAAATATTTTGTTAACCAAAGGGACATTAACTTCACTGTTCTTTAAAGCAGCTTCCAACTCATTAATATAAAGTAAAAACAAAATGGGAGCCATCACACATCCCTGGCGAACCTACTGTTTCACTGAAAAAGAGGCTGAGTACTTACCACCATCCCCGTACCTCATGGATGCAACCAGGTCCATATGAGGGCACTGCAAAAAGGTCACCAGATCCTCCTCCAAGCCCAGTGTACTTAACACATCCCAAAGCTTGGATCTATTAACGCAATCAAATGCGTGCAAGAGATCCATGAATGCCAAATGGAGAGTACTGGATTTAGCACACTTATACTTGGCTATTAGAAGGTGTGAATTTAAACATTGTTCTTTACAGCCAAATTGGACCTGAGAAAGGATCTTTTTTACCATGGACCACAGGAGCAACCTGTCCAATATTACTCTGCCAATAATTTTAACAGTAGAGTCCAATAACGAGATTGGATGATAGCATTTTGGGTCCTGCGCATTTCCGTTTTTGAAAACTGGCACAATGGTTGAGGAGTGCCAGGAAGATGGGAACCTTACCTTACTGGCAGAATTGATGATTTTGGGGACACCACAGCCCAGGGTTTTCCTTGTATATATCCATGGGAATCCCATGTAGGCCCATCTAGGTCAGGTGCTTTTTTTGATGGACTGTTAACAATGGCATTGAATATATTCTCATGAGAAAATTGGATGTTCAGGGGAAACACACAATCATCATTCTCTTCCTAAGTGCCTGGGAATAGGCTTTCCTACAAGCATGTATCACCTTCAGATCACTGGGGGTGCATTTCAGTTCCTTTCTCAGCTAGTTGTTGGCTTCTCTACGTGCCTTGTCAAACCAAGTTTTACTGCAGTTCTTTTTATTTCCAATGGGCTTCATAAACAGCTCCCGGATATAAGAATTTAATTCCGTGAAGCTGGCCAACCTTACATTGGGACTGGAATCCTCAGCTAAGCAAAGATTAATCGGACTCCCACACCACCCAACAACTTTATGCATAATCATCGTGGGGTTGGCGGAGTGCCATACCAATCTGCACCCCGCATCTTTTGATGAAATAGGCTGCTTATGTTCGTTTTTTCCTGCAGCCCTGTTACAAGGATGTTCAATACAAGCCTTATAGCATTGTGCTTGCCTTATATGACAGGCAAAACATCCTCGTTGAAAACAAATGATTGCACACTTCTAGAAATAAAAATGTAATCAATTGTGGAACTGGGCCTCCTACCAGTATATGTTGGGACTCCCTATCAGTATATGTTGGGACTTGGTTTGGCGTGTGATGAGTAATAACACTTTCCAAATTGTGGGCTGCCAAAAAGATAAGTAAAAGAACCTCCCTAGAATTCATAACTAACTCCAGACTATCATCAGGCGAGTAGGGAGGGAAAGTAGATGACAACAATATAGGGGCTGCCCCAGAATTTGCATTGAAATGACCACAAGAATCAAATTAAATGGCAAACCCCAACATAAATTCTTTTTGGCCACTGTATCCACAAATTCGAAAAGCTGACACAAAATCTGGTTATTACTAACTGAAAAGTCATTAATATAAAAATGTACTAAAACCAGGCGAAACTTGGAGCCCCACTTCAAATCAAAGGCCTACATATTACCCTCCCCCCAGAGTGCAGCTTCACAATGTTGTAGCCAATGTTTACCTTGAACCAAGAAGCCAAATCCCCCCTTTGCCTGGACAGAAGGTGAAGGATTGGCATGGACAATATAACAAGTGTACTCGGAGATATTGATCTTTTATCCGCAGTCTGCACTCCTTCCAAACAGGGAGAGGCAGCAAGTAAAACAGTTACTGGATCGGGGCTACACTGCCCGCTTGACAGACCCAAGCAAGTAGTCTCATAGGGGTCACATAGGCCAAGACAGTGATGTCATTATACTCCTCAATGCCCCATCAGCCATTATCCTCAAGGCTAGAAAGAACCATACATTTTTCTTACACAAAAACGGTCTGCATGGAACAGGGGCTGGGAGGGAATTGTCCTACTGGTGAAACTAGTTTTGACTTGGTCTAAATGCTGATAAAAAAATCCCAAAGGTAACATCCTTTTTGGAACGTGCAGTGCCTGTACCTGCAGCCATGGGATGGTGAAAGTTGACAATGATTCAATCCCATGTAACTTTCCTAAGCCCCCTACCTCCAAACCTGCAGATGAAAAGGATCTCTTTAAACAGATTGGCACCAACCTGCACATTTGAGTAGAGCCAATGTGTCACCTTGTTTTTCAGCTCTGAGATGGACTCCATAACTCCATGGAACAAACTAGGTTCATTGATCAGCACTACAACATACAGACATGATTCAGGAGGGAGGTGGATCACAGGGAGGGGATTGGGATAAGAATGTGACTTGTCAGACAGTTCCGGTTGACCTCCATGCTCCTGATTTGGGGCCACGTGTTGAATCCCCTGTCTGTCTACACTAGAATGAACCTCAGAGGCCCTTGAAGTGTGCCTAATTGTGGCCCGGATAGTAATTAGTTACCTATTAGAAGGCTGAGGGACTGTCTGGGCTCGAGTAACATCTGAGCAAAGTGACTGCAATATAGAACCCTTGGCAAGCCCCTTGGGACCCCTGCTCAAAGATTCCTCAATGGCAGCAAGACGGGCATAGATAGGCCGCAACCTGGCATCAAAGAGAGTGGAAAGTCTTTTCCCTAATGTATCCCAAAAGGATGTATTCAGGGGCCAGTAGTGGGGGACATGGTAGTCATAGTGGATCGATCTGTAGTCAAATTGCTAATTGGGCCCCCCACTTTGGACTTCTGAGTTCTCTTTCTGCATTTGGCCACAGGACCATTTGCAACAGATCTCGGGCTAGACTCCACACACGTATGCTCCCCCTCTCATTCTCCCTTAATCAATCAATCAATCAATCACAGGATTTGTAGAGCACACTACTTACCCGCGAGGGTCTCAAGGCGCTGGGGAGAAAAAAGGGGGGGGGTGCTGCTACTGGTCAAACAACCAGGTCTTGAGTAGCCTCCTGAAGGTCAGCAGGTCTTGGGTCTGTCGTAGGCTTAGTGGAAGGGTGTTCCAGGTCTTGGCGGCGAGGTGGGAGAAGGATCTGCCACTGGTGGTTGCTCTTCGAATGCGAGGGACGGTGGCGAGGGAGAGGTCGGCGGAGCGGAGCTGTCGGTTGGGGACGTAGAAGAAGAGTCGTCTGTTGAGGTAGGCTGGGCCAGTCTTGTGGAGTGCCTTGTGTGCGTGGATGAGGAGTTTGAAGGAGATTCTCCTGTCGACGGGGAGCCAGTGCAGGTTCCTCAGGTGGGGGGTGATGTGGCTGTGGCGTGGTACATCGAGGATCAGGCGTGCGGAGGCGTTTTGTATGCGTTGCAGTCGCTTGATGAGCTTGGCCGGGGCTCCCGCGTAGAGGCGTTCCCATAGTCAAGTCTGCTACTGACGAGGGCCTGGGTGACTGTTCTTCTTGTATCTGTCGGGATCCACCTGTAGATCTTGCGAAGCATGCGGTGGAGTGTTGAAGCAGGAGGAGGAGACTGCGTTGACTTGCTTGGCCATGGAGAGCGTTGAGTCGAGGATGACTCACAGGTTGCGTGCGTGGTCGGTGGGTGTCGGGGCTGCTCCCAGTGTCGTTGGCCACCAGGAGTCATCCCAGGCTGAGGGTTGGAGCTGAAGATGAGGACCTCTGTCTTGTCCGTGTTCAGTTTTAGTCGGCTGATCTTCATCCAATCGGCGACGGCCTTCATTCCTTCATGGAGGTTGGATTTGGCGGCGAGGGGACCTTGGTGAGGAGAGGATCAGTTGAGTGTCGTCGGCGTAGGAGATTATGTTGAGGTCGTGCTGTCTGGCGATGCGTGCGAGCGGGGCCATGTTAATAAGGATAACTGCAGTGATCATGGTCTCACCAGGCAAAACAAGGTCTCTAAATTGGCTGTGAGACTGTGGGCAAGAGACTGAGGTTTGAAATAAATCAGTTTCATCGGCAGAAAGGGAAAGACACCACTCAGCCAATTCAGTTTCCTTGGAGATAACCACCATGGACCTAGCCAAAAGGTTATCAATAGTGGTATGTCCCTGGGCCTGTAGTGCAGCAGAGCTAATTTTCCATTTTCTTATTGGTGGGGGGAGAAGGAGGACACGGGATAAAGATTTGTTATAAAACTTGATTTACTGTAGACTCCCAATTGACCCAACTCTGTGGACCAAAGATGGAAGCTACCCCTGTGTAAAAGAATACTCCACCCAGCACAAGAGCTCAGGCACCGGGGTGGGCTTAGGCAAGAGTACCTGAATTGTGCACAGGGCTGAAGAAAAGAGGAGAAGCGAAGGGGAGTGGTCCAGCCCAGCCTCTTACTCAGGTGCGTCTTGTTCATGTCCTGCACTCTGGGACACAAGTGCTTCCTTTAATCACCTTGGCACACTGTGCTGCAGGCATGGTGGCCTCCCAGCTGCTTGGAATTCTGGTGCCTGAAGTCCTGGGTTGCAGTGTGGGTGTTAGTCTCCCCCACAATGTGTGACACAAGTGCTCCCTTTAAGCGCCTTGACGTGCTGTACTGTGGGCAGGGAAACATCCGGAACTACACGGCCAGAGCCATGAGTTCTGGAAGCCTGAAAGCCTAACCACTCTTGCCTGAACAACGAATTTGCCTTAACCATGCATATGTGAGGGTAAGGCAAATGCGCTCTAGTGTTCGGAATGGGTGAGGACTTGGAAGAGGAGCATCGGGAAGTGGGCATGGACAGGTAAGTGGGGCTGGGGCCAGGTCGGGGGGTTCGTGGTAGTTTTCAGGAGTGGGGGTCATGGTAGTATTCAGCGGTGGGGGTTCGGGGTAGTTTTAAAGGGTGGTGGGGGTCCGGGAAAGTTTTCAAGTGTGTTGGGGGTTCGGGGTAGTTTTCAGGGGTGGTGGGGGTTCGGGGTAGTTTTTAGGGGTGAGGGTTTGGGGTAGTTTTAAGGGGTGGTGGGGGTTTGGGGTAGTTTTCATGGGTGGGAGAGGTTTGTAGTAGTTTTCAGGGGTGTGGGGATTCAGGGTAGTTTTCAGGTGTATTTGTTAGGGCTCAGAGTGGGGCTCGGGGTCGTTTTTAGGGATTAGGGGAGAGCAGGGTCATTTTTAGGGCTCAGGGGGAGTTCGGGTCATTTTTAGGGCTTATGGTAGGGCGGGTTAGTATTTAGGACTGGAGGCAGGGAAGTTTTAGGGCTCAGAGGAGGGGGCTGGTTTTCAGGAGGGAGGGGGTAGTTTTAGGTCTCAGGGCAGGGGCAGGAGTCAGGGGGGTCAAGTCTTAACCACGGTAATGTGTTTACCATGCATGCTTTGACAACGCATAAATCGTTGTAAAGGCATGCGTGATAAAGCCATATTTGTGGTTAAGACTTGCATTGTACGGACTGCGTGGAACCAGCATGTGCGGTAAACGCATGCGTGGCTCCATCACACAATACTGTGGGTCAATGGTCCCTATAAACACCTACAATGATGGAAAAGTGAGTAGTCTTACTTTCATCCAATTTAGGACTGCTTTTGTGGGAACTGAACCCCATTATACAAAACACCCCAAAATTTACCTCTAGCAGTTCTGCTCTGGTTCTGTTGATCTAATGGCAAGAGTCATCACCCTCCACAACTTTAAACCCACCAAATCAGCAGAGTAAAAATCAAATAATTACTGGGACCACTCAATAACTATAGATGAAGAATAAGTTATAAAGATTTATTACAGAAGTCTTAATATCGGCAATACAGAACAATGCAATGAATGCCATGAATGCCCAGATACAGATTCAAATTCAGATATCATCATAATAATCCGTATTTAAGCAGCTGAAGCAATCCAGATTCTAAGTGTCAAACTCATAAAGAGTACTGACAGCATTCTAAGGGAGAAGAAAAAGTCTAAAGTAAATTGGACAGAGTCTTGGGAGGAAAATGAGAAGTCAGCCCCAAACTTTCAGAACCAAGGATTTTATGCACATTTTTAGCATAAACAATTTGCAAAAATACAGAGTCAGCATGACCTGATCATGATTAGCTCCCACTGGACAAATCAAAAGCAAGACCATGATAATTAAAACCCTTTAACACTAACCCATATCTTAAGATAAAAAAAATCCTCCTGTTCGCTTCCTCTGCAACAGTTTTCCAGAGATGTAAAATACAATATGAAACATTCTTGAACAAAGGCTCATAGATTAGTGTTCTTCTGCAGCCTGCATTCAAACTTCCAGTGGAAGTCCTTCAAAATGATACATGGAGATTATGATGGAAACCTTCATTCACAATACAAGCTCTCTGAGAAGAGTTACTATCTATGATATAGTACCCTGTGCTCCTCAGAAACTGTGGGAAGACAAGACTTACAGTGTGTCACTGATTGGGGAGGGAAAGAGCAGGAGCAGTATGATCAAACACCAGAGGCTTACATCTGTCCTAATAAAATGGTGTCTCACACGAAAATGCGGCATAACTATGCCACGTTAATAATGATAATTCTAAACAATATAAATACATTGTTTTAAGTGCAACATCATTACGACTACATGGATCATAACAATTATTAATTTGCACAAATTATTTGTTACCGAAAATTACACATCATAAAAAGCTTCTACAACATCCCCCTTTGATTATTTTTTAATAATCACTAATACCCTCTTAATAAACTTTACTAATTGGCCATTAATCAGTAGGCATCTTCGTTTTCTTATGTAGTCTAAAATTCTCTTCAATCGTCTTCAACTGGTGGTAGACACAATCGTTATAATCCTGCATTTTCATATCCGTTTATCTTTTCTCTTTCTCAATTTATTATTACCTTTAGCTGTATGAATATATCTGCTAATTATACGGTCTAATAATTTTAATAGAAGGAATACAACTATTGTACAAATCATTATGATTACTACAGGAGTTAGATTGAAGAACACCACAACCTATATTACCTAACCACTCACCTACCTTGCTAAAACTCCTTCCTAGCTCACTAAACCAAGATCCTACAGCTTCCCATAGGCGTAGTTAATTGAGAAAATTAATCTCATGAGTCAAATTAGTCATGTTAGACCTGGCATCTTTACCACTGCTAATCAGTACTAAAGGTCATGTGCGTCTCCCCTAAACATGACGACGTTGGTGTATACCTATTTGGCATTTTTGCTGTACTGGTAGGTCCCTTGTAAAGTATACCCAAGGCCTGTACTTGAAATGCTACTAGTGGGCTGCAGCACTGATTATGCCAACCACAGAAGTAGCCTTTCAAACCTGTCTCAGACCTGCAACTGCCGTGCCTGTGTGTGCAGTTTACAACCACTTCGACTTGGCATTTTAAACCACTTCCCAGGCCTTAAAATCCCCTTTTACTACATACATGTCACCCCTAAGGTAGGCCCTAAGTAACCCTAAGAGCAGGGTGCTATGTATGTAAAAGATAGGGCATGTACTTTAATGTTTTGTTATTTAGTGCAAAACCGTTTGGTACTTTTTGCAAAATTTAAGCTGAAAAATATAGTGATATTTCAGGCCGCGGATATTTCTCGATGATTTCGCGATTAATCGCAAATGCGCGTGCCAACGTGAATGCTCTGATCGGCTGGACGCAACTTGAAAAGAAAGTTGCAGTCGGCATTTTATTGATCGGTAACAATTCCCAGGGCTGAAGATTTCCTGTGAAAGCAAACATAAGGGGTCGAGGTACTCTCACTCTATGTTTCAGAAATGTAAGTGTGAGACAAGTTATGTGACCAAAATGGATTTTTTTAATCGCAGGCGATATTTACGATGATGACTCGATCGCCAGCGCAGCCCCCGTGTACTGTTGCAGGGATGTCGTGATTATCGCGGTGACACCATGAATATTGGTGAAAATATAAAAAAATATATCACTGAATCATTAATACACATTGTTAAAGAGATTTTGAGATTCTGTTAAATGTTTTTATAGAGTTATTTAGATAGTGATTTATCTAGTGTGATGGTTAGAATTAGTTAACTAGTTATAATTTTTTTATGTGGTGGTGGCTATTGAATTCCTGTTTTTGCTTTCTGCTTTCTCGCCGTATCCGCGGGGATTGCGATTACTGATGCCATCACGAACTCTGGCCACACCACAATAACAAAAAAATAGGTTTTAGAGATGGTTGTTCTAGAAATACACTAGAAAAACATGAGTTTGAAGTGTACAGTAATAAACCCCTATGATTAAAATACTGTAATATATGTGCATATATGTGTTTTTCACTTTATGGAAAAGGCGTAATCATCATGGTTAACGGCGTCGGCACGAAAACGGAAAATAGGTCTTAAAGATGAAACATAGTGCAAAAACATGAGTTTAAACTTTTTTTTAAAGAAGCATGTATATAGTGATATGTGCAGTGCAATGTTTAGAATGGATTTTTTAGTTAATATTTTTGGATGTGCTGGTGGCCATTGAATGTCTGCTTTTGATTTGCGATTTCATGACGTATTCACGGCAATCGTGACATTGTCATGAAGATACCCAAAAACTAAAAAAAAGATCTTCATAACGAAAATTGACAATATTTCAGGCACTAGGGTGGCTCTGACAAGAGTCTTTGTGGTAATTGTGTGTATATGACAGCTACACATAAGACCGGATGCAGAGTTTCAAGTTACTTAGAAACACTCTGTTACCTTCATCCATAAAGTGAACTACATAATTTCTATAAATTCCATGCATGTCAAAACGCAGTTTCCATGTTTTTTTGCTTTGTCAATCTGTGGACAGAATTGATTTGACCACTTCAATTTCTGTCTATATATTAGAGTACACGAGTCAGTGTGAGGAAAAAGTGACATCAGTTCTGCAAAGGTATCTTTTGTTTGGATTCCCAGCCCTATCCCAGTCAATGTGCCTAGGTCATTGCCACAATCATGAGATGAGGAGCTCAGCAATCCACAATGGTTTTAACCAAAAGCCAGCAACTGAAGAAACTTTAACCCTCTCTGGCCAACCCAAGTAATCTCCACATTTGACAAGCCTAAGTCCCTGCCAATACCACTCTTTTTTTCAGCCTCTTTAGCCTGATAAACATAGCTATGGCCAACAATCCACGCAGCTTTTTAAAGCAGAGGAGCAATAGCAGTCAGGAGAAGGCTGCAGATGAATGAGGTAGTTTTCCAAATCAAAAGCAGTTAAAAGGGAGATGTTTTCATTTGTTTTAAAGATATATTTAATTGGATGCTGTCAGTAAGTAAGTAAATAAAATTAGGTAGTACGTTGGACGCATTAGTAAGAAGTCCTATTATTGGTTGTTGTTTAAAAAAAGGAGTGTAATACAGACATGGATATGCTTCTGAATCTGTCCAGTAAACCACACCTGCTGTATCTCATTTGGAAGTAGCATGTTCCTTCTAGAATGTGATGTGAACTTGTGACCTACTGGTTCCTCTGGAGTATCACAGTGATATGTAAAAAAATATTTGAGATGAACTGTATAAATCAGAGGGTATGTATTTGAGATGTTAGTACGAAATGTTTTGGGAAGTAAGAGAAAAATGAATTAGTGCCCCTTTATTCCATTGTGTAGTTTTAAAAAAAAATAATAGGATAGTATTGTTCAAAGTTGTAATGAGGAATGTATTTACAAGTAAAACATAAGAAAATGTTCTGCGCCTGTATATGTACTATAAAGTAGAAAGATTTGTTTGGTATGTATTAGGAAGTGTTTGTCAATGTGTTTTTTACTTAAATGAGTGTTTTGCATATGCTTAGATGGTGTGATTTTTTTTATTGTGGATGCAGATAGGTACAGTGGGACTCGAGTTTATTTAAAGATGTAGAGAACTATATATTTTTGGAAAGATGGCTTGAAAGTGTATATCTATTATGGAATCACATATATGTTTACATGGTGATCTATGTTCTTTAAGGCTAATGAAAATTTAATGTATGTGGTGAGAGTGGTGTATTTCTTAAATATGCTCTGTTTAAAATTGAGCAGAGTTTATAGTGCCGAATGTCTGCTGAGAGTTGGTGTACAACTTTTGTTTGAGAAATGCTGAATATATGTTTTAAATGCAGAAGAAAAATTTGAGAAATGATGTAGGTATGCCATTAATAGGTTTTGTGCTTTGAAAAAGTGAGATTTGTTGTTTTCAGTTTTAGAAACTTACTGATCCATGTGCATGCTGAGTAACAGAGCAATGTATGTTTGTAGACAGGCATGTATCCAATTATATATGAAGTGTGATATCTAGACTTTCCTGACACATAAGACATTAGAAAAGGATAGATATACAAAAACAGATAGTTTTATACTGTGAGAAGGAGTTAAACAATGAGTTACAGATATTGTCACAACTGCTCTGTATGTAACAGCAATGGAGATACTTTACAGTCACCCAAACATTACTCATCCAATCACTCAGCCACTACTCAGGCAGTTATCGAATCGCTCACACATTATGTACGCACTTATTCCATCAACCAGGCACTGCACATGCACTCTTCCAATCACTGAGGCACTAGTTATGTACTCATTGAACTACGCAGGCAACACCCATGCATTCCTCCAATCACCCAGGCACTAACCATTCACATATACAGTCACCAATGCTGTTCCTATCCAGTTATTCAAACACCCATGCACAACCCATGCACTCATCCAAACACTAACTTATAACCCATGCACTCAACCAAATACTGAGGCACAGTCCATGCTCTCATCCAAACACTCAAGTACTAGTCATGCACTCATTTAATTATGCAGGAAGTACCATTGCAGTGAACCTATCACCCAGCCAGTATCTATGCTCTCATCCAATTACTGAGGCAATACTCTTGCACTAATATAATCACCACAGCAGCAAACTTGCTTGTATCCAATCACTCAAGCTTTAACAATGAACTTATACAATTACTCAGACATTCGACATGCATTCATGTAACCAACCAAGCACTACTGATGCAGTCATTCAATTATCCAGGCAAAACGCATGTAGTTTTGTAGTCACCCAGTTCAAGTAACCAAAAAAAAGGGCTTCAGTCATATACTTATTCAATCACTGAAATACTACTCATGCAATCTGCCAGGTGCTATGTTTGCACTTAACCAATGACGTACGCACTATGCATACACTGAATAAATCACATATATACTACGCATTTAGTCTTAGTATCACCCAGGGACTAGAGTAGCTCTCATGTAATCATCCAACAACTATCTATGCATGTACTGAATCATTGAGGCATTAGTTATGCACTCATCTAATCATTCCGGCCGTACTCATGAACTCACCCAAAAACCCAGATAGTAGCAATTTAGTCATGAAAATACACTGACACTAACTATGCAGATCTGGAACCACTGATGTAGTTCCTACATACTTAGGGAATCATCCAGACACTACCTATATTCCGAGAGAATCACGTAGGCACTATCTATGCACTCATCCAATCATCCAGGGAGTATTGTTGCTCAACCACAAACATATGTATTTACAAGTGTTAGTGAGGAATATGTACTCTTTTAGAACCATCTGGTGAATTATATATGTACCCTGTCACACACTGTTTGCATGTACTCAGAAGAATTAGTGAGCTGTATGCTGTGATACAGATTAATGTGCAGATCTTTATATGCTTTGTTTCTCAAAATTTAAATCTGACACATCTAAGTAGAAAAGTACTGAAACACTAAATCTACCAATGATACAGTGGTAGAGAGGCACAGAAATATCTCTTATGCTGTGTTTTTGGATTTACAGTATTGAGACACTGTATGTACGTTTACACTTTGGTTGATGTTTATTTTACAATTTACTACAAAAGGGATAAAGTGGTCTTTTAGCATGTATAAGTGAGAAATGAGATATGGTGCAGCTGTGCTACAGGAGAGGGTGCAATAATATTAAAAGGTAACTAATAAATTAAGCTTTGTGTTTTAGTTTGGGTTTGGTACACTGAAGTAAGTGCTTGTAGTTATGCAGCTAGGTTCATATGTAGATTTAAAACTGCAACATACACATAAAAACTGTTTTTGTATTATGTGTAAACCTGTAGTTAAGAAGTTGGCACTTTGGCTAGAATAACAATTAAAATATACTTATTTTTTTATAGAACAATATCTGCATAACTACAGACAGAATACCTACAAAAGCTCGGAGGAAAAAGGAACAGGAGCAACTACAGTTTCTATGCAGAACTGAGACACAAAAGGGGCAAAATGAACAAAAAGTGCTGAAAGAAAAAATAGCTACTGGTAGGAGGGCAAAGTCATTTCTTTAAAACCTATGTGGACATTTCCAAAGATTACAAAGTAATGAAAATGAAATTCAAACTATGGGAAAGTTTAACAGTGGACAAACTCTATATATAACTACAGGAAGTAATGTAACAAAGATGGGTACACCTTAACCAGGAGACAGAAGCAGTTTAAGGAAATCAGAGCCCGGATGTTTTATAGTAGAGTAGCTATAAATCCACTGAGAACTATGAAAAAGTATAGAAGAAGGAGAGAGGCACTTAAACAGAAAGAACGAGTTGAGAGAGTAGTTGAAAAGGACTTTGCTTTGAAGAGGAAGCTTTTCATTTTGATTATGAATAGAATGAAGACTCTTGACAAAATGGTGTTGTGCATGAGGAGACAACACCAGAAAAAAAGATTAATGAATAGAAGTAACTATTGTATAGTTTTTAGTGGAGGATGGATACATACTAATACAGAACTTTTCTTTAATGAAGAAAGCTATCTCCATGATAATAGATTGGTTCATGCTATTGATTAAAGAGGACAATGTTATGAAATGAAGAATGGCACTCCTATAGCGAAAGAGGTGGTGGTACCTAGAACTGTAGAACAAGTTATTGGAGAAGAGGTACAAGGAAGATGGAGTCAGGCGCCTGTATACAAATGGAATTGTAGTAGTGTTTGTAGTATTCAACAGCTAACCATTGATTATTACGGACATTTCAACGTATCTTTCCAAGGCGAAGTTTAAAACACAAAAGAAGTAATTTACAAGGATGGGAGCCTTGCGAGATTAGAAAGCATACAAATGTGCAGGGACACTCACTAGCTTGTTTATCAAAGAAAGTGTGCCAAAGCACCTTTCATTATTTCAGGATAGGAGGCTGTACTATGTGAAAACTCCTGTTTTATGTTTAGGAGAAATGAATAGAGCATGTTTGCATTGTACTGTGGCAGATGTAGAAAAGGTTTGTGATGATGGACAGTTTTGTTTCTTTGGTCCTGAGCAGAATTCTAGGGAAAATGAAGAGTTGTTAAGAGGAGGAGTCGCAGAACAGAACACAGATATTACAGTTGATAGCTTTGAAGAAGAGATTACAAAATTTAACAAAGTGTGGTCTAAAAAACCAGAGTATTTTTGTATATGTTGTCAACGCACTCACTGCAAGATTCAAACACGGACCGTTGATTTGTATTTAAAAAGTGAAAAAGAAAATAATGATAACTGGCAAAAGTTAGCTCTGTATTTATTTGTGGAGGAACGCTTTGACTTGTCAATATGGCAAGTTATATGTAAGGACTGTTACAATAAATTAGAAGATAATAAAATGCCTGGTAATGTAAAAATATTATGAATGGCCCAAAATGAATAAAAGAAACATTTATGATTCATTGCAGCATTGCGAAGGGCTATTATGGACTGCTCTCCAGCACTCACTACAACTCCACAAAGCATGCAGTATGATGCCATCCTGAAAAACTATGGCGCCAAATCTTGAAGTTGAGATTGGACCTATGAAGGGACTCTCTGGCCTGGTGTTGTTGTGGCTGCTATTGAAGTTTAGGGTCCTTCAGCCTCGCGTTGCCTTCTTGCCACTTTTAGATGATTGCCATGGTATGTTTTTAGATGGTAAAGCATGGGCATAGTCCCGCAAAAATATTTTTTATTTGAACCCCATGACAATGTCTTGTCACATATTGTGCATTGCGCAACTTTGGCAACTGTTTTTGATTCTCCTGACAAAATCCTGAAGAAATCCCAGGCAATGCTTGATTTCTTCAGGGGAGGCCCCTCATCTCTAGAGTCACCAGAATCCACCTCTTGGACTTCCTGGTCCTCCTGCTGTTCCACCTGATCTCTCTCTTCTGGCTGACTCAAGACGTAATCCTTCTTTAGTAGGTCCTTGACCCTCCTGCGCACATCATACCACCTGTTCTGGATGTCTTCCTTTGTGCGCAAACATGGTGATTGTGCGTTCACCCTGTCGACGATCCTCTCCCACATCTTGGTTTTCTGCGACATGGGGGTCTGTTGGACCAATGTATCAAACAACTGTGGCTCTATCCTGAGGATCTCATCTACCAGGACTTCCAAATCACTGTCTAGGAACTTTGGATTCTTCTTTGGGGGCATGGTGATGGGTGGTGGTGGTGATTGATGTGTGTGTGTGTGCAAGTGAGGGTGGGTGAGTGTAGGTTTTGCTGGGTGTATGTGAGGGTGCTATTTGTTGAGGTGCTAATGGTGTGTGGCTTGTGTGATGGATGAGCTGTGAGTGTGTCTGTGGTTGCTGTCTGATGGTGTTCTGTGCTGGCAGGTCAGTTGAATTTGCAAAGGATCATGGTAGGGATTTGTGGCCTTTATATGGGTGGAGTTGTGGGTGTGTCTTTGTTCCATATTGTCATTGCTTGTTTGGTCCTTTTTTTTGTATTTTTTCCTTTGTATTTTTTGTGCATGTAGGAGACGTTCTTCTGACCGAGTAGGACGCTGCAGTTGTCTCGTGCGAGCTTCTCCGAGTCGTTCACGCTGTGTTTCTGCTAGGTTTCATGTGCGGCGTACGCGTCGGTCGCGGAGTATTGGGTTGCTTCGGCTGGGTTTTGTATGCGTGTCGGTCGTACGGCTTGGGCTCCGTGCGACTCGTCTGGTTTTCCACGCATTGCATCGTACTGCGCGGGTCGGAGTTCGCGGGTACGTTTCGGTCGGGTTCATTCCTGGTGTGTGTCGGTCGGTCGGTGTGTCGGTCGGTTCGATTCGCGTGGTTTCCCGGCTGGATAGCTTGTTTCCGTGCGGTTCGGTCATTCGGCTTGTGTTCCGTACGAGTCGGTCGTGATTCACATGCATTTCATCGTACTACGCAGGTCGGGCAGCACCGGTACGTGTCGGTCGGACTATATTCCCATACCGAGTCGGTCGGTATGTTTTCCGGCCCGAATCGGAATCGGCCCCTAGGGGTTTATTACTATACACTTCAAACTCATGTTTTTCTAGTGTATTTGTAGAACAACTTTCTCTAAAACCCATTTTTCTTTTTCGCGGTGAGGCCGGAGATCGTGATGATGTCAGTAATTGCAATCCCTTTGGATACAGCACGAAAAGGGAAAGCAAAAGCAGGAATTCAATAGCCACCACCACATTCAAAAATTGTAACTATATAATTAATTCTAACCATCACACTAGATAATTCACTATCTAAATAACTCTATAAAAACATTTATCAGAATCCCAATATAATACAATGGGGTATATTCACAAGAACGTGTGATAACTACCGCAAGAGTAGCGTAACGCAACTTTCAATAACGCAGCCTATCATGGGAAAATAACCCCATGTCAACGTGGAATTCACAACAAGGCGATACCATGCGATAGCCTGCCGAAACCTCGGACAAAGTCCGCGATACAACCACCACGATGGAGATAAAAACACAAACCACAACACCAAAAAACACGCGATGGGCCAAAGCGCGATGAGGAAACCAGCGACAAGCAGCGCCAGGCCTGCAACACACACCTGGCAGGCGTCAGAAACCTCCATAAAAGCAGAAAAAAAACCCCACTCACAAACTGATCAACACACAAGCACCATGGAGGCAGCCGGAGCAGGCGCAGAGGACCAGCGCAACTCCACAAGCACCCCAGATGACCAGCCTGGGACCTCGGAGACAGGGAAGGGCAAGGACAAGAAGACCAGGAAGACCAAGTTCAGTCCGCAGGCGAACAGGATCATAGTCATGGAGGTGATGGAACACCATCAACAACTCTTCGTCACCTCCAACGTGTCATTGGGCACCAAAAATGGAATATGGCGGGACATCGTCGACAAGGTGAATGCCGTCGGAGAGCACAAGCGGACAATGGACGAGGTCAAGAGGCGATGGAATGACATCAAGCGGAAGACCAAGGAGAAACTCTCCGCCAACCTGAAGGCAGCAACGCAGACCGGAGCTGGATGACATGGAGGAGCTGGTGTCGACAGTCATCAGTGTGGAGACTGTGGCCGGAGTCGGGGGACCGGACACTGCTCGACAGGACACAACACAACGCAACAGGGTGAGTGACCACCAGGTACTGGGGGGACGGGGGAGATGGCCACAACGGCACACATGCACAAGCAAGCAGGGCACAGTGCACACCCACAATCACTCTGGGTCCTCGCCCAGACCCACAGACTGTCACAATGTACAATGCCATGCTGTCTGAATGTCAACCTGTACCATGCGGCTACATACATGTGGACTCATTGTAATACACCATCTCCCCTTCACATCACAGGGGCATCTTCAACACCTCCTGCAGAGCAGTCACAGCCACTCTTCACTGATGACGAGGAGGAGGACAACACCAGCATCGACATCCAAACCATCCAAGACCTCATTGACCACCTCCGCAACTCACCTCCAGGATCAGGGCAGCCCAGCCACATCCAAACCACCCAGCAGGAGGCACCCACAGCCCCGGCACCCTCCCAAGACCCCCAGGAACAACAAATGGCCTTCCAACGCCGTGTGCTGGAGGGCCAGAGGGAGACGGCCGAGCAGGTGTGGGTGGGGTTCGAGCTCATGGCTAACAAACTGTACGCCATCCTTGGGTGTCTATGTCCACCCCATGGTCTCCAGCGAGCCCTGACTGCATCTCTGGAGTCATGACGTGGAGGGAAGAATACCTGTCTGCTCACAGTGGCCCCAGCAATGCCAGCCTTGAGCTGGCACACATGTGGAGGCTCATGGAGGACATGGTGCGGATGGAGGCAGAAAGGATGGCAGCCGCCGCTGCACATCAGCGAAATGTAGCTGGGATCTACCGTGCCCTGCATGTCCTTGTCATGGCATTGCTGCCACAAGGCATGGCGATGATGAATGCTGCTGCCCCCACACTATCCACATCTCCGCCCCCTGGTGTGTCAGTGCCTCCCAGTGCGGCATGCGTATCCACTCCGGCACCTGATGTGTCACTGCCACACAGTGCGGCTGACAATCCTCCTCCGGCCCCTGATGAGTCAGTGGCACACAGTGCCGCAGCCGGCACTGCAACACCCACAGGTGGGGCAGGGCACACATCCGGGGATGAGGACGTGGATGGGACTGTGGTCAGGAGGACCAGGCACTAGCATCCATTACCGCCACCTTGCCTGTTTCTGCTTGGTGCTGTACATGGCCTCAAGACCTACCACTGACCCCCGATACACTCCGAGGCACTCACCTTGGACAGCGACATGGACTGCCACATGCTGTTTGACGACCAATGACACGGCGGACAGACTGCGGACTGTACCCTTCCTCTTCCGCAGTACAGGTCATCCCAGGATGGACACTGGCTGGCCCTCCACGGGCCCATATTGTGTGGTGTGCTTGGCATTGCCCTGTACCGCTCCAGCTGCATGACTGCACTGGATGTGCAAATAAACATCCAGTGACGCACTGCTGTGTAATGTCTTACGTCATTCCTGTGTGGATGAATGTGGGGACAGTGCCTTCCCTTGCATCAATGATGTTCATCCTGTGGGATGCCAGTAAGGGGGTGCAACATTGCATCTTGTGTAGCGGGTTCCGTGAACACTGCAGCAGGGACACACAAATCAGTCACTTCCTTGTCCGGACATGGACTGGACCACGCCCAGAGCCCATGAGTCATTGTTGCAAGCCCTGCGCTGGTCCGGCGTATGGCAGGCCAGTCCACTCCGCTTACGCCCCAAGGGGGGGCCCTCATTGCTACCCGTCGCAGCCGTACTCGCTGGTTGTGTGCAGGTAACTGGTCTAGTCGTCAGCATGTCACAGCCACTCCCTGAGGGCAGGTTTTCACACACACCACACCCATCCAGCACAGGCGTCACAGGCCATGTGACTCCGCCAACATAAGGGTCCGACGACGTCACATTCCCCTCTTCCGGTGGTGACTGGATGACGGACGCCCCACGTTTCGCACTCATATAGGGCCCATGAGTTGCTGCACACAGGGTTAGTGGCATCCGAGGCCTTGAGTATGGCACGGGCCTACCACCACGTGGCGCAGACTGGGGTTGCACAGGGTTAGTGGCATCCGAGGCCTTGAGTAAGGCATGGGCCTACCACCACGTGGCGCAGACTGGGGTTGCACAGGGTTAGTGGCACCAGAGGCCTTGCGGACGGCACAGGCACCCCGACACGGGACGGTGACTTTGGGTGCACTGAGTCAGTGGCACCTTGAGCTGCTGAGCGGGTGTGCAGCATGCGATGATGCCCCGTCCCGGCGGTCTGGACGGCTCAGGTTCTGGGTGCCCTGCTTGACCGCAGTGTAGGCCAGAGCCAGCGGGCAGGGTGGGCCTATCGCCACGTGGCGTCGCTTCCGGGATGCCAGAGTTGATGGCACCCATTGGGCTGAGCGGGTGTGCAGCCTGCGATGGTGCTGGGTGCACTGGTATGTCCTCTGCCATGGAGTAATCAAGACCCAGCACCAAACGTGAGACCTGGTGTCCTGCGGAGCGGGGCTGCATGATGTGGAGGGTGCCATGTCCGCAGGCCCCGGGCTTGTGGCTTGCAGCGGCACGTTGTGGGACCTCCTGTCTATGCGCCGGTGGCGGAAGGTGAGCATTGAGGCCTGGGTGTGCATGGGCGGGCATGCTCCGATGTGCGGTGGGAGAGGTTGGGGTGCCTCTGCCTGGGTGTGCATGGGCGGGCAGGCAATGTTGTCTTGTGCAAGTGTGTGTACTGTGCCAGTCATGTATCTGGGCTCTGTTTCAGCTGATGGCTCTGAATCAGATGTGTGACCTGGTGAACTTCCCTACATCCCGGCACGTGGTTGGAGACACACCGGTGGCAGCAGGTGCGCAGTGTGGCCTGGGTGTGCAGGGGCGGCACTCTCTCTCTCTCTCCCTCTCTTCCTCTCTCTCTCTCTTCTTCTCTCTCTCTCTCTCTCTCCCTCTCTTCCTCTCTCTCTCCCTCCCTCTCTTCCTCTCTCTCTCTCCTCTTCTCCCTCTCTCTCTCTCTCCGTCTCTTCCTCTCTCTCTCCTTCGCTCTCTCTCTGTCCTCTGATGTGCGCAGGACACACCTTCTCATCATGTTTTTTGTCTTATAGGCTGTGACCTACGTATTGTCAGGAGTGGAGCGGCCATGTGTCTTCATTTCATTTCGTTGTTCATTTGAATAAAGTTTCATTTGTTGCTTCGAAAGTGAATGTGTGCTGGTCATTTCTGTGATGACACATCCATGTCACCAGTTGTGATTGTGCGGCATCAAGCGGAATATTTTGTACATGTTTAGGTGTGGCTGATGTGGCATGTCTTTGGTCGGGGGGGTGCCAGGGAGTGGTGGTCCTGGGGTGGTGGCGGTGGGTGTTGTGGCCCTCTTGGGTGTCCGGGTCGCATGATGTGTGGCTCCATGCATCTGTTGCCTTTCGGATGTGGCCCTGGGCTGTGCTCCCTTTTGTGGTGCTGGCTGCCGTCCGAGTTTACACCAGGTCAGAGCAGGTGTAGATTTCCTGGTGCTAACGCGCCTTATCGCCTGTTTTGTGTTTTTATCGCGGATGTGGCTGGTCGTTGTGAATGTTGAGATGTGCTGTTGTCTCGGCTTTAGTCACGGGAACGCCTACTCTGCATCTCATTAGCGATATTTGTAAGGGTCCTCTGTGGCGATGTTTTTTGCGGCTGCTATCGCGGGTAAACTGGTGCTGTGGGCTGTTAACACCGGCTTGTGAATGGGGGGTAAATTTATCACGACTTTGGCTGCGATAAAGTGCCGTTAATTCGGCGATAGCTCCTTGTGAATATGCCCCAATGTGTACTAATGATTCACTGCGATAGTCGTGACGTCCCTGAGACAGTACACAAGGGGCCGCACTGGCGATTGTGGCTTCATCACAAATATTGCGTGTGATTAAAAAATCCATTATGGACACATAACTTGTGTCACTAACACTTATATTTCTGAAACATGGGTCAGAGTACCTCCACCCTGACTCCTTATGTCTGCTTTCACAGAACATTTTAGCTCAGGGAACAGTTCCTGATAGATGAAATGGCGGCCTCAACTTTCTGTTCAGATTGTGTCCAGCCAATCACAGCATTCCTGTTGGCATGCGCAGTCACGATTAATCGCAAAATCCTTGCAAGATGTCTGCAACCAGAGATATCACTAACATTTTAAACTTCAATTTCTCAAAAACTACTGAACGGATTTACACCAAAACAAAAAGGCACTTCCTTAAACCATCATCTACCTTCCTGCCAATTTTGGTGTAAGTCTATTAAGCGGTTCGGGCTGTAGGTGTAGTGAAAGGCTCCTATGGGAATTAACATTACAAATGCACCCTTATTTCATGCCCTAATTTCTCAGTCTTCACTGCACGGATCACCCCCAAACTTTCCATGACACACAGAACCTACCTTGACACTTTTTTCAGAAAATGTCATGAAGATTGGTAAAATGACACCAAAGTTATAGCCAAGTCCAAAAACTCTTTTCATATGGAACTAGCTCATAACTATAACTACTCACTGACGACCGCCAGTAGGTGATATATATACATTACCTACTGGCGGTAGTTATTGTTAGGATGCAGTATCCATAGGAAGAGCATTTTTTCATTTGCCAATAACTTCAGCGTCGTTTGATGAATCCTTGCGATATTGTCAAAACTAATACACCAGTCACTTCAACGATAGTTTTGGGGTGATCTGTCAAGCGGGGGCTGAGAAAAAGGGGGGTCCCAAAACACTTTTTCTTCATGTTAATTTCCATAGGAAACTTTAGACACGGCTACAGCCCAAACTGCTGAACGGAATTACACCAAATTTGGCAGAAAGGTAACGCTTCGTCCAGAAAGTGACTTTGTTGTTAAATGGTGTAAATCCGTAGTTACTGAGAAATTTAAAAATTACTCAGATATAAAACTGTGGCCAAGGTGGATCTGAGACCACTTCCGCTCTCATGCCTGAGATCTGATTGGCTGCCAACACTTCAAACCAGGAAGTGTTGGCAGCCATCTTGTGCTTGTGCATTTGACATGTCATTGGTGATGTCATCAGTGATGTCACTAACCGTGCATGAGTGATGTAATATGTGAGGTCATAAGCAGTGCACTGCGGGGCGCAAGTTATAGTTAGCTCAGCTAACTATAACTGCTGAATTTCACTGGTTTTGTACGAGTGAAATCTGACTCTAACTATAACATAGAGGAGTAGAGAGTAATGATCTCCCTACTCCCTACTGGTCTATGATAGCTTCCATCCGAAAGCCCTGAGGGAAAACCTTCCAGTAGGGCAGTTTTTCAGACTTCGACGCAGCTGTACTGACAGGACATCCTTCAACAAAGAAGCGGACCTCTTGACGGAGAAGTTACACCATAGAGGGTACCCAGAAAGAGTAGTCAAAAAGGCCAAGAAAAAAGCAGTCAACACTAATAGGGACAGCCTATTAGAGAAGGTGGAAAAACCTACAATGAACAAGCCAGTATGTGTCACTACCTTTAACACTGCCTCACACCATATTAAACAACTGATACTAAAAAACTGGCGCATACTGAACTCTTATGGACTGAATGTGGAAAAGCCCTTGTTCTCATTTAAAAGGAGTGCATATCTGAGAGACATCCAGGTACACACCAGACCCAGCATTAACACACCGAGGGTCTCGGAATTACCGAGAGGTCTACCTCCACTCCAGGGACACTCTAGATGTGGCTTGTGTAATGTATGCCATCTCACTAAGAACACCAAATGATTGATGTGGGTCTAACATACCATGGGAGCAAAGGACACATACTAATTGCAACTCTGAGTATGTAATTTACCTTATCACATGCCCATGCAATAAACAATATAGTGGCATGGCTACTAGAAAAGTTAAAACCATGTATAATGGAACACAGGAGCACCATCAGGTGTCAGAAGTCTAACACAAAACTGACAGCACACTACTTGGAAAAACACCACACAGTAAATGACATAGCATGGACTGTGGTGGAAAAACCTAGACTAAATTCAAATACAGGCAAAAAAACAAGGTCACTCCTGTTAAGGGAACAAAAGTGGGTCTACAGACTCAAAAGCCATGTGTTGGGGCTTAACGATGATATACCTTGGAACACCCTCAACAGATAGAACCTTATTACATTGGGGTCTATTCAATCTACAATACACTCAAGGGACCATCTGCTTTGACGTCTACTTAGTAACACCTGAGATAGCAGCCCTCATAACCAATGACCACCTGCGCTAGACATGATGAAGCAGGACCAGTATATAAATATTAAACTCAGAACAAGTGGCCCATTTGTATAATAACATACCGCACTCAACGAACGAGAGGTGTCCCTACACTTATATGTACTCATCTGCTTGAATTCAAGTGGAATATGGGTTGTGATATAGAGTCAACTTATGACATAATCGCAATCTGCACTCTAGACTGTAGACATAGAATTACAAGCAATTGCCTCCATTGCATGCAATGACGCGAAATCAATAAAACTGTGTTAAACTATTTTACAAAAAAGAAAGAGGTCTTTGTTTATTTTCACATGCCGCACTACATGTATTAGTGATGCCCAGACATACATGTACACATTTGTCGAACATCATGTGTGAATAGGGTTGTTTATGTAAATTTAATATATGACAGAAAAGTACTCTGCCCATAGACTGTTTCTACAGTATCACGAACCATTGCCTCCATAGCCTGCAACCACGAGAACAAATAAAGCTTCTGCAAAAGCAAAGCCCCTTTTTTTTTAAAAAGTGCATGGCACCGGTTCCCAGGGCAACACATTGACGCCATTGTGTCCGTGGGTCACGTCGACGTAACCAGGCCACACCCAGTCTCTCACGTGATGGGAACCAAGAACACGATTAAGGGCAGACCGGTCCAACTCCGAGCTACCTACACGGCAGAATCGGGGAATCCTCGGGGCAGAGCACCCACCTTGACGAAATAAGGAGTAGGGTAGTCAGCCTCTCTCCCCTTCTATTTGTGTGAGAAATCTAACTATAACATCCCTGTAATCTTTGTTTTTTTCAGTGAATATATATATATAAATATTAGTGGGATGTATTTAACGTATACTAATGATATATATTATAATATTTAACATTTAATACTTAAAACTGTAAGTATGTATATATATATATATATATATATATATATGTAAAAAAGCAATATTTTTTATGTTTTTGGGCGATATTAGTGTCAAGTATATATTTTTTTCTAACCTCTTTGTACTTACCATTATAAGAATAGGAACACGATATTTTGGTAAACACAATTTTTGACACATCCTGATTTCTGTTCCTTGACTGTATTTGTCCCTGGATCTACTGTTCCTGTTTAAGTGGACTTTTGCCCTGTCCACTTCCCATGCTATTGTTCAGCTCCCTTCTGTCCTTGGTACCATTCTGGAATAGAGTATAGAGGAGGGCGGCAGCAGATATTTTTTTTCGCACCAGACAAAGAGGTTACTTTTTGTGTTTACTGTATGTCCTGCCCTTGACAGGTCCAGATTTAGCTTTCCTGACTTGTATTAAGCATGTAAGCAAAAGAAATTAAAAGTGGCCAATTATTCACAAAGCCAGTACGGTGTACTGGGTTAGTGACTTTAACATTGCAAACACCTCTACTGGCAGTGATGATAAAAATCAAATATGTTTAAAAAAAGAATAGATTTTTAAGCCATTCTTCACATGAGCATTTTTATTTCCCACAAATATCTGATTAGCACACCTATTTATTGCACATCAGGACTTATATTACTAAAACACATTTTATGGGCATATCAAGTGTTGATACTTGCAGGTAGAAAATGTTTAACGTCATAAATGTCTTACTTGAATGATTCTTATTGGTTCGTTTAATACTAGTAACTATTAGGCCTGGGCATTGAATTCCGCTCCGCTCGCGGAATTTGCGGAATTTGGACAATTTCGCGTTCCGCGGAGAACGCGGAATTGCCATCAATTCCGCGATCCGCGGCGAAGCGGAATTATTTTCTTGTTCGCGCTTTAAAAATGCATTCTAGCGCGCACGATTATGACTTACCGGGATTCCTGCGTTCGCCGACGGGTTTTCCTATTCGTTCGCGTGCGCCACGAGATTTCGGTAGCCGGCCGCGCGATCCTGCGAGAGTTTGCGATCGCGAACACGTCATTCGATGCGCCATCGGACAACGCGAGAGTGTGCGATCGCGAACACGTCATTCGTCGCGCCATCGTGCACCACGAGAGAGTTGCGGTCGCGAACACGTCATTCAGGCGCGCCATCGGATTTCCGGCGGAATCTTTGTAAACCTGCGATCCCGAACACGCAAAATTTTCAATCTGGAGAAGAATAATATCGCGAGCAGCATAAAACCTTCTATAAACTGATGATTTCCATGGAAAAAAACCTCAGATTGATATTTGGGTGTCCTTTTTTTCATTTTTTGGGCGGGGGAGAGGGAGGAAGTGCCACAGAGTCTACTACTTCCTGTTCCTTTCCAGCAGGCTCCTCCCAGTGCTTTCTCCATCTCTTGTTCATTTTTCACTTGGATTTGAGCTGGAAGGATCACTGTTTGTGTCTGCTGCATCATTATCATTTGATTTGAGGATTTTTGGATTTGAGATTTTACAAGTAAGTTGGTGTTGTTTGATTGGGTCATTGCAGTTGCTGCAATTACAATTTTTTAATTTTCATCATTTTTAAAAATAAATATAGTGGTGGGTAGCCACTGTAGCCAGTAGGCCCAGAGCTAGTCATGGGTGGGTGCATGATGAAACATGATGAAACAACTGTTCCTTTGCTGTGTGATGTATTTTTTAATTTCAAACATCATTTAGGGGGCATGGATGGCGTTGGATTGAATTGCAAAATGTGTATTTTTGGGTGTATTTCAGTTTTTGTGCTGTGTGCTAAATACATGCCTTAGTTGTGTGTGGTGTGCTGCAGGCCTTGTTTAGCCCTGTGGATTTTCGTTTTTGCATTTTATTGCATTACAGGCAAAGCAGTGTTGTTTACCATGCATCCTTTGCCTGGCTATTATAGGTCTGTTTTCAGTACATTGTTTTCCAGGCCTCCTGCTTGTTGCTTCTGATTTGTGAGTGTCCATGTGGCTGGTAGCCATTTCTGGTGGGAGTTATAAGTGTGCTGCTTTTTTTGCCATATAGGCCTGCATGTGTTTCCTTTGTGACCTAGGCTTCTTGTTGTTGTGGGCCTGGCCATGAGGCTGGTGGCCATTTTGAAGCCAGGCAGTGTGCTTTTGCCATAGGCCTGCATTGTCTGTCTTCAGTTTCTTGTTGTTGTGGGCCTGGCCATGAGGCTGGCGGCCATTTTGAAGCCAGGCAGTGTGCTTTTTGCCATAGGCCTGCATTGTCTGTCTTCAGTTTCTTGTTGTTGTGGGCCTGGCCATGAGGCTGGCGGCCATTTTGAAGCCACGTAGTGTGCTTTTTTCCATAGGCCTGCATTGTCTGTCTTCAGTTTCTTGTTGTTGTGGGTCTGGCCATGAGGCTGGCGGCCATTTTGAAGCCAGGCAGTGTGCTTTTTGCCATAGGCCTGCATTGTCTGTCTTCAGTTTCTTGTTGTTGTGGGCCTGGCCATGAGGCTGGCGGCCATTTTGAAGCCAGGCAGTGTGCTTTTTGCCATAGGCCTGCATTGTCTGTCTTCAGTTTCTTGTTGTTGTGGGCCTCGCCATGAGGCTGGCGGCCATTTTGAAGCCAGGCAGTGTGCTTTTTGCCATAGGCCTGCATTGTCTGTCTTCAGTTTCTTGTTGTTGTGGGCCTGGCCATGAGGCTGGTGGCCATTTTGAAGCCAGGTAGTGTGCTTTTGCCATAGGCCTGCAAGCTTGTAGCCTAGTCTGCCAACAGGCCTTTCATCCAGTGGGCCCAGAGGTAGTCAGGGGTGCATGAAACAACTGTTTCTGTGTGTTCTGTTGAATATAAACATCATTTAGGGCACATGCATGGCATTGGATTGAATTGCAAAATGTGGATTTATTTTTGGGGTGTATTTCAGTTTTTGGGGTGTGTTACATGCCTTAGTTGTGTGTGGTGTGTTGCAGGCCTTGTTTAGCCCTGTGTATTTTCGTTTTTGCATTTTATTGCATTACAGGCAAAGCAGTGTGGTTTAGCATGCAGCCTTTGCCTGGCTATCGTAGGCCTGTTTTCAGTACATTGTTTTCCAGGGCTCATGCTTGTGGCTTGTGATTTGTGAGTGTCCATGTGGCTGGTGGCCATTTCTGGTGGGAGTTATAAGTGTGCTGCTTTTGCCATATAGGCCTGCATGTGTTTCCTTTGTGGCCTAGGCTTCTTGTTGTTGTGGGCCTGGCCATGAGGCTGGCGGCCATTTTGAAGCCAGGCAGTGTGTTTTTGCCATAGGCCTGCATTGTCTGTCTTCAGTTTCTTGTTGTTGTGGGCCTGGCCATGAGGCTGGCGGCCATTTTGAAGCCAGGCAGTGTGCTTTTTGTCATAGGCCTGCAAGCTTGTAGCCTAATCTGCCAACAGGCCTTCCATCCAGTGGGCCCAGAGATAGTCAGGGGTGCATAAAAGAACTGTTTGTGTGTTCAGTTGAATTTAAACATCATTTAGGGCACATGGATGGCATTGAATTGCAAAATGTGGATTTATTTTTTGGGTGTATTTCTGTTTTTGGGGTGTGTTACATGCCTTAGTTGTGTGTGGTGTGTTGCAGGCCTTGTTTAGCCCTGTGTATTTTCGTTTTTGCATTTTATTGCATTACATTACAGGCAAAGCAGTGTGGTTTACCATGCAGCCTTTGCCTGGCTATCGTAGGCCTGTTTCAGTACATTGTTTTCCAGGCCTCATGCTTGTTGCTTGTGATTTGTGAGTGTCCATGTGGCTGGTGGCCATTTCTGGTGGGAGTTATAAGTGTGCTGCTTTTGCCATTTAGGCCTGCATGGTTTTCCTCTTGGCTTACTGCTTGCATCCATCCCCTTTGCCAGCTGCAGCTCCCTGAATGATGTGATGAGCAAATAATTTATTGCCAAACAGGGTCCACTTCTATTACATTTGTATTTTGGTTGTCCTGACAGTGTACACAGTATACCATGAAAGCCCTTGTTGACAGTCTCACAAATGGCTACACTAATTTATATCTTTTATTTGTTTGTTTGTACTACTAGTAATTGAACCACAACAACAAATGCAACATTTCACTGATGTTCTTCTCCTGGCTTCTTTGCTTTTAGGTGCACAAAAAGACAGAGGAGGAGGTGTCATCATCATCATCACCCGTTGTACTGCCAGGCTGAAGTCCTGCTGCGCGTCACGTCCACGTGTGACCACAGACATCTCTGCAACTTGTGCACCTGCGTCCTGCTGACATCTGAAGAAGATGGCCCCAAAGAAAGGTACAAGGTCCTCCAGTAGCAATAAAGTTGCCAGTGAGAAGAAGGGAGAGAAGAAGGAAGTGGCACTTGCCAAGACTGGGGTGCCGGCCGATGTGTTTTTGGTAAAAAAACTTACGCCTGCAGCAGCGGTGTCCAGCGGGGACCAAGCTGGGAGCAGCACCTCTGCATCAGTGGCCCCACCCCAGCAACCTAGGCCCAAGCCCATGACTGTGGCAGAGGTAGCCAGTCTACTAACGACCAGTGATGTTGAAATGTCATTATCGCAAAGTAGTACCCAATCCACGCACTCGCAGGCGCAAACTCAGGAGATAAGTGGGCAACCCCAGCCGCAACCCGAACCGCAGCTGGAACTGCAACCACAGCCGGAACCACAGCCGCAACCCCAGCCGCAGCCGGAACCGCAACCACAGCCGGAACCGCAGCCGGAACCACGCAGCCCACAATAGTAGCTGTTCCACCTGAAGTAGGGGCAGTTCAGGAAATCGAGCTTTTGCAGACGGAGAGGAGCAAGCCACTGTTCCAGAAGATCCAGTGTCTTCCATACCCCCAGCAAGGAAAAGGAGGCTTAGTACATCAACTTCTTCTTCAAGCCCCGCTTCTGATGATCTAGATGCCACTTGGAAGCCACCAGCTCAGCCTGAGAGTGATGCACACCACAAGACAAGGCTAGTGAAAAGGAAGGTTCCCGAAAGCCTTACAGTTATGGAGGTAGATGTAGACGAGGGGGTGATGATGAAGAGCCAGTCATCACGAACATCACTCCTGGGCCTGCGGAGATGGAGACCAACATTATTAGACTATCCCAAATCGCTGCAAGGGATGTAGCACGGATACCACCAACACAGGTAACGCCAACACGACCTCCAGCTTCCATATTTGCCTTTGCAAAGGCCCGGCAGGGACCTACATCAAGCTCAACCACCACCTCAGTAGGTGGTGGTAATGTAAGTGCACAGAGTCAAATTCCATGCACACCCTCCATTTCATCTGGTATTGAAAGTGGCACCTCCAGCAGTGCCAGAAAGTTCTCCTCCCCAGTTTGGGACTTCTTTTCAGTTAGCAGTAAGGAGGAGAACATTGCTATATGCTCAATTTGTCGGCAGGCTGTTAGGCGGGGTAAGCTTGGTACAAACTATGGTACCGGAGGACAAACAAGTCATCTCAAAAAACACCACACTATCAGGTGGGAGGCTCACCTACTTCACTTACAAAAAAGTAAAACTGGACCCATTGCTGTTGTTGTGGATGAAGAAGTAGGGGAAGATATGATCGCGGAGGAAGGTCAACAAGAGGGAGACATTTATAGCCCTACCCCCAGCAGTGTACTGGTAACGCCCACATCCTCAGCAACATCTCAGTGGCACAGTAGTAAGAGTCAACATGAGACAGCAAGGCAACCGGGCACTGCAATGAGCAAAAGTGCAGCGTCGTTGAGCCTAGCTGGGTTCAAGAAGAAAGGTGCAGCAGTAAGGAAAATATTCCAGCCTACCATTGACAGCATGCTTTGGTCGGAGGGGCAGTACCAACGCAACCACCCAACGGCACGGTTGTACAATGCGAAGCTGGCTAAAATGTTAGCGCTGGACCTTCTCCCTTTTTCATTTGTGGAAGGGGTGGGTTTCCTTGAATTTGTGTCAGCCATCTGCCCTAAATGGAAGGTTCCCAGCCGTTCCTATTTTGCCCGAGTTGCTGTTCCAGCACTACATCACGATGTGCTTGAATTGGTTGGACAAGCTTTGCAGCAGAGTGCTGTTCACAAAATCCACCTGACAACAGACATGTGGACCAGTTGCCAAGCCACTGATTACATGTGCATCACTGCACACTGGGTCTCTTTTGTGGGGGTTAGAGGCAAGCTATCTGAAGTAGGTGCTGCTGACACAGCTGCAATTTTTAATGCTTCTCGGAAACATGCAACTATAGCCATGTTCGCCATGGAGAAATCTCATACTGCTGAAAACCTTTTGGAAGAGTTTAACAACAAGGTCTTTGAATGGCTGCGCCCCAGAGGGCTTCACATTGGTTTTGTTGCCACGGATAATGGCAGTAATATACTTAAGGCCATGACGCTTGGTAAGTATTTCAGGGTCCCGTGTTTGGCGCACTGCATTAACATTATAGTTCAAGACTTTCTGAAAAAAGAACCCATAGTCAGCAACTTACTGACCACCTGCCGCAGAATATGCACGCATTTCAGCCATTCTTTTAAAGCCCGGAAGCAGCTGAGGATCATTCAACGTGACTATAGAATGCCAGTCAAAGCACTGATCCAGGAGGTGGCAACACGTTGGAACTCAACGTATTACATGTTTGACCGTCTGTTTGAGCAGTACAGACCAATCAATGAATATGTCATGCAAAGGGCGGATGCTGCTGTGAAAGGCATGACCCTTCAGGTGGACCAATGGTGCCTAGTTAAATCTCTTACAGAGATGCTTCTTCCTTTCGAGGTCTTCACACGTGAAGTCAGCAAGGAGGACTGTACTATGGGCCAAGCTATCCCATTGTTGCACATGCTAGAGCAAGAGCTGAAGAGGGTGTGTGAAGCGTACATAGGTGTGGAGGAAAAAAGAAGCATACCAGTTGGCGGAGAGCTTATCATGTCGCTTAAGTGAAAATGCAAGGGTGCAAAATAAGATTCTGTCACAACAACATTACATTTGTGCCACAATTCTGGATCCACGGTACAAAGCGGCACTGCACAGTAAGACATTACTCCCTTTTTCAGAAGTGGATGTTGCCCGGTACAAAACTTGGATAGCTGAGGCAGCCAGTACATTGGAAAATGAACGGCTGGTAATTAAAGGCCTCAAACCCACATCAAGTACTGCAGCAGGGCATCCTGCGTCAAGTTCAACTTCAGAGCCTGTGGGCAGTGCATTTGGTTCACAGCTGTCACCAACACTATCGACAACAGCAAGAACCGGATCATCATCAGCCCCAGTACAAACGGCACAGAATTGGTATTTACAGCAAGGACTTGCTAGGTCCAGTGCTGATGCAAAGACAAAAGAGGGCGCACTAAGTTTAGCACCCCTGAACATTGACCGAATGGTCCAGGCCTACCTGGATGACCCAACAGAGGTCTACATTGATCAAAACCCATTGCGGTATTGGTATGGCAAAAGGGGCCAATGGCCAGTGCTCAGCAGGCTGGCGATCAACTATCTGGCTTGCCCTATCGCAAGTGTCTCTTCTGAACGTGTTTTCAGTGCTGCTGGTTCCATTGTAACAGTGAAAAGGACCAGTCTCTCACCCATAAACGTGGAGAGGTTAACCATGATCAAAATGAATCAGCAATTTATACCACCGAATTATACAATACATGAATCACCGCAGGAAGATGAGGACAGCGGCTCAGGTGATGGAAGTAGCGTGTTGGATGCTGATTACCTACTTCTGGTTGAACCTCCAGAGTTTGAGGACGAGCTATACTTCCCTGACGGTGACAACTAGGCTTCCAGTTCTTACTGTGGTTCTCCCTTATTTACTTCTATTTCTGTGTCTGTCTTTCTGTTTGGAAACTTCAAATCACAACAAATCCATCACCACCGTCTTCGTATTTTATTGCCTTATGAGTTTCAGCTCTCTGCATTTCAGTCCACTCCTCCGAGTCCTGCTCCTCCATCCTCCTGAATCGACCTAAATCTATTGCCCTCAAGCCAGATGATGATTGGATGTAGCATAATCGAAGAAAACCTAATCTTGCCTCGTTGAGTCTCTCCAAAAGAAGTGGAACATGATGATGACTACTATAGCTATCCCCCTTTCAGAGCCGATACAGACTGCCCATTAACTGAAGATGAGAAGGAACAGGTAATGAATGATGACATGCATTGGACGCTGACTGAGTGATTTGTGTTGTTGTTGTTTGTAGTGCATGAAGGTAATTCATTGTGTACTATTATCTAATCTACACACTAAAAGTAACCCAATGCAATGTTTCTTTCCAATCTGGTTTTTCAATAACAATTTTCTACTTCTACTGCAGGCCGATCCATTGCATTTTGAATATGGAAAGGGGACTCAATCTGTACACTACTGCACACTGAGTTGGACAACACACCATGATGATGACCACAGTGACATTATCTCTTCGCACTCCAGTCACTCAGTACGATCCGAGATGATTGATGGAATAACTCAGTGCGTTTCATGAGTGCATTACAAGGTAACCAAGTCAACAACAACCACTGCAGACCTACATGTCTGTGTAGTGAGTGGAGTCGAGTGTGGTGGTATGGTATGACTGACAGCGGGGCATTGATTTAGTCACTTAATTTGTAAAATGCTATGTTGCTGTATATCTGCTTTGTCTGCCTCTGTCAAAAAGGTACGCTAAATGGAGGATGTGTCACGGGTGCCGTGGGCCTGCTCAGTCCTGTTGTTGTTGGAGGTTAATGTTGGAAACAGACTAAGTTAGACATGATGTATCCAAATCCATGCCGCCTCTGAAAGTGTTCTTGTTGCACTCCACCGTAATTTAGGCATTTTTTTCTACTTGATTTTTCAATATCCCTTTGGTTTTCCCATCTGCAATTACAGGCCGGCCCTTACCCTGTGCTACACTGGGAAAAACAACTCTCACTTACCTTACCAATGAATCTACATGTGCCAGGCAGGCAGTGGCGTCACGCAAGATTGATGGCCGGAGCGTCCATGGAATGGAGGACCAAGACGAACGCCGAGATGCAACTCCCCATTTTGACCAGGATAACATACAGTAACAGTATCAACTTTCATCATCTTTTAAATTTCGATTCTTTTTTTGTCTTCAATCATTACTACTGTGTGTTGTTGTTGTTATGTTTGCTCTCTGCTTATATAATTCAATTCATCCCTACAGCATTTTTTGACTTTTCTTTGCTATCTTTAAGCCCGGGCGGGTACAAAAGAACAGAAACTGTATGTAATTCGGGTCTCTCTGAGGGCAGACAGGCAAGGCAAATTGCATAATATACTGCTGCCCTGTACTGTCTAATTGTCTAGTAGTAGTAGTTAGTAATATCATTAACCATCAAGTTATCATCATCATGCATGCATTTCCTTTTTCTCCCTTAACTGATTTATGGATATGGTTGTCTGCCAATATTGTGTTTTGTTGTTGTCCATGCGTACTGTTTTCTTTCTCAAACCTTTCCCAAAACCCCCTTCCCAACCATTCTTCAAACCCTAATCCTCTTCCCCCGGGCTGTGTGGCTTATTGAGGTGTGACTAAATTAAATGTACACCAATAATTTATCACACGCTTGCTGGGGCGGATGTGGCTAAAGCAACATAAATGCATTTTCAAGGCAGGGCGCGGATCTTCTTCTGCTTGCCCACCCTCCTATGAGCAGTATATTTGGGTTTTTACCAAAGGAACCGATTCCATCAGCATTAAATGCCATCATAGATTGGATTTGTCATCATCCAGAAACAGCACTAACGGTTACGCTTGTGTCGAGTCACGGACCACGGTGTACTGTAGGCCTAGTCGAGTGACTCGACACAGCTAGAGTTTGTAACTCTATGTACTAGGCTATCCCACAACCATTATGTTTCCTTGTATTTTGGCATATTATTGTTTGGCAGTAAGTTCCGTACTGTACTTTGTTCTACTACTCCTCCCACAGTCTCTCTCAGGCAACTGACTGTCTCATTTTCTTTTATTTGCAAGTGCTACTGCCAGGGTCTACTACTACTACCACCACAACCATGGCATGTTGGGAAAGAAAACCATCACCACCATGCAGCCATCGCCGTGCCCAAGTTAAACATCAAGCACAGGTAAGAGAAGAGGTTTGGGTGAGGCATAATTAATAACGGATTTTTTTCATTAATTCTATTTCACACACCCCTTTGAGTCCAGTTGCAGAATGCATAGATTATCAGGAGAGACTGACAGTACTAGTAGGACAAGTCCCTCAGTGACGGGTACCGCATCTGTCTGTTTGTGTCTTAGTAACTCAGCCAATTATTTAAATCAAACACTGGCTGTGGCACTGCACCAGCAAGGAAACCGTGTGACGTAAAACAGTAACCCCACCCACAAAACATTAACCACATCGTATATTAAGTCTAAATATGTAATTTAATACCCTAACAAAAATAAACTATGTAAAAAAAATCCCACAACACCTGACCCACCCCCTCCCTAACCCCAACCAATGTTCATGTCCCATAGCGAAAAAGTCCAACAAATGTCCAAAAGTCCAAAACCCAACGCCCGATTCCCACCCACCCAAATAAGATATAAAAAAGGGGCAATAAATAAACGGGGTCTCAGCGGGCTCGCCTCTCCAGGACACGGATGCGCTCCTCCAGGCAGGCCACGCGGTGCTTCAGCGCACGGCAGTTGCATCCACAGTGGGGGTGGGCAGCAGTGCTTCTTCCTGTGTGGCGGAGGGTGGCTGACAGGCGGTGACGCCGTAAGACTGGGGGAGGCGGGGTGTCTGGGAGGCTGCGCTGCGCCGCTCCTCCTCCTCTAGAACAACCAGGCGCCGGTATTCGGCCTGTATGGCCTCCAGCTTACGGCGCCGGGCCTTGGCTGCCAACTCCTTCCTGTTGACTTTAGGAGTAGCTATATCAAGAAGAAAAAACAAGACTATTGTAAAATATACTCTTAGCAAAGCAGTCAGACAAATACATTCTACACATAGTGGCACAGTAGCACTAGCAAGCACAGTACGTAACATTTGTGGTATGTATCTATCCTCCCACTACCTCGGCCTCGAACATTTGGGGGAGTTTCAGGCATTCCGCCACCCATGCATCTGATTCATATCATACACCTATGCATGCATGCCACGTATCCTTCTCTGCCAGTCATAAACATAAAATCTCGCCCGTCCTGCCTCCTTCCACCCTTCTTTCCCTTTTCGTTCAACCCATCCATCAAGGTCATCTGATCAGACTTTTATTCTTCTCCATAAAAATTTCACAGCTGAGTTGAAGTCCGATAGAGGCCATTGGTTACTCTCAGACTCCCGTCGCTAATGCTATTGCTAATGCTGCTAAGTAAAGGGTGTCTTCTTCAAACAGCGTTCACAACTACTTCTTACTTAAGTCTCAACAGTACAGTATACATTACACCCTTGCAGCGAGTGTAATGTCAATAAGTAAGGATTAGGAATATAACTTACCACCGCCCGCCACTGCTGCTGGCTCACCCCCTGCAGCTACTCCAACTCCCGCATCGCCTGCACCCTCAGCGGCCGCGTCACCTTCACCGCTGGCCTCGGTACTGGTGGTCGGTAGTACGCCTAGAAAAACATTACACATTTTTCAGATGCCATATACACCTCCCCTATTTTTCACTAGCATGAATGAAAAAAAGTTAATACATATACAACATACATCACTAGTATAAATCAGGTAGTAGACTAGACACTAGTAGTGTTATATGGTCCCTAGGGTCATTTTAGTCTTTGCTAAGTTACCCGAGCCATGCAACCATTTTAGCTCTGTCTTTTATTTTTGCGCAAGTTACCTCGCAGCTTGTTGTGAAATACGCCTTTGAGGCCACATGAGCTCATACTGCTACTGTCTGAGCACTGCGTACAAGGTCGAGAAACAAGCGACTTTGTTATGGAGTTATGGTGTTAGTCCATATTGCTTATCCATAAAAAAAAAAAAGCAGTTTTTGGCACGACTGAGAAATGCTTGCACTATACTAACGCACACCATTTTTCTCATTACAGATGGAAGATTCACTTATAAGAAGAACCAGAGCTTTGCAGAGCTTATGATGTCACCACTACTAGGTTCTTCTAAGGTGAGGGCTCCCCAGAATTCTCACATCTCCATTTAGAATTTTATATAAACTAGATTCCTACCAAGGGAGGGTGGTTTGCCCACCACTGTTCAGTTATCATGATCTCGCCTTTTGGCTTCTATGGACTTTTAGTTGTAAGTAACTTGTAAGTCTAACTGTAACAATGTTTATTGTTTTAATCTTATACATTTTGCTGTTGCTGCTGCATTATACAACATACAGAGCTTGTCAGTTGGAAATAAAAAGAAACCTTTTGAACTTACATAGACTCGGTGGTATTTGGTGTGGACTTATACAAGAGTGAGCAAAAGGGTGTGCATTGCTTCCGCGACAGAGGTTGGGAGTGTTATGTTGTCTGGGTTGTCTACTCATTGGGTATTTTGGGGGTGGGGGGCCTTTCGGAGTAATGAGACACTATAACAAGTCGGTCAGGGGATTGTGGTGGCTTCCGATTGAGGTGTGAGGAAGGTCCAACCTCCCATCACCAACGACCTATTTTCTTGTGCAAAGTTCTGTATGTGCAGAATCCCTACAACAGTAGTAGTATGTCCTATCCTATCTAAAATTCTAAAATTTGGTTGGGCATTTTCTTGATGGGAATTGTCAAAAAGCCTCAAGAATAAGAAGACTAGAAGTAGTAGAAGAGGACAACCAAAACTCAATGGCTATAGCTATTGGTGAATGAGTTTTATTTAAAATATTTGAAATAAAGAGTGGGCAACTGGGCAAGTTTGGCTACAGACAGACTAATAGTAGTAGTACAGAGAGTCATAGCAGACGCAGTTAGAGGCAGGGATAACAAGAATTTAGAAACAGATAGTATAGAGCAAAGAAGATTTTGTAAAAATTCGAATCAGGATACCGAAATAATAGTTCGGAAAAAATAAGGTGCAGGAAAAGTTTAGGAAATATAATTATTAATATTAACCACTGGTGGACTTACTGGGGCCAGCAGCAGAGCCCTCGATAGAGGAGCAGTCCTGTCCCTGGGAGGCATCTTCCAGATCTTCTGGGCCCACCGCCTGCGACCCCGTCTTCTTGCCCCTGGGTGCTGCTGATCATGTAAGATTTGATAAAGAAAGAGACAAAAATTAAAGTTTGGTGTGAAATAAATAAAATATTGTAAAATAGGCACCAAAAACATTTTTGGTTACAAAAGTGCAATAAAATTGACCTATCTGATCGACTGGTAGTATTGCGAGATTCACGGACCGTCTAGCAAGCCTAACTACCACCTGACCTAGCCCACCTATTCCAATCCAGGCAGGCCAATTGTTCAGTAAGTCTGCATTTCCATTTATTTTTGTCCTCAAAAATGCATAGATGGAGGACACATGCATACATTTTGCATACACCAAATTGTTGGCTGGTTGCTGCTAATGTTCTGCTAGTGATGATATAAGCCTATTAACACTCAGTAAACAAACTACAAAGGTTCTGCTAAGGACTGGGGTAAGCATCACTCAGCAGCCCGTGACGTGACAGAGGATGCGTCACGCACACAACTAGAAATTACCAACTAATAAGTAACTAAACCTATCAATCCACCACTATCCCTTCTTAGTGGCACGAGGACAAAGGAAGGACTACTCTCTCTAGCATTACATCACTTAAGTTCTCTAAAGTAAACTCTTACATAATCATCAGGCCAAGCAAGCGCAAAGTTGCAAACAAGTAAGATTAGTAGCGTCGAGCGCCTGTGTCATAACAATCACAGATTTTTAAACGTCATTTACCTGCAATGTAAGCAGCAGCATTCTTGCTGGTCGGAGAAAAAAAATATTCGCAATATATAACACAGAGCAGAAGAACACAAAGTTGTAATATTAAATAGCTACTCACCAAGCCCGGGACCTCCACTCCTAGCAGGTCCAGCAGGTCCTGCTCCCAGTCCAGAATATCGGACCACCGGTGCGTCAGCTGATTCTGTGTCGCCGGACACCAGAGCAGCGAAACACTGCCCGCCGCACCTTGCCCCACCGCTGCCGACGCTCCCGGAGCCCGTACCCGGACCCAGGCCTGCCGCCTGCTGCCAGGGTTAAGGGGAGGTGGCGCTGAACAAAAAAACCAGTGCGGCCACCTCCGCCTCATTGAATAAGGCCCGTTCCTGCACCCCTCTTTGGCGCCGTCTTCCGCAAGGGAAGGCGGTCGCGGCTCTGGCTCCGACTTCGAGCCCTGTGGCTGTGGCCCTTTGCCATGGTTCTGGGTAGGCGGGGACGGAAAAGAAAAGGTAGGAATTAAATAAAGTAAGTAAAAGAAATGAAAAAGCAGGTAATAGAAAAAGTGTGAAAAAGTAGTTAAAAACACACAAAAAGTAGAGAAAAACTCAAAATATAGAATCAGGAAAATAGAGAGATAGATAATAAACAAAAAGACCCAAAATAAGTTTACAGAAACAAAGGATTGAAAAGATAGAGGGAGGATTGAAAAGCAGGCCCAGAACCATAGAAATAGAGTGAAAAACAAGATGGCCGCGCCCATTGCGACCGCATGGGCAAGTTCGCGCGATATTTCCCCCGAGCACGCAAAGCGTCGCGAACACGTAATACGCGTTCCCGAACAGGAAACCCTAATCGCGAATGGGCGGGAGCATGCAATACGCGACCCGGAACAGGAAATACCATCGCGAGCGGGCGGGACAAGTGAAAACAAGATGGCCGCGCCCATTTGCGACCGCATGGGCAAGTTAGCGATATATTTCCCGCGAGCACGCAAAAACACATCGCGAACGGACGGCACAAGCAATTCCGCGATTTCGCGGAAGTTCCGTGAGCTCGCGGAATTTGTTAGCAATTTCGCGAGGATTTGCGTAACGCGACTACGCAAATTCCGCCCACCCCTGGTAACTATATGATAATTGTGATTGTCAGAACGGCCCCTTCCACATGCACAGCTAAACATAGAGAATTGATCTTATTACTCTATTTGCATATTCTGACTACTACCAGGCGGATGCCACTATGTTTCATATCAAGCAGAATTGATTGAGTTGCTCTAGAAACTGAACGATATTAGACTTCAGACCTGAGGAGGTCTTGAGGGCACTACGCTCCTAAGACAAAACATGTGTCAGCCTGAGGAGCATCATTCAATATCGAAGATGACCAGGAATATTTATATGAAGAATCAGTGGATACTTTATAATAGACAATCTTAAATGAATTGTGTTCAGTTTGCACACTTTTTTACATACACGTTGCAATATATATATCAACAATTATTATGGAGATGCGTAACATTCTCATAATTGATGTAAAGGATCTCTACTGTGTTTCATACGTGTACCCCTTGGTAACAGGTTATCCCTATTGCTTAGCACCTATGTTATGTTTATAGTTGATATAAAATGTTTGACTGTATGAGGTATGCATGCATAGAATCACTAGTTCCCCATAATGTCATTTCTCACTTTTACAGAGTCTGATCACTTCAGGGTGGGAGAGTTGTTTAGACTGGGGATGTCCAGCTTGAGCAGAGCTTAAAGCTCTGTTTTTACCAGAGAGCTTGTGTTTTTTAAATAACGATGCAGTGGTGTACAAATGAATTGCATTGTATCTGATGCATGCAATCTTAAATGTAGAGTGATGGGCCTTGGGAAGCCAACTTTGTGAAGAAAGGCCTGGTGTGAAGCGCTGATATCATTTTGTATTTGTGGCCATACAGACTGCTGAAAAGCTGACTATATTTGAGACCACAGGGGCTTCTGAGTAGCTGGCTGCCTTTTGATGGCGGTTAGCCTTCCATTAAAACGCTGGTAGTGGGGAACAAAGGGGGCTCTACAGAGCGCCCATGCCCACGCCACCATGGAGATGCATTCAGGGGGTATAACATGTGCCCCCCTCTTTGCATGCACCCCAAGTTCCAGAACAGCATGGACTTCACAGTCCATGCTGTGCTGAAAGTGCTTTTGCGTTCCCATTGCAGTGCCCGTGTTCAGGGCACCTCTGTGGGAGCGGCAAAAGAAAAGCCTGCCAGACACGAGTTGAACTCGTAATCTGGTGGGCGGGCCATGCACTTCTTTGGTGGTGCTGTGCTGGCGCAAAGTCGGGACAGCACCGCCAAAGTCGCAATCAGGCCCTTTGTGTTTTCTGGTTTTAGGACTCTGCTCACTTTACCACTGTTAACCAGTGCTAAAGTGTTTGTACTCTCTCCTTAAAACATGGTAGAATTGGCTTATACCCAATTGGCATATTTATTTTACTTCTAAGTCCCTAATAAAGTGGCACTACCTTTGCACAGTGCCTGTAAATTAAATGCTACTAGTGGGCCTGCAGCACTGATTGTGCCACCCAAGTAAGTAGCCCTTTAAACATATCTCAAGCCTGCCATTGCAGCCTGTGTTTGTGCAGTATTAAACTGCCATTTCGACCTGGCAAAACAAACCTTCTGCCAGGCCCAAATCTTGCTTTTTAAGAAATATAAGACACCCATTCGATAGGCCCTGGACAACCCAGAGGGCAGGGTGCAATGTATTTAAAAAGGGGGCTTGTACTTTTTAGTTTTACATGTCCTTGTAGTATTAAACTCTTAAATTTGTTTTTCACCACTGCAAAACCTACCTCTCCATTGGATGATGTTAGAGTTAGCTTATTACTTTTAATAAGCTGTAATTTCCAAATGGGAACTGGTAACCAGTTCATGTTTGGTGTCTTTGGAACTGAAATAAAAAATCCTAACTTATGGTGAAGTCGGATTTTAAATTACAGTTTTGAAACTGCCCCTTTTAGAAAGTTGATATTTTCCTGCCTTAGCCATTTTGTGCCTGCAGCCTATCTCTGGGCCACATGACTGGGTGCAGTTAACAGTTGGGCTTTGTTTATTCCTCCTAGACAGCCACACACAATGGACAGCTTAGGTGTGCCTGGCAGGATGGGAGGGAAGAGCTTGGCACGGCCCCACTTACACTTGAATCGACTGAGTCCTGCCTCCACACAAAGAGCTGCATACCCCCTGTAGTTAGTTTGGAGGCAGGGCCAGGAAGGCTTGGCACCTGTGCACTTCAAAGGCATGCCTCTAGAAGCTCCTCCCCACTTCAAAGGCACAACTGTGTATAAATACTGGACCTCAGCCACCAACTCTTCAGTACACTTCTGTATCTGTGGATACTCTGCCAGAAAGAAAGACTGCAGTGTTCTTGAAAGGGCTGACACTCTGCTGAACTGCTGCTTTTAAGGACAGCTGCTCTTTTGTGCTGACCTGCTGCCCCCTTGCCTGGATGAACAGGGCCTGCGTCTCTTGATCCCAGAAGCTCAGAGTTACTCCAAATGGCTAGTTGGTTGGTCTCCTGATCCGAAGCCTCAGAACTATAACAGGTTCCAACAACCCTGCACCTGCACCGGGACTCTGCCATCTGTGAGCCTTGCCTGCCAAGTGGTGCCGCTCTAGTCCTGGACCCTTGGAAGTGGGTCTTAGGTGCTCTACCAGCCTCTGTGGATCCAGCAGAACTGACGCATCTCGGCTGCTGCATGGTACAACTCCAAGCAGAACTGACACATCACCCCGGCTGCATGGATTAGACCTATCGCAAAGACCCACATCACTTCTGCAGCCCGTCACCTCTTCAGAACTGCCACTGCTTGACACATCCTCAGTGCAAGACCTCACATCCCTCATTGTAGGCAGCCTCAAAGACAACGCCGGACTCTGCTTCGCAGCCTCATAGCTCCTTGGAACCAGCACATCACCCCAACTGTGCGGCGCACACTCGAAGCCAGAATTCGCATTGCAAGCCCTCATTGACAGGATCCACGACTATGAGGCAGGACCTCACATCACAGCCTCACTGCACCTCGGAACCTACGCATCGCTTTGGATGCATGACGGATCTCACAATGTTCTGCAAACCAGGACTTAAAGTACTTTGTTCAGTGGGCCTAACTGGGTCCCTGTAGCCACCCCACGCTCCATTGCGTTCTGCCTGAACTTGAGACTTTTTCCCGGTCCGGTGTGACCAGATATCCACAGTTGCCGCTTTGTGCGTTTTGATACTATTTTCCCAAAATCTTTAAAATTGTTTATCTCTAGTTCTTTTGTCATTTTGGTCTTGTTCTACTTATGAAAAATACCGCTATGTTTCTAACGTGGTGGGTGATCGTTTTTGTGAAGTGTTCTTATGTTTATTACTGTTTGAAGTGTTGCACAAATACTTTACACATTGCCTCTTAGTTAAACCTGACTGCTCTGTGCCAAACTACCAGAGGGTTGAGCACATGTTAATTTACTGTTGGTTTGTCCCTCTCCATGAGAGTGATTACTGCTTGACCAGGGCTCACACCTCAGTCAACCAACAGCCCAATTTCTTACACTTGGTATGTGGTGGAGTTAATAATTTGCAGCCAGACAGCAGACAGTGCATCAATTTTGTCTTTGGCTAGAGGAGGGGGTATGCATTCTGAAGCGAAGTTCCATGGCTTTCTGCATGCATTGGCTCTTTTTCCATAGGGTTGTTTTACTGCAGGGTTTTTCTTAATGAAACTAGAGTTTTTCATGGCAAATCAAAATGGTTGCTTTACTATATCATCCCTAATCTTCATTTTCTTTGAAAAGTGGGAGGCTACATCATTGCACTTGGAGTTGGTTATGGGAGGATATTAAAATGCACGTTGTGCTTCCTCAATGAAAACATGTGTCACTAAATGTTTGTCAACAGACACTCTAGACCTGCACTGCATATTTCTTCCTAGGAAATGTAACATCTCAATGCTCAGGAAGCAATGGCCTTCCTCAGAGCATAGACAGGACTTGGTGGTGATCGCTACTGGAAACATTTCAGGAATAAGCTAACTGGAGGTGGACAGGAACAATTACCATATAAATGACTCCGTTAATAAATTTTTTACATTAGGCAATGCCAAAATGAGTTTGTCTTTACATTTCCTAGTCTCTCCTTGCCAACCTATCCTTCAGTTACAGCTAGAGTCTGAACTGGTTTTGGCATTGTAAGATGGGGACAGAGTTCTTCTAAAGAGGGGCGCATCTAGAGATCTGGGCAGAGGTCTTCATGGTATCAGAAGGCTTATATTATCTAGGAAAAGGGGTCAGCCCACTGACCAAGTCAGTGAAACTACTCTCCTCCAGCCCAGCTCCACCATATAAGTGCTGCCCCCGAACGTGCTCTGACCTCTGTGTCAGGGTGTTCGAGGTCCTCCTCCACCCACAGGCTCCCGCCTGCCCCTCATCCCTAGTAGTCCAGTGGGAGAGCATTCTGCTCTTCTGCTCTTCTGCCCTCTGTCTTTCTTCTCTGCCTTTTTTCCTTTTGCCTTTTCTCCTTCTCAGTGCCTTTTTTCTGTTTTTGCCTGTTTTCCTGTTTTTCCTTTTTTCCTGTTTCCTTTTTCTGTGCCCCCTTTTCTTTTCCCCATGCCTCCTTCAGCCTATTGCTGCTGCCCCTGTGGCCCCTCCCCCCTCCATTGCGCCATTCCTACTCTCTGCTTCCCACCTCCCAGCTGACCCGCCCACCCTACTTAATGGCGGCCGCACTAAAGGCAAACCTGTCTGCGCCTGTCCGCACCCAGCGCCAGGAGTCCTGGCTTCCTCAACCGCCTCCGCTATGACTCCAGCAGCCTCCACTATCTCAACCCCGGATGCAACAACAACTGGCAGCTCTCGACACTGAGCAACACAATAGCCCTCTTTCTTGCCTTCAATGCTGCTGCACCTTCACCCACCTCCGTGCCTCAACTCCATTACCGAATCAACCGACCCTCACTGCACCCAAACCACTCAACTGCATCCTCCCCAATGTACGATCCCTCCACAAACACGCCACAGAGATCTGGGAGCTCATTGACGCCGCCTCACCCGACCTCGACTTCCTTGCGGAAACCTGGACGAATGCCAACTCAGCACCAGACATTGCCATTGCCATTGCCATTCCTGACAGCTGCAAGATCATCGGCAAGGACTGCCCCAACCGGCCAGGAGGAGGAATCGTCATCGTCCACAAAAGCACCCTCTACCTGACCACCCACCCAGACGACCCGACAACCCACTTGGATCACCTGCACTTCCAGATCCAGACTAACCCAAAAACCACCCTCCATGGCACCCTCATCTACAGACCTCCCGGCCCCTGCGTTCCATTCGCTGACGCCATCATCAACCTCATCACACCCCAGGCCCTCACATCCACATACTACATCCTACTCAGAGACCTCAACTTCCACCTGGACAACCACAACGATCCGAACACCTCCTTCCTCCGAGAGAACTTCGCCAACATAGGACTGAAAAAGCTAGTCACTGCCCCAACTCACACAGCAGGGCACACATTTGACTGCATCTTCGCAATAGGAAACAGCGTCTCCTACAGCCACACCATGGAACTTTTCTGGACGGACCACCTCTGTATCCACTTCTCCTTCAATAAGCCCACAGAACCCAAGCACGCCCACTGTTTCCCCCACAGAAGCTGCAACAAGGTCACTGAGGACCAGCTCACAACCTCCCTCAAAAGCATCCCTCCACTGTCAACCTCCGATCCCAACACCGCAGCACGCAACCTTCACCAATGGATTGCAAACTGTGCCGACATCCTGGCCCCCCTCAAGAAAACCACTGGCAAACACACTAAGAAAGCAAGCTGGTTCAGGCCTGCCCTCCAAGAATCCAGAAGCCCACACCGCCTTCAAAGCAGCCACCACTGCTTACCACCACCTTATTAAAAAATCATAAACTGCTCCCAAGAGACCCCCTCCTTCCCCGATGACTGGAAATACGCTGAACTCAACCCACTCCTGAAGAAACCCTCCGCGGACCCGACAGCTTAAGAACTTCAGGCCCATCTCCCCGCTAACCTTCCCAGCCAAAGTCATCAAAAAAGCAGTCAACAACTAACTATCCAACTTCATCCAAACAAATGACATCCTGGATATCTCCCAATCAGGATTCCGAAGCAATCACAGCACCGAGATCGCCCTCCTCGCTGCCAACGACAACATCCGCTCCCTCCTCGACCAGGCTAAACTGCACCCCTAATACTCCTGGACCTCTCGGCAGCATTCAACACCGTTTCCCACCACACCCTAACCACTAGACTCCAGCATCCATGACAAGGCCTTTGACTGGATCCGATCCTTCCTCACAGGCAGAACACAATGGGTCAGACTTCCGCCATACCTCTCCGAACCGACAGAGACCAACACTGGAGTGCCCCAGGGCTCCTCTCTCAGCCCCACCCTCTTCAACCTCTACATGGCCCCCCACAACCATCGTCAGGAACCACTGACTCAACCTCGTCTCGTACGTCGACAACACACAGCTGATCCTCTCCCTCACCAACAAACCAAACATCACCAGGAAAAACTTCCAAGAAGGGATGAAAGCCGTCGCCACCTGGATGAAGAACAGCTGCCTTATGCTTAACTCAGACAAGACAGAAATCCTCATCCTGGGAACAAGCCCCTCCACATGGAACGATACCTGGTGTCCCTCTGCGCTAGGAACTCCCCCCACCCTGACGGACCACGCACGAAACCTCGGCATCATACTAGATGCCTCGCTTCTATGGGCCACCAGATCAACTCAGTATCCTCGGCCTGCTCAATACCCTCCGCCTGCGGCTAAAGATCCTCAGATGGATCCCCACAGGATCCAGAAAGACCGTCACTCATGCACTCATCAGCAGCAGACTCGACTACTGCAACGCACTCTATGCTGGTGTTACCCATAAAAATCTCTGCAAGCTCCAGAATGTCCAGAACACCGCAGCCAGACTAGTCCTTGACCTCACCCTGGCACAGCTACAACACCTCGGTGAACTCCACTGGCTCCCGGCAGACAGATGAATAACCTTCAAACTCCTCACCCACGCTTACAAGGCCCTCCACAACGCCGGACCAGCATACCTGAACAGCCACCTCTCCTTCCACGCCTCCAAAAGACACCTCCGTTCTGCCCAGCTCACCCTGCCACCATCCCACGGATCTGTAAGATCAGAACCGGAGTAAAGTCCTTCTCCTTCCTCGCTGCCAAGACCTGGAACACCCTACCCCTCCACCTCAGACTATCTCCCACCCTACCCCAGTTCTGGCAGGACCTCAAGACCTGGCTCTTCCAATGAACCCAGCACTTAGACGGATCTGCTCCCCACCTCCCCCCAGCACCTTGATACCCTCACAGGTGAGTAGCTGCGCTTTACCAACCCTTGATTGATTGATTGATATTCTCCTGTGAAGTATCAGTTACAGTAATGCCAAGTTTAAGTACTTGAAAATGCAATTTTGCAGCTGTTATAAAATAGGTAGGACTGACTAGAAAAAAGCTCAAAACTATCGCTAATGCACAAAATGGTCCTCCTTAGCTTCCGCTTCTACAGAGCAATCATGGGCCAGCCAGAAAAAAATATGACTTCTACTTTGAACCAAGGAACTGTACCAGATTTCAAATGTCACATGGATAAACGTCAATTTGCCTGCTTCATGGACAGCAGCAGTATAAGTAATTCTGACTCATAAAATCGTTCATATGAGCAAAGGTAGCTAAACCATTTCTTAATCCTGGATGGAGAGAGAGAGAGAGATTGGCTTCCCAGAAGCTTGAGCTGAGGATATGGGGACTCCAGAAGTGTCCAGAAGAAAGATTACTTCAAATCGAGAAATGTGGGACTGTGACACTCTCGGGAGAGCTGGGAAAAGGTGATTATGCCAGAGAACACACCCAAGGCAGATACCAAAACAAAGTTTGACCTAGTTGTAGGTTTTTACAGCACTGACTTTGGCCTCAGAGACTATATCTGGCCTAATGAAGTGTCACAGTAATAGGATCCAGCTTTGGACTGCTGCAGCAAATTAATTAGCAAAAAACGAAGTAAATAGTATGGTAAAACCTTTGACAGGGGTTAGGCATCAGTTCCATTACAGCATGAAAGTACCTTCATTGCCTGTGAAATATAGACTTATCACGCTCATAAGTTTTGATGTACAAACAAGCGGCTTCAGAGGGACTGTGCCATTCATTGATGATTCTGATTTAGAGGGTCCCTTGCCAATTTCAGCCTTTGAAATTATCTCACTGAAATACTTTATAACTAAATTCTTATGTAAAAAGTCGAAAGTTTCAGTGGAAAGATGCAATTTGGTGCATATTTTCAGCTCCATTACAGGAGGAACAGTCGAACACCACGGTCTTAACCTTAAGTGTTCTAACTACGCAAGAGCAACCACGCTTGCCTTAACCACGCATATGCGTGGTTAAGGCAGTGCGCGGTCTAGCTGCTGGCTAGATGGAAGATGGTGAAGCCGGAAGCAGGAAGATGCCGCAGTGAGGTGAGTGGGGCTGGGGGTCAGGGTAGGTTTCAGGGCAGTGGAAAGGGTAGGGGTAGTTTAAGGGACAGCGCGGGGTGGGGGGACGGATAGTGTAACTAAAGGGGCAGGGCTTTAGGGCAGTGGGAGGGGAATGGGTAGTCGGCGTAGTTTTTAGGGCAGGGGTCGGGGTAGGTTTCAGGACATTGGAAGGGGTTGGGGTAGTTTAAGGAACAGCGTGGGGGTGGGGGAGTGTAAGTAAAGGAGCAGGGGTTTAGGCTTTAGGGCAGTGGGAGGGAATGGGTAGTTTTTAGGGCTGGGGGGGTCGGGGTAGGTTTCAGGGCAGTGGACGGGGCTGGGGTAGGTTAAGGGAATGCACAGGGGTGGAGGAGAAACTGTAAGTAAAAGGGCAGGCTTTTAGGCATTAGGACAGGGGGAGGGGAATGGGTAGAGTCCGCGCAGGGTGGGAGGGTCGGGATAGTGTTAGTAAAGGGGCTGAGTTTTAGGAAGAGCGCAGGGGGGGCAGACAGGGGAGTCCACACATACCCCTTTACCATTCATGCCTATACCACGAAATTGCGTGGTAAAGGCATGCGTGGTAAAGGAATGCGTGGTTAAGACACATTCGTGGCTTTGGCTGCGTGGTAGAGGCACGCATTGTTTAACCATGCGTGCTTCTATCATACAAACCCATCACAGTTATCTGAAATTGTGTTTAGGTCCTGTTGGTATGCTAATAAAGTACTGGATTTGTTGTTGTGTGTTTTGCATATCATGCAATAAAAAAATTACATGTATTTTATTTCAAATTGCAGTTATTGAATATTTGGGTGTTTCTCATTATTTCTTTTTTGATTGGATATGCATTTTTCAAAATATGTTCTGGACTATTATTTTTTTGTTTTTGGACTTTTAAAATTATCTGTGCAGTGTGAACTTAACTTGCCTTTCGATGGTGAATAAAATACTGCTAACGGGTTAATCAGACAACTGCAGAGGCTGTGTTTTAACCATTGCAGAGTGAATGTAACAAATTGGTACTGGAATCTCACTAACAACAACACAAATAATTCATGGCGAATTCACATTATCATAGCACGTTTTGCAATATGTTTGTGTTTATTTGAACACTTTACTATATCTCTCCTTAAGGTAACATAGGCTTTGTATGTTTGTACTTGAGAGTCATTTATGGTTTTGAAAGGTAAACCGTGGGATGCGTGAACTTGTAGTGATTTATGATTTAATAATCTAAATATTTACAATTTATGTATATGATATTTGTTATGATGTCGTTTCACATACATCCTCCTGCTATTTATTCTGCAGAGGCGAGATTTTCAGGTTGGATTGGTGGGGGTCTAGTACAACTAATCAAAATGCAAATGTAAATGAACTCTATGCATGTCATTATCTGCTATTTAAAAACATTCTGTTAAATAATGATTACAAACTCTAACACACACACACATATTTCTATATTTCTATGCCAATTTAGCATACGTATTTTTCATTTTCGTCGAAAACGTTGTTGCTAATAAGTAACAGGTGCACTTATTGTCTTCTAAAACATTTTTGCTTCAAAATAAATTCCATCAAATACATTGTATGTATGTTTTAAAATCCAAACATTCTAAACTACGCAAAGGAAAACAATTTAAAATTTAAACTCAAATTTTCACACTAAATAAACACTTAATTCATTCTATTAATGACACGTTAAATACATAAAATGAACGTGATATAATAAAATCATATTGTTTATGCCAATCGCATAATAATATTTTATTTATGTAATGTCAATTAACAAACATTTGTAAGATATCCAGATTGACCTACCAACTGTCCCTGAATTTCCAGTCCTAGATGGTATATTAGTCATCTTCACTAGCAACCATACTATCTATCCCACTAACCATAAAGATGCTCCCACCTTGTTCTTCTACCACGCAGAGAATAGCCCTGCCATACTCCTACTCCAGCATCTATTATGCATGGCTAATATTTCACTGTCTAAACATGGCACCCCACTCGTTGGCAACAGGTACAGTTGGCTGTCTTCTTGTCTCCACTGTATAAGACATTCTAAATGTAACGTCAAACAAAAACAACTAAGGCAGTAAATTAAATGAAATACCACGTGTAAAACTAAAAAATACAAACTTACTTAGTAGAAAAACAGCAAATGAATAGTTAAATACGAAAGTAAACATCTTGACGCAAACTCTTCTAACAAAATAACAGGGGAAAAACATAAATAAAAAAGTGTTGGTGAACATACACCACAGAAACACAAACACTCCATAACCTTCAATAATCACCATAACCCAATTAGTACAACCACACAGAAACTACTGCGTAACCCACAAATGAAAATGGCCACCACATGTGGCATGCGTTTACATGTGTTTCAATGATGCAGCACATGCTACATTTTGTAAAAACATTTCATGCAAAGGTCTTTTAGCATTATATTTTCAAGCAAAATCTTGAATTTGGTCCTTCATGTCCAATGCGGGGCTTGAGCCTCCTACAACATCATTTATATGTGTAAAGTACTACTAGTAACTTTTCACCACATGTTTGTGAAAATTGGCACCACTGGGAATGGGTAGCTCCCCGTGGGAAATGACAGTGAAATCTATTAAGGTGTATTAAATAATAAATTGATTAATTTATGAATATGAATATGACTTTCAAACATGGTTGAAAATTATGAATTTAATTAATAAAAATACATATGAACTATTTGTAAAAACAAAACGTTAAATTAAACAAAGTGCATCAGTAGAGAAAATGTTAACTGACATGGTAGCCATGAACTGAACACAGATCAAGTTTAAGTAAATTATGTCTCCTTTGCCTGCCACTCTTAATTTCCTCTAAATAACCAAGAACCACTATTTTTTATATTGAGGAATAAGCTTTAGAATTGTAACAGTTTCCGAAAATACTCTATTTTAAGGATCAGGTACTAATTGTTCATCCACTGGTAAAGACAGATCCTGCAAGCCGAATGTAGCGATTTAGGGCCTGATTATGAGTTGGGCGATGCTGGAGCTGGTCATCATGCCAGCGCCCCGCTCCGGAACCATCATACTCGACCGCCAGCCAGACCACGAGTTTGGCGGTTGGTCCTTTGGCATTCCCACGGCGGTGCCTATTAAAAATGACACCGCAATGGGAACGCCAAAGCCCGTTCCTGCAAGGCATGGACTGTAAAGTCAATGCCGTGCAGGAAAGGGGGTGACTGACACTGGGGGCACAACATGTGCCCCCCTGCAGGCACACCATGGTCCTGAGGCAACAAGGGGCTCAGTAGGGTCCCCTTTGTTTCTTCACCGCCACAATTTTCATGAAGGCCACACCGCCATGAAAACTGTGGCTGTGAGGAAACTTCTAATATCCTTGGTGGTGCTGCAGCGGCATCGCCAGCATGTTAGAGCCTCTCACTGCAGCGCCACCACCGCGAGATCCATGATCCCCGGTGGTTGCGGTGGGCCTATGGCGGTCCCATCGCCCCATTCGCAATACGGCAGTGGCCCACCAATCTGGCAGGACTGCCACCACAGGTTTGACAGTCCAATGGACCAACAAACTCGTAATCAAGCCCTTAGTATGATATATGTTGCTTCTCATGTGTGGCCTAGGAAAATATAACATTTGACCATCTTGTTCAAGCACTCCACCCTTCAGCGTTTGCACAAAAGGAAAATAAATAAATTGAATGCTGGTTGTGATCAGCTAGACAGTCCTTATTGCTTGAGGGATACTTGGTCAGATCATCCTGACCCCTAACTTTGAAAATATATTTAAAATATAACCTTGAATCAAGATTAAAAGTTGACATATGTCGTACAATACCTGCAAATGGAATTAAAATTCACCCCTAGTGTTAAACTTTACTTTGCCTTTCAACATCTTTATTGTTCAAGCACTCAGTGAATATCCATCGTTCAGCATTTTGTACAGAAGGAAAACAGATTAAATGACTGCTGGTAGGGATCATTCAGACAGTCCTTATTGTTTGATGGGGACTTGTTCAGATCAAACTGACCTGACCCCTAATTTTGTACATATAGTCAAAATATCATCTTGAATCAGCATTACAAGTTGCCCTTTGTAGTATAATTCCTAAAACTGAAATTAGAATCCACCCTTATTTTTAATCGTTACTTGCACTACTTTCTACCGATTTGTAATTTTAGTGATGTTTGCTATTTTTCAATGTAAAATTTTTCTGAAATTCACTTGCTACAATTGCATAATAATATTTTAGAAAATATAAAGACTGGGTAGATTGCATGCCTGAGGTTTGACATACACACACTACCTACTCAGAGTGATTTCATGTCTGTATTGATGACACATTGAATGAGGCTCACATCTGGATACTGTTTTGATTTTAATGTAATACTCGTTATGAAGTAACAACTGGCGTGAATGCATCTCTGAATGTATGGATAATTATTGTTTAGTTTTAAAATTTACTTAAATTCACATACATTTCAGTCACTGTCAATTGTTTTTAATAATACTTACATTTTAAAAACATATATTAAACACCACTATTCTAGTTTGTCAGGCACATAATATTGCTCAGATAAGCAAAGTACTGCTAGTGGAAGAAGAAAATGATCTCGCTATCTGGTGGTCAAAAGATAAATGTAGGTCCATATCGTAAATCATTCCATCGAAAAGTGAATATTTAGATACAAATTAACGTACATGTTATTGTAGCCAAGTTTAAATGAAGTTAAACACTGAACAAAAATGTTTTAATATTAAACATTTTATTTAGTCAAGTGTATTAGGCAAATTGCCATCAGTCATCCATAAGTCAGGAAAATCTTGACTAATTGAGAATGTTCTTATGAAAAATGATGTTAGCTCTCCAACTGTGTCATCGTTTCCGTCATGCCCATGTACAAGAGGTATGACATCCTCTCCCTCGTCAATAACATCCTTGTCGAAAGAGGTGTCCTGCAGTAACATTCCACCAAGTACTGCTATTATATGGCATACACAACATACAATCACTGTTCGGCACAATATTGATGGAGTGTAAAGAAGCTTCCCTCCAGTAAGGTCCAGACATAGGAATCTAGATTTTAAAATATCACAAGAACTTTCAATGATACTTCTACTTTTCTACTGTGAGTCATTAAATACTTTCACACAATGTGTATTTGAGTTTGATGTTGATCTAATGAGCTATGGTCTCACAACACAACCATGGCCACCTAAAGTTGCTAAAGAGAAACATTATTACTGAATATTATGTATTTTTTAAGGGTGTGCGAGATGTGTGTAACTTGCTTTTTTACGTAATTATAACAAAATGTGTGAAAATGATGCATAATTTGGAGAAATACCCTTATCATTTTGGACTGAATGTATCCCCGCATAAGAACAGTAACACAAAATTCATCCAACTATGCAAATTACACCTGTGTTATTTAAATATTGCCCAGGCCTAGTATTTATGATATTAAATTAAACTTACTTGAAGATATTTGCCATATACATAACTCATTGTTGATAAAAAACAAAATAAAAACATAATAGTGACACTATTTTTATTTGAAAGATGTCAATTTAATGGCGATACTCACACAATATTATTCCATCTTCATGCATACCACGCTCTAATTGACAGTTGAGTGTGCAGTGATAAAACATAAGAATCACATTTGCTTCCAGGATAATTAGCTACCACAATCCTTAAAAAAATATTCACATCACATGCTGCTTGCACACTCTTGGAGTGGTTGTACTTCATGTTTCTGGAGAGATGTTCAACTTTAGCTGGAGAAATCAAAGTCACGAGTGTGCAATAATGACACCTAGGACATGTGAGAAGTTGAGAAAGGCATATAATGGTGTCTCAACTTGTGCCCAATTTTGGAAAACATATGTGTTGTGTTACTAGGAAAAGGATGGCCTTCAGGACATGAAGCAGGAAAGCTAGAGTGCACTTTGCGGAGACCTAACCACATTTGCATATGTGTCAGTGGCAGCCGCCACGGATCGGGAGTGACGGGGCGGGAGGTTGGTGGGGGAGGGGGAAATCTAAAAATGAAAAAACACTTACCTTATCGCCGCATCTCTCCTCCGTCTCTCTTTGCGCCAGGAATGGAACAGGAAGCACCAAGACTCCCCTGACCAATCACAATGCTGTCTGAATGCCGTGGTTCAGCGCTCAGCTAGGGAATGGGAGCCTGGGCATGTTCTCCATCCAGGCTGCAGCCTGGGTGGAGAACATGCAAAGTGTGCATGAATGTTTGTCTGGCTCGAGACATCTGGCCAAACATTCATGCACACTTGGAGTGGGCAAACCACTCCTCCTCCTGCTCCTCTGTCATCGGATCAGCCCACCCTGCCCCGCAAAGCTGCTGCACCAGGAACAAATAAAATGATAATAACATTGAGTTATTATCATTTTATTTTACCGTTATGTTACTGCTAAAAAGCAGTGAGGAGTCGCCACTGATAAGTGTGCTGGAATCTACCAAATGAACATGTATCAAGCACCACAAGCAACTTTACATGTGCAGGAATTGAATGTGACCTACATTTAGTGGGTTCAAGTGAGAGCCAAAGTTAATGTTCAGCCTCCAAGTGGCATCAAGAGATTGCAAGTCGGAGAGCAAAATACTCCTTTGACTGGTTGATTGGGTCTTGGTTAGCTTGAGGAAGGTTCTTGCTCCGATTGGCTGTTTGCTTTCGGTTTGTTAGCAGAAGAAAGTCTCTAAGGTCTACTCATTCGTGATCATAAATGCAGTCTGGACTTGCAGTATTGTGATGCCACTCTGAGGCTGAACTTTAACTTTGTTCATTAAGCGCACCAGGAATCAGGTACAACCTGGAGTTACCTCAAGCCAAAACGTCTACCAAAAGCCTCAAAGTTCATTAGGTTATGTATTTACTATTTACTTACAAGCCTTGAAAAAGTCTTAGGCCTGCGTGTCAGAAGAGGTGAAACACACACTGGCTGACCAGAGTTTTTAAATGATTATGCATCTAATAAATGAGTAATTTTTCAAAAATTAAAAATGTCATGTTAGAATTGTGGCTTCTGGTTGACTAGGGTGTGCACCTAAATCAAGCAGAACCCACCACTCTAGTCAGGGAAAGTCAGAAACTTACCGGGATAACATGTGCTGTCCCTCTGGTAGTTGGCGCAGAGCAGGCTGGCTTACCCTCAGAGGCAATGTGTAAATGTATTTGGGCAACATACATACAGTAAGTCACTGTAAACATTACAGAAAGACTACTCACGGATTTAGAAAAATAATACTATGGGATTAAAATAAGACCAGAATGACAAAAATGCAATAAATATCTCACACTATATAGCGTTTGCCACTTTACATGGAAACAATCATTGAGAGTGCAATGCGCGTCTCTTAGATGCCTTAAGGTAGTTTCAGTAAGTTGGGGAGTGTGCTGTCGCAGTTCGTAGCCCTCGGCCATGAACAACACGGTTTATGGAGATCAAGACCACTCCAACCGAGTGCAGCTGGTTAAACGAAGGTAGGAATCCCTCAAGCATAGGGCTGCTCCTTGCCCAAAGTACTGAAGCCACAATTGAGGGAAAAGGATCGTCTGCTGCAAGGAGCATAGCAAATTCCTTAGGTCTGCTCTGGCTCAGTCCCTGATGAAAAGCTCGTGGGATCGGGAAGCCGCTACAACGAGGACGGCTCTTTTAAATGTAACTTGGCAAAAGCAGGACTCTGCTGCAAAGTACTCCAAGCCCGCTCCGGTCAGGAACTTCTTTTTAGCGGAGCCCGGGGTGAGGTTCCACTGCGAGGAGCGCAGAGCCACTGACAAGGTCCTTTATGTTCCTGAGACCTCAGTAAAGAACAGGGGGTAAGCCAACAAGCCCTTGGAGTCGCTCTGGGGGATGGTAGTCTTTGCAACTGGGCAGAGGTCAGCAGGTAGCAGGGCAGCTCACACAGGCAGGGCAGCAGTTCCTGGAAACAGTCAGCACAGCACAATGGCAATCCTTTAACACAGCACCCTTTACCAGAAGCGGCTTGCACAGGTAAGAGTGGTGAGGCAGTGGGGCGGGGTGGGTGGTGGAAGTTGTCAGACGACGAGATAAGTAATATTAAATAAATAAATAAAACCACGTACTTTGTGCTCGCCGCATTGCCGTGTCGGCGAGTGCAAAGAAGGTGGTTTTATTTATTTATTTATTTAATATTACTTATCCCATCATCTGTCGACTTCCACCAACCCCCCACCTGGCCCCGCCTGGGCCCGCCCCAACCCTGCCCCACCACCCCACCACCGCACCGCTTTTAGCTGTGCGAGCCGCCACTGTCCTTTACTCCAGCGCAGGTTGCTCAAGTTTCAGCACTGAACTAATTTGATAGGGCCAGAGCCCTCGTACTTATACCCCAAAATGACTTTGATATAGGGGTAACTTCAAAAGAGCCTTCAGAAGTGCACATGGGTCCCTTTCAGCCCAGGCCTGGCTCCAGGCTACCAGTAGGGGGTAAATAAGCCCTTTGTGTGTGAGCAGGACATAGCCTATTCAGATGTAAGCGTGAACCACCTCTCCCCCTCTCAGTCCATGAAGGCTATCAGTATGTGGATGAATGCAGATGTATCCCCCGGCACACCCATTCTTTCCTGTGTTGTGGCTGTCTAGGGAGTACACCTAAAAGTATAGCTGTCACCCTGGGCAGACGTGGTTTGGAGACAGGCTGAAGGCACACAGAGTTAGTAAAGAGCAGAAAATGTCCACTTTCTAAAAGGTACATTTTTAAAGTAGTAGTGTTAAATACAACTTTACAAATAAAGAGGATTTAGAATTATTATTCCAACCATACCTTTTTTTTGTTTTTGCCTTTTTTAAAATTATTAATGCAAAGGGAGATCATCACAGTGTATACAAATCAATCAATCAATCATGTCACTTATAAAGCGCAATACATACCCGCGAGGGTCTCAAGGCGCTGGGGGAAGAGGGGGGTGGTGCTGCTACTGATCGAAGAGCCAGGTCTTGAGGAGTCTTCTGAAGGCCAGTAGGTCTTGGGTCTGTCGGAGGTTGGTGGGGAGGGTGTTCCAGGTCTTGGCGGCGAGGTGGGAGAAGGATCTGCCGCCGGCGGTCGTTTTCCGGATGCGGGGGACTGTGGCGAGGGCGAGGCTGGTCGAGCGGAGCTGGCGGGTGGGGGTGTAGAAGCTGAGTCGTCTGTTGAGGTAGGCTGGTCCGGAGTTGTGGAGTGCTTTGTGTGCGTGGGTGAGGAGCAAATATACATAAATGGGGGGAAAAAACCAAACAAAAAAAAACCAGGGTAGCAGCCAGATCACATAATTTTCTTAAACAAAATTGGTACTTCGGGAACATATAAAACAGGAAAATCATATTTAGATTATCAATCCTTAAGTACCTTATGCCAAATAGTTTGAAATTTCAGCATAGCACGTATACCTCTGATTTTTGCCACAGCTTTTTCCCTTTCACAAATCTTGACTAACATGATCCACCACTCTACCGAGCTACTAGGTTTGGGGGAGATCCAAGCCCTGGCGATGGTGAGCCTTGCAGTGACTAATAAAATGGCGAAAAGTGCATTACGTGCAGGGCTAGGGTCGATCTTAAAACCCATCATTATCTCCTGTACAGTGAATCTTAGTTCTAGACCCAGTCTGTCACCCAGTCTGTCTCTACAAGCGAGGCTAACGTCCTCCCAGAACGCCCAGATCGGCGGGCATGTAGCGAACATGTGCACAATGTCGACCGCGGTAGCTCCGCACTTGGGACATTTTGTTTTGTCGTCCGGGGCTTGGTCGCCTCTTTTTTCCCACCAGCTTGCTATCTTCTTAGGAGTATAATATAGCATACACAGTATCCTGAAATGTTGAAGCTTTAGATTGACTGACACTACAGCTTCTTTTAGTGTAGTAAATACATCATTAATTACTACAGCAGAGATGTCTGTCTCCAAAATGCGGCTCCACTTCAGAGCAAGCTGGACACATGGGTCTGTTCTAGGCTGTGTAAAATATTGGTAAGCAATACGTATTGAATGTTTACGGGGTGTTTCATAGATAAGTGTCAGAATCTTGTGTGCGGAAATGGATACAAGCCTTTGCGATATCAAGAAAAAGTCTCTGATCTGCAGATACTTGTAGTAGAATTGTTGAGGGAGTGAGAATGTGTTCTGGAGACTTTGAAAGGTCTTGAAACCGGTAATGTTGTATAGGTGACCAACTCTCTTCACCCCGTACATAGCCCAACTTTTTGCCAGCCTATCCTTGAAGATCTCGGTCAAGAGTGGGTTGTCCCTGAGGGGGAGCCTATTGTGAAAAGTTGGGAGCGAGTAGCCAGAAAGAATGTCCCGCCAAACAGTAACAGTGTCTCTAATGGTCTTGAAACAGACACGTTTGTAGTAGTTCGGATCTAGAGTGTGATATAGAAATCTACCACTGTCTTGGCCCAGTAAAAGCTGATGGTGAAAATCTTGGTCTTTATTTAAGAGAAGGCTATGAAGACACCCCGAGAAAGAGGCCAAGAAATAAAGCTTGAAATCCGGTAGTTGAAGACCCCCTTGTATATAGGGATATTTTATAAGTTTAATCGCTCGCCAAGCTCGCTTATAGCCCCAAATGAAACTACTTATAATACCGTCAAGTTTTGTAAAGAAAAAATTAGGAACTCTTAGAGGGATAGTGCGGAATAAGTATAAAGATTTAGGTAGTATTGACATCTTTATAATGAGATTCTAGAGTGCAGTGAATATTATAGTATTAGCTCTCAGCTGAGCCCGGAGAGCCTGCCCCTTGAGGAATGTTTTGATATTGGATACTATAATATTCACTGCCCCCTAGAATCTCGTCCCATAATGCTTTGCGGGGCCTTTGGTTGGGATTGTATTTTTGCCCATAACTGTGCTTGGGGTGGTCCTAGGAGGATGGGACCACCACCGAATGGGTCAGCATGATGTGCTCTTTGTGTTCAAGGCATCTGCTTGGTTCTCTCCCTAGGTTAGGGAGGACACCAAAATCATCACCTCTCTCACTGCTTGCTGTATTTTCATTTTCACTTTTGTGAGATGACTATATGCATTTTTGCATGTAAAGATAGAGTTACTTCTTATTTTATCAAGGGCATGTGATGTTTTTGTTTTATTAATTAGGATGAGACGGAATGGAGTTGCGGAGCGGAGTTTATTTTCAATTCTGCAGAATTCCGTGTAGTGGTACTCTGCCAACTACGCCCACCGATATTCTATACAAGACACTTGTGTAAATGTGGAGCGGTAGACCCATACTCCTCCTGAATACTTATCTCTTACTACCATACAGCCAAATGAAAATAATAATCAGGCAGAACAAGAATACTGGTTGTGTAGGTCTTCCTTAATGTAGTATTAGTGTATGGCAGCTTACTGTGCAAGTGAAGTGAAGAATATCATCGTTGAGACGGTGTTGTCAAACCCTGAGATGATTGGCTGTGGTTGCACTCAGCCAGGTAAACTCTCAGTAGATCCTAAGGAGTCAGGTATTAAGACCAAGGGGCAGATAAAGAGGAGACATAGGGGGTGGGTGGAATCCACAGTGGTACAGCAAGCTAGCTGGCCAGGCAGTGCCCATTTTAGAGGGTGAGGATTCTGAGTTAGCAGTCTAGTGGTTCATGCAACGGCCATAAATTGGCATGCTGGGGCGGACACGCAGCAGACGCATGCAGCAGGCACCCCACTGGCGCAGCAAAGGCACACCTAAGGCTAGCCCGTCTGCGCCTGTCCACGCCTGTACTGCGCCATGTGCCAGGACCCCTGGTCTTTGTACAAAGGAAAAGGCCCACTCCCTTAATTATTGCAGAAAACAGCTCCTTAAAATACCGGAACAGGGCAATTTTGCAGCCTGTCACTACCCCATGAGCTTGTAAGAGGCTTTGACTGGTAACATCACTGGTTGCCCTGCCTGCAACTTTCAGTTCTCCTCCTTGGCAATGGGCTCAACTATTTCACAGGATGCCTCGCTCCCTCACTGTTCAGCCGAAAATACCCACTTTGGATTTCTCATTAATGCTAGATCACTTATTAAAAATAAAATGGAGGTGGCTGACTTTATTGTTTTCCATGAGTCTGACTGGGTGTTTATTACGGAGACCTGGGCTAAGGACCCTTCGTGTCCTGATCTGGTTGATGTCATTCCTCAAGGATACCTCTTCACCCAGCTTGATAGGACCGGCAGAATGGGAGGGGGATTAGCCATTATATATAAGTCCTCTGATTCCTGTTTCATAAAGCCATTGTCTATCCCTAAAACTCCTTGTGAAGCACTATTATTTTCTCTAAACGTGCTCTTGACCGGATCTTTCGATGGAATCCTTGTCTAACAGCTGCCGGGACCTAGGTCTTCCTTCACTTTGGAGTTCGCTCACCTAATAGAACACTATCTAGGAAAATATAACTTCACACTTTTGGGAGATTTTAACTTTCATTTAGATAGCGATCTTTGTAAAGTATCACAGGTGTTTAAAGATGCAATGTTATGCTGTGGACTTGCACAATAAGTAAGAGCATCTACCCATGATACAGGACACATTCTTGACAGTATCTTCTCCAACGACCACTGTCTTAGGGTTGATGAACCTCTTTCCCTCATTTGGTCTGACCACCATGCCGTCCCTTCTTCCCTTTCCTTTCCCTCCACACAGGACACTGCTACGGGGGGTATCAATAAGGTGTTTAAAAAAAATTGGAAAGGTACAAGTAAGGCAACATTTTTTCACTCCAAAATTTCGGACATCTATTCCTCTCTAGACAGTCTCAATTCTGAGTCTCCAATGCCTGCCCAAAAGATCAATTACACTTTCCCTCGCCCTCCAGTGACCAAGAACAGGGATTATGGTCTTTCTGCCTTTTCCCCTCTGTGCCATGAACTCACCGAACAGTTTCTCTGAAGTGTTAATTCAGGTTCCCCACTTGAACCCTGTTGCCCAAACTGATGCAGTTGGGAGGGGATATCATTATTCCCCACCTCATAGCAACTCTTAATAAGGCTATCTCCTCTGGATACTATCCCCAAAGCTGGAAAACTGCCATTGTTAAGCCCCTGCTTAAAAAACCCAACAGGGACCCCTCTGAACTGAAAAACTACCGGCCCATTTCTTTGTTACCTGTCCCTGTTAAGGTCCTCGAGAAACATCTAAATATCCAGTTGATGACTTATTTGGAACAACAGCATCTGCTGGACACTTCCCAGTATGGATTTAGGAGTAATCATGGGACCGAGACTGCACTTCTATCGGCTGTCAATAACATCTGTTCCATGGTTGATGCTGGACAGGCTGCAGTGCTGATCCTGTTGGACCAATCTGCAGCCTTTGACACCATCTCTCCTATCATAATGGTTGATTGTTTACAGGAAATTGGGGTCACATATTAAGCATTGAAACTTTTGTCATCCTTCCTAATGGATAGGTCACAGACAGTGGTGGTGGACCAGTTTTACTCTGCGCCCATAGCTAATCTATGTGGGGTTCCGCAGGGCTCATCCCCGAGTCCAAACTTGTTTAACACATATGTCTCCCCGCTGATCAAACTGATTAGATCTTTTGGGTTATAGGTCTTATCCTATGCTGATGACACACAACTATTTGTATGATATAGAGGCCTCCACCACCAATTTTAACAATTGCATGCAGGCTGTGGCCACCTGGATGGTTACAAACTACCTCAGACTGAATAGGGAAAAAAAACAGGTTTTGATTTTTGACAGCCAACAATCTATTTGGACCCATTCTTGGTGGCCAGAAATGCGGGGTCAACTTCCTAGCCCTGCTGACTCTGCAAAAAAACTTGGGGTTCTGGTTGACAACAACCTGTTCTTTAATCTTCAGGTTAATAGGATGGTATCATCTTGCTACCGGGTAATTAAGACCCTTAGAAAGGTGTTTCCTTTTCTTTCCCTTCCTGCACATAAACAAGTGGCTGTGGCACTGATTATGTCTAGGATGGATCACTGTAATGCCCTCTACCAGAATGCAACAGCTAGACTCCTTCTGGATCTTCCTAAATATCATTCAGTCTCTGCTGCTATTGAATTGCCTTCAAAGCCTTGTGCATTGTTCATAAGGCACTTCAGAATACAGGCGCTGAGGGAGTTAATCATCTCTTTCAATGATATATACAATCTAGACAGCTTCGTTCTGCCAAAAAAAACCTGTTGGTTGTTCCTAGGTTTCAGAGGGCAAGATGGGGAGGGAGAGCATTTGCTGTGGCTGCATCTAAGCTTTGGAATGCTCTCCCTTACTCCATCTCCAGTCTGGAAGCTCATTTTCCTTTCCGTAAGGCTTGAAAATCTGGCTCTTTGCCTAGCAATGCTCTCTTAGCTCAGGGATGATGCTGTTGTCCTCCTCAGCAGACTAACTGCATTACGGCTTGATGCCTTTGGGCATTTGTTCGCACTCTATAAATTGCCAAATCAAATCAAATCAAAATCATACTGCGTTGGTGTTAAACACTTTTGTTGAGGATGGTTACTCAGAGCTGTCTGAAGGGCAAGGTGCAGATGGCTCTGCTCTGGCAGACTGCTGCCTGGTGCACTGTGAGTGTGCCAGACTTCACGGCAGATGACTTTGAGGAACCCTGAGTACTCTTGGTTTGTTGAGCACCTGTTCAGCTGTTGGAGTCAGCCCCTGAGCTGAGTAAAGTTGAAGGAGACAGTTTGCACATACAGTTGGTCTCCATCATGACCACTTGGACACAGGGGTATTGTCTGAGTGTAGGGTATGTAAGCAAGGCCTGGACGGTGACAGTCCCTGGGAGGTGGATAGAGACCGTGTTTACAGAAAATACAGGTTCTCCAAGGGCCCTGGAGTAGTTCTGGAGGTTGGGTACCCCATGGAAGTGTGCTGGATAAGCACCAGAATGTAGACATCAGTCATCCTGACACCACCAGTGTAATGATGTAGGACATTTGCCTGATGGATGAGTTTGGGGTGTTGAACTCTGGTGTCCTGGGGAAGAGGGCCAAGGCCCAGGGTTGTCTATCTGTGATCCCACTGGGTTGGAGGCAGCAAGAGACCCCAGGCTGTGTGCTGATGATGAAAGTCCTGAGATCCTATGCAGGGCCTCAGACTTCACCTTCAGGATGTAGTGACCCAGAGAGTTATATGGTGAGTAGGTTGACCCTCTCATCTGAAGGCTATGAGGGCCGACAAGAACTTTTCTCACATTATTCTATGATGGTGTCAGTGCAGAGTAGGGAAAGAGGTAGCTTAGTCTGGGTGCCTTCGCCTACATGTATTGAGGTCAGACTGGAAATGAGATTCCCATGTCTGTACAGGGTCTGAACTGTACCTGGGCAGCCCTGAGAGGGAACAGAGTTTACAATGAAGTCTATACTACAAAGTGTCTTTACAATGAAGTCTTTACCATTCATAGATCTTTACCACACATGCCTTTACCACTCATACCTTTGCATGCAAAATGAGAATAAGTAAGGGAAGGGAGGTATATGTAAGCATAGGTTTTTGTGTTGTAATGTATTAAAGATAAGGGTTTGTGGTTAAGTTGAAACTTGTAGTGATCAAAGTACTTGTGTAATATTTACACAAAATTAGTTCATTAAAATATTTGAATGGCCTGGGATTTAAGGGATCTACGAGAGTAGCAGGTGGGGAAGTTAATTAACCCAAGTAATAATTAAAATACTTGTGTTTTAATTTATTTAATTAATTTTTACTTATTAAAATTAAAATGCATATTTGATTAAAATACAGAAATAAATATCTATTGAATGGGATGTGCGGAAACTAGGGGTAATGTGAGGATGTGTATTAATACACAGGTATTAAATAAGATACTCAATTATTATTCCATTAATTTGTAATGCACAAATGGAAAATGTAGGTAATTCGTTTTTTGATTACTATATAATTAACATATTTTTAAGAAATCTATGACATTTCTATTAAAATATAAAAATTCTAAATAAAATTTTAAAAAAATGGAAACAGCACACTTAATTTCAAAATATAATTTAATTTACATTAAAAACACAATTCTTTAGCATTTTCCCATGGTTTCCCATTCATACTAATAAGAGAAATTACCTTTTATGTTTTTTACCTTTCAGCTTGAGCCTCTTGCTTGTGCATCTGTTTCTACAACTAGTGAAGTGTCATGGCAAAGTTTGGAAGCATGGAGAAACTGTGTTAGGTAAGAACAATCTAATTTACTTAAAATAACATATAGGTTAGGTAACTTACTGTAAGGAGAGAGTTAAGGAGGTAGTAAGGTGGTAAATAAAACAGTTGTTTATGTTTTTAACCAGCATTACATTCCTAAACTAGTTGTTTCAAATGAGCACATTGGGCCGATTGTCACTTGAAAGTGATTTGTAGTTGGATTATTTTTTACTTATATTTAAAAAAATGATAAATATGACAACAACCTTTTCTGTCAGGTTTTTAAAAGGGCTTAACAATTTTAATAAAGAACCACTTTTTTGAAGAAGAAAAAAGATAGAATCACAGGATAACATTACTCCAATTTACAGGTGATTATTCTTTTTTTTTTAAACTAAAAACTTTTTGAGTTATTTCCTGGACGTTTAAAAAGCCATTCAGTGGAGAAAAGAGTCAATGAAAGATGAATGGAACATGTGTTAGGTTAGCCTTTCTTTTAAATCTCATCACATTTCATGTTTTTTCAGAATGCTATAGATTAGGAAGCTGCATGGAAGGGAGATCAAAGAATATATAGATTTTTCAGCTATGTAGACTATGCGTTTAAAAAAAATCAAATTTCTAAGTAAATGTTCAGGTTGTTGATTGTGGTTCACATTTTTGGATTGTTGGATTACCTGTGAATCTAGGTTAGTGGATGGATATCAATTCACCAAGAGTTAAAGAAATAAGACATCAACAGGTAGGACAAAATAAATAAGTAACCCACATCTAAGAATGTCTCATGTATTTATTTCCAATATGCATGGAAAAAATTGAAACATTTACTTGGATTTGGGTGGTTAGAAAAGTTTAATATTGGTATTTGTCATCTGCAAATCTAAGTCAATTATTATTTTCGTAGGACTTCTATTGACAGTTTTAGATTTTATTACTGATAACAATTCAGCATGAGGTTTGTTTATCAGGTAGGATACCATAAATCAAAGGTACAGTAGAGTTACTTCTGATTGCATGAGTAATGTAAATTTGGATTAATAGATGGGGTATCGACTTACAGGTTCCATCTATCTTACAAATTTCACTATTCTCTAGGGTTACTATTTGTTTCTGAGAGTGCTTGTTTTCATAAAGAAGGAAAAGTTCATGATAAAAGGATTTTTTTAGTTCAAGGGGAGTATTAATATTAGAATAGGTTTGAGGTGTTCTGAGTTGCAGGCTATTCAACAGTTTTCGGCGTTGTACCATTCTCCACAAATTTGGGATGGTGGACATATTACTTGCAATATACATGGGATTTTCTGGTATTCCCTGCTGAATACTGAGCCAAAGGCTTCATTAGAAGTAGCATCCAGTCACTTTATATGTTGAACATGCTCTCTAAAATTCGGCTGTGGTGATGAAGCAGAGGGTGTGCAATGTTTTGTGACTTCAATTTCCCTAAAACATTAGGGGGCATATTTATAAGCCCCTTGCGCCACTTTTGCGCCGCCGTTGCGTCACGCATGTGACGCAGCGGCGACGCAAACCATGCGCCGCGTTGCACTATAGTTTACAATGTGACGCATCTAGGGAGATGCGTCACGTAGTAAACCCCTGCGCCACATGAAACCTGCGTCAGGTTTCATGTGGGCGTACCGGCGCAGGGGGCGTTCCGGCGCAGGGACGCCTCGGAGAGTGACGCAGTGAAATCTACAAGATTTCACGCAGTCACTTTTCCGACGGCTGGTGCGTCAAATCCTTACGCCTGCTTCAAGCAGGCGTAAGGATTGACGCACCATGTTAGGGATAGGAAGGTTGGAACAGTGCTGGAGTTGCGTCGCGCTTGCGACACAACTTCAGCACTGCGCCAACCTTCCGCCGGCAGATGCGTCACGCATCTGCTTATCCTTGCGCCGCATTGTAAATGCGGCGCATTGGACGTGGCGCAAGGGTAAACTTGCGTGACGCATTTTCCCTGGCGCATCCCTGCTGATATGCAGGGATGCGCCAGGAAACGTAAATATGCCCCTAGAGATGTGAACTGCCCGTGCTACATTTTTTTTTATAAAGTAGCCCTTGGTCTTCCTGAGTGACCCAGTGAGTAAGGCGAGCTCTCCCAACACCCACCCCTCACCACATCATCTGCCAACTCGGTCCTAAGGCCAGACGCAATGTAGCAAAGGGAGAGTGAGAGAGGTAATGGAGGGAACAGAAGCCTGTTCCCCCACCAGCGCAGGGAGCCAGTGGAGACTGTATGGGCATTGTGTCTCCCTCATGGTTTAGGAACAAGTATGTGGGTGCCCCACAGTGGGGTGGATGGGGCATATTCAGAAGAAATTAAACAAAAAAAGAAACCCAGAAACATTTGAGCAGTCAAGGCCACATCAAAGGGGGTACTATGTCTGGCTCAGAGGCTCACTCCATATTTCTGGTGTGGGTTTTAATGTTTTTTTAATATATTTTATTTGTTTTATTTTTTTCTTTGCAGTGCCCCAGAAGTGCAGGAGCACCACATGAAAAGAAAAATTGTGATGTGGGACCACCTAAAAGCAGTAGTGGGACATCCATGCTTCCCATGGAGTTGCAAACATTGTTCTTGTTGCAGTGCTTAATTGTGTGGATCCCAGATAGAGTGACCCAGGGAACATTTTGCATACAACTCAAGCACTCCTGGAGTGAGGGTTTTTGCTCAAATATTCTGGAGTATAATGACCTTTGTGGCTAGGAGGCTAATTAGGATGTTGTTCGGAAAGCCTCTGACCGCTGGTCGGAGGCTTTCCGGCTGACATCCCTGGTTTGACTTCCGACCGCTGTATTAGAATTACGGCAGTCAGAATTCAAACCGGCCGGTCAGACCGGCTGACTTCTGACGAGCTCGATGAGCCCATCAGCCAGTGGGAAGGGCCAAATAATCCAGTGAGGAAGGCATTTCTACCTTCGGATTATGATGGCACTTTCCGAGAGCAAATCCATGTCAGCCTTTCGACATGGATTTGCTGTTGGAGAGTGCCTTTGGGAGCACCAATCAAGGCCCCCTTATCCCCTGGCCCTCCGGTGGGGGCTGTGGGGGTACCAATGCCCCCCGGTGCCTGCCACACGGTGCAGGGATTTACAAAGGCTCTATGGAAGCTTGTGCTACAACCGGTTTACGGGCACAGAACAACCTCCCATAGAGAATTGGATTATGTAACTTCACCATGTGCGGTCGCATTGTAATTGCGGTGTCGAGACCGCTGACTGGAAGTCGGTAGGTCCCGAGACCGCAATAGTGTCAAGCTGACGTCGCCGACATCATAATCATGCCCTAGGTCTTTTGAGATAACTAGGCAACTGTGTTCAAGCTAGTTATAAAACTCTAACATGGAATGTTCCTTGTTTTAATGAATTATTGTGGAAGAAATGGTGCATTGTAGATGAAAGGTAAAATTATTGTGTATTTTTAATCGCACCGACTGCTAAAAGGTGGTTGTTATGCAAGGGCTTTAAATGCATAGTGTTGTCCATCCAGCATAGGTGATCCATTGTTCATTTAAGGTGGATAATTGATCTTTGCTACTGTTATTTGGTGTGCGTCCCCTATACATTGTGAGGCTCATTGAATGGTGTCCACCTGCCTCTCTTGATATATATTTAATTTGTTCATACTATTTTTATTTGGGACAAATAAAATACCTTTTCTTTTTAAAAGTAAGGACACTGACTGGACAGCAATTTATTAAGTTTCTGATTTCTGATTCTCTAGCTCATAGCACCTTCCTGGAGTAAGCCTTGAACTGCATTGCAATTTGGGCTCAGTACCATCTGTCTACCCTAGGACCATCCTCTGATATGGACTTCTCAAAGGAGAACTTTCCAATATTCAGATTTGAAGCCTATGCTTCCCCCTAGAATATTGAGTTATTCAATGAGGTGCATTTAAGTCTTAGGATACTATATAAGCCACTTTTGACAGTACTGAAAAAAGTGCAGGCTTCACTATGATTATGTTGTAATTTTGAAATATAATGATCAAATTTCATATTTCAAACTTTACTGGTGAAAGAAGGAAATCATCTTGGTAAGCTATACATCATCCCATTTCAACTGCAGTTATTGCTAGACTTTTGCACCTAAGTATTTTGTTTTCTCAAACCAAAAAAAAAATACTTCATTCAATTTAAGCAAAGTAAATCATAAAAGTACATAAAAGCATAAAATTAACTTATGAAAACTAGCATAGAAATGTAAATTTACATATCACCTTTCCGAGTGAACAACGCCAACTAAAAACCATGCTACATAAAAGCACACCTTACCATTGGATAAAAACAGCAAATAGAGCAGTGCTGGCCGAACTTGTTTAAAATCCTAATTTTCAAAAAGTGAACGAATATTATTGATTCATAGTGATGCATAGTTATGACAAATAAAAACTACATGTAAGGTATCAATTGCACTATCCATATCACATGAGAAGATTGGCAGTTCAGATGATCTATGCCAGCCTACTAACAGCTGAGGGAACAAATTCAAGCGAAAATAGGATAACAAATGTCTATGCAAAATTGGCATATCTAAAGCCAAATACATTTCTGCATTACTCATAGGTTTAACCATAACATAGTAGGCCCCAGATTTTTTCAACAACATACTGTTATATCTGTTATATCTTGATTTGTGTGCTTTTGCTCAAAACGCCTCCCTAACCCGCCCAACATCTACCTTGGGTATTTACTCAAGATTAGAAAATAAATGTGAATAGCCCAAATCACATAAAGTGCTTGGAGCATAATGTTGCCAAGGATTATGGTGACTATAACCCAATGTCAAGCAAACTTTCACAATATTTAGATCTAGTTCTTTTTTTAACCACACATTCATCCATAATATTTTGGTGCAGATTTTAATAAGATCCAAAATAACATCAGCCCCAAGCTCCACATGGACTATCTCAATAGGCACACTCTGTGGCAACCTCATGAGCCTTCTCAGAAATGTGTTTTCTGCTACCTGGATAGGATGGCAAGACTTATACTCCCAAACGTCCAATCCAAAAGACACTGATGTAACACTCTTCACATGTCTGTACAGAAGGGTTTTACGTGAACATGGCCCAATCACCTTGCAAAGGCCTCAATACTATGGGCAACCCTATTAAAAGACTGCACTTGAAATCTCATTAAAGGGTCCCAATTCAATTTACTGTCCAGCCAAATGCCAAGATAACAAAATTCATTTGTGTTTTCAATGAGATGGCCATCAATCATAAAAGACTTTGTTTTAACATGTTTAGGACCTATCACCATTGAATAAGATTTTGAAAAATGTGTTTTTAAGCCCATTTTCTCCATAAAATCATAAAAACCATCTAATAAGAGCTGCAGGCCATTCACTGCACATGCCATAAGCACTGTATCATCAGTGTACAGCAAGGCTGGAACCTACCTGTTAAATACCAGTGGGACATCTTTACATCTATCCACTATAAATCGCTCTAACTGATTGATATACAGAATAAAAGGCATAGGGGCTAAAATACATCCCTGGCGAACTCCTCAACCCCAACTAGGGTGCTCTGTGCATTCCCCTAAAGGGCCATATCTAACTGAGGCCTTCAAGCCAGCATGTAGAACATGCAAAAAAGATAAAAGAGGGATCTCCACACCCAATTTCCACAGTACAGTTCATAGTTTCGAACTGTCCACTGTATCAAAGGCTGTGCGAGGTCCATGAAAGCCAAAAGAACTGACTCCTTCTTAGCCACTGTGTATTTAGAAATCAGCAAATAGAGATTCAGATTTTGCTCAATCGCCCCCCTGCCCTGGCCTGAAGCCATATTGGATGTCTGATAGAATGTTTCCTCCCTCTGCCCAATCGGTAAGTCTCTTCAACAATATCCATCCAATAATCTTTACCTCAGCGTCCAATAAAGAAATAGGCAGATAACAGGCGTGATCAGTCCGATTACCCTTCTTAAAAATCGACACTATAACCGACTTTTGCCAGGACGGGGGTATAAACCCTCTTACAGCCGCATTGCAGTGCTGTTGTATTACAGGAGCCCATAACTCAATACAACTCTTAAAACGGTCCCTAGGGACCCCATCAGGACCCAGCGCTTTACCAGAAGACAAGGCCTCAATAGCCTCTATAACGTCCTCAAAATGAAGTTTATCCCTTCTCGGTGGGTCCCCAAGATCAGCTGATGGGTAATCCTCACTAGTTGCATAAATGGCTTCAAAATGTGTTACTATTTATCAAAAAGAGAGGGGGGGACGGTGGGAGCTGATTGTTAGGTCCAGTGACCCTTGCTCCCGATTGGTAACTGGTATACAAAGGGGGGTCACTGTTCCTTAAGAGGAGAGTTCAAAGTGGAGAATGAAAAAGGAAAAGGTGTCCAGTGCTACTCTATGTGTGGGGACAGTGTGTCCTCATCATGATGCCCTCACACACCCCGAAGGATGTCATGCTTCATCATTGGGCTTTTTGCTCCTCGTCGGGCCGGCGCTGCAATGCCATACGGGTCCCCCGAAGGGTCTCTTTTTCGGAGATCTTTTGATGAAACAAGCCGTTAGGTGCGTGCGTATGAGTGGAAGTGAGGTCTCAACTAGTGTGTTAAAAAATGACTGGAGGGAGAGTGGCTATTATTTATTAAAGTGGTCCCTCTGTCATTAGTAAAAGGTGTGTGGTGTTGCTAGTGGGATATTATGTCCCTCAGTAGCTAGATATGAGTCCTTAGTGGGTGTCTCTAGTGGTCGACATGTTTCGCGCTATCTGTGGCCTCTGGAGGAGATCCAAAACGCTTCTTCAGGACCAAGGTGAGTTTTAATAAAGTATCACTAGCGGCCTAAATTTTCAGTGCCGCCAGGTTGATGGAAAGGAGTAGCGTCTCCCTTGTTTCTATAATTATGGCCTCATGAGATCAGTGAGGGCCGATGGGAAGGTTCTCCCATTCAGCTGTGCTGCTCCACCTGCATGCCTCTCGGCGGAGATTTCGAGAACACCACATGAGGGAAGTCAGCCAGTTTCTGCATATGTTCTGGGATTGCCCAAACCTGGACAGCTTCTGGGAGAGGGTCATCACAGTCTTGGTGAATGTGACAGATAGGGAAGTTGAAGAAACTCCAGGTTATTGCCTGCTGCACTGGTTTCCTCACACAGCCAAGAACAAGGTCACAAGTAAGTTTTTGGACTTGGGGCTAGTGTTGGCTAAAAGGGATATCACCAGTCACTGGAAAGCGAGGATTGGCCCTAATATATCTAGATGGATGAGAGAATTTGTAAAACGGGCAGAATGCAAGGGAACAGTCAGAATGCAGATAGCAAAAAGGACAGGGAGCGAGAAAACATTGGAAACAGCCAGGGCATCGGTAGCACTGGTGGAACTCCTAAAACACCCAGATGAGGACAGGGAAGATAGTCTAGTAGAAGAGGTCCCTGGTAATGACGACTAGCCCTCAAGCACTGCCACCGAACCTAGTAGATGCTCTCATGTCAAGATGGGTGTATCACCTCACGTGCCCCCTAGCCGAACATCCAACAGCACACTCTTATAAGAGCGGAGGACGGATCGAAACATAGGATAACCCTAGAGTACAAAGATATGGGTTGATCGTAAGTGACACGCCTGGGGGGAGGGGAGGGTGGGAGATTAGTTGCGGGAGGGCTTGAGTTGCATAGAGAATACAGGGGATGACAGAAGAGATCCCTGTAGATCAATAAAGTTCTTTACTATGCCGTTACCATATAAAGGGTGGCCGAGTTTGGGCATCGGACCATTGTTATGTTTCACTCTTTTCTCCTATCTCGCAATTGGGCATAATGAGCAACTGTAACTGAAGCGATTTACTTCTGTTGTTGTTAATTTTCTTTGCTTATCACTTGGCGCAACTGTAACCAGCAATTCATTTTCTATCTGTCTGCTGAAAACCCAATAAAACCTGTATAAAAGAAAAAAAAAAATGAGGGAAGTCAGCCAATGCGGCCCCATCCCCTGCTTGGCTAAGGCACTCCATTGTTATTTGAGACAGCCAGCGCCGGAGTCCTGCTGGCCTGTTATTGCCGCTGCTCTGAAGTCGCCGGCCTCCTCACATGCCCCGGGGGAGCTTGATGTTCATACTACACTCCCCCACTGGCGACCAGCTTCATGAACACTACATTGACCGCGGTCTGAGACGCTCTTGGACCCACTGCCATCTCAAGTGGCTTTGTGTTGGGGAAGGCTGCCAGGGAGACCACGGAAGGTCTCCACCGCACGCGTTCAGCCTGCCAGCCTGGTGACTCATGTAGACGCTCTGTGTGCTTGCAGGTGGCTGCATTGGGCCATAGTGCACACTTCCTGTGATTTGGGCAAGAAGGCCCCTGTGTTTTTCTTTTGTTTGCAAAAAATGCTGCATTGGTTTCAGAAGCTGCTCTGCATAATCGTGGGCAGCTGCCTAAGGGGATCACACACCTTGGGGCACTTGCCTTCATTAGGGGCAGTCCAGGGAGAGGCCTTGATGGAGGCCCCAGCTCCCTTCAGGGAAAATCACCAAAACTACTGCGTTCACTGTTGTAGGTGAGCAGGGGAGCCCTGCCACCTACTTGTTGTAGAAGATTACCATACAATGGGTATTAGATCCCAGAAGCGCTGTGCTCTTTGAATTCAGGGTGATACTGGATGTTACCTCGTAATATTTGGTGATTGACATGCAGTGATGGGTCTTGGTGACTATGTGTTTTACTCATTACATGTTTCATGTGTTTATGACAATACTTGATGATGAGAGGTTTTATTTACGACAGGCTGCCTGTCATGTGTTACAGTGATTGGTGATTCCTGTGTTTTGGGTACTTTACCCACCAGCTTCCTATTCTTGCCCTGATGTTGTGATGCATGGTGTGTTTCCGCACATTTCCAGGACTGACATAGTATGCCCAACAGCCATGATTGATGTATAACCTAATTCCTGGATTTTAGGCGCTGATGTGTTCTAATGTATGCCATTTTTACCTTGCATTTGTCAGGATAATGAGCATTATTCACCTTACATGTGCAGTGATGGTGGTTTTATAAGGTGTGCAATCTATGAGTATTTACCCTATTGCACTATCTATGCTATGACCATTGGCTAGAGGCAAAGTGATTTTATGATCTATGTGACGTCATGACAATTGCCTAGTTGCTAACGATATATATGTGATTGTGGTCTAAAGTGCTTTTATGTACAATACAAAAGATATTTTTATATAACCTTGTGTGGAGTCTCTTTTAGTGATGTGCCAGGTGTGTCACTGGTGTGTGTGTGTGTCTTGCGCAAACACTTCACACATTGCCTCTGGGATAAGCCTGACTGCTCTGCCAAGCTACATCTGTTATTCAGCACCAAGATACCCCGTTAGGGGTGAACGTGCACTTTACAAATACACATGTTATGTTATTCGCAACAAGTTATGCATTGTACTATTTGTCCTTCTAAGTACATCCTCATTTCCAGTATTCGAAGTGGGTAGTGAGTTCATCTCATTGAGGTCCAACAAAGGAGTAAATACTATTGCAAATCTGGACAATTGGGGCTGTCTGCAGTTCCACCCTCTATGAAATAGTCAGGTTTCTCGCTGCCTGTGGCCCTTCTCCCCTAAAAGACTGCCCAACACCCATCCTATTGGGAGGGTAAAAGTATCCCAAGGAAAGCAAAACAATCTCAGAATTCCTTAGGGGAGTGGTCCCAGCATTAGACAGAATCTGACCCACCCTGCATGAGTTGCTAAAGTTAATCACAATATTCTCCCTGTCCAATTGTATCTGTGACCCTAATCCATTCCACCCTCCGCACCATAATAATCTCCTCATGCCATGAACTGTTAACAAACCCTAATCCACTCATGAGTTAATGTGCTACTTTTTTTTCAGCTCGTGTTAGCTTTCATCTAACCCCTCATTTAACCGGGGCACATTCGTCATGACACGGCCATACGGTGTGGAGACCAGGAGTGGTTGTATGCTCACCCTTGGAGACTTAACTCTATCTGATCTCAAGGTAGACTTGCGGGACGGGGACCCATCTACTCTTCTGCTGTTCAACTCAGTGGTGGAAGGAATTAAAACCTGTGACTGAGCCTCCCTAACGGACTGGAACCACCCACCCTATCCCATATTGCAGACTGAGTTTGACTGGCTTTAGACCAGGAATCTACTCGAACAGTAGCTAATCACATGCTTGGAGTCTCCTGATTTATAGACTGCGACAAGGCAGGGTGATATCTGGGGGAAGAAGCAGCCCCCTGGTGAAAACCCGAATCAAGCCTCGCAAACAAAGAGACTGCTTTTCCCAGTGCACCCTCTACCTTTGCTAACCTTTCCTCTAATTTCCTCACACAATTAATAAGAGGGGCTATCGCTCTCTGGAATTGTAACATAAAATCCAAATTTACTTTTTTTGAATTACTCAAAGTCATTGCATTCTCTCCATTGGCGCTGCTTTCTTAGATTTTCTCCATAAATATGATGAGCCATTGGACCGGTTAACAGTCGGTAAAATTGCCTTTTTAGCCTAACACGGCCCTGCGTGGCAACTGGTGAAATTGCCACTTGAGGGCCCGGTGTTTTACGCCTCGACTATTGATTTAGATACTGAGTGCCCACCTCTGACAATTGCTCTAAAACCCTTGAAAACGCCTGCTGATCATGCACAGTTAAATCCACAGACACTATGCCATTTAAGGGATCCCTCGGTGGAATATGAGTGACCTGGGTAATTTCTTCCGCAAGCACTCCCACTGCATTTTTAAGGAAGGATAGGATTGTGTTTTGTGTTCTAGGTCTCTTCTCTCCAGTGTTGATAGCATCGCCTTTACATTTCCCCATCTGTGTTCAGGGATTCCGATGGTATCCAGGCACCCACAGTTTAACCAGACACCAGCGTATGAACTAAGCAAGTTATTGCAACAGCCACACCCTAGGGTCCAGAAAAAAAAGTACTCACTACTCGATGTTTGAGGGGTGGCCCAGCCCAGCCTCTTCTGGGCACTGACAGGCACGGGATGGGCCCGTCCTTGGCCCGGTCTTTGCCCGGGCATGGCCGCATGCGTCCCGTGCTGCAGGATGAACGGTGGCACTTTGAGCATGTTGGTTGCAGATGGCCCCACCCCCTTCCTGACACGGCAGCACCTCCAGGGGATTCAGGCGGTTTTGAGGGGGGTCTAGGGTCTCCTGTGCAGTAACTCATAGTCCCTCCCTGTGGGATGACCGGTGGTGCTTTGAGCATGTTGGTTGCAGCTGGACCCTCCCCCTTCCTGATGCTGCAGCACCTCCAGGGGATTCAGGTGGTTTTGAGGGGGGTCCAGGGTCCCTTTTGCAGTAAAAGGTAGTCCCACGCTGCAGGATGACTGGTGGTGCTTTGAAGACATTGGTTGCGGCAGGCCCCACCTCCTTCCGGACATGGTAGCACCTTCAGGCACTGAGGTATGTGGATGATGTGGTCCCCTGCCAGGGGATTCAGGCCACTCTGAGGGGGGTCTAGGGATCCCTTTGCAGTAACAGATAGTCCCTTACATGTGTGGCAATAACTACTAATTTTGCACCTTGCATATTGACATCTCTCCCAGGCAAGCGCAGAGGGTCTATTAGAATTTCTCAACACCTTGATAAAAAATGTGGTGTTTCCAAATGCCATGGGAGAGAAGTGCTTCTAGGAGACATGCTAATGAAAAATAAAGTATTTTTTAGTCAGCAGTACTTCTTTGACTTTCACCTCATGTCCCGGAGCTGAATGAAATGCTGCTTACTCTTAAATGCTACTATATTCTCTCTTCTCTTTTTGCTTTGTGCAGTGGAAAAGCTCGATGAACCACAGAGGTGAATGACAACAATATTGTTTCAGAAATATCGAGTTACATGAATATCATGTCAAAAATATTGTCAATAAACAAAACAGAGTGGAACAGAATATAGAAGTTAAGAATATCATTTTCTTGCATATAGTACTGTCCTTAAAAATATTGTTATATATTGCAATTCATTTAATATAGTTGTTTTAAATAGTGTTTTGTAATTATTTTAATATATATTAGCTATAGTATTAATTTTAGTTGTTAGTGTTATAACTGTTTTCACTTTTTTTTAAGTATAGCTTGTAATTTTTAAGGTGTCATTAATTTCATTTTTATAATTAATTAGTCATTAATAATTTAGTAGATGGTTATAATTTATTATGTAAATTATGTATCGAAAACTGTTTATTTCGGCTACTAGCCCATAAAACAAGACAGGCAATTTTGTAAATCATCAGACAGATCAATCAATATCTTTAACATAGATGTTACCGTTAAAACAGGAAAGGTTAAAACAATATTTATAAAACTAACAAAGTAATAAAAATTGCTAAAAAAAGTTTAAAAAGAGAGAATAGCAGCATAAAATGGGTCAATGGATTGGGTAAAGTGCAAATTGGAAATTACAGTGCTCCAACATATCTACGCAGTCAGTTGAAAATAGGGGGCGGGGGAGAAAGGGAAAAAACATTCATAGGGAAGGTGGATGAAAATTAAATATTTTTTCAGAATAATACACCCCCCTTTTCCTGAATAGCCACATTGCGTATAAGTATCAGCTAATGCCGAATTCCAATAGCTGGCTGGTGTCAGACCGTAAAATACGATTAGCCTCCTTGTATTGTCTGACACCCATAGAAGTGCAGAGTGGTTTAAGCCAGGTCTGCCTAGGCCTATCAAACGCAGGACAAAAAAATAGGACATGTTCAACATCCTCAATCCTATAGTTAAAAATTACACATGCTGGTGAATCAGCACAATGGGTTTTCCATATATATGTGAATTTGTTGCTAATATTGATACCAGCCTGAATTTAATAGACAACGTGCGAGCCAAGGGAGGTTGAAACATGTCCATGTACAGTTCCTTAGCAGTTGTGGACTTAAAAGATAGAAAATCAGCCACCATACCCGCAGATTTGGCCTTACCATGTTGACCAGTTATATTGCTATTCCAGTAGGCCTCTTTCATAATAGCCTTAGTGCTGAGGGTGATTAGCCAAGTATTATTACAATACTCACTCAGGCCTAGGTCATAAAGATAGAGTTTAACATGTTGGAACCATAGTGGGAGGTTAGGCTTGCTCAATTTCAACACATCCTCTGCTGCTAAACTATAATAGAACGATTCTGGGGTAGACCACGGTCTGGTCCTATATAGGAGGGGTTTCAATGCTCCGACGTCACCGACCCTCTTGAGGCTGGTCTCAAAGAATAGAGGGATCATTGGGGAAGACTAAGTAAGGATCTCAAGAAGCTATTTTCCTTAGATGATATACCTTGGGAATTTGCAAACTCCCAAATTTCTGCTCCATACAGTGCAGCAGTCTGGGCTTTGGTCCTTAAACTTCAATAGCTGGGGAGACAGATTTGGGGGTGGTCGTCTTGAACTTCTTGATGATTGCAGATGCTGTGTGTAGCAGTGTTAGTTCACTTTTTTGCAACTGGGAATTCCATCTCTTAGATTTGTCAATTTTGATCGCCAGATAATCACATTTTTCAACCACCTGCAGAGTGGATCCCTTCATTGAGAACCTACCGCTGCAGGTTCTATGGGGATTGAATACCATTATCTTAGATTTTTGGGTATTCACCTTCAACTCGCGAAAATAACAGTATTCTGTGAATTTGGTCAAAAGGTTTTGTAGCCCAGATGGAGTTCATGAGAGCAGACGGTGTTGTCTGCAAAAAGCAGTGCAGGAATGGAACACCCTCTTAATCTTGAGGAGTCATGAACGCAGTTACATAGATGCTTGACCACATCATTTCTATACAACGACAATAGTGTTGGCACGAGTACACACCCTTGATGCATCCCATGCTCTACAGATATGCAGTTAGTCAGTTTGTCACCTAATCCCCATCTGTCATGGACAAAAGTGTTGTTGTGTAATCTTACAAGGGTGTCTAAGAATACATGATCTAGGCCCAGGGATACTAAGGTGGATCACAAGTTATTTCTGGGCACAAGATCAAAGGCTGCCCTAAGATCCACAAAGGCCATATAAAGATGGTCCTTGGAGAGCATGAGATATTTCGAAACGATATGGCCAAAACATAATATTTGATCTGTCGTGCTCACCTTGGCATGAAAACCTGCCTGTAATGGGGACAGGATGGAGGCCTCATCGACCCGCTCCAGAAGTCTAACCAGGGCTTGGCGACAGAAGACCTTCTGAAGGTTTTCAATGAGGCTGTACGGACACTCTTGTCACCCTTTTTTGTATACTGGTATGATCTCGGCACCACGCCAGGACTCGGGAATCTTCCCATCTGTAAGTGTCCCACTAGACAGAGCATTAATATATGGTCCCCATACAGTAGGCTCAGAATGAAACAGGCCACCAGTGATTTTGTCAGGACCCGGGCATTCACACAAAGAGTTTCAGAGAGATCACCACAGCATAAGGGCTCCTGTAATGACTTTCAAAGAGTATCTATCTTACGAAAGGTTTCTTGTCTCATAAGGGGAGGGATGTAGTCAGTACAAAGAGGCAAGGATGTCATGTTCTTGCAGGTGAGTCGGTGTTTTAAACTATTCAGCATTAGCTGATTTTGTCTTGTTTATGTTTTGTGTTAGAAATCATATCTAACAAATCACCAGCAAGCTTGCTACAAAGCCACTCTGAACACGCTACCTGTTTATGAGAAAGCATTTAGCAAAATTAAATCTTATTTCGGCTGTTCAAAAACGTTTGCCGAGATACCTGCTGACATTCTAAAAGCGACATTGTGAATATCACCTGTATTGCAGGTGTCATTATTCTAAGACATTTTACCACCGGGGGTTCTGCTTTATTTAGAAGTTCCTGAAGTCTCCATTAATCCTTTGAATGCACAGTGCATTGTTGGTGAACTCTAAAAGATTCCCTGGAGTCACAAAGGAGAGCTTGGAAATGGCAAAGCGTTATCTGCGTGTCTCACGTATTTCTGACTGAAAAGTAGGATTTATGTGAAAGATCCAATCAAATTAAATGTGTCTTCTTCTGCTCCGCAATAGGGTTTCGTTCTTTATTTGTATTCATCACTATAGATGAAAGATATGCTCATGTGTGTAGGTAGGTGCTGGCAGCAGAATAGAGATGGAATAAACAAGAGGCTTAAAGCACTGTAACACGTTTTACAGTATACCTAAATTTAACTACTCTCCAACTGAGGCTCGGTGTGGCGGGACCATTGGATAGCTCTAATCGCACATCTAAGTTAGCTTACATGTGAAAATAAGGGGGCAGAGTTACAAGCCCCTTGCGCTGCCAGTGCGTCACTTTTTGTGACGCACCAGCAGAGCATTTTTCTGCCCCATATTTACAAGGACAGGAAAAGCCACCCTGCGTGGCTTTTCTTGTACTTGTAAATACAGCCCCTTTACACGCAGCACTTTGCATGAAAGGAGTGTTCCATGGGTGTTGCTGTGGGTGTTCCCACGCATCACCCTTGGAACCAGACACATTTCCAGATTTACGATTTCTCGTAAATATGGAAATGCGTCTGAATGCTACGCCTCCCCAGGGGAGGCGTAGGGAGGCGCAACAAGGAGAAATGTATTCATTCTCCTCATTTTTTTCCTCTTTCTATGCGTGCTGCATTCTGCAGCACACATATAACGAGGAAATGACCTCTAATGATTGTTGATCCTTTAAAGAAATGACGTTTTACAAGTTCTATGTGGGCTAACGCAGGGAACCCTTCCTGCACATAAACAATCATCCCCGTGACAGAGGCATCCTTGCACCATAGTGCAAGGGTGCCTGCGCCGGCGCATGGCAGCAGTTTGTGCGCCAGCGCAGGGGGAAGCACAGATATGCGACATATTCTTGTAAATATGTCGCATCCCTGTGCTTCCAAACTAACGCAGAGCGGCGCAGCAAAATGACTTGTTACACTGCGGTTGATTAGTTTATTGTAAATCTGCACCAGGGTTGTTACGAGTGTAAAACCATTTTTGACGTTCACAAAGATAGATTCTCACTTGTAAAAAGAAATTTACTCATAACATATTGGTGTGTGAGTAAATCTACTTGTGGCGGAGGTGTTGGAATTCCAGGGTGGCAGTGCCCCAACACATTGTGCACCTATATGTGTGTTTGACTATTCACAAACTTTTTTTCCGACCATTTCATACCCTGAAAATAGCTTGGGATTTAGCCCAGTCACACACAGGAGCAAATCCGTTCACATCGATTCTCTCCTGTTACAGGCAGGTTAATCACGTTACAGGGCTGGAAGATGCTTGGAAGATCCCCAAAATTAGGGTGTCAATACGGAAAAATTATTTCCTCATAGAGAAGAAAAACAAATAGCTACTGCGTTTGCATTTGCTTGGAAATTTTCACATGAACAAATATATAAATGTAAATTTGCCGATGTGATTATGAAACTCACAAAATGACTTCAGAAAAACTCCATGGAAAACTGTGACATTCGCAGTATTCATGAATTCTAAACAAATCGTAAATCTACTCCAAATGTAGGACACAACTAAAAAATCAGGCTTACCTTTTTGCGATTGGGCCCATTGGCTTGAGCATCTTTTTGCTGTGCTTAACTGTGTTTGGCCTACTCTCAGGTTACCAGCTGCCATGTCGGGGAAGCATGAAACAACAAAGATAACAATGCTAAAATGAAAAATAATAACTTGCTTTTATAGTTCATGCTGCTGTATGGCTTTATGTGCCATATGTTAGCATCTTAGGATCCGTATAAAAGTAAATATAAAAGTAGTAAAAATTCAGGGGTCGATTCCGATCTCGGCCGGTAGGGCTCCGAATCGGACTCGGCATTACCAGATCCGATTCGGAGCCCTGATTCCCGACCGAGTCGGACGTGCGTCTGGGCGAGCGAGTACGAAGCGAACGTACGCGAAATCGCCGACCGACTCGTTCGCGGGACCCAACCGCTCCGACCGACTCGCACGGACACGACTCGCACCGCGCAATGGAGACGTTCCCCGGCCGGGTAAGTACGATGCGTGCCGCGAGCAGTCCGACCGACTCACGCCGTCCGGCTCGAAAGAGCAGTCGGAGCCGCACTTTGGGGGTCCGTGTCGGACCCCCCTGTACGTCTAGCCGCGCGAGTCGCACACAGGGGGGACCCATGGGTCCCCCCTACCTGTGCGTGTACGGCGCGACCCGCTTCGACGCGTACCCACTATAGGGGGCGCCCTTGTTCGCCTCGCACCCATTGAGTCAATGGGAGCCCGCGTACGCGTTGTACGACCGGCTCCCATTGACTTCAATGGGAGTCCGACCGAATCGAGTCCGATAGCATGCGAACGCATCGTACTCGTTCGGTCGGACTGCTAGGGTCCGATTCTGCCCGAATCGGAATCGGCCCCTAAGTGTTTTGTTAGTTGGCCGTGTAACAAAAACAAAGTGTGGCTGAAAATAAACAATTTCGAGCACAGAAGAGGTCTTACTGACAGAGAAATTGCCTTCGAATTTAGAGAAATTTGTGCAGCTCCGCTGGCCCAACTTAGCATATCAAACCTGAGCTCAGATGATGCCACCTCATCTGATGAATGTGCCGCTAGAAGCCGAAGGAAGAAATGAGGTAATAGGCCTAACCCACCGGACATGTTTTGTGGTTGCTGAAAGCTGAAGTCTGAAAAGGATTTCCAATAAAGTTGCGGTGCTCTCCTCGGATCAATGTGATGGGCTCCCATCAGACTTGTGCTTTTTTTGCAGATTATTATAATTAACTATTTTGTACAACCATGTTGCCAAATATTAAGCCCTCCACATACCTGTCTTACAAACATTGACATTGGTACACAAGTGCAGCTCTTGCTATGTTTCAAAAACAAAACAATTAAAGCACAAAACCACAGAAAGTAGTTAGTTCTCCCTTAGTGCCAAAAGCAACAGCTCATTCATTGGTCTTGAAGCTTTTGTGTTTGTGTTTACTGAGAACTCAATGACTGGGTTGGCAAAATATGTTTGCTTGGTAGCAAAGAACAACTGCTACTCAATACAGTTCTTGAGGGTTGCAAGGCACTTGGCTTCTGGTGATCAGCAAGGCCTGTGAACCCAATGACAAGGAGATATGTACCAGCAGTCCCGGGAATCCGTTGCGGAATAGGAATCCGTCTGCCAAAAGCAGGCTTATGTCCAATGCAGACTCTTGAAAAAAGATAGCTACTTATTACACAGATGGGCTTCTGTACTAAAAATAATGTTGAGTTAAGAGGCTCACAGCCTGTCAACATAAAGAGAAATCACTAACACTAATGGGGAGTTTATTGCCCCTAAAGTTAGCAATGAAAATAAACGTGAAATGAAACAACATTGACATTTAGAGGGGGCGTGCTGAATTACTTTGCAGGCCTTGCCTCTGGACTGAAAACAATAGTTGTTTGTGAAAAATATTCTGAAGAACTATGGTAGAAGTGTCTGGCCCCATTTCTTTTTTTGTAGGCATAGTAAGATTAAGGGCTTGATTATATGAGTCTGGGGGTCCAAGGACCGCCAGAAATGTGGGGGCGCAGCAGTGGGAGTCTCCCGACCACCCTATTACAATTAGGGCAGTCGGATTGCCATTGCCCTGTGCAGCCGCCAGGGAACCACCATTCCCTGGCGGTGGTGCGGTGGTGTAGAGGCAGCAGTATGCTTAGCAGTACCCCCACGGTCCCGACAAGCATATTGCAAGTTTCCTCTTCACCACGGTTTTCATGGTGGGTACTCCTCCATGAAACTGTTACAGAAAGAAAACAAAGGGGGCCCCACAGGGACCCCTGTTGCCTCTGGGCCATTGGGTGCATGCAGGGGGGCACTGCGTGCATACACCCCAGTTCCTGCACGGCATGGACTTTATAGTCCATGCCGTGCAGGAACTGTTTTTGTCGTCCCTATTGCGATTCACATTTTCTGAGGCACCGCTATGGAAACATCCCAAAAATCTGCCAGATACAAAAAACACTCATAATCTGGCGGGCGGCCTGACCACAGCGGTGCAGCGACAGGGCAGACCTGGTGCCACACCGTCAAACTCGTAATCAGGCCCTAAGTTATTTACCCCGAATCACAGGATGTTGAGCCGACACTGAGACTTCTCCAGTTGCAAAGTTGGCAGTTTTGGCTGTTTCGCCACATCCTCTTTCTGGCATGAGAAACGAGTCAGACACCTGTGTGTCAGAGAACAGCGAAGCTGAACCAATATGAATCTGGGTACAGTTTTGAACTCTCTAATTTGTTAGTTTTTCTGTCAAAAAAGTTCTCTGTCACATCAGAAAAGGACTTTCTTGAGTCTTTTGAAAAAGATGACGGCCGACCATTGTAACTAAGGGCTTTATTACAGTATGGCGGTCCTGGGAGTGCCATACTCGCAGTGGCGGTCTGACCGCCACCAGCCTGGTGTGTCCGCCCACTGTATTACAAGAAATATTTGTCTGCTGGGATAAAGGATTAAACGTCCTGAATATGCTGGCGGTGCCTATGCTGGCACCGCCAATCATACTACGACCTGCATCTCCAACGCCCTTTTCATGGTGGGGACCCCGCCATGAAAAGGGTGGCGGACATGCAGATTAGAGGGCCCTGACAGGGCCCTGGCCGAATCTGCACCTGGGGGTCAGTGCGGGTGGCACATTTTGTGCCCCTCTGGAATTGCACTCTTGCTCCTGCACCTTGTGGCATGCAAAATATGGTGCATGCCACACAATGGAGGAACGTGCTGCAGGCACTCTCACAGTGGCGGTATGCTTTTAAGGTTCTCCTATGAGCCTAAGACAGCCGCTGCCGTGAGACCACTGCAGCACTGCCCGCCCACCCTGGATTAAATTTATAAGCTGGAGGGCAGGCTCACCACAGCCTTGGTGGTCTAACTGGGATCGCCACCGTGGCGGTCCCATTGGAAGACTGCCAAAGTCATAATAAGGCCCTTAGCACCCCAAAGGGCCCAGAAACACAAATACTGTCTTAGCTTGATCTGCACATGCTTGCTTTATAAATAAACTTGAAAAATTTGATGAACAATCATAAGTTGAAATCTCATGATCAAAACAAATCAAACTTTTAGGATGATAGACTTCGAAATACACCAGTAGGTAGGGTCAGACTGGCCGACAAGGCACCCTTGCAGGGACAGGTCGGCCAGTCTGACAGGTGTGTGTGCCGTTTGTGTTACTTTGTAAGGGCTGGTGTTGTAAACATCTTTAAATAAAGGCTAGGCAGCTGTAGCAAGCTGTGTGCAGGATGTGGGTGCTGTTATCTTATTACATGCAACATGGATGGACCAATCCCAGCTTGTGAGTAGAAGAGCAGGGATGTGTCAATGTTAATAAGAGAGAAACATAGTGAGTTTCACTGCCACATTTCTTGAATATGATCATAGCTCTTGGCTGGCCTTTACATGCTGCATCCCCTCTTATAGTTTGAACTTAGTGATCATACAATCAAAGTCATTGAAAAATGCACTTCTCATCCCCCACTGAGAACATTTTCATTTCTCTCCTTTCACCCTCCCAGACCTGCTAACTTTTTCCTCTACCCTTTCCCTGAGACTGTTTGATTTATTTGTCTTTCTGAAAGATGGGGTGTAAAAACTGACCATACCTGTCATCTACCTATGCTGACTGTACAGAACATGCAAGATTTGCATCCAAAAAGTGTTTGTGATAATCTAAAAATACATGCTTTTACATATGTGCTGCTGTAATCATATGAACTAACTTAGAAGTATGTGCGTGTTTCTGTTTGTATTCCTTTAGTTATATTAATTTAATACAATTGTAACATTTTTACTGGACTATTTTCTGTCTATATATTCTTTGAGCCTTTTTGTATGCGCCTTACAAAATCACAGGCTTTGTGACAGGGAAAAAGTGAGTTGAAATGTACTGAAGATAATATGCGATTAAAGAAGTCCTTCTGCCCCACAGATTGCCCTTTGTGACTCATTATGAATAGCCATGGACATCATTTTGTAGTTTCCAGGGGTGGCAGTTGCGATCACTGATTTGCCCCTTGCGACCCCTGACACTGGCCTCAGAGGTGGCAAAATCAGTGGCAAGAACATGGAGAGTTCAGCTTTCCTTATTGTCTGCCTGGTTTTCAATATGCTAATAGTGAATAATATTAAATTTTCACTTCTAGTGTACTTAAAAAATGGAGCACACTTCGGACATACGGTGGCCATGGACGTCATTTGGGAGTAGTAAGACGTCATACCTGTGGCCACTAGCTTTCTCTCTGCTGCACATAGCAAACGTTTTGGCCCCCTCTGAGGCCAGGGGTCGCAAAGGAAGTTCCAGGAGTCGCAGGGAGTAAGGTAGAGGTCACAACTGCGATCCCTGACTTCTCCCAAATGACATCCATGATGGTGGCAACTGTGGTAAATAAAAATGGTTTTAAATGTATGTTGTATGCATTGTTGCAGATGAGAGTGTGTTTAAGTGAGAGGGAGGATGTGTTTGTGTGAGAAAATGTTTCTGTATGAGTAAGCATATGGGTGTGAGTGAAAATGAGTGAGAGTCAAGTGACCGGTAGTGAGTGAGATTGTGTAAGATTGAGGAACAGACTTACTATTATTTGATGCAATGTAAATGTTAGACGTGACAGCCTTAGGGCGGTCTTCCCCAAACCATTTTTCTGCTTGCCTCCTATTTTTGCTGATTCTTTTTGTTGGCCTTAGGACTATGAGCACTTTTCCAGTGCAAACCAGTGCTAAAGTGCACATGCTTCTCCCCTCAAACATGGTTTGATTTGTTTATCCACAATTGCACATTTAATTTACCTGGAGGTCCCTAGAACAGTGCAATACATGAGAACAGGGCCTGTAAATTAAATCCTACTAGAGGTACTGCAGCCCTGCTTGGGGACACCCACTCAAGTAGCCCTTAAACATGTTTCAGGACTGCCACTGCAGAGCCTGTTTGAGCGATTTTGCACTGCCATGTCGACTTGGCATTTAAAACCTCTTGACAAGACTTAAACTACCCTTTATTTACAAATAAGTCAACCCTAGGGTAGGCCCTAGGCAGCCCATAGGGCAGGGTGCTATGCAAGGACGGGCATGTTTTTGTTCTGAAAAACTCCCAAACTCATTTTTCACTACTGAGATGGCTACCCCTTCTCATACGCTAACATTGGGGATTACTTATTACATTTAAGAAGCTGTAATTCCTAATTGTGAGATGGTAGAGTTCTCATGTTTAGTACTTCTTTAATGGTAAAGCTGGATTTGTAGTTACCATTCTGAAAATGCCACTTTTAAATAGTTGGACAGATTCCTGCTCTTAGACATTTGGTGACTGCTGCCTGTCTCTGATCACTGGCTGGGCTGGATGACAGTTCACTTTGTGAATTCCCTTTAGACAGCCACACACAATGGAAGACTGGGTGTGACTTTGTGCATTTTCCTGGGAGGAAGGGAGGTAGGCGCTGGACACAGCCTCAAACTTACAAGTGAATAGGCTGGGCCCTGCCCACACAGAAAGGGCTGCATACCCGCCTGTAGCGAGTCCGGAGCCAGGGCAGGAAGAAATGCCTGGGGCACTTCACAGACCATTCTTTGAAATTATCTCCACTTTAAAGACACAACTGGGTAAAGTACTGAACCTCTGACCCTAGCAACTCAATACACTTCTGGCCTAAACCAACTTGCCAAGAAGAAGAACTGCTTTGCTAAAGACTACCACTCTGTTGGACTGCTGCTCTGGAAGACTGCTGCTTTACTGTGCTGCCTGCTGCTGCTGACTAGACTCTTGTTCTTAGAAAACTCAGGGATATCAAAGTCTTCCCTCCTGCTCCTGTGCCTGGTTCATTGGAAGTGGACCCAGGTGCCGTCTCTAAAGGAACCAATGCATCTTCTGCTGTGAGAGCAGAATCAACACATCACCACTGTTGTGGGAACAGAACCATTGCACTCGGAACCAGTGCATCGCCATCAGAAATGTCGCATCGGAACCACTGCATCGCTGTCACTGCAGAAGGACAATTGATGTATCCCTTCAACAACGTGGAGAAACCTGACGCATCGGCTTTGGAACCAACACATCCTTGAACCAGTCCTTTGTCTTCGGAACTGGCACATTGCCATTGTTGTGTGGTTAAAACCAACACATCCCTTTGACTGTCGGAACGACAGTGAGGCATCACTCGGCTGCACCCCATATCTAGTTGTTTGAGACCAGGATTAAGCTCAGCGGGCCTGTGTGAGTCTTGTATCCAGACCACGCTTCATCGTGGTCGGCCTGACCTCTTCACTTTGTCCTGGTCCAGAGAAACCAATTACTGCTTCTAAGTGTAATTTTGCATTTAATATTTAAAAATACATATCTTGAATTCTACGTATTGAATTTTTGTATTGTTTTATTTATAATTGGATAATCTAATTTTCTAAACTGTTGGGGAGTTTTTTGTGGTGTTTTCACTGTGTTACTTTTTGACATGTTGCACAAATCATTTACACATTGCCTCTTAAGTTAAGCCTGACAGCTCTGTGCCATGCTACCAGGGGTTAAGCCCAGCTTAATTTATGGTGTATATCTGACTTACCCTGACTACGATTATGGCTATTGCTTGGACAGGGTGCATACCTCTGCCAACCAAAAACCCAATTTCTAACATTTGGGATCAACAGTGAGGATAGGACCTGTGTTTGTGCAGTGCCATACACTGGCTTGGTGTACACTGGTACTCCCTATCTAGACCAATTCGAGTAAATTCTCCCTAATTTGACATTCTTGATTTGTCTAAAAGTTCCCCCATTCTACCTGTTTGTAGAGTCTGTGATCCCACCTGCAAAAATGGTGTTTGATCTGACCAATCTGGAAAACTACACTATGCTCCAGCTCAAGGACATTTGTCAGGAGAGGGGGTTACCTGCCTGGAGTAGCAACAAAAAAGCAGAGCTGCAAAAGACTTTGAGGGCATGGGCGGAGGTTCACCAGACCCCTACAGATGATGATGAGGAAGGGTCAGGATCTGAGCAGGAGTTAGAATAAGACCTGCCTGAGGGTCTTGTCATGCAACCTGGCGAGGGAGAGGAACATCCTCCCAGGACTGGAATCCACCCAAGTGCAGGGAGCCATGTGCCATCTAGGAACAGAGGAGCTGGAGGACAAGAGGGAGGAGAAGAAATTGAAGCTGACACTTGGAAAGTTGAACCAGGAGCAAATAAATGGAAAATTGGAGCAGGAGCAACCTCTAGAGGAGATGAGGCTAGCCATTGAGGAAAGGAATATGGCCCATGAGCTACCCTCAGAGAGCTGGGCATTAGAGCCATGCAAGTTGAGTCCAGTAGTGATGTTGACAGTATACCTATAGTATCCACTCGTGTGGTAAGCATCCACATCCCAAAAGATTTAGTGCCCAATTACATGGTGGGGGATGACTTAGACAAATGATTTGCAGCCTATGAAGTGGCTCTAAGGGTGCATGAGGTTTCTAAGGAGTCCTGGGTGGCTAGCTTGTAGAAGTACATACCAACAGTGGGGAGGGGCACACTCTTAAGACTTGAGGTAGAGGAACAAACACAAAACACTGAAATGAAAGCCATTCTTGTCAGTAAATTTGGGATGACCCCTGAGAGGTAGAGGCAGAGATTCAGTGGCAGCCACTAAATCTCATTACAAACCTGGGTGGATTTACTTGATCATGCCAGTAAGGCACTGAAGGGCTGGTTTAGGGACAGCAAGGTTGATAATAATTCTGGGCTGTACAACTTACTTTTGAAGGAGCACATGCTTGGCATTTGTTTTCCAGAGCTGCGCCAAAACCTTGTTGATAGCAAATTGATTAACCCCAGGAAGCTTATGAGGAGGCGGACATCTGGGTCAGCACCAGAGTGTCAAAGACAGTAACGGGGGGGGGAGGATTCCCACAAGTTCTCTTAAGGCCCACAAAATAATTCACAGAGGAAAGAGACCCATTCCCAATCTGGCTACCAGAAAAGGTTTTTCCCTGACTAGAGTCAGAAAAACCTCCCAAATGCTATGAGTGTTTTGAGTATGGGCACTACAAGGGGGATCCCGAGTGCCCAAAAAGAGCACGGCCTCCCACTGGAGGAAATACACCAGGGGTGGCAAATATAGTGCTTGGGGAGGAGTTTGTCCCACTAAGTGGAGGGGAACTCAGTCAGGTTACCCTAGTGTCCCTGGGTGAGAGTGAAATAGTTCCTAAAATCCATGTGCCTTCCAATACTGCAAAGTATAGGCAATGGATTACCATCAATGGGCAAGGTGTTGAGGCTCTGAGGGACACAGGAGTCAGTATGACTATGGTGAGAAGTCAGCTGGCATCCCCAGAGTAAGTTATAACCAATGCATTCCACCAAGTCGTGGTGACTGACAACAGGAAAGGTCACTATCCTGTGGCCAATGTTCCATTTGAGTGTGTCGGGGGGGTATCATGTCGTCTGAAAGTTGTGTGAGCCCTGCCATGCTTGTGGACTGTTTGTTAGGAATATCCTTGAGCATACAACCTGGAAGAGATGGCATGAGATTTTGGCATGAATTATTTTCTATCAATATTTCTAGATAGTGATTCGCATCAAAACCCATGGGTGGTGCATGGGAACGCCCATGCACCATCCATGGAATGCCCCCTTGAGACAAAATAATAGAACTTTGAGTTACTTTGTGTTATTATCAAATGGTAACTTTACATTACTTTGTGATGCTAACCAACACAAATCCTCAATTGTTGTAATGTTAAGGTCATGTGGCATGTTTTCTTTGAAAAATTCCTGGTCATGGGTCGTATAATTTCACTTCTTGTGATGTCATTAAGGTCAATGGGTATGTGATATCACTTCTGCTACCCCTGGCATTTTGGTGAATCAACGCCCATGTGAATAGCAAAGAGGAATGGGCAAGAAAGGGGCATCTCCCTCCACAATGAGAGTCCTAATGAAATTCATCAATGGTTTGTGACCTCAACCTCTTTTGTAAACCACTGATGGGTTAACATCACCCGACATATGGTAGTAACACATTTGTGGAAGTTTTTTCTGATGCTGGATGTGTCAGGGGAGGGGAACAGAGAGTGGTCCACATGACCAATACTTGTGCCCCTTTCTGTCGTTTTAAAGATGCTTGTTTTATTTTTCCTAACCATCCCATGACCCTTTGAGTCACCCCCTCTTTAGAAGAAAAACCCAGCTTTTCAGCATGCAAAGCTAGTCAAGTATTAAGCTAGAATAACCAAAAATTGTGAACTGTAAGTCTTTGCCACATCACTAAGCTCTAAATGAGAAAAGAAGGCTGATTGAGATTTTCTCCTTTGACATGACTATTTCTGTACTGAATTCTTACTTTCAGTAGGGTCCACTTCTGATTGATAATCAGAGGTGGGAAATGTCACTTCTGATTGATAATCAGATGTGGGAAATGTGGTCACATTTCAATAAATACCAGATGACTTCCTGCATGCAAAGTAGATTTAAAAAGTGTCAGTAATCAATGGTGCAGCAGGTGCAGTGACACTGGAGAAAAGAGGCCTGAGAGGTCAGGTGAGCTGTGACTATTGTCATAGTTTACTATGCAACCAGTGGTAAGGGACCCCATTGTTTACTTTGCATTAGGGCCCGTGAAACCCTCCTGCTCTAATGGATTTACATGGGGTTAGTGAGCCATTAGATTGAGCTTCCAAGACCCCATATCCTCCAACTAGAAGAAATCACATCATGACTTATTTATTTATAAAGTTTTATATAGCGCTGGCTAGACCCGGAGGTATCAGAGCGCTTTACATAAGGATCAGTGACTTATACTACTGGTTTGACGTCCTTCAGAGTTAAGGCAGGTGTGATTCTCCTCCACACATGCTAATGTATGACTGATGAATGCAGCTGAGCTAAGAATCAATAGGTTTTTGTAGCGAGTAATAGTGAAGGAGTGTCGCCAGGTACTCTTATTATTTTAAGCAATATTTTACAGGTGGTAGGGAGTACTTCTTGAAAGTAGAAGGGCCATTTATGTTATGGACAGAGTTAATTTTAGTGAGAAAAAGTCACCCGTAAAGCTATAGAGTTGAAACGATATCTTTTTTTAAATCAATGGGACATGTGACCCTCCAGTATTAAGGGGTCCCAGCCATCTATTAGTGAATAAATGAGGTCTCCTCTGATCAAGCATAACTGGTAATCCCATGCTCATTTCAAACATGGTGGCAGATGGAGCCTGACGTAACTATCCTTTCTGCACCGAGTTATCGTGAAAGGAACGTGAAATATCTAAAATCGAACTTATCAAGTCACTTCGGTCATACAAACTTGAGACGGGGTTCCATGAGTAGGTACACAACAGGCACATGAGTGCTAACGTTGCAGTTGCACTGCCCCAAATTGTATCACAACGTGGGAAATAAAGGGGCAGATTTACAAGCCCCTTGCGCTGCCAGTATGTCACATTTTGTGATGCACTGGCAGTGCAATACACTGCCCCATATTCCTGCATGGCTTTTCCTGTCCTTGTAAATATGGCCCCTTAACACGCAGCACTTTGTGTGAAAGGGGCGTTCCATGGGTGTTGCTGTGGGTGTTCCCACGCAGCACCCATGGAACGAGACACATTTCCAGATTTTCAGGAATCGTAAATCTGGAAATGCGTGTGAATGCTACGCCTCCCCAGGCGTAGGTAGGCGCAACGAGGAGAAATGTATTAATTTCTCCTCGTTTTTGTTTCCTGTTTCTATGCGTGCTGCATTCTGCAGCACACATTGAAAGAGGAAATCACCTCTAATGATTGTTTTTGTTCAGGAAGGGTTCCCTTCCTGCACATAAACAATCATTGAAAGAATGCTGTTTTTCAACTTCTATGTCTGCTAATGCAGCACACATAGAAGTTGAAAAACAGCATTTCAGATTGTTTTTGTGCAGGAAGGGAACCCTTCCTGAACAAAAACAATCTCCCCACTACGCAGGCATCCTTGCACCATGGTGCAAGGGTGCCTGCGTTGGCGCATGGCAGCAGTTTGTGCGCCAGCGCAGGGGGAAGCACAGAGATGTGACATATTGTTGTAAATATGTCGCATCGCTGTGCTTCCTAAACTAATGCAGCACGGCGCAGCAAAATGACTTGCTGCACCGTGCTGCGTTAGTTTATTGTAAATCTGCCCCCTGGTCTTCTTCGTACACAATAATATATCTACATTTTCCATAATCACATAGTCACCTTAAAAGAAGCCTCTAAAAGCATTACTTGTGCTATAAATGTGGAATGTTCTGAGAAAAACCAGTGTAACTCCAAGAAAATTATGTAGCTCTGTATCTGAAAACAGGTGAAATGAAATGGATTAACTTCTGGCTGTAGCTTCAGAGTAAAAGATCCCTGAGGTATGGCAGAGTTTAAAATTCATTCACAGAACAGCCTATATTGCAGGTGCCTATATTACACAAAATAATGAGCGAATCTGCCTGCAAAAAGCGCTGCAAAACCAACTAAAATAAAATGAGGTTCTCAAAAGGAATATGTAATGCCTTATTTCCAGAAAATGTGTTGAGACCAGACGTGAATTATTCATGTCTGTAATTAGTTTAGAGTTTGTGGAATGTTTTGCCTTTTTTACATGCAAACATTCTGATTACAATATGAGCACACTGCCATCGCTTCAGGTAGTCAATGGAATGGGAACAATTTTAGCGGGATATAACTAATGTTTTGTGGATTGACAAAGAAAGTTCCGTGTAATGCAGCGTGACTCTGATCAGGTGTGATGGTTTTTGTTTGTAGGGTGGATGATGACAAGCATGCGGTAAAGGGGAGTACTGTGATTATTTATTGCTCTAGAAATGGGGTGTCCATCGTAGGTTCAAAATAATATATGTATGAAATCTGGTTATTGATTAAGGGGGTGAAAACCTTCTCAAGCAAGATCCACAAAGCTTGTGAAGGGTGAACCACAAAAGCGACTAAATTAAGCTGCGCTTAACGCTTTGGAGCCCTATTACACATAGGGTGCACTTTCCCTGTTTGTGCCACAGTACACACTAAAACAGGTGCATCGGGTGCAAACAGGGAAAGTGTGCCCTATTTCATTGAATGCGCTGCTCCCAGGACAGCTGAGCAGCTTTGAAACAGCCGCTGTGGGTTTTACTGTGCAGGAGCACAGCCGCTACACTTTTAAGAGGGTAGAGAGATCTCCTTGCAGGCGGATGCCTGCAAGGGGTTGTCTGGGTGGTCCATAGGCCCCCTTTTCCCCCATCCTGAGTGCTACCATCAGGAGGCGCACTGACAGTGCGCCTCCTCACAGCTTCTTTGCCTCTGCCCCCTTGTCTATAATACGGCGCGGGTGCAGAAGCAAAGGGATTCCCTCATTTGCATGGGGCCTTGACCCCATGCAAATGAGGCAACACCCTTTGGTGATGGCGCTGGAGCTATATGTACACCAGTGCTAGCTGCATTACCGAAAGGGTCGCACAAGCATCTGCGTCCCTTTCTGTAATGCCAAAGTGCCCTAGGGGCACCCTAGGAGGGCGCACATACCCATTGCACCCCAGGACACTTTCCATAATACAGCCCCTGGTAGCTTGGCACAAAAGCAGTCAGGCTTAACTTAGAGGTACTGTGCTCAGTATTTATTCAGCACTCATTTAGTAATAAAGTGAAAACATAACACAAAAATCCCACACCAATTTATGAAATAGAAAAAATGTTAATAAATAAAATGATACTATTGCAACAAAAATGTATTCAGTAGATCTGGAGACATGCAATTAAAAAAATGTAGGTAGAAAAATGTAGGTAGCAATAGTGCCTAAAAACAAAAAGCGTCACTCATGGTCATTCGGTCGAGATAGACCAGTGGAAAGTCACAGATTCAGCCTAACCACTATGGAGCGTGGGCCAGTTGCAGTTACCTTTTCAAAGTCTAGAGTGAAGAGTCCAGTTGGCGGTGGAGGAGGCCATAGCGCACAGAGCAGACCTGGCATCATGGGCAGCCATTGCTGGAGCACGAAGACCCGGGTGGACGTCACCAATGGTCATTACTGGAGCTTTGATTTGCTAGTCACCAGCGGGGTGTCGCTGTTGTAGCGCGATGTGCAGATCTCACCGTGCCATTCATCACCAGCGGCCGCTGTAGTGTGAAGAGTTGGTGTTGAACCTGACCCTTTCTGCAGAGTCAACTCCAAATGTTTTGCCTTTGCCATCCACTTTTTGTTGAATTAGTTTTTGTTGTGTTTACGACTCTGCACACTTTACCACTGCAAGCCAGTACTAATGTGCTTGTGCTCTCTGCTCAAAACATAGTAACATTGGCTTACACCCAATTGGCATATCTTATGTTTTTTTAAAAGACCTATGACAAGATAAATTGCTTTTTGTAATAAACCAGCCAGACCTGTAGCTGTTATTATCTTATTACTAATACTAACTGAGGCTTCCTGTGCTGAGCATAAGGTTTCTCACAAGACAACCATCAGGCATACAGTCATCACATTACATAGTATTCAACATTACAGTTGGCAAAGCTAAATACTGTCTCTCTTAGGATGGGCCTAAGAAGAATTCTAACCGGTAAATCTTCTATACCTACTGTTTATCAGTGGGGTAACCAACACAAATACCCATGTTTATATGGAAATCTGTAAGATTCCAGTGTAACAAAAAACCCTATCTGTAGGCTTTAATACAGAATAATAACAAGCTACCCTTAAATGCTCACTGGCTTTTCACAATGAATGTCAAGTCTACTGTCTTTATCATAAGTTTTAATTATTTACAATCAAAACAGTTAAAACAATATAAAATACTATTGTCAATCCCAAAGGTTTGTTCAGGTGGGTCACAAGCACCAAAACTCTTGCCTACTACAGTAATGTGAGAAGCTCCATGTAACAAAATACCTACCTGCATGTTTTAGCGCAGAGCAATAACAATACACCCCTAAAAGCTTTTCGCACTGTACCACATCAAAATAAGTACTTAAGGCCTACTTGCTTTATCACAATTTTCATTATAAGTAGATCACACCTATGATATCTGACATAAACTTTCCTACCGAACCGATAAGGCCTCTAGACTTTACCAATGGCTCACCACTATATACAACCCAGACCTACTGAAGTGTGCATAAATTGGCAACCACAAGGAATACATTTATAAAATAACAAATATGTACAAAATTAAAATTGGCAAAACAGCCTCCTACCCCTCTTATAAGGGCCTAACAAGAATAATCACAGTGAAATTCCATTCCCAGGGTTTGTCAGAGTGGATGACCAACACCAAAGGCCTTGCCTTCTATGGTAGTCTATGATATGACATGTTACCAAGTACCTCTCTATTGTCTGTATCATAGTGTTGTAACAATCCATTTTTAGAGGTCTATTAGCTTTAACACATTCTTTTCACAATAAATAAGCCAGGCCTCCTGCCTTCGTAATATCTTTTCATAATAAATAGGCCAGATCTATGGCATCAGGCATAACAGTTCCATGCAATCCAACCAAACCTATAGCTGTTATCATACGCTTGTCACCATAACTAACTCAGGCCTACTGTACTGACTGTAAGCTTCGCCACAAGGCAACCATCAGGCATACAGTCACAAAGTTGAAAATGTTTACAAAATTACAGTTGGCAAAGCAAAATACAGGGCTTAACAAGGATTGTGACAGTTCAAATCATCTATGCTCAATGTTTGTAAGAGGGAGTAATCAACACCAAAACCCTTGCCTACCATGGTAATCTCTGAGATTCTATGTAACAAAATACCTAGATGTAGACTTTAGTTCAGAGTTATAATAATAATCCACTGTTAGAAATGGGGGTCTCTAGTTGGCAGGTTGTTACCCTGTCCAAGTAGGGACGGACCCTTCTTCCTAGTCAGGATAAGGGGGATACATTTCTAAAATAACCCCTGCTCACCCCCTTGGTAGCTTGCCACGAGCAGTCAGGCTTATCTCAGAGGCAGTGTGTACATAACCACCAGTAATACAGTGAAAACACTACAAAAGGACACCACACCACTACACCACTATTAGAAAAATATTCAATATGTTGTCTGTGCTAACAAGACCAAAATTGATAAAAATCCACCACACAGTTCTTAGAAATATCACGAAGCAAAAATAGACTTAAAATACAGTTCCTTGAAGTCGATAGCTCCATCCGGGGCTATCACAGCGTCTTGAACAACAAATCCAAACAGTTCTGGCTGACGGCGGCGTCGCAGGCCAGCTACTGTGTCGGGAAGACCCACAAAACAGTACCTTTTAGAAATTCAGGGCATCGTTGACTTCTCGTTGCGCTCCAAAGATCCGGTGTCGTCAGGCGTTGGTTCCGGAGGTCAGTGCCCTTGAAGTCACACGGGTTGCAGATCGAACTCCTCACGATTGAAGTCGCAAGCACCGGTGTCTGCAAGCGTTGGGGCAAGCGAAGTGCAGCAGTGTGGTGTGTGGTGCCCTCAGGTCACGGTGCAGGCAGCGGCTCGGTGACAGTGTCCAGCAGCATCAGTGAGACGAGGGCTGCGGTGCAAAGTGGGGTGATGCTCGTTGCTGTGCTAGCAGGTCACAGTGCAAGCAGCAGCGGCAACATTGCTGACGTGCTGTAGTCGACTGACGAACTGGAGTCGATGGCGCCGGCGTCGGTATGCCAGGGCTGCAGTGCATGATGAGGGCAGTGAGTCGTGTAACTTACGAGCTGGGCCCTCTAACGGCGGTGCAAGCAGCGGTGTTGATGCTGGTGTGGAGTGTCATCGGCAGGGATACCAGGACGGCAGTGTGAAGCAAGGTCACGGTGCAAGCAGCGGCTCAGTGGCAGCATCAAACAGCATCGTCGGTGACACCAGGGTTGCAGTGCAAAGTACGGTGGTGCCCTCTGCGGTGCCTTCAGGTCACGGAGCCGGCAGCGACATTGCGGGCAGCATCGGATTGCTTTTTCTCCTGTTGCAGCACAAAACACACAGTTCCCAGTGCTGGTAGCAGATGTACTTGAAGTCTTAGCTGTTCCTGAGACTTCTTGAACAGGGGGAAAGCTCTACCTCAAGCCCTTGCAGAAACCCACAGAAAGAAGTTGCAGAAAGTACAGTCCAGTCCTTTCACTGCCCAAGACCAAAGCAGCCACTGCACGCCAACAAACCAAAGCACACAGCAAAGTGGTAGTTACTCCTCAGAGCTTCTCCAACTCTTCTTCTTGGCAGGTTTCTTGATCCAAAGGAGTTCTAAAGTTCTGGGGTCTAGGCCATAAACTTTATACCACATTTCTCTTTGTTCTCTTGTGGCAGAGACTCTCAGTGCTTAGTCCAAACCAATTCTGTCCTCTCAGGCCCAGCTTCCTGGTAGCATTGTGTAAGGCAGACCAGGCCTATTCAGGGGCACGGAAATCTCCTCCCACTACTCTAAATGCAGCTCAGGTCTATTCAGCCCAGTCCTGACTCATCAAGGAAAGGCAGGACACACCTCAACCCCCCAGTGGCTGTCTACAGTGAATGTACATCCCCAGCCCCTGTCACTCCAAAGCCAGACAGTCAATCCACAACCCAGCAGAGGCACACAGGATGGCTAAGCAAAAAATGCCCACTTTCTAAAAGTGGCATTTTCAAACCCACAATTTAAAAACCATCTTTACTAAAATATTTGTTATTAAATTCTGAGTTCAGAGAGCCCAAACTCCATGGACAAAATCCTAAACTTACTACCATTTTGGTATTCACAGAATGAACTTACTCATTTTGGTATTCACAGAATAAACTTACTCATTTTGGTATTCACAGAAGACACTTACCCATTTTGTGTAACTTACACAAAACATTTTGGTATTCACAGAAGGCACTTACTCATTGATGAGTAAGTGCCTTCTGTGAATACCAAAATGAGTAAGTTAATTCTGTGAATACCAAAATTGTTGTAAGTTCATTCTGTGAATACCCAAATGTGTGAGTTCATTCTGTGAATACCCAAATGTGTAAGTTCATTCTGTGAATACCAAAATTGTTGTAAGTTTAGGATTTTGACATAAGTTAGTTCTGTGAATCAGGCCCCATTTCTCTATCTTGTTCCAATGGGAAGTTATACTTGTAAGATGTTACAAAGTATCTCCCATTCTATCCTATGGGACAGATAGCCTTTACATAGTGAAAAATGAAATACATTGTATTTCACTAATAGGATATGTCACACACACCAGTACATGTCTTACCTTTCACATACACTGCACCCTGCCCATGGGAGTACCTTCAGCCTATCTGAGGGGTGCTTTACATGTAAGAAAAGGGAAGGTTTGGGGCCTGGCAAGTGGGTACACTTGACAGGTTGACATGGCAGGCACAAATGCGTGCAGACACTGCAGTGGCAGGTCTGAGAACCCTTTGAAGGGCTGCTTGTGTGGGTGGCACAACCAGTGCTGCAGGCCCACTAGCAGCATTTGATTTACAGGCCCTGGGCACACACAGTGCACTGTACTAGGGACTTAGCAGTAAATCAAATAGTCAATCAGGGAAAGACCAATCCAGAACACAATTTACCTCAGGAGCACTTGCACTTTAACACTGAACAGCAGTGAGAAAGTGCACAGAGACACTAAACCAGCAAAAAACAGAGTCAAAACCAGGAGATCAGAAAGCAAAAAGACAGGGGGATACACGCCAAAAGATGCCAGGTCTAACATCCACCCTTAAATGCCTATTGGCTTTAACATATGCTTTTCACAATCAATATGACAAGCCTACTGCTGTTATTGTAGCTTTTCATAAAATACATTCAGGCATGTAGCTTTTAGCACTGGGTTGTCACCTATCCAACTCAACCCCATTGCACTGAGCATAAGCTTTGCAAAATGCAACCATCCAATCTACAGTCATAAAAGTACAAACTTTTTTTTTTTTTTTAATTATTTTTATTAAATCAGCTCAGAATAACTTACAGTCATCAAATTCAAGTTATTTATACACAGCATCACATTGTTATTGACAGCCCACCTACTATCCCCACCCTCTTTTTGAGTTCCTAGTAAATACCCTAAGTGTTCTAGTCTAATCTGGGGTAGACCACCCTCTCCTCCCTATATGCAACTTAATACCCACGGGATTTCTGCCACTGTCCCCAGATTTTATCCCACTTGTGTGGACAGCCTCTGGCTTTGTAGATCACTTTCTCCGCCCTGGCGCACCCATACATGTCAGATTTTCATTTACTCACTTCTGGTCTCTGTCTCGCCCCCATTTAAAAGTACAAACTTATTCAAAATTACAATTGACAAAGCAAAATAGTATCTCACCTAAGAGAGCCAAACAAAGTTTATTGTCCACCTTCTATGCCCAGTTTGTTTGGGGATCACAAACATCAAAACCCTTCCCTACTATGGTAATCTATGAATACCTGCCCACAGGATTTAGCACACTGTAAATACAATCCATCCTTAAAAGTCCACTGTCTTTTGCATATGCTTTTCACAATATGTAAGTCAGGCCTACTGGCTTTGGCATACTGGTTCAAAATACATAGACAAAACCTATGAAATCTGGCATGGCTTTTCCCAGTGAACCCCATACCATTTAACATTGACCTTTGACTTTAGACAACACCAGCATTTTCAAGTGCAAAAAACTGGCAACCATCATTCATACAGTTACAATATTACAAATATGTACAAGATTGCAGCCTACAAAACAATACACAACCCCTCTCAACAGGGCCTACCAAGAATCATCACAGTGAAAACCCAAGAGTTTGTGAGAGCGGGTGAAAAATGTCAAAACCCTGCCCACTATGGTAATCTACCAGATGTAACAAAATACTTATATATATAGCCTGCAACACAATGTGATAACAATCAACTGTTAATGGCTTAAATATATGCATTTCACAGTTAAAATGCTAGTCTAACTGTCCTTTGTCATAATGTTTCATAATAAGCAGACCAGATCCATGGCATCGGACATAACATTTCCAGTGCACCAAACAGGCATATAGTTTGTCGAAGTTTTGAGCAGGAGCTTTTCCAAGATGCCAGGTTCCTCGCAGACGAACTTTTACCTGCAGCCTTGGAGCGATGGGACATTCCGTGAGTCCAGGTTTTCACCAATGGTATGGGTGACCCCATCTGATAGCCACGATGCCTGCCAAAAATGGAATGTCAAAGCAGATAAGGACTTCCAGAAGGAGCCCCAAGAGGAAAAACCCAGAAGGGAAAAAACTGCTGATGATAATTGGAGACTTCCAGGAGGCCAATGAGGACTGGTACTGATGGTTGAAGACCAGAACTGCAGCAAGACTCAGAAGGTGCAGATAAGGCAAGAGGAATACCAAGAACTGGGAGAAAAGAAAGGTTCAGTAAGGGAAGTAATAGGAGCAAAGATCATCAGCAAGAATGAGGAGACACCCGCAGGAGCGAGGAGACACCAGCAGGAGCAAGAAGTGTTGCAACACAAGGAGAAACACTGTTCTGCTCCTTATATACTCAAAAACAGGAAGTGACATTGAGAAAGAAGCGAGGCTGCCATGATGGATTTTGAACTGCTACCAGGAATGTTTGATAGAACCTCCATGATAGATTGGGTAAGTAAAACCCTTTCCCAGGTATTCTGGGAAGGAGAAGCTACAGAAAGCAAGACTATGCCCCCCAAAAAGAGGAATGCCTCATGCCAATCCGACAAGCAAGGCGAAAAATGGCTCTCTGCTGCCCTCTGCAGGACTCCCCAGGCTGAAGGTAAGTGTTTAGGACGTTCCACTGTGTAACATGGGATGCCAGGTAGGCGGTTGAGTGAGTCGCAGGTTGCACTGCTACCAGCAGGTTCGAGCTAGCAGCTTCCCTCTGAGTCAAGCGGGACTCAGGAGAAGAGGTCAGGAGAACTGTGCGACCTGCAGAGTCACACAAGAATGACTAGAAACACAGTCATAAAATTAGAAAGGTATGCAAAATTGCAGTTGTCTAAACGCTGACTAACAAGGATTGTCCAGAGCAAAACGTCTATAGTCATGGTTTGCCACAATGGGTGAATTACACCAAAACCATTGCTTACTATGGTAATTTGTGATTTTACATGTAACAAAATACCCATTTGTAGGCTTTAATACATTGTAATAACAATACACACCTAAATGCCTATCAGCGTTAACATATGCGTTTCGCAATAAAATGTCAGACCCAATGCCTTTATTATAACATTTCATATTAAACAGATCACACTTATATCCATGATCATTGGCTTGGCACCATGACCAACTCAGTCTTGCTGTATAAGTATAAACTTTGCTACAAGCCAAAATGTGCAGTACAAGCAGTCTTGTAGATTATTGTAGAACTGGCCTCTCGCCACAAAACTGCACTCTGAAGTCTAATGTTAATGACTGCCATCCTGCCTCTGCTGCAGCCATAGAAAAACAAACATGCAACTTATCTAGTATCTATGTCATTTCAATAGCATTACAATATAATTAGCATTTTTCTGCATGGGTTAGAAGTTGTTACAAATTAAATCTATATGAAAGTTCAAAAATCAAAACGTTTATAAACAGGATAAACAATTAAATATATATATATGTACCAATGTAATCAGCTTATACCTTCTAATAAAACATTCCAAAAAACGGTATTTGTTACACAACATTTTGATTGATTTTATTAACAGTTTGATATCGTGCCAATAAGGCAACACAAACATTTCCTATACATACAGATCAAAAATACACAATAGTACTTAAAAAAATCTCCAATTAATCTAAAAACATGGCATTGGTCTTATGCAAAATACCATTACCTATATACAGAATAAAAAAATAAAAATTACAGCATGCAAATATATTTATACAAAAATACTATTATTTAAAAAGAGCAACTGAGAGATACCATTCCATGTATACAAGATAAACTCCTAACAATACAGCATGTAGATATATTTGTATAAAGAGGCTATAATTGTGCACAAAATACAATTGCTTCTATGCCAAGTGAACCATGGTCATACAACTTATAAGTATGTTTGTGCAAAAAATGCTATTATAACAAAAGGGACCCAAACGATCACTATATATTCGAACGTGGGTCAGATTCGAATACATGGATGGTCCTCGAAGATCCTGTACTATCCTTCTAATGAAATAGGCCTCTGCTCAACTGACCATTCATCAACTATAGACAGAAATTTCCCTACTGCATAGCACAATGTTATATTATCACATTTTAACATTTCTACCAATAAATCACTTGTACGGCGAACCTGCATCATTCTAAAAACCTGCAACAGGAATATTATTCTGACATTATCAAAATATGTGCAAATTATAAGTAAGTGCAAAAAGGATAGTGATACTTTTAGACAAAAGGGGCTCTTCTTATGTCCTCTGCCTGTCTAGGCCGCTTCCATATTATAAAGGCTGGGACATGCCCAATCTAACCTTCAGGGCCAACCTTCTGATGCAACCGCTTTTTATGTCCCACCGGTAAGGCTGAATATGCCCCCCATAGTTTGACTCCTGTAGATGAAACAGATTATCTCTATTGCACACATCCTCTATATCACTCCTCCTAGAGCATTCTTTTCACTGGGGTTTTTAATGTTTGTTTCTGCTGTGCTGTAGACATGTTTTGAAGCTCTTCCCCTACTAGATCCAAGGGAATTGGTGTGAGACTGGCCATGCTCTGATGTCCTATATGCAGTTGTTATGGCTCCACGAGGTGAGGCATTGTTAATAACAGCACACTTAGAAAGTGAGGCAGGTGTCTAGTATGTAGGTACCAAGGGCAGTTTAAGACTCCAATAGTAGGTCCACAAAAAAAAGAAATTCTCCCTAGGTTATAACTAACCGGGTGCGCTGAAGCCAGCACTGGAAAAGGTCATAGTGTTCCAAGGATGTAAGGACATTCTTGACACATTCTGAAGATGGGAAGACATTTTTTAAAGGATGCTGTAGAAGAAGTTCCAATCAGAAAACGTCTGTGGTGATTATTTTAACGTTCGGTTTGACAACTGTCACAATTGGAGAGCCAGTTACTCAGATAAACCAAGCAGAGAAACATAGGTGAGGAGCAAAACCAAAGCAGAGACTTCTGCTTATAATGAGGGAGGTAAGACAAGTACCTGGCTGCAACATGGGTGTTGCTTTTGTACATTGCTGGATCCTTGAATCCTGCAGTATATTCTCTAATCCAGGGATCCTCCAATCCTGTGGTAGATCCTTAAAAACTGTGGTGCATACCAAATTACAGCTGTAGGCTTTTGGGGTGCCTGCAGAGGCACAGGATTGCCTGTGCTGGTGATGGGGTGGACACAACTAGGCATCACACATGTGGCAGTCCCAATTTTGAAAGTCATTAGTCCTGTCACACCACTTTGGACTGCATCCCAATTGTCAACAAGAAGTTGAAGGGCCAGCCAATAATGTACCGGATCAAAGGGTGTTGGGAGTGGGGCGAGCACCCATGGCAAGCCATGACACTGCATGCCCTCATTGAGCTTTTCCACAATGCCCTCCTATATTCAGTGGATACATCACTAAAAGCTTTTGTCCTATTATTATTCATTACATATCCCTTCCTAGAGTGGATGGCATGGATTCAAATTCATCTAGCTGGATGTGTTGTTTCATCCATAGAGGACAGGGATAGCTCCAAGGTGTCTTTGAACTATTCAGGAGACACATAATATTTGCAAGCAGTGTTTGGATGAAGGAAGATAACACAGATATTTGGATTTCATTTCTTGTGTCACGGGGACTGTCTTGATGTCTGCATTAAACTTTTGTTGTCATGCATGGTGTTATGTTTGTTGCAGTGTACTTTCTGGACTGGTGATAATTGTTGACATAAGGAGGGGTGTCATTGGATGGAAAAAAGCTGCACACAATCGCGGTTGTGAGCATTTGCCCTGCCATATATGGGTGGTTTGTGCTTGTAAATGTCGCCCCTTTTCACGCAATGCTTTGCGTGTTAAAGGCGTGACATGGGTGTTGCTGTGGGTGTTCCCACGTAACACCCATGTCAACTGATGCATTTCCATATTTACAAGCAATCGTAAACCTGGTAATGCATTAGAATGCTACGCCACCCCTGAGGCGCAACGAGGAGAAATGTTTTAATTTCTCCTTGTTTGTTTCCTCTTTCAATGCGTGCTGCATTCTACAGCATGCATTGGAAGACAAAATCACCTTAATTAATTGTTTTTGTGCAGGAAGGTGCCTCTTCGTGCACAAAAACAATCTACCCACGATGCAGGCAACCTTGCACCATGGTGCAAGGGTGCCTGCGCTGGCGCATTACAGCAATTTGTGCGCCAGCGCAGGGAAAAGCACAGAGATCCGACATATTGTTGTAAATATGTCGCATTCCTGTGCTTCGAAACTAACGCAGCGCGGCGCAGCAAAATGACTTGCAGCACCGCGCTGCATTAGTTTCTCATAAGTAGGGCACCTACATTTTAGGATATTTATTTATTGATTGATTTATGTATGATTTTATAAAGCACTTACATGTTGCCAAACTGACACTTCAGAGCACTCTGAGAGTAATAAGTACAGGAGAGCAGAATAGAAGAATGTCAAGCAAGAACATTTTTATTAAATTAAACAATTGCAAAAGCGAATGTAAACAATTCAATTATTCTATGTTGAAACACTTGAAACAGTGGAACAGTGGAAGTCTTTGCACCATGTGTTACAGAGAGATGGTAAGTCGAACGCTGCTGTGAGCATGATGCTTTCTAGTTATTTCCTGAACTGGCGGTGATCTTCTTCACTTCTCAGTACAGGTAGTAGAGTATTTTAAAGGCATGGGCCTAAGACTTTTTTGTTTATTTACATCTCTAGGCTCAGCAGTGCCAGAGAGGTTGACTTAAATTTTCTGAGGTGAAAACATATATTCTTACTGCTTAGTTTTGTATTGCTGGTAGTTTCTAGACGTTTTTAGGCTTGCATATGTTTTACTTTATCAATCATATGTACATTGTGTCATGCTATCAAAATGTTGTGGCCTTATTTATAAGGATTTTCTAATGATGGCAAGATGATTGCACCATGACTGCAAAAAATTACAAGAGGTCCTATGCATTCCTTTAATGGGAATTCTGTATAATCGCATCTTCCATCCAGGTATATTGCAGAACTTACTTCTGCATGATTGAAGCAGATTGTTTGTGCTATTTCACACCAAATGTGTACATTATGTTATGTATCTATGATGTGTAATATTGTTTAGGTTAAACGTCCATGAAGCAGACAAGTTTGGTTCAGTAGTTCAGTGCAGGCAGGGATAACGATGTTCACAATCCATTTACATTGGCTCATAGTTTTCTCCTAACTGTAACACAGCACCTTTCAATAAAGAACATAGGTGAAACTTCATGATACATTGCTTTCTGAACATATGGATTGTTTCCTCATGTTGAAGTCGTCAGTTTGACAAAAGATTAAAATTGATTTCAAATTGAAAGGTGTCAGAAGTGTGATTACAGCTGAGTGACAAGTCCTGCAATGTGTGCAGTGTGTACTTGTTGCATGATATAGCTGTTGGCCCCCCATGTTTCTTTTGATCTTAGTATTGTACATATTATAGGAACAATGTTTTGGCAATGTGTTACCTCCATATGGAGTAAATATTGAGCTCAGCTACACATACTATTAACATACTTTGGATTGTGTTTAGTTGTTGAATATTTTTGCTATTTTGCTTAACAATGGCATTGCCAGTGACGAAAGTTGACAGACTCAGTAACACAAAAATCACAAATCATTTTACAAACATGTCTAAGCATTTCTTACTTTTCTAGGATTGTTGATATTTCACAATTTGATATGAAGTGATACATAGATATAACAAATCTGAGGCTACACTGACACCTCATTGACATATTGGGTGCTGTAAAAGAAAGGTCAGGAGACAATTTGTCATTCATGTTCTATTACTGTTCTGCATTCACATACAGTTCATAATGGAGTGATGGAAAAATGCAAATGTAAAAATTTGCAATTTAAACTCACTTTTAAAGGTTAGAGATCATATTTAACAGAACATTCAGGAACGCCTGCTGACGTGTCTTGTCATATATTCAACATAATTATTTATTCCATTGTAAGAACATATATAGCCAACCAAACAATAAAATTGTATTTGGGTCTTATTTATTAAACTTTTAAACCATCGGGGTACAATTAGATAGAGCATGGATATGGTGAAGAGACTAGACAAGTGTAGCAACTACATAAGAACTTCATGCAATATACTTAACAAAGACAGATGTCACATTATTAGGGATACTTTATTTAGTGACAAATCCAAATTTACTACTTGTGTATGGTTATGGATGAAAGGACGCGGGCCTGTATCATCATTCTATGGCTGTTCTTTAAATTACAATACAAATCCTAGGTACATGTAGGAATTTGAAACAGATGTACATATTGCTACCTAAACATGCAGGGTATGTACTAAGATATGTGACAGTCTGGTGTTTACTAAGATAAGATATGTGACAGTCTGGTATTCAGACAGAGACAGCCATTGTCAAGGGTACAGTAGTGCCTCTCAGGTATTTGTCTCTTGTTATATATGATAAAATTCTGCCAGTTGTGTTTTTGTGACCATCGTCTGGTAGTCTCAGAATCGCAGCATACATATATATCCTAAATGTTAAATGCATAATTGACTTACTCTGGGGCATATTATCAAGAACGGCGTTAACATTATCGCCGCTTTAGCAGCAGAAAACTGCCGCTAAAGCGGCGATAATGGGCTTGATAATATGCCCTTGAGAATTCCAATAGAAGCCCTTGTTGACACCAGAACATGGGCTTCTATTGGAATTCTCAAGGGCATATTATCAAGCCCATTATCGCCGCTTTAGCGGCAGTTTTCTGCCGCTTAAGCGGCGATAATGTTAACGCCGTTTCTTGATAATATGCCCCATTGGGGCATATCATCAAGCCCCGGAGATGAAATTATCGCCGCTTTAGCGTCCGTTTTCTGACGGAAAGCGGCGATAATTTTATCTCCTAATCAGCAAGTTCACGCTATCGCGTGAATCCTTGCATTATCGCCCTTTTTCCCAACGCCCATCTTTGCATCTCTAATGAGATGCAAAGTGGGCGTTCCGTGCTAAAATAACTGGAGAAATGTCGCTAACCGACATTTCTCCAATTATCAAGCTGCACGCAAACAAGCAGAGCGATAAGAAAAGTAGCGATAACCATAGTTATCGCTACTTTCCTTACGCCTGCTTCAAGACTGACTTAGCCATGATATCCTATGTAAGGTGGATATCATGGCTAAGTATGTCTTGCCCTATCAGCAAGCTATCGCCAAACATTGTGCCATTATCGCTGTATTTCCAGCGATAATCGCACAATTGGCAGCTTGCGCTCTGAATCTTATCGCTTTGGAGATAAGCGTTGCTGATAGCACGCTATCTCCGCGATAAAATTCAGAGTTGGCCGGCGATAATTATCCTCGCGCTAAGAGCGCTGAGCGATAATTATCGCATGGCCTTGATGATATGCCCCTTAGTCTTTTATGTGCAATTGGTTTAGGAGTACAGGCTTTACCGTATGTCACAGCATAGACTCATTGACACCTAGACCTGTACTGTGGAGAAAAGGCGTAAGATATTTTTGCCAAACCTGTCATGTGATATCAGAGACGCACCTTTGCAACATGATTGTGGACGTAAGTAAAGCTGCCAGTCTTACCTTACTGATGAACGTAGATTGACCGTGTTATTGTGCTAGAGTTGAATGACAGCATCATGGTAACAAAGACCCATGAATGAAGGTATTTAGGACATGCTGATGCAGCCGTCGTGGAAATACATACATTACACGAATCGCTTCTGGCTAGGTCATTAAGAAAGTACCTGCCATTATTTTATATTCCTTCTACCTCCCCGCTAAAGTCCACTTCCGGTACCCTGGTTGTTTCACAGTGTTTGTTTGGCTTTTTTGAAGTCCTTCCATATACAGCTAGTGTAATCCTTCAACAGATGAAAATGTTACTGTATGCCATTGGAAAGTTTACTGGTGAGGCATGAGTGTGCTGCAATCGAGTTTGAATTGCTACAATATCCTTCCTGGAAAGTGGATTTCTAGTTAATGTGTCAAAGATGACACCGCGGGTGATAGCGCACTTTACAAATACACATAACTTAACAAGGAAAGAAGAGTGTAGTATATTGGTGGCCTGAGTGCAGAATATCAGTGTGAGCAGCAGGATCAGGGAGAGTGCATACCAATGAGTGGGCATTCATTTAAATCTGAAACTTTTATTTTATAATTAATATCAGTGTTTGAAACAATCTTACAATGAAACACATCGCATACGTTTCACAAGTGATTATGGCCAACACACTCTGGTTCCACCTAACAATCTTTCACATTTCAGTGCAGCATTGAATCATATGACCCAGGCATCGTCAATAAATGTGTCAACCGAAGGCATTAGGAATGCTGCACACACCAAAAAGGCACTCCACAATAGTCCACAAAAGTATCCATCAGATAATATAAATAGGCAAGTCACAATGGAGTATTCCACATAATATAAAGAGAACTCCAATAACAATTACAGCAAGGGTGTGTGTGCGTGGCATCTGATATTCTTCGCACTATGTCTTGAAACTTGAGTCAGTTGATTAGAGGTTTTAGCTGGATAGTTTGCTTTCCCTGATATGAGCGGGTGTCCTCCAGATCAGCTTTGCGAGTGCCATCAATTCTATCAAGCCTTTAAGGATCAATGGTCTTCGATGGGCATCAGCTCCTGCTGCTTGTCTGTGCTCCCAACTGTAGTCATAGCAGCCTTCAGGTTCTGTGTCAGCCTCTCCTTGGTCTCACGTTTAAAATATGTAAAATAGTGCCACCCCTTCTTTACTTCTTCCATAGTCCTGCATCTTGGTGCCACTGCATCGATATTTGGATGTGACAGAAATACCTCTCTCATGTATTGTCTTGTCACCTGTGTAATTAGAATCCTTACCTCTTCTCGGTGGAACCTTAGCTTCCTTTTCCTGCTACTCTTCTGAATACCCCTCTCCTGTGATCCCCTACCTGATTTGGACAGTCCTGGCTCATGTCTTCCTTTCTTTCTTGGCTTGTCATGTATGCAGAGTATTTAGGTTATTTGTCCGGCTTTGCATAACTTTTGAAATATTAGCATGGCAGATAAGGCTTTGTGTCACACAAAGGGTGCATTGTGTCGCTTTCGGTTTACTCACGTATCATAGTGTGGTGCTCCATAGTAAATGGCTCTAAAGAGGAAAACTGACTTGAGCAACCATTCGCTAAAATGTTTTCATATAAAGCAATGCTTTAGTAATACTGAGCCAAAACCTGCAAATTACACCCACCTTTTCAAATACAAGCACTAGGGGCAAGCTGACGCTTGGTGCAACTGGAGTGTAAATGTTTGTTGTAGCAAAAATTGCATTTAGGTGCAAAAGCTCTGTAAAAAATCTGGTTATTGGTTGAGAGGGGTGAAACCCCTACTCAAGCAACAACCACAATACTTGTCAGGGTGAGGCACAAGCAAACCTCCCAAAAACCTGCGCTTAACCCTCTTGTAGCTTGGCACAAAAGCAGTCAGGCTTACCTTGAGGCAATGTGTAATGTATTTTTGCAGCGCACAAATAGTAATACTAATACAGTGAAAACACAACACAAGAACAATCCCAAAGCAATGTACAAAATTAGAGTAAATCTTAATGAATACTACGGGCCTGATTCACAGAACTAACTTACGTCAAAATCCTAAACTTACAACAATTTTGGTATTCACAGAATGAACTTACACATTTGGGTATTCACAGAATGAACTTACACATTTGGGTATTCACAGAATGAACTTACAACAATTTTGGTATTCACAGAATTAACTTACTCATTTTGGTATTCACAGAAGGCACTTACTCATCAATGAGTAAGTGCCTTCTGTGAATACCAAAATGTGTAAGTTACACAAAATGTGTAAGTTACACAAAATGTGTAAGTTACACAAATGAGTAAGTTACACAAAATGTGTAAGTTACACAAAATGTGTAAGTTACACAAAATGTGTAAGTGTCTTCTGTGAATACCAAAATGAGTAAGTTTATTCTGTGAATACCAAAATGAGTAAGTTCATTCTGTGAATACCAAAATGGTAGTAAGTTTAGGATTTTGTCGTAAGTTAGTTCTGTGAATCGGGCCCAATGACACCAAAACTAATTAAATCCAATCAGTAGAACACATGTTATGAATTTTTGAAGTTTTTAGTGCAAAATAGCTCCTAAAAGATCAAAGCACCAAACGTGGGTATCATTTCACTCGAGACGGGGCAAAGTCAAAAGTTAAGGCTGACCGCAGTGCAGCGTGGGTCAGATACATGAGACGGATTAGGCCTGGTCTGAGCTTACCTTTGGACTTAGAAGAAATTTTGAAGAAAAGTTCCTGATGAGGTAGAGTTCAGTGGGGCAAGGGAGCAGACAGTGTCTGAGGAGGAGATGCCGTTATTTGGAAGCCAATGGACAGAGTAGTGGTGAAGATTTTTACCTTCAGACTTTGTCACTTTTTGGAAATCATACATCTCCAGTGGGATGATGGTGCATGCTGTAGCTGAAGAGGGCTCCATGAGTCTGGATGCCTTCACCGAGAGGCCCCACTGAACAGCATTTGCTGCTGTGGAGAAGAACGTTGCAGGAGCTACCGCAAAGTCAGGCTGACAAGCGATGTACTTTGGGCAGATTTGCTGGAAGATAGGTTATGGTTTTCGGTCATTTCTTAGCACAATTTTTGATGAAAAATGTATTTTCTAAGTCCCAACTTTTAGGGTTAGGCTGGAGCAGCACCGCAGGTCCAGGACATGGGGGCACCAATTGGAGGGGTTCTCACTCCAGCAGAGGTCAGGTGCAATGTTCAGGGTCTCAGGAGCTTGTTATGTCCCTGTAGCTCACAGAGGAGGGCAGCAAAATAGCCCTTGGTGTTACTTCTGGTGGTCCTGGGTTCAAGGAGATGATCCAGTTTCTCTTCAGGCAGTAAGGCAGGCCTTAAAGCAGCAGGACAGTTCTCTGAGGGTTCAGGCAGTCCTTCTGAAGTCTTCCACAGGTCCAGGAGAGTATTGAAGAGATGTTCGTAGGGTCCAATATTTATACCTGGTACCAGCCTTTGAAGTGGAGGTCTTCCCTATACTATCCTCACACCTGGTTCTTCCCGTCCCCTGTCAAAGCTCCAAGAAGTCTTGGGTGACAAAAGACTAGAGTCACATTCCTTTGTTTGTACTGGAGGCAAGCCAACTGGGGCAGGGAGCAGCCCCGCCCCCACTTATCCTTGCTGGATGGCCCAATCCAGCCAACAACTAGTCCCCTTTTGTCTCACTGTATGGAGGTAATACACAAATCCCAAAAGCAGAGCCATTCACTGTCATGTGACCAAGGACACTGGCCGAGGCACAAATGGTTAGGACAGGAAAATGCCACCATTCTAGAAGAATACAAAAATGTGAAGGATGGAATGCTTGAATTAATCTCAGCCACTGGGAAATACTGGGGCCTATTCCAGTCCATTGTTATTTTTGCACACCATCCACCTCAGTTTGGAGCCAGCCATATGCAAATCAGTCTTTACCCTGCTTCAATGGGAGAAGTACAGCCCGAACTGCCATGCCAGGTCCTCCCTGAACCAGAACACAAGCAAACCCAGACCATTTTGACCCAGGTTAGGGCTCATCAGCCAGGTACAGCTTGGTCCCAGTGACACAGTGTGCACAGGACCCATTTTTGGGCATACCATCTCACTTAGGCTGACACACTGCAATATAAAAAAAGTGATGGATGGAATGCTTTAATTAATCTCAGCCATGGGTAATTGCTCTGGCCGCATCCGAGTTCATCGTTATTTTACACACCATGCAATCTCAGTTTGGACCCAGCCATATGCAAATCAGTCTTGACCCTGCTCCAATAGGAACAGTCCAGCGGGAACTGCCAGGACAGGTCCTTCCTGAACCGGAACACAAGCAGCCCAGGAGGGTGTATGATTGTAACAATAATGAATTGTAAGGCTAAAGATGTTTTCTAGATGATACATAAGCTATTTTTACAATACATATGGAATAATATTCTTTTTTTGAATGAAGAATGTATCTAATTTGATACATTTTTGTTCCTGTGGTCATTGCAATTTGTGCCCCAGTTTTGTTAAGATTGTTTTCACATTTCATGAATGAAGAGTTGCCTAGGATTTTTGTACATTTGAGTAATTTGTCCCTGCCTTAGGGACTATATTTACTAGCAGGGGAACCCCTATATATTTACATTATGTGGTTGGTAGGCTTCCATGGGTGGCAGCCGAGCACAGCCCCAAATCCCCCATCTACCCCTAATGCTCATCTCTCTCTGTGGCGCTTTAGGGCCTTTTGTGTCAAGGTCTCTTGCCCCACCCACACCAGTGAAGTAACATTTTTATCGGAGACTTGGTGAAATGCTGTGTGGTAGGAAATATTTGTCTTCCCACAGATTTCAGAAGTTTTTCTTTCAAATATGTGAGGAAAATGTGTGCTTTTCGTCAAAGTTTGAGGTTTGTAGGGCATTGTGGGTTAGAAAATGATATGGAATCCAGGCGAAGCGCGCCACCCTGGACTCCACCGGATGTCTAGTTTTCAGAAATGTCTGGGTTTGATAGGTTAATTACCCTATTCACCCTCCAGGAGGGGCAGCAAGTCTATTGGGCCAAGGGTGGGGGCAGCATGGGCCCATGCCCAGGAGGGGCCTCTCCCCCCAAAAATATTACATTAATTCAGTCCCTAGTGTTTAGTGGGCTTTCATCCCAGCGGGGAAAATTGAGGTAATTGCCCAGAGGGGTCAGAGAGGTGGCCCAGTTTTGTTTGGGGTGGGGGAATGTCCATGCCCATGGTAGACAGCCCACACCCCTATATGATTGGTTTTCATGGCATCTAGTGGGATTTCTGCCCTCCCAGGGGGGGTAGAAAGCGATTTAAATGAGATCCCCGGTGCCGGTGGCAGTTCGGCCCAGCACCATGTGACTGTGGGCAATAGCTCACTTAATCTTCCCTTAATCTTCCCGACGGCCCCCAGCGTCTTGAGACCCTTAGTTTGCGCTTTACAAATATCGCTTTCTTCTTCTCTCATCCTTCCACAGCAGGCAACTTAGTAAGAAACATGAAAGAACTTTTTAAAATGTCAAAACCATTTCAGTTGTCATAGTGGGTGATATATAAAACAAACAAACGTTGTACACTGACCTTCCTTTTGAATTATTTAACAAAGATGAATGTACATATAGCTTCTCAGACTATAATTCCTATAATATATATTTTCCTCTTATGCATCTGAGTTCTCAAACAGTGACTACTACATGGTATATGTTTCTCATTTGTTGTCTCAAACAGTGGCTACTATGTGTTATATATTCCTCTCAAACAGTGGCTGCTACACAGTACATTTTCCTCTACACACGTTTCGGCTGGAAGTCTTCTCCAGGAAGCCACAAACTGAAAAACATATTCTGTATCTGTGGACACAACAAATCTTAGTCATGGTCATGCAGGCCCTCATAAATGTTACTTAAAAACCATCTTAACCAGTTTGCAAGCCGGGTTCATGTCTATGCAGGCACTGATAGGCCCTTAATATTTGTGGTGAACTACATCTCCATGCATGCACCTAAAACTTACCAAAGCTCACAGTTTTCCAGACATCCTAGATGAATGACACGTGATAGTGCCATAAACAACTACTTAAGTGACTCAAAGTAGAAAGGAAACAAATAAGAAGAAAATATAAGAATGGACATAGCTATAATCCACCAACACCCACTTTGACTTTAATCTGTGTCTGGCACGCCTGTTGCTGACCTGTAGCTAAAATAGGTTCGAAGATTACTCCTTATGTGTGGCTATATAATAAGGTTGAAAAAATGGACATAGATACAGCTATAAAAAAAATGTATGTAACACTTTAAGTTTTAAGGACGCTATGGGGTAGCTGTGTAATTTACCTAATTGATGCATTCCTGATTCTGCCAACTAGGTATCATACAATGTTCAAGAAAGATGAACAGCATGTACCATTCATGAAATACCTAATATTGATGAGACTAGAACAAAAAAAAGGCTCAATAAGTCCACATTCCAACTGGTTTTCAGAGACTGACACTTTAAATTCAATAGTACATGTAAATATATTGCCAGACTCACCCAAATTAATATTTAGATGTAAGACATAAAGCTGTAGCTCAATCCAGATGTAATATCTATCACTTCAAAGGCAGCTCAACAACATGATAGACAGGCAGGTGTTCACCTGCAAAAATTAACAACTCGGTATAAACATCAGTAGATTCAAATTATGTGGCTTTTCTAGTCGAGCAGTACTCTACATACCGTACAGGCTGACACCTAGACTCTTACTGTTGCAACGTGTCTCGCCCAGGATAAGTGGCAAACTGAGTCACTGCCCAGCGCTCTACTTGTAACATTTCCGGGAACCAGAATTGGCTAACGATGAGCCCGCAAGTCTGCGTCTCATGGACTGGTTGATGCAAGATGGCTGCCATATTGGAAGAGTGGTTTCAAAGAACTGGTAGAAGTGAAAGCGCACTCCACGGTGTACTAATTACAAATTAAAGCTGCATGATGATGGCTGATACCTACCAATCACAGACATTTTTGAAAACTAGACAAACAGGGATTTCTAGGGTGGTGTGTCTTGCTTGTATCCCATGAGGTTTTCTTACCCACAATGCCCTGCAAACCTCAAACTTTGCCTGAAATCATACATTTTTCTTACATTCCTGTGATGGAAACTTCCAGAATCCGCAATAATCCACAAAATTCCTACCGCCCTGCATTGCCCCACTAGTGCCGATAAAAACACTGCACCACTTGTAGGTTGGGCCTAGTGTCAATGACAGGAGAGGATCAAACCAAGGTCAATGGGAGTCCCCTCTCAAAAGCTCCTGGACTCCCCTATTTGTCTAATTTTCAAAACTGTGCAGGTTTGATAGGTTTCCCTAGGAGCGGCTGAGTTAGGGCCAAAAATCCACAGCTACCCAATTTGCAAAGAAAGGGTCAGCTTTGAGTGGAAAAATGTGATGTATCCATGTTGCGTTATGGGCCATTTAGTGTACCAGGGACTGTGCCTACCCACACAAGTAAGATGTCATTTTTATTGGGAGACATGAGGGAATGCGGTGTGGAAGGAAGTGTGTGGCTCCCTGCAGGTTACTGAACTTTCCATCACAGACATATGAGGGAAATATGTTTTTTCAGACTATGTTTGAAGTTTGCAATGGATTTTGGGAAAAAACAAAACTGTGAGAGCCACGCAAGTCACATTTATGATTTACCCAGGTGTTTAGTTTTAAAAAATGTGTAAGTTTACTTGGTTTCCCTAGGTGCCAGCTGAGCGAGGGCCCAAAATCCACAGCTACCCTACATTAGAAAAAAGGGTCCATTTTGAGTGGCAAAATGTGATGTGTCCGTGTTGTGTTTTGGCCCATTTTCTGTTGTGGGCACTAGGCCTACCCACACAAGTGAGGTACCATTTTTATCTGAAGACATGTGGGAGCATAAAATAGTAGAACATTTGTTATTACCAATTGGATTTCACAGCATTTGTGCTTTACAACTGTAAGCCACTGAAAAATTAACAACCTGTTTCCCTCCTCCTCTAGCTGACAAAATTACTGGAGGCATACGTAGCCCGTCATCTATGGTCATTCATTAAGGCTTCAGACTTTATTGACCCCTGCCAAGCGTGATTCCGACCTGCACTTTCCACGGAAGCAGTGGTGCTCTCGGTAGTAGAGGACATGCCAAAGGAAGTGGATAGTGGCAATACTCAAGCACTAGTACTCCACGACCACACCCTCTTGTCTGACCATGTCAGGGGCGCAGGTCTGCAGGACACAGCTTTCAACTGGTTTGCCTCATTCCTTAGAGACAGATCTCAATTGGTTAGACTTTCCCCTTTTAAATCTTCGGAGGTCCAACTGAATTGTGGGGTGCCGCAGGGCTCCTCTCTCTCCCCTCATCGTTTTAATCTCTACATCCGCCCTCTGATTAACTCTCTCAAAAACAGGAAAGTAAATATTATTTAATTATGCTGATGACATGCAATTGCTTTTCACAATCAATGATAGCCCTAAGTCTAGATTGCACTTTCAAGAAACTATGCTAATCATCTGGGACTGGATGAACAGCAATCATCTGAAGCTTAACTCTGATAAAACACAGATAGCAATCACTAAAAACAGGCCCAACCTCTGGAACCCTTCCTTCTGGCCCAGTGAGATGGACTCCCCACCCTCCAAAGACCTTGTTAAAAAGCTTCGGCTTTATCATTAATGAGGAGCTATCACTTAAGCAGCAGGTTGACGATGTGATGTCCTCCAGCTTCTTTCAACTTTGCCTCATTAAGAAAATAAAGATATTTCTGACCGCAGATGCCTTGGTTCAAGTCATAACGGGCATCATCATCTCAAGAATTGACTTTGCCAACTCCCTTTATCTGTATTTCCCTAAATATCACATGCGCAGGCTTCAGCTGATTTAAAACCAGGCCGCTCGGCTGATATATCAGCTGCCCAAATACTGCCATATCTCTCAGTTGACAAAGATCTCCACTGGCTCCCAGTTGCACAGAGATCCACGTTCAAAGTATGTTGTACTGTCTTCAAGGCCTTGCACATTGACAGTCCAGCCTTCATCAAGTCTCGGATCATTAAATATTCCCCCACCAGAGAGCTGAGATGCAGTCATCAACACTATCTAGCTATCCCTCAATTTAAGAGGACAGGCGGTAGTAGGTTCTCAGTCACTGCCCCCGCCCCTAAGCTTGAAACTTGCTGCCTCTGGAACTTCAGACTATCACTAATTGTGCAAAATTCAGACAGCTGCTGAAGACTTGGCTCTTTAAGCAAGCCTACCAATAAATATTTTGATATTTACAAAAGACAAGAGCGACCCATATGTCCTTGCATACTGGGTATTGCTAATCAGCAAAAAAAAAACAGTGCTCACAAGGAACTCATTTATAAAGGTAATACAATTTCGGCAAAAAGGTGTATCTTGCTAGAATAAATCGGAAAGAAACAAGGACAATTATGCATTGAGACCTTAATTAAATTCAGTCAAACCAAGTGGTAAATATTTTGAGCCATGCTGATTCGGTTACCTAGTGCCAAGACACCGTTCGATGAAAGTGTACTTTAGAAAATGCAGTAACATAACATAACTGTGTAAGAAGACATTTTGAAAAATACCCTCTAAAAACCATATGCTAGAACACGTGCCCACAAATTGAGAGATATACAAATAACCACTGCTCCTAAATTCAATATCTTTCGCCTATTTTAGAAAAGCATAGGTTTCCTTGATACACATTTTTCAATCAACATATTTCACCATATGAATTAGTCAATATTTGGTACACAATGAGAAACCATTGTACGGTGCAACTCAGTTGTTTGCTCTGAGTACCTGGGGTTCTTGTAGAACCTACACACCCTATATATAGCCGAAACCACAAAGTTCTAGCTGAAGTAACGGTATATTGATTTTGTAAATCGGTCATTCTGACAAAAAGTTACAGATGAAAACATTGTCACAAATGGCCATTTTTTTCTACTCATTTTCAATATTTCTTTGTTTCAACTGTTAATTTATTTGGGAAAACCTTAAGGGATCTATACTTATGAACCCTTGCTGAATTCAAAACGTTGTCTACTTTACAGAAATCTGTAGCTTTCCTGAATCACCCTTGGGTTTCACACTTGTTTCCACCACAAACTGAAAGTAGGATGAGAGCACAAAAAATAGGAAAAAATACTAAAACTATCGTAAAAAATGAGGGTTTTTTATTCAACTCAGGATGTTCCCTAAAGCTAGGAAAATGGTGACTTTAGTACAGCAAGCGGTTTGTTGATGCCATTTTTATGAAAAAACAGACACTTTTATGAAGAGCAATTTTTTCCAATTTTTCCGCAAAAACACAAAAGTTAGCTATACTTTGCAGTTTTTCTCAGTCCCCTCCAGAGGAATTCATCAACCCTGGGTACCTTTAGAATCCCCAGAATGTTGGAAGAAAGTATGCAAACTTTGTATTGATACCTAAGTGGAAAGAAAACACCCTGCCCTATTGGCCTTTAGGACTTACCTTAAGGGTGAATTATATGTATTAAAAAGAATGTGTAGGTCTGGATAAAAGTGCTTTTACAACTGCACTGCAGGCAGGCCAAATACATGTTTTGAAGGGTTACTTTAGTGGGTGGCACAATTAATTCTTCGGGCCCACTGGCAGCATTTAATGTACAGGTCCTGGGTGCCATGTAGTACCTCTTTACTAGGGACTTACAAGTAAATAAATGTGCCTTTCAGGTGTACGCCAATTTTAACATGATTATGGGAGTGAGAACACGCGCTGAGTCTTAATGCCAACAAAAACGAATTCAGAAAACAGGAGCGGTGGAGGCAAACATTTTGGCAGAAGAACATACCAAGCATTTCAGGTCTAACGAGCACTTTCATTGGCAAAATTGCTGTTAGCTGCAAAAAATCTCATTTACGTGCAAAGTCACCCTTGGTGCAACATCAGCAGGAGTCTGAAAGCATATTTGGGTGCAAAAACACATTTAGGTGCAAACAAATAACTTTTCGACGCTCAACCAAATGTGTAAAATCATTCTAGTTGGATACAAAGCAGGAAAATGATATCACATCAATGTGAAGTGGGTCTATGGAGTAATGTGAAGTCACAGGTAAATTGCACAATCAACCTTGGTGCAACATCAGCATGAGTGCGGAAATATATTTAGTAACAGAAACCATGATTATGTTTAGAATCACATGTAGGTGAAAAAACATTTTTGGAGCAAAAGCAACCTTGATACAAATTAAGCAGCATTGTGCTGTCAGACGTATGAGCAAAACAAATATTTAGGTATAAAATCAGATTAAGTGGCAACATCATCCTGGTGGAACATTAACAGAGGAGTGGAAACGTTTTTAAGAGGACAAATGACAGGAGCAAAGATACATTTAAAGGCAAAATCGCATAAAATTCTAAAAATATCCTTGATGGAAAATTTACAGGAGTGTACAACATACATTTGAGAGCAAGAACACATTTACATGCACATTTAGCCTTGGTCGAAGAGCAATATAAGCGTAAAATGCTTCTACAATCCAGTGGCGTAGCTGGAATTCTATCCTCGGCGGCACTTTTTGGGGGGCGGCGGCGAGGTAAGGTAAGTTTATTTTATTCAGTATTTTATTCTATATCGTTGTCATCTGTCGCCCCACTCCCGCTATTACCTGCACACCGGCCCTCACTGGGCGGCAAATTCAGGGACCGCCCTGGGTGGCAAAAGCTCTAGCTATGCCACTGCTACAAGCAAACATCTGTAGGTGCAAAAACACATTTAGATGCAAAATCTCCCCTAGACCTATAGGTGTGCTGAGAGACTTATAAAAGCAAAGACAAATTTAGGATCAAAAACAGCATTTAGGTGGATAATCACATTTAGGCCTAATATAAACCATGGTGCAAAGTAAGGCGGAATGTGACATTATGATTGTCTAAAATCACTCAGAACAGAGATGAAAGGAAATAGTAAAATGTCACATTAAGAGTAATCGTGTGCATCATCATGACATCACTTTTAGTTGACAGCTCGTGGAGTTGTAAAATCACCTCTCTGTGTAATATCAAAAACCTCCTTCCAGTCAGCAATGTAAAATGTATAACTCCACGATACTTGTGTGAGCAGATCAAAAATGTGAAAGAGAATTCAAATAGGAAGTGCCTAAAGGGGACTGAGCTGAATAAGCCAATAGCGCAGGGAGAAGACCAACAGCCTGCTCTCTGTGTATTTGTATGTTGCTAACAGGAATTCGAGTGACCATCTAAATCAGTCTGTAGCCAGATCTAAAGAGGAGAGGTTTTTGAAACGTGGCAAAAAATGTTTGCTTGAAGAAATATATGTAAGAGTAACTCACTCAGCAAGCCAATGTAAGAGACTATGTGCAAGGTGTGTAGAAATTGCCGAAATTGCCCTGGACCGGGAAGTTCAATTATTAACATTGTATAAATCTCCAAAACAGCAGCAATATACTAAGATGATTTGCCTGTCTTCACAAACTATTTCAAGGACTAAATCCCAGAGAGAGATAGGAACAAGAATGGAACTGCTGTATTTAATACTCATGGGGCCGATTCACAGAACGAATCTTAGATAAAATCCTAAACTTACTACTTTTGGTATTCACAGAAGGCATTTAGTAGTAGTAAAGTTAGACTCTAACTTTACTACTACTAAACTGAGACAAAATCCTAACTTTACGACTTTCGGTATTCACAAAAGGCATTTAGTAGCAGTAAAGTTAGGAGTCCTAACTTTACTACTACTAAATGCCTTCTATGAATACCAAAAGTAGTAAGTTTAGGATTTTATCTCAGTTTAGTAGTAGTAAGGTTAGGAGTCCTAACTTTACTACTACTAAATACCTTCTGTGAATACCAAAAGTAGTAAGTTTAGGATTTTATCTCAGATTAGTCCTGTGAATCGGCCCCAATATTTTTAGCTAGCCCTTCTGACATTCCCGAGTGCTGTAAAACACGGGTGTTACTATGCCGAGTTTACGATTTACTGACCTCGGATTCAGGGCAGAGATGGCCTTGCCAGGATTCAAGTTGTGAAGTGTAGAGCATAGATGTTAGTGATAGAGCACTATGTTCTCGTAAAAATTGTAGGGGTGCATTATAATCATCGTTAGTCTGTACCCGCATATATCACAATATATATATCTATGAATTGTTAGTTAATGTAGTCGTAAATTGCATTATTAGAGTGAATAGAAGGGTAGTGGTGCTATTATGATTTTGCAAAATATAATGCTTAACTGAAACGTGTTCAAAATGATGCATTAATGGAGTAGGCCATGTATAATCGAGATGCAGTAGTTAAACGTGTACCATATTAAGTTACACGTGTAGTTCACCTTTCGCATAAATGTAATGAACTAATGCTTGTAGAAGTGATCATAATTGTGTGTTTAAATTGTGTGAAGGCCTGACTGCATATACGTAAGGGAAAGGCCTGATTCGTTCTTATTTTGTAGGTAGAAAAGTTTCTCTTGGAAAGGCTCTCTGGGTACAGTTGGTAAATTCATGTAGAGGGAAAAAGTCTGTTGAAACGTATCTTCTGTTGCAGGGGCAAGGACATATGCATCGTTAGCGAAAGACTGGCTCTTTGTTTCACGAGTTAGGGTGGTGGGAGGCATTGAGATGGGAGTACACTGGAATGCAGGGATGATGTTTTCAGTGGAGAAGGTGCCTGGGACTTAAGGTCATCGTAACCGTCCAGGATGAAGTAAGAGTTTCAATGGAAAAGTACGAGAAGGAAGACCTGGCCGAAGAGCCGTGACAAGGGCGTGTTCAATTGTTTTTGGGATTTGTATTAGGGACAGTGCCCCGAGGGTGGAGGGTAGAAAAGAGGTAGAGGAGACCAGAGAGAGTGAAGACAGAGGGGGATTTTAGGAAGGAGCATCTTAGAACGAGCTCGAAATGCTATGTGAGTGCACTTCCTAGGAAGTCTTCACAGCTGACACCTTTTTCCTTTACTCTTGCCTGGGAAATTCATTAAGTAGGTATGTCATCTGAGTGATAGAGTAGGGACAGCAATTGGTTTTATGCTTATTTAGATAAATGAGGAATAACATAGAGATTGGAGCCGTTATTGCTTGTCTAATACTTCTGGAGCTAACGATTCTTCTTATCCTGAGTCGAATGAGACTCTGCGTAGGATGCTATTTGTATTAGTGCCCATTTATTTCTTTAACCTCATGTTGAGGTGCTTGCACGTGCAGTTATTCTTGGCTGTAATAAACCCACGAAATTGAATTCGGAGTCATTGGTCTTTTAAGGTAAACGGGATTCTAAATTGTCGCATAACTGAAAAGATTTTCCCTTCACACTATTCAGCAGGTAAAAAGATCCTGGCGACCTGAAGATTATTAGAAAAGATAAGATAAGAATCAGCGTTGTCAGTTGGTAGCAGAGTAGGATGGTTTCCTCTGATAGTAAGGGAAGATCTAGGTTAGGATAAGGGATTAGTTGCCCCATAGAGCCCGAGTGATGGTGATCCAGTGGATAAGGAGGACGTCGGCGGTCGCTGAAAACTGACGGAGAGTGACGGTGCGGCGGAAGTAGCAGTTCGTGGTAGAGTGAGTATGAACAGGGTGATGCTTGTTAGATTGCGGTGTTTAATTGTTGTGTGATGTCTTGCGGAGTTGGAATGAGAGTCGTGTGATTGAGGATCGGACCGTGAGCGCGCGCGGGACCGAGAGATCTGATTATTGTGGTGTAGAAGACACCCAGAGCTGAGATCGTTGACCAGAGGTTGTGGGGGTCATGAGACGTCGTTGATCAACCCACCAAAGATAGGGAGCACATGTGTGAGTGTGTGAATAACCGACGCTGGTCGTAGGTTGTTGTGTGCAGAACATTGAGCGTTTGGATCCTATCGATTGTGTCAGAGGTGATTGTCCGGTCGTTCGCGGACAGACAGTCGCCACATTGAGGTCAACAATTTCGAGAGGCTGGTCGGTGTGGACCGACAGTCAGAGAGGTAATTGTTCGGTAGGACGGACCGTTACTTCAGAGTGTGATTGGGACACGTGTGAGTGAGAACGGGTGAATTAAGAAGGAGGGGAACTGCTGCGAGCGGAGGAAGAGTGACGTCAGACAGTGCCGCGCTGCGATAGGGCGGTTGGTGTGAGCCACGTTGGCATTGGTGGATTGAAGTCAGGAAGTAAAAAAACGAAATATTGGGTGCGAACAGAAAATCTGCTTCACCATGAAATGTTTTAAAGTTTTACGAGAACTCTGTAGGGGGGATAGGCATGTGGTTACTCGGGGAGGAGAGGAAGCCCCTCCCGAGGATACGCCAGCACATTACATGGCTAAGAATGTAGTATTGCATACTATAATTTGGCTTGAGAACTGGCATAAAATGACAGAAGGAGAAGGAGAATTGACTTTCCCACGCTATGGCACTTTCAGGTTGGAAGTGTTGTACCAGCTAAAAACTATAATGGCTTCTTTACGACCACTGCCTAGACCGACACAGTTTGAGGCGTTACATGCATGGATTAGAGCAGCGTACGACAGGAAGAGAGACAGAAGTCAGGAAAGGGTGAAGAAATCGATCAGGGCATTTCAAGATGCGAGATGGGATGCATTGGAGAAAAGGGGGAGAGTGGAAACTATTGAAGGGGACAGGCTGTTTCCACTGTTGATAAATGTAGGAGAAGCAAAGAAGATGTGGGCTGAAGAAGACGACAGTTATACAGATGACAGCCTGTTAGATAGGTTGCTAGCAGAGAGACCACCTCCATTTAATCCAGATTCAGAAGAGGGAAAATCAGCTTCAGCAGTAGAAACTGGCGAGTTACAGAATCAGACTAACATGAGGGTAGTGGGAAAAATTTCCACAGGCACAGAGGGAGCGGGAACCCAGCCTTCCATGGGGAATATGCGGTTACCGGACTCCTTGACGGTACCTGTTACCATTGGTCCTATAGTATCGGTATTTGACCCAGACCGAATAAGTGAAGGAAGTTCAATGCAGACGACACGGGGAGAAGGGACTAGTGCTGGTGGGAAGGGCTTAGGAGTACAAGTGGTACACTTCCCGAAGCCCTTAGAAACAAGCACACCGTTACCAGCCACCGCAGACTCCTCTTTTAGACAGGAGGATGAGAGACCAGTCAGATCAAGGTCTTTATTCGAGTCCAAGTCAGCTTTGAGGATGTGGACACCATCAGTAAGAAACCAAAGTGATAGAATGCCAGATGATAGGGAACGAGAAATTTTTGAAAATAGACCAAGTTCCAGGAATACGATAGAAGAGAACAAGTCGCGAGAACAAAGCAGTGACTATGACGAGCGGAATGGCGCAGCTTGCCAAGAAATACTGAAGAGTGCAGTACAGGCAAGGTTGCTGGATGTAGTAAGACTAAAGGCGGAGGTAGACGAGATGATTAGTGGGAGCCTGCCCTTGGAAAGAATAGAGATTTATGGGCCAGACGAGTTGCTTTTCATAGCAAAAGACGTGACTCGTAAAGCAAGAATCGCAAATGAGAAATTGACAGCATTGGCTAGGAGATATGAGGTGGATTTGAATAAAACAATAACGTTGCAAGGATCCCATAGGTTGCAATATAGTGATCAGGAATTGGAGGAGAAAAGGATCACAGGTTTGAGGACGCATACTAAAGATCTGATAGTAGGGATGCGTATATGGAATTTGTTGGATAAATGGGAAGAAAGGTGGTCAAAGATAAAAATGGCAAAGAAAATTGTAGGAGAAACGCCGCCTCCGGGGGGAGGGGCGACGGGCGTCGGAAACTTTCCTTTACGGGAAGTACAGAACAGAGGGTACGTGCATGTGCCGTGGAGTAGAGGTGACTTGGCTGCGTTTACAAATGATTTTCCTCGGCTGAAAACCCGAAGGTGCTGTGGACTGATTTGAACACCTTGTTTGATATAGTGGTGCCGGGAGATTTGTGGACAGCTTGTAAAATCGCAATTGAGTGGCCGACCTTTGAACCAGAAAGGGATGCTGTCACAAACGGTCCGTCACCCATTGTTATGAAAAAATTTGAGCAAGTGATTACATGGTTGAAGCTGAAGATTTCGCCTCAAGATATCGATTGGGTTAAGATAGATCGAACTGTGCAGGAACCCAAGGAGACAGTGCATGAATATTATGAAAGACTCTTGCAAGCTTTTAAACAGTATAGTGGATTAGATGCCTTAGACCCCAAGGATATGGGACAGTTTGTCTCAAAGTTTGTTTTAGGACTGAGACCAGAGGTCAGCCTCATGATACAGCATCATTTGATCTGTTGGCAGAACAAGCCGGTAGATGAAATCTTGCGGTATGCGAGGTACTGTAGCGATGAAGTGGACTCGAAGCACCGGAAGCTAAAGGACAAACTGATGCTCGTTCAGATGCAGACTGCTCAGATCCAGCCTAGTGGAGGGACGCTGGGAAGAAGACAGGGAAATTACCAAGGGAACCAGAATGGGCAAGGCCAGGGAGAGGGGAAACCCATAGATCCCAAGACGGGGGTGGATGTGGCGACACTGAAGAAGACCACTGCGTGTCATCTTTGTCACCAGATTGGACATTGGAAGCGCTGAGTGCCCTTTGAACCCAGCCAACCAGGTGCAGCAGGAGGTAGAAGTGGTTCAGGCACCTGTGCCAGAGGTAGTCAACACTGTGATGAGGCCCAGGTCGATGAAGGGGGGGATGTACAACCCACAAGTACAGGTTCCCCAGCCACCGAGAATGTTGCAAGGGACGCGGACTTACCAGCAGAGGCCCCTTTTCGAAGGGTATGATGAGTACAGTCCAGACCCGTTATCCTGACGGTGCCTGAGGGGGGAGGAAGACTGCACACTTGGAGCAGTCTTGGAGGTAGACCAGAGAGGACCTTTTGTGGAGGCAGACATTGATGGTCATCCTACCACACTCTTGGTTGACACTGGTGCTACCCGGTCTACTGTAAGATCCGCAGTAGTCCCCAACCTACCCCTCTCGGGACAATCGATCCAAGTTGTTGGAGTAGCGAACAAAAGAATAAACAGCCCACTGACCGAACCGATCCCAGTGAGGATAGGTTCCTTCCAAACTAGACATCAGTTTGTGGTGTGCGATACGAGTCCAGTTTGTCTTTTGGGAAGAGATCTGTTATGTAAATTAAACTGCACTATCTATTGCACACCACGGGGAGTGGAGGTTCAGACGGAAGATGACGATGCCACCTTTAAGGTCGCTAATCAGCACTTGTGTATAGAAATGTACCCAGCGGTGACAGTGGAAGAACTTCCACTGGACTTGAGAGATTCGGTGTCACAAGAAAGTGTGGGATTTCACAGGAGAAGAGATCGGACTGATCAAGGGGGTTGAACCTGTGCAGATCCAGGTAAAACAGAATGTTGATTTCCCTAGGACGCCCCAGTACAATCTGTCGCCTGAAACAATCGCAGGAATTAAACCTGTAATCGAGTCTATGATCAAGCAAGGCATTTTGAAGGAGATCAGAGGTAGCCCATGTAATTCGCCTATTATGGGACTACAGAAACCGAGCGGGAAATTCAGGATCGTGCAAGACCTGCGAAAGGTCAACACAATAGTTATTCCATGTTGTCCAGTGGTACCAAATCCATCAGTGATACTGTTTCAGATCCCATGTGAAGCCAAGTGGTTTACTGTCATTGATTTGTGTCAAGCATTCTTCTCGATACCGCTACATGAAGAAAGGCAATTTCTTTTTTCTTTCAGGCTGGAAAATCGTGTGTTAACATGGTGTCGTATCCCTTAAGGGTATACAGAAAGTCCATCGATCTTTAATCAGATCTTGAAGAAGAATCTTGAGAGTCTCGTATTACCGCAAAACTCAGTTCTCGTGCAGTACATAGACGATCTGCTTGTCGCCTCAGAAACGGAAGAAGCTTGCAGGATAGACACGGTAGCCCTATTGAACCACTTAGCAGAGAACGGTCAAAAGGTGTCTCCAAACAAGTTGCAGTACTGTCTGAACGAAGTACAGTACTTGGGTCACAGATTAGAAAAAGGCAAGAGGAAGGTGTCACCAGATCGAATTGAGGCAATAATGAACATGGCAGTGCCCACCACCCAGAGAGAAGTCAGGATGTTTTTGGGAATGGTCGGCTATTGTCGTCAGTGGATTCTCAATTTTTCCTTGAGAGCAAAGCCTTTACAGAGACTTACGCACAAGGATGTGAGTGATCCGGTGCCATGGGACAATGACTGTCTGATTGCGTTCTTGGAGTTGAGAGAGGGCTTGTGTCGTGCTCCGGCTCTGGGAATGCCTGGCTACAGCAAGTCTTTTTCACTGTTCTGTTGTGAGAGGGAGGGTTGTGCATTAGCAGTCTTAGCTCAGAATCATGGAGGTGTCCGTAGACCAGTTGCCTACTTTTCAGCTACTCTAGATCCAGTAGCTTCTGCGTTGCCCGGATGTCTAAGGTCCGTTGCTGCAACAGGTGTCAGCATTGAAAGATGTGAAAGCATTGTAATGGGCCATCCCTTGACTGTTTATGTGCCACACTCGGTTGAATTATTGATGACCAGGACTAAGACTCAGCACCTAACGAATAACAGGTTAACAAGGTATGAGCAAGTCATACTTGCCGCAGAGAATGTGACTCTGAAAAGGTGCTCCGTCTTAAACCCTGCGACATTAATGCCCATACCAAATGCAGATGATGAAGATTGTGCGGACCATGATTGTCTTGACGTGACTGAACTCTGCACCAAACCGAGACCTGACATTGTCGATGAGCCACTGACTGACCCAGATGAAATTTTCTTTGTCGATGGTTCATGTCTAAGAGACAGTGGGGCATATTAGCAAGACCCACGTTAAAATTATCGCTGTTTTAGCGGTAGGAAACTGCCGCTAAAACGGCGATAATGGGCTTGCTAATATGCGTTATGGAATTCCAATAGAAGCCCAGGTTAGATGTACAGGACATCTAACCTGGGCTTCTATTGGAATTCATAGCACATATTAGCAAGCTCATTATCGCCGCTTTAGCGGCAGTTTCCTGCCGCTAAAACTGCGATAATTTTAACGTGGGTCTTGCTAATATGCCCCAGTGTCGGCCAACTAAGAGCAGCGTTTGCTGTATGTACCATTTCCGGGGTGGTTGAGGCTCCTTGCCTAGAAGGAGTATACTCCGCACAGGTAGCTGAGATCATTGCTTTGACTCGTGCCTGTTTGGCCGCTGATAAAATTCGAATCACGATTTACACGGACAGCCAGTACGGGTTTGGTGTGGGTCATGACTTCGGACAGTTATGGTCCCAGAGGGGATTTTTGACATCATCTGGCTCACCCATTAGGAATGGAGAATATGTAAGACAACTGTTATGTGCATTGCAATATCCGAAGGAAATCGCAGTTGTCAAGTGCACTGCGCATGGAAAGGGGGAGGATTTTGTGTCTTTGGTAACCCTGGGCGTAGTTTGCGTAGTAGCACTTCACGTAGCTACGTGAAGTACATTTTGAACTACACGTAGCTATGCAAATTGCGTAGTGCGTAGCTGTGTTCTTGACTGCACTGTACAATAATTGCCAAAGACATCTTGCACAGTGCAAGTTAAGATAAAATAAGTATCTCTGTCTTTATATGCTAAAATGCATATAGCATTTCACAAAAGTGAACTCAATAAATTAACAAGCAGTGAGAGAGGTGATGATTTTGGTATCCTCCCTAACCTAGGGAGAGAACCAAGCAGATGCCTTGAAAACAAAAAGCACATCTTTTGAACGATTCAGTGGTGGTCCATCCTCTTAGGACCACCCCAAGCACAGTTATTGGCAAAAATACAATCCCAACCAAAGGCCCTGCAAAGCATTATGGGACCAAGATTAGCAGTGGGCAGTGAATATTATAGTATCCAATATCAAAATAATTCTACAAAGAGCTGCAGTTCCACTAGTCGTTACTAGATGTCCCTCACGAGTCAAATGCAAAAGCTTCATGAAAGGGTTTCAATGCTTTTGCATTTGACTCGTGAGGGACATCTAGTAGCGACTAGTGGAACTGCAGCTCTTTGTAGAATTATTTTGATATTGGACACTATAATATTCACTGCCCACTGCTAATCTCGTCCCATAATGCTTTGCAGGGCCTTTGGTTGGGATTGTATTTTTGCCCATAACTGTGCTTGGGGTGGTCCTAGGAGGAAGGAACCACCACTGAATCGTTCACATGATATGCTTTTTGTGTTCAAGGCATCTGCTTGGTCCTCCCCCTAGGTTAGGGGGGAACCCAAAATCATCACCTCTCTCATTGCTTGATATTTTCATTGTCAAAATTCACTTTTGTGGATTTGTTATATGCTTTTTAGTATAGAAAATTGCTTTAACAAAGCATTTGTATGTGTTTAATATACTGCTGCTACGCTACGTTGATTAGCAGAGTTTTTTACTCTGCTACGTGCAGTTTGCGTAGTAACACAAACTTTGCATGCTCCGTAAGTGTAGCAAAGTATTATGCCCAGGGTTAGTCTTTGGGGAATAATTATGCGGGCGAAGTCGCCTGCTTCTGTGCAGAACAAGGATGCATATTTACAGAGGGTTACACAGGAGAGAGCCAAGAAAGAACCGAGCTCAACATGATGTTGGCCATGGCAGATAATTGGGAGGAGCTCAAGCGACTGCAGGATGAGGTCTCAGACCAGGAACGGAATGGATGGGTCAAAGCAGGATGTGAAAGAGGGGATGTGGATGTTTGGGTTTCCAGTGATGGGAGAGCTGTGTTGCCAGAAAGTCTGCTGAGCCCAATGGCGAGGCTAATACATGGACTGGTACACCTTGGTAGAGATGTAATGATGCGTGTGTTTAGACAGACGTGGTATAACCCACGATTTCGTGCGATTGCTGAAGCAGTTTGTCAGAGGTGTGTTACGTGTCAGCAGATGAATGCCGGAAAGAAAACAGTAGTCATCTTGAGTCATATTGGGATGTCAGGAGGGCCCTTCAATAGAATACAGTTAGATTTTGTGGAAATGCCTAGGTGCAATGGGTTGAGATACATTTTGGTGCTGGTATGTGTATTCTCACGGTGGGTGGAGGCTTACCCAACACGCAGGTGTGACACTCTCACAGTGGCAAAATTATTGCTGAGGGAACTCATCCCGAGGTTTGGGATTCCAACCTCTTTGGAATCTGATAGAGGAAAAATCTTCCACAGTGTAATCATGAAGTTACTTTGTGCCACATTGAACGTTGATCAGAGACTCCATTGCAGTTACCGACCAGAGGCTTCTGGGATGGTGGAGCAGGTTAATGGGACTTTGAAAGCCCGGATGGCAAAAATGTGTTCATCAACGTCTCTGAAGTGGCCTGACGCATTGCCACTTGTGCTGATGAGCATGCGAAGTGTCCCAGACAGGAGGACTGGGTTGTACCCGCACGAAATTGTTGATGGGAAGGGCAATGATGTTGCCAGCAGTACCGGCTACAGCTTTGATAAACATCACTGATGACTTGATTCTCGATTACTGTAAAGGACTATCTGATGTGGTCCGTTCTGTGTCCCAGCAGGTACAAGCGGCAGCTGTTCCGGCCTCGAGTGATCTGTGCCACGACCTGTGTCCAGGCGACTGGGTGCTTGTCCGAAAGCACGTGAGGAAGAGCTGTCTGGATGTTCGGTGGCGAGGCCTGTACCAGGTGATACTGGTAACGAACACAGCAGTGAAGTGCGGAGGATTGCTGAACTGGGTGCATGCTTCCCATACCCGCAGAGTTTCAGCACCCTCAGAAGAAACAGCTCCTCTCGCAAATGAAAATCCAGCTGATGTGGCAGGGCCACATGAGAGGACAAGCCAAGCTGTGAGGGCCGCTGACGCAGTTGGTTGTGCACCAGAGCAGGCTGAAGGGGGTTCCGACAACCAGAACCTCGACTCTGCCTCAGATGACAGAGGTGGTGGAGAGGAGTCAGATTCAGCAGAAGAAGGAAGTGGTGCACAGGGTATAGAAGGGGAAGGCGGTAGAACGACCAGAGTTGAAGAGGCTTGGCCTGAACGACAGAGGCGACTGAATCTGAGGTTGGCACCCGAAAGAGATCTTGCTCCAGTGTCTGAAACGTCTGAAACTGAAGCAAGTGACGAAGAGCAGACTCAAGAGGGTCGGAGAAGGTCGAAAAGAACGAGGGTACCTTGCCAGAGATACTCTACCCCTGAGTGGACTTACGCAGTGACTGATGCAGGGGGTAGTGAGTTCGGGAGGCTGAGGTCTGTGCAGGTGGTCAGCAAGAGCCCGAGCGTGGTGCTGGTGATACCCGGACTCGAAGTCGAAGGAATATTGACCCTCACGGTTCCGAATCCCCCGCTTCTAAGTAAAGTCCGAGAATTGGTCTTGCATAGACTCGAATTTCCGTCCTTTGGATTTGAGCCGTCTTCACATGAAGTGGTAATTCTTCGCCTTGAACTTTTGTATCATGTTTTAGAAGCACTTACAGAGGATCTTATCATGGATGAAATATAACCTGAGGTAAATAAAAAGTCTAAAGAAGAAGATAACCTAGATCCGAGTGGAAGAAGAATAAATTTAGGGACTTTCTACCGAAGAGGAACGAAACTTAGGGAAGTCTTTTTCTGGACTATGTAAATAAGACTGTAGCTGCTAAGGGGATTTCCAGAGGTTTTGAAGTGTTGCTCGAGTTGGTTAAGCAAGTCACGTGTGGAGAAGACAGAGACTTTTGCGTGCTCATTGCTGAAACTAAGAACTTTCGAGAACTTTCGAGATCATGGAGGCTGGAGATCCAAATCGTAGATCCAAATTGATTGTAGGCATACTTATAGGGGTGTGATAGTTTCTATAATCATAGTAATTGTAGTCTCATATACAGTTCCACACGAGCTAGCAGTGGAGGGGGTGCCAGGGACTCCTACACCTACTACACCTAGCCAAAAGAGGGAAACATAGGAGCTGACAAGGCTTTGCTGATAGAAGAAAGTCGTAGATTGCATTTAGATTTGTCTAGAGTGATTTTAAGCTTAATGCATACGCTAAGCTGCTATATGAGTACGTGGATGCGATGGATGCGAAGGATTGTTATGTGTGTATGCAGTTGCCTGCTTCAGTGGATGAGGGTATTAGATATCACCATCTTCCACTGACGTATGGAATTTCATGTAGTTTGCTGCTTAGTATATTTTATGAAAGAGATCAGTTTGAGTATTTCTTTTCCAATTACGATGCAGTGCTTCCTGAAGTCCCAGCTTACAAACATTTGAATAAGTACGATTACTATAAGTCAGAGGATAGACTTAGGAAGTTCTTCATACCGTCTTTGGAACTGGACACAGCATATGCTCACCGACATAACTTGACGTGCTCATTATCAGATGTAGAAAAGAAATTTGTAGATCAGGTAGAAGATAGATATAGAAAACTAACACAGGCACGGGACACAGGGCATAGTCCAGTGGATTGGACCGAGGAGGAAAGATTGCACCGAACAAAAGGAAGTTATGGTCCTATAGCCTTGGACAAGGAGCAGAGGGGAAAGCTGTGTGTGAGACGTTATCAGACCTACTATGAAAAGGTCCCAGTGGGACAGAGCACGTGTGACCATGTATTCACCATGGCAGATGCAGCAAAGAATTTTCTCCAAGGTCCTGTACAAGTGATACCTACGGTGTATTTCGTGGGTGGAAGGAATGCTTATGTGAGATTGCCTGCGAACTGGTATGGTACGTGTTACTTGGGAATAATCTTTCCAAAGATTTACCATACAGAGGATTTGGAACTTTTGGAAGGTGGAAAGCATTCGAGAGTGAGAAGAGGTGCGAGTGCAGGGGTCGTAGTGGGAGATATCTTTGGAGCAATGATACCAAGTTTGGGAGTGATCTTGAATGATGTGAAGATCCGGAGACTGGCGACTGTGATAGATGAGCTATCAATGAACACAGCAAAATCGTTGGTACTTGTGGAGGGAGAGATGTTGTCGATAAGGACAATGGTTTTGCAGAATCGCCTTGCTTTGGCTGTCCTATTGGCAAAAGAGGGCGGAGTCTGTAAATTATTGAAGGTTCAAGAGTGCTGGACTTATATACCAGACCGTAGCAAGGATCTGGAGAAATATATAAGTAACATCACTACAATCCACACAAAAATAGCGGATTTGATTGAAGAGGGAGGTTGGGAGAAGGTTGGCAAGGGATTCGTTCAAGTGGGGAGCTGGTTTGCGAATTTGGGAAAGGGATTCCTTGGATATGTTCTGAGACTAACCCTGGGCGAAGTGCTACGCTACGCTCGCGTAGTTTGCGAAGTTTGCGCTACTTCGCACAACGCGAATTGCACGTAGCACAGTGCAAACACGCGTAGCGTAGCGTAGTGCGCGGTCATTCTTTGCTTGCTCGCGGTCCTCAACGTCAAGTTGGCGACCGTGAGCAAGCAAAATGACATCCCGGCGAGACTTTCTCGTTCGTTCGCGATCAGCAACATCAAGTTGCCGATCGCGAGCGTGGAAAATAAACCTCCCGGCGAGATTCTCAACGCGGGGAGGTCAGGTTTCTCATTGCGAGTGATACGCGTATGCTCGGCGACCGCCGCGATGAGAAACTACCAGTCCGCGTTGAGAAGCTGCCGCTCGAGGTAAAAATCTACTCGAGCGGCAGTAAAAGACAGCTCGCACTGTGCAAGTTGTCGCTTTCAATGATTGCACAGTGCGGACAAGCATCCGGCACTGTGCAATCATTGCGAACAGTGCGCTACGCAGTTCGCGTAGTGCTACGCGAAGCTTGCGTAGCGCGAACTGCACTTTGCGTAGCTTCGCGAAGCATTACTTCGCGAACTACGCCCAGCCTTATCTGAGACCTCTCCTTATCGTGGTGGTCTGTGTGGTTTGTCTGTGGGGTCTGATCAAAGCATACAAATGGTATCGAGCAGGCAGAGCTGAGAGAGCTCTGAGAGCAAACGAGACGAGAATGGCTAGACTGCAGGACAGTCACTATCGAAATCTTAAGAGTTTGGAGATTTTCCGGCAAGGGAGAGTGGCAACGAGTTCTGTTTAGGTCGGCTCTTTCTCCAAGGGAGTTGAAAAAATGTGATGACAGGAGTCATCAAAGGGGGGAACTGATAGAGCGCTATGTTCTCGTAAAAATTGTAGGGGTGCATTATAATCATCGTTAGTCTGTACTCGCATATATCACGATATATATATCTATGAATGGTTAGTTAATGTAGTCGTAAATTGCATTATTAGAGTGAATAGAAGGGTAGTGGTGCTATTATGATTTTGCAAAATGTAATGCTTAACTGAAACATGTTCAAAATGATGCATTAATGGAGTAGGCCATGTATAATCGAGATGCAATAGTTAAACGTGTACCATATTAAGTTACACGTGTAGTTCACCTTTCGCATAAATGTAATGAACTAATGCTTGTAGAAGTGATCATAATTGTGTGTTTAAATTGTGTGAAGGCCTGACTGCATATACGTAAGGGAAAGGCCTGATTCGTTCTTATGTTAGCTTATTTTGTAGGTAGAAAAGTTTCTCTTGGAAAGGCTCTCTGGGTACAGTTGGTAAATTCATGTAGAGGGAAAAAGTCTGTTGAAACGTATCTTCTGTTGCAGGTGCAAGGACATATGCCTCGTTAGCTGAAAGACTGGCTCTCTTGTTTCACGAGTTAGGGTGGTGGGAGGCATTGAGATGGGAGTACACTGGAATGCAGGGATGATGTTTTCAGTGGAGAAGGTGCCTGGTACTCAAGGTCATCGTAACCGTCCAGGATGAAGTAAGAGTTTCGATGGAAAAGTACGAGAAGGAAGACCTGGCCGAAGAGGCGTGACAAGGGCGTGTTCAATTGTTTTTGGGATTTGTATTAGGGACAGTGCCCCGAGGGTGGAGGGTAGAGAAGAGGTAGAGGAGACCAGAGAGAGAGAAGACAAAGGGGGATTTTAGGAAGGAGCATCTTAGAACGAGCTCGAAATGCTATGTGAGTGCACTTCCTAGGAAGTCTTCACAGCTGACACCTTTTTCCTTTACTCTTGCCTGGGAAATTGCTAAGTAGGTATATCATCTGAGTGATAGAGTAGGGACAGCAATTGGTTTTATGCTTATTTAGATAAATGAGGAATAACATAGAGATTGGAGCCATTATTGCTTGTCTAATTCTTCTGGAGCTAACGATTCTTCTTATCCTGAGTCGAATGAGACTCCTGCGTAGGATGCTATTTGTATTAGTGCCCATTTATTTCTTTAACCTCGTGTTGAGGTGCTTGCACGTGCAGTTATTCTTGGCTGTAATAAACCCACGAAATTGAATTCGGAGTCATTGGTCTTTTAAGGTAAACGGGATTCTAAATTGTCGCATAACTGAAAAGATTTTCCCTTTACACTATTCAGCAGGTAAAAAGATCCTGGCGACCTGAAGATTCTTAGAAAAGATAAGATAAGAATCAGTGTTATCATTAGCATGAGCGTTTACCTCAATGAGCCGTCTTGCCAGCCTTTTGGAAGTATGAGCCATGCTGATTTTATAATACTATTATTGTTAAGTATGTGTTTATGAGGCTAGCTGCTAAGGTCGATCTTAATAATTTACCATCCCAATATTCCAGGTCATGCTGCCTATATGTATGATGAGTAGAAAGTGATCTATGTATGTATGTATATGGCATTTTTGTAGCGCAAAATAACCAAAAGGCACCAGGGGGATGTACAGGGGCTAAGACAAGCATAACGTCAACCAGTGATAGGAGAGGTAGCTGGATAGTGGACGATTCATGCATTGTGATGTGGTGTTCTTTAAAGAGGTAAGTTTTCTATTCTTTTTTTAAAGTAGAGCAGTGTTGTGGCTATCCTAATGGATACAGGAATGTTGTTCCATATCCTGGGTGCATAGATGGAAAAGGCCTGCTGCCTTGTTTTTCTTGTTTACATTTCTTAGTCTGTAGTCTGATGCAATCCTGGCTGCAAGGGTGCTGAGAACCACAAGGTAAACTGGGGTGGTGGTTGTGATGGCTTTGTAAATGATGGTGCTTGTTTTGAAGATGGTGCTGGTTGTCAAGGGGAGGGAGTGGAGTTCTGTAATGACGGGGGTGATGCGATCGTATTTTTCAGGCCTTGGATGAGGCATCCTCGGAGTGTAGGATGCCCTTAAGGCGAGCCAGAGTGAAGTCTGGAATGCTAAAGAGCAGAGCATTGCCATCATCCAGATGTGAGTGTATGAGGTCGTGAACAGGAGTTTTGAAGTGGCTTTCTTGAAGAAACATTTTCACTTTCTTTAGAAGAGAAAGCTGGTACAAGGCCACTTTTGTTCTTTTGATAATGTGTTGCTTGAAGTTGAGGTTGGTGTCCAGGGTGAATCCTAGTGACTAGGCATTTGGCAAAAGTTGGGGTTATAAGCCATTAAGGTTCGTATCATTGAGCAAAGTTTGTACTGTTCCTTGATTGTTGTTCTTGGCAAATATTGGGAATTCCGCCTTGGTTGTGTTGAGCTTAAAGTAGGCGCTGGACATCCAGATGTGGATGATGTGCAGGTTGTGCCTGCAGTAATGGAATTCTGAAACAGGGAAGAATGTCCTGTAGAGCTGTGTGACATCAGCATATTTGTCAATCTTAATGCTGCTATTTGTGAGTAGAGCACCAAGCAGCTCCAGGTAGCGGTTGAAGATGACAGGAGACAGTATGGAACCCTTGGGGATTTAGCAGGTGAAAGGGATCTTTTGGGACCTGAGGGTCCCCATGTGAACAACTAGTGTTGGTTGGACAGGAAGGAGGAGACCCAATGGAGGACATTGCCAGAGACTCACATTTGAGACTCCAGGGTGTGTATGAGGGTGGGATAGTTGACTGTGTCAAAGGCAGCTGAGAGGTCCAGCAATATCAGGAGGCAGGCGTTCCATCATTATGGAGTTGTGCATAGGTAAACCATACTTTAAAAAAGGCCTCTAGGATAGACTGAACTACATGTGCCATAGATCATTTTTGCTGCTGCTCACTACACTGATAACCAATATGGACACCAAATACACTGAACATAAGATGTCATTATAATCTAATCTGTGATTTTATTCAAAGTTTGATATTTACAGGGCATTGTGGGTAGGTGTATGCCCCCTAAATCTTGAAGTTAGAATAACAAGGTTGAAAAACATCAAGGCCAAAATATCTAATCCAAAATATCAAAAGGTAAGTAAGTATAGGTTTTCTGTACCTAACTTCACATATGTACCTTGATGATATATATGGGAAGAGTAAGTCTATACTTCCTATATATGCACTTACCTTTGAATATATTGGTGTTTGATATATTGTCCACAATATTCTTGTATCCGGATATTCTTAGCCTTGATAGTCAGTAATTCAATATTGGCAGGTACATGTAGGTGATCCATGCAAGTCTCAGAACCCTGGATTCCCCAGAGTGTCTGGTTGTCAGAAATTCCTCGGTTTGGTAGGTTTCTTGTGAAAATTATGAGCCTTGGTGTAAATACCCACTGCTACTCTCATCATCATCAGTATGAGTGAATTTAAAAGAAACAATCTTGTGGTTTCCTTGTTGTATTTTGAGTACTTTCCTGTCAATAGTAAAAGGCCCAGCTAGACAAAAGGGATATCATTTTCATCAATAGAAGTGTGGGAACGCTGGGTGGTAGGATTTTTGTAAATCCCAGACCTTATCCTCAAAGAAATGTGAGGAATATCTGTGATTTTAGCAAAGGTTTGACATTTCCAGGATATACTGGATAAGAAAACATAGTGGAATCCATGCAAGTCACAACACTCTGGACTCCATTGATTATCTACTTTTCAGGAATGTATAGTGCTGGTAGGTTTCCTGGGCGCTGGTCAAGCCATGATACAAAGTCTAAAGTTACCCACATCTTCAGAATGAGTCAATTTGAAAGAAAAAGCTTGAAGTTTCCTTATTGCATTTTAGGCCCTTTCCCCTTTGCGTTTGATCGGCCCAATCGCACATCATTTGTACAGAGAGAAGTGTGGTGACGCTGGATGATAGGAAATTTGGGGATCCCTGCAGTTTCTGGAATGTTTCCTGGCAGAGATGTGAGGAAAATCTGTGATTTTAGCCAACGTTTATAGGGACTTCCTGGTCAGAAAACATAGTGGGATTCATGCAAGCCACACCAACCTGGATTCCTCTGTGTATCTTGTTTTCAGAAATGTCTGGGGTTGATAGATTTCTCCAGGTGTTGTCCGAGCCCGGCCTAAAATACCGCAGCTACCCACATTGGCAGAATGAGTGAATTAGAATGGAAAAATTGTGATGGTTCCTTGTTGCCTTTTGGCCTTGGCTTCTTTTGCTGATGTATGCAATAGGTCCAGTCAGGCAAATGGGTACCCTTTTTGTTGCGAGAAGTGTGGGATCACAGAACATTAGAACATTTGTGTTTTTCATCAGTTGAACTACTCTCCATTTTTAACTTCCAAATGTAAGCCAATGTGCAAAAAAGAACAAATATCCACTTTTCCTCGACTCATTGTTTTCGGGCACAGTTAAAAAAAAGCACTGTGTTCCTTCATAACTGTTTTTCATTTACTTGATTTTACAACATGAATTGTTGCATGGTCAGGAAACAATGTAAAAATCAATATAAGCTGCAGCTTAGTTGATGACTCAGAGTATCACACATTTTTGGAAACCCAACAGGCACTATGAGCCAGATTGATCAATCTTTTATGCAACGCAGTGCAGCAAAACAACTTGCTGTGTGAAAAGGAGAGGGCAGAAATGTAACATATTTGCCAATAAATGGCAAATTCCTGCTCTCTGCCTGCACTGGTGCACAATCTGTTGCCTAACGCAAACTCAGGCTCTCTTGCGCCATGGTGCAATGGTGCCTGCGTTGCATGCAGGATTGTTTTTGTGCAGGAAGGGACATCGTTCTGCACATAAACAATCCTCTGAGGATTTTTCCTCTTTCTAAGTGTGCTGTAGATTCAAGGGCAGCACAATCCTCAAGTCAGATTTACCAAGCCACACAAAGGCCACCTTGCATGGCCCGGCATTGCTTGGTAAATTTGGAGTAACACAAGGCAGGGTAAGTTGCTGTCATGCGTTACTGTGTCCCGGGATGGCATTCCATGGGTGGAGCATGTGTGTTCCCACACATCCACCCATGCTTTTTGATGCATCCCCAGCTTTACCAAGACTGGGAAACCTGGGTATGTGTCACAATAGTATACCTTCCGAATAGAGGCACAACAAGGAGAAATATCTTCATTTCTTCTCGTTGTTTTGTCTTTCTAAGTGTGCTGCATTCTGCAGCCCACTTAGAAAGAGTAAAACACCTCTAAGGATAGATTTTGTACAGGAAGGTGTTTCTTCCTGCACAAACATAATCCGCCTGGATTGGCGCTAGGCAGCTCATAGTGAACCACAGCAGGAATGCACCATGTGGTGCATTCCTGCCCTCTACATTTGACGCAGTCTAGCTCAGCAAGTTGACTTGCTATGTTGCGCTGTGTCAAATCATGATAAATCTGGGCCCAAGTGATTAGGCTGGATATCCAGTTAGGCACTCGCACGTGTAACACTTTCTTCTTTGCACTGCAGAAAGAGTATGTGAATGAATTGCACATCAACCAGCTGAATCTAGAAAAAAACTGAAAGTAGAAGTATATTCTGTATGTCCTGTCTTTAGAGTGGGTTTGGGGGATGGCCTCTCAGCGAAGTTTGTGACTACCCACGCATGAAGGTATATGTGGGTTTTCAACTCATATTTGATGGACACCACCAAATAGGACCTTTTTTTCCCCATCACTGATGATGGAACTCCCATGACACTGATCCCCACTAAGACAAGATGTGGAGTGGGAAACCTGAAGAGATCAGTACATTTGGAAGTCATGCAGGGATGGAGGTTCTCTGCAGAAATTTTACAAGATGGGATTCAGATGCACAGAAGATCTATGGGTTTACAGGAGGAGTATGGCACAAGGAATGACCAAACTGAGGCCATCTACATCAACAAGTAACCTTGAAATGGCAGAGTGGCTCGATCCTCACAAGAGACATAATGCAATCCAGCAGTTAATAAATGGAATGCCCACAAGCATGAGAATCATGTTAATGCCAAGACCTATTAGCTCATCTGTACTAATGGGTCAAACATGACACCTATTTAGAAGATATTTAAGACTTCCTGTTCAGTTTTGTTCAAATAATCTTCATTTGGATATAAAAATCCATAAAAGACACAATAACATACATATGAACAAATCTCATGGACATCACATTTCTCTATTGATAGAGTGCCAATGAAATATAAAAATTCCCTTCTAATCATATCAAAATACATTTTGCTACTCTCTGTCATACAGCAGGCTTTCTCAATAGGTAAGTTTCATTTAAAGCACATTTAATAAATGTTGCTACTGCATAGCATATTTCCACATTATCTAAATGACATACATTTAAAAGCATCTTTAAAATAAATACATCTATTAATTATAAATAATGATTTTAAAAATTGTTTTCTAAAATCCTGATAAAATTTACAAAAAAGAATAAAATGTTGGGTGGACTGTACAGATTTACAATTGCACGGGCAGGTCAGCAGATTTTTTGCCCATGACTCCATGTGTGGAAAAGTGACCATAAAGTGTAAAGTACATAGCCAAAGCCTACTAAGATAGAACCTATCCTGTATGCATGTTACATTCGTTAGATAGCTCTGAATAACATCCGACACATAGCAACAATCAAGATACTGCCTTACAGAAGATTTAGGGGTTAATTACAAGTCTGGCGGTCCTCGGACCGCCAGACTCATGGTGGGGCAGCGGGTGGCAGTCTTCCGACTGCCACATTATGACTTTGGTGGTCGCGTCGCCCTGGAACTGCCGACTCTGCCAGGGAACCGCCGTTCCCTGGTGTGGTGTGGCGGTCAAGAGGCATCAATATGCTTGGCGGGACCGTCGCGGTCCCGCCAAGAATATTACGACTTTCCTCACCACCACTGATATCACAGAGCTCTTTCTTCCATGAAAAAAGTGGTGGGGAGAAAAGAAAGGGTGCCCTGTGCCTCACTCCATGTGGATGCACACATGGGGACACAACATGTGCCCCCTGTGTGCACGCACCCCCAGGTCCAGCACGGCATGGACTTCACAGTCCATGCCGTGCTGGAACTTCCTTTGACATTCCCATTGCAGTGCCTATTTTATAGGCACCGCCATGGGAACCTCAAAGAAATCACCCACCAATGACTAAAAAAGTAATTATACGTCTTGCAGTCTCTCACAAGTTTGGAGGTGCGGCTGGGGGGCGGTCCTTCTGCCGCACTGTCAAACTCGTAATCAGGCCCTTAGTGCATTCCCTATTTTCCCCTAGTACTTCTCTCTGGCCCATAATAGTTATCTTTAGTTCTTTTTTTACTATAGTTTAATATATTATGTGGGTCATCAAGCGTGAAATTGTTGTCTACCATTTTTAAGAGATTCTCACATGAATGAACAAAGGGATTTTATCCCTGTCATCTAGTGTGAGAGAGTCCCTAATAATGTCTGGTAAATTTCGGTCCTGTCTTAGACCAGATTCCGTGCCAGGTCAGAAGTGCACTAATATAAAGAGTATCTTCAATAAATGTTATAGCAAGTTCTAGGTGAACAATATAGGCTGACATGGAGCGGGGTACTACAAGGAGCCTACTTAAAAACGCATTCTTTAGGGTTTGTAATACATTTAGTGAAGATGAACCCCACAGAGCTGCCCCATAATTAGCGCTTTGGTTAGGTTAAGTCTCACGTGCCTTTCCTCCATAAACGTATTAAAATATTCAACCAAAACTTGTAAGCCATTTTCTGTTCATGATATCAAAACGGTATCATCCGTGTATAATAGAATAGAAACTGGGCAGTTTCCTACTTTAGGGGGATCGGCTACCATTTGTTGGAGGAATGCACCCACCCCATAAATGTATAGAGAGAGTAAGAGAGGTGCAAGAACACATCCTTGCCGGATGCCTTTTGTGATTTGAACCCCGGGGTGAATTCTCCATTCATGCCTTAATGTACGTGGGTAGTTAGATAGCTGTACAGTTGCAAGAGGAAAGATACTATATCTCTAGGGGCTCCCTAGTCAGGAAGTATTTTCCACAGCTTGACATGGCTGATGATATCAAAGGCACTGCTTAGATATGCGAAGCACAAGTGGAGGCTACCCTTTTTGCTACAGTGTATTTATTTACAATTAGGTTTAGGTTGATTCATTGACCTAATGACCCAACCTCATTTCTAAAACTGAGCTGTGAATTTGTAACTATATTATTATCCTCAACCCATTTCATCAGCCTCTTCAACAGTATCCTTCCAAGCACCTTACCTGAAGTGTCAAGAAGAGAAACAGGCCTTTAGCATTTCACATCCCCTTGGTCTCCCTTTTAAATATGGGAACAATAATGCTTTCCGCCCATGTGGTCGGTATATATCCCTTTTTAGGTGGCTGTATATACTTGAGTAAGAATGGGTTCCCAGAGTTTAGGTAGTGACTTATATGCATCTACAGGGACACCATTGGGTCCTGTGGCCTTTCTATTTTCACATTTCGCCAAGGCCCTTTTTACTTCATCTACATTAATCTGTGATAGGAAGGGGGGATTAAAGAGGATAATCGTGCCATTATCTGGGCTCTCTATAATATTGTCTTGGTTAAAGATCTCTGTGTAATATACTAACTATTCATCTGAGTGTATATGGGTCACTAGTACAGGTTCTGTAACATCCATGAGAAATGGTTGGTTGATCGTTCTCCAAAATAGGGAACTATCCCTTAATGTGGCTGCCCATTCCAAATCTTCCCATGTCTTCTCTAGTAGGGAGTTTTTCCGTTTCTCTAATGTGTGTTTATACATTAAACAGAGGGCTCTCACTTCTTCCCTATTTCTAGGTCTCACTTGTATTGCCAGCTTGACCTTATTACTTGCCTGTGTGCACTGATGATCAAACCAACCCATGTTATGTACTTTTTTATTTTTTGCCATTACTGTCAGGCTATTCACAATAGCATTTGTCAACCTATCAAAGGCTACAAGTATTTTGAATGGGCAATTGTTTCATTCAGTGCATTCCATAAACTCTTCCATATTCTCTTTAATTACTTTACCCAAGAATTCAGTCTCATTTATATTGGCCCAACTTAAGCTAATCCCATTTTTACCTTTCACATCAAGGTGGGTCACTATCTGTTCACCTTTCCCAACTGTAATCTTAGCTTAGTGAACAGAGGTGAGTGGTTGATGGTCACTAAAAGCAGTTGGTAAGCCCCTAAATGAGTCTGTCAGTATGGGGTCATGTCTGGAAACTAACATATGGTCAATGATGGAAAAGTATCACCCACCCCTGACGGTAGGTTTTGTCAATTTCCCTGGGCCTGTAACCTGCATCAACAAATCCAGATCATACCTAAACATAAGCTCATTTACTGACTCCCCATATACATCATGCATAAAATGTGGTTTGCCATTTCTAAACTCATCCATATATCCACAGGCTTTATCAATAGAGGTTTGACATTCAGTGATTTTAAGTCCCCTACCCAGAGTATGATGTAAATACCTATAATATCTTTTTAAAACATTTCTAAGTCATTCTAGAGGGAATGAACCACTATATTTTTAGAATTGTCAAACCAACCGGTTATTGTAATAATTGATCAATACAACACCCGGGTAATCATATGATTGGAGGTATAAAATCTAATAATTTGGAGAGTTTGCAAACGACTTAACCAGTGTGTAGGGGCTCAAGGTAGAAAACAAAACTGCCACACCTCCTTTTGCTCTCCCACTGGGTGGTGGATCTGCTGGTGTAAAGACTAAGGAGTAAACATCTATAAAGAAACTACCTTTATGTCAAGTCTCCTGTAAGCAAATTACATCTGATGTTTTTAAAATTGCAAGACAATCGGTACTATCAATCTTATTCTTTACCCAAGCAATATTTCTTGACAGAAGTATGGTATTCTTATTCTGTAGGGTTGGATGCAAATTAGCCAATGTTAGAGGGTAGCACTGGATAGTCAAAAGCTATATGTAGACTTCCTGTTTTCTACTTGTTATCGCAAGTACCACTGTGTGGTAGGTTGCCAGTCCCAGAGCACTATGCTATTTAAGATATGCAGGTGCTACATCAAAAGTGTATATAAACACCCTACATCCATCGCCCCCACCCCGGGATATGGCAGCGGTAAGAAAGATGCTCAGCGAGGAATTCATACACATCCTATACCTAACCTATTGGAGCAAGTACTGCCACAGTTTTATGTGTCATGTGTACCCCTTATGAACGACACACAAATATTTCAGGTCATATAGCATTAGGGCAATGAGAATCACATGGGTTTCACTAAGAATCTGGATGGGTTAGAGAAGGTCCAGTCACTTTTCTTGAGATGTGGCTCATGATGCTATAGAAGATGGCCTTCTGCAAGAAATGTAAACGTTTTGCCACAACGACCGAGAAATCCATCTTGATTTGATGAGTAAAATCCACTCACAATATATAGAGCAACCAAATGTACACCAGGGAATGTTGGTAAGACTGAATATATAGTAACCGATTTCCTTGTGTAATCATTTAATATACAGACTATTAATATACTGGAGGTGAAACCAGTGATGCAGGTAATCGGAAGAAGCCGATAATGCAACACAAAACCTCACTGGATTGTGCAATTCTAATCAATGCCTGTTGCAATTACTGAATGATACACATACACTATGTATGGGACCATCCTATTCTCTGCCTCTGTTGCTTTCAGTGTCCCTTACATTTTTGTTGCACTTGCAGTGGGGTACATTCAATTTTCCCTTAGAAAGTGTGTGTGTGTGCGCGCTCATGTTTGTGTGTAAACAATGTGGGATGGGCTCAGGGATGAAGGAAGTGGGATGAGCAATGGTTCAATGTAATGCACCAGCAAAAAAACATGCAATGCACGTTATTCAAAGTAAAGCTTAGTAAATAATTAATTTATTATACATGTAACACTTTTCACTACTACATCAATGTCTTCAGTAAATCTTTGCTCAATTTTGACTAGGGTTTCGATGTATAAATACTATGCTTACTAAACAAACCCTAGAAATGTATTGAACAAAAAAGTTTAAAGTGACGTTTCAATTAGGTGTTTTAATAATGTAAAACTAACATTTAAAAAACAAAAAATAACTTAGTTATCGAGGTAAAATGTGATGCAGCGTCACTGTGTGTTCATTGGAAGATAAGGAGGTTACTAAATGAGGCCATGCAGGACCACTAAAAGATTTGTGCATATTGAAATGTATGTGAATACGTTGTTGACGGGCCACTATGGCGTCTATGCAGTCAGAGTAGACTGTGATGCAAGAGAGGCAAGCTACCATGCAGACTGAGAGGGAGCAGGGACATAGCAGATGAAATAATCGTCATTCACAGGTGCATTGGCCATAATAATCATGGAACAACTGACATGATGCTCACGTGAGCAGATCGACAGACACTTTCCATACTGGGTGGTGCAAATGTTTTGCTGTCCTGTAATACATAACCCATCTTACTACTGCCCAATTTTAATGCCATGCACAGTGGAAGTTTAGTCTACCTCTACATCATGACGCATTTCTAGTGTACGGTGGGCATTTATTTCTGCATGGCATGAGCATAGCTAAAATGATTAAATGTAACATGACCATGTCAACATTATAGTGAGAATGATATTCACAGAAAAAACACCTCCCACAATGGTAAATATGTCCTAGTGGCATCACAGGTAATATAGAGATTCATATGGCTAACAAGTGCTGAAGTTCGGTAGCCAAAGTAGCTCTGAACTGTATGAGCCATAGGAGCTTTTGGGGTTATCCAAAACCTGGTGTGTGCTAATGGTGATGGCTACTATGGTGTGCATGTAAATGGTGACATATTTTCTGTAATTTAACATATTGATCATGATGATTCACTAAACAGTGAAATGTGGATGTTGCTCTTAAGTATACTGCTGGAGATGAAAGGTGAGTTCAACCTTTCAGTCTCACCAGGTGGGTTTGATTTCAATCAACTACAACATCACTGATGGCCGTTTGTTTTCCATGAGCTTTGGGACATCGTCTCTTTTACTTGTGGGGAATGTCAATGCATTTCTTAAAGACTGAGGGGCATATTATCAAGCGGCAGCGATAATTATCGCTGGCCGCTCTTAGCAGAAATTATTTATCTGGCCGAGTTATCGCTGGCAATTATCGCCATGCTATCGCTGTATCAACAACGCATAGCGCAATGGCGATAATTTTCCAGCGATAGTGGTAGTTCCATGGAACATCGCTGGTTTTTCAGCGATGTTCCATGGAAAACGGCGATAACCTTGCTGATACGAATCCTGTGGTCGTATCAGCATAATCCACCCCCAATGGTAAGTATACCTAAGTCAGCATTTTTGCAGACGTTAGCTTTGGCAAAACCGCGATTTTCGCCAAAAACTAACGTCTGCAAAAATGCGTGGGCCTCCTTGTAAATATCGCGATGTGCACATAAGCAATAACTTACATGGAGTACTGCCCAGTGACGCCCACTTTGCATCTCATTAGAGATGCAAAGCGAGGCGTCGGGAAAACGGGTGCTAACATGCGTGCACAGCACGCTTTTTGGCTTTTAAAGCCAAAAGCGGCGAAATGGTTCTTTGATAATATGCCCCTGAGGGGCATATTAACAAGAGGGGGAGATACAATTATTGCCGCTTTAGCGTCCGCTGTCAAAAGCGGCGATAATTTTATCGCAAGATTAGCAAGGACACGCCAGCGCGTTATTCCGTGAGTTAGCACCCGCTTTGCATCTCAACGTTAATGAGATGCAAAGTAGGCGTGCCTCAATATGCTACATGGGTAAATATCGCGAAGGTAGCTTCGCGATATTTACAACAATGCTCCGGCCGGCGTAGCGATAAACAAAATCGCGCTAACCGGCCATTAACGCTGGATTTTAACATCTGCTAAAATCCAGTGTTAGGCATACTTTGCATGGGAGGTGGATTATGCTGATACGACCACAGGGTCGTATCAGCAAGGTTATCGCCGTTTTCCATGGAACATCGCTGGAAAACCAGCGATGTTCCATGGAAAACACCGCTATCGCTGGAATAATTATCGCCATTGCGCTATGCATTGTTAATACAGCGCTAGCATGGCGATAATTTCCAGCGATAGCCGGCGATAAGAAATCTCACGCTAAGCGCGGCAGCTGATAATTATCGCTGCCGCTTGATAATATGCCCCCTGAGTTACTTCATGTTTGCTTGCTATGCTATTAAACACACTTGTCTTTGTTTTTTACCCTAGTGTTGTTGATTACTGACCTTGACACTCACACACATAATGGCAAGATATTTTTCCTTGTGCTAACAATTGTATTGTGAACAGTTTTCCCTTCCACATGGCATGTTGCTCTCCTGATTGAGGATTATATTCATATATATACCAATCCTACCATTCCTCCATCCTTACTTTCACTTTTTAAATCTATCAACAAAAAGCTTTAGCTGTCTGCTTGAGCTCATATAAGCCATATACCCAGTCAGAGGCATTGGATTAGCCCTCTTCAGTCATTCACTCAAAATAATTCCTTTTCAGCTTTTGTTGAAACGATATATCTTTCCCATTTCCCAAGAGTATTGTGCAGTGATACATTTTGCAAGGCTGAGTGGCAAAAGAAGTCCCCATCAAGCAGCTCACTGACAGTGCAAAGTGAAAATAGATATAAGTGGAATGCTGGAATTTAAAGTTCTAACTTTAAAGTTCTACCCTTAAATATATATACTGGGAAACTTCCCAGCGTTTCTTTCCTTGTTTTGCATAATGTATGCATTCCTCTAAACCTGTGAGAGTTTGGTTTTGACCTCTAATCGGTGTCCCCATATGTTGAGACAAATGTATGCTTCTCTGAAGAACTCTAATGAGAGTGAAACACGTGTCAAGAGCTGCTTTCATTCATTCCAGGATGGCTTGAATTATACAATATATACAAGAGGTAGTGGTGGCATATAAGGTAGCACATCAATTCTAAGAAACATAAATAGTTAAATTCATATTTTTCTATGGAAGCTCGTCAATAATGGTGCCCCTCAAGGTAACAAGAAGACGAAACCCCACTACCACGGATGTCACAACAAGGAAGTTCAGCCGCACTCCCCTGTTAGATTAGACAAAACGATTGTACCTCGGCACTCTCAGATTTCACATTTCTATTCATGTATAGTAAAGCACATCTCTTTATCCAAAATCAATGTAACAACTCACAGGAGGAGAAATACATACATACGGTGGGAACGCCGGGACCAGGGGCACAACGTAGCCCTCGTGCTTTCATATTACAACGAAAGTTTTTTACATTCATTTTCCATGGCACTGTACTGTCCCTGAAAAACGCTCTTCGTCAGGTGACTTGAGGGGGGGACGCGTCATATGTGAGAACATCAAAGAATACATGCCTAATACTGGAGTCTGGTTACATCCTTTCTAGGATCCACTTTATTGATGTGGATGTCCATAAACGAATGATTTGATACCGGCAATACTGAATATCAGGATCCCCACTCTCTGCTTTGGGACGACATTTTAACTTTACGTTTTGGGTTGACAATTGATAAAGAGTCAGCAATCATACAAATATAAGCCTTGAAGAACATCAGTAACGAAACACGTGTCGGCTGCCATCTTCGTATGCTAACAAAGAAGGTTCAAGAATGGGACCTCTACGTGTTAAATTGTAAACAGTGTTATATGATGTGAAACAGTTTATGTTTTTGGTCTATTTTTGCACCGTATTTATTCCTACTACTCTTTGAGTGAAACACAGTCAAAAAGAAATAAATAGGAGTTTTTTGCATAATTGACTCTCTAAACTGATGTTGTTACATTGATTTTGGATAAAGAGATGTGCTTTACTATACATGAATAGAAATGTGAAATCTGAGAGTGCCGAGGTACAATCGTTTTGTCTAATGGCTTGGATTATATTTAACCAATCAAAAGCTTTATTGCTGTGCCTGGAGTGGTAAAAGATCTATGTCATGTTTCAGCCCGGCATTGATATCACTAGCAAACCCCTTTTCTTAAAGATTTTGCTGCAAAAAAGGCAAAAAACGTTGTCGCTTTTTTCCCTCAGTGCGGATTGCACTGTGCTAATCTGTTATGGTTTAGGTTTCTTTTGGTACTGGTCAGCCTTGTACCTGGCCACTGCAGTGTGGATCTAGGTGGTATGACATCAGCATGTAGAATTTGCCGCTTGAGTCAGATTGCAGCTGGTGCCTGTATTGATGGAAGTGTGGTCCCATTGTTCCTGATATACCTGAATAAGTCTACAGAATACCTCTATGGTCTGTGTACTCATTTCTACTGACAACATAATCCTATGCTTAGAAACTTTGCTAGAAATACAGACATTCAAGGTGGGCAGATTGAGAGTGTCACCAGTGCTGAAGGCGCACTCCAAATGGAACAGCTCTCCACCAGATCTTTGGAACTTCTCAGAGTTCCTCTCTCTAAAAATGTTGTCATTGTTTGATGAATCTTCATGAAACTTTCCAAAATAAATTCATTCACTCAGCTCCTTCCTGGACAGTTTCAGAGTTGGTCCCTGTGTCCTGAGGTCATCAATTTTGTCATTTGGGATGTTATTAGTGATGTTGTCATCAATGATGTCATTGAACTTGCCATGTGTGTTGTAATATGTGAAGTCAGAAGCAGTACATGGCAGTTGCACAATTTATAGTTAGCTCAGTAAACTATAGCTGGTGAATTTCTGTGTGTGTTTTTTTTTAAATGTTAGTTCTGCATTATTTCAACACCTGACTATAATGTCACTTTAACCTTTGTTTTTTTCAGTAAATTGCTAGGGTTTGTTTAAGGTAAGCTACATTCTGATTACCTTACAAACCATAAGGTCAATTTAACCTTTGATTTTTTTAGTTGAATGATGAGTGTGTTGATGACATGTGCAATTCTCCTCCAACATGGTGGGCATGGCTAGGGGTGGGCGAAGATTCTGCTCCGCTGGTGGAGTTCGCAGACTTTTGCCCACTTCATGCTCCATGCGGAGCGCAGAGTTCCACAAAACTCCGCGAAGCGATGCAGAGTTTTTACTCTCAGGTGGTTCACCAACTGTGAGTTGGCAAGTGCTCACAAGACAAAAATCACGCTGGACTGCCTCTCGGTGAGATATCCCAATGAGGGCGGGCGTGGCAGGCCAACACCGCTAGCGTTGAGAAATCTGCTGCTCGCGTTGAGGAAGCTGCTACTCGATTAGAATGTCTACTCGAGTGCCAGAAAGCAGCAGCACCCTCCGGCGGGATGCAGAGTGTCGGTCACACTGATTTTACAGTGCAGGACAAACTCCCAGCACTTAAAATCAGTGCGAGCAGCACAACTTAACATACTCCGCCGCTGGTGGAACTCCGCGGAGCATGGCAGAGTTTTTCTGTCACTTCGCAGAGTTCCACAGAGTAAAACTCCATGAACTCCACCCAGGCCTAGTCATGGCAGTCTCACTGCCTGGGCTACTGTGGGCAGCACTGGGTGGCCAAGATGCTCTTCAAAGCAGGGCAGCAATGCACTTCATCCCTGCTGAACACTACTGGCAGCCAATGAACATTACTAGCTCTAAGAGCCAATGAACAGTTTGAGCACAGGTCCAGTGTGGGACTGGGAGAGCAACGCAGGACTTTGTGAGGCCAGATAGCATGCACACCAAAAATAGTTAGCAGTATGGTCCAGCAGGAGCCACTGCATAGGACAGGGAAGAGAGCTCGTGCCACTATTCCTTGTTCTGGATAGAGTATCAGGTGACTGTGGTGGGATTGATTGTTCAAGAGTTGGAGATGCGAAAGCAAGTTCAGTGGCCAATAACTTGTACAGAAGTGGCTAAGTTAATAAAGCCTAAAAGGCATGCCAAACAGTCCACATCTCCTTCACTGCTTATATCTTGATGACAGTGCTCCAAATTCACAAACACGTTATGATAGAGTTGCCAGAAGGGATAGCCAGGGGGAAAGCCAAAGATTTTGGAGTAGACACCTCACCCACTTAATAGTGTCATGCATAATCATTGGCACCTATCCACAACTTGGTATGAAAGTACAAACATGGCGGACTCAAACAAAAAAGGATGGGAGTTCTTATATAAATCATAGTTAGCTATGTGGCAGGGATCCAAAAGATAAAACATAAAACAAATTCTCTGGGAAAACCCAGGGAAATTTTCCTTGAATTAGTGGGTACCTTAGACATAACTTAAAGCACAGTTTGGGTAATGTGGTTGAGTTGCAATGTCTCAAAAAGACTGTAATCAAGCCAACATGTTTTGGCCAAAGTTAAAAGCCCACATGGGTCTAGGGCCTTCGTCGGGGATTGGGGTGTCCCTGTCTATTGAAGCAGTCATGCCATGCCACAATTAGGTCTTAGGCTCTCATCTTTTCAAGAAGACTTTCCTTCACAAACCTAGAAACAAAATAACATGATGAGTGCACAGTTGAATTAAATGTACAGGACTGTCACTTGGCATAACAATACAACACAAACAGTAGTGACCTGAAGAAGCCATTTAGCCGGTGGGAGGAGAAAGGGGGAACTTCGGCCTGGTAAAAAGCCCTGATACTATATCAGACTCATGTACATTTTTAGAAAAGAGAAGTAATTTGCATATAAAGTCATGCTACATTGTGAGGCAATAAAGTGAAGCACATCAAACCATTGCAGAATGTCACATGTGCGCATGCACATCACACAGTTGGGGGTAAATATGGAACATAAACATGAAAATAAAACTAAAGATAGAACACAACACACTCACATTTCTTACCCTAAATTCGGGTGAATTGGATATCATGCGCTTCTGGCGGGATGCTCCCTCCTGTAGTCTCACACTTAATTTTGTAGAGGTATACCATTATTTAAATATCTTGTCATAGTTTGACATAAAACATCTGGTGCTTGGAAAGTGCCCCGCTTATGTGAAGAATGAGGCTAGTATGTGGAGGATATAGTACTCACTGGGACCCTGAGGTCCTAAATGGCATGAGTACTTTTGCCTATTTTACTCAAAGGACATAAGTTCAACTCACCCAGGTACCTGGTGGAAATATTACATGTATGCAAATGTCCAAGTTGAGTCACAATAGTCACAGGCTAAATGTCCATTGGAAACATGGGATGCCTGAGCCAAATGAATTCCTGAGGACCCTCTCGGGGGTATGAAACAATCGCATGCAACACATTGCATAGATTCTCCTGTATTCCGAGATTTACAACATTTCGTAAACCTGAGAGGCGTAAGGAGGCTCAACAAGGAGAGATACTTGTCCTGTTTTTTTTCTATGTGTGCTGCATTCTGCACCATGGTGCAAGGGTGCCTGCATTGGTGCATGGCACGCTAGTTGTGCGCCTGCACAGAGGAAAGCACAGGGATGCAACATATTGTTGTAAATATAACACATTCCTCTGCTTTGAAAGTAGCACAGTGCAGTGCAGCCAAATGGCTTAAGGTGCTGCGCTGTGCCACTTTCTTGTAAATAAGGCCAAAAGGCCAAAAACTACCTGGTAAACTTGATTCAAAAGGTGAAAAAGAGGGCCTGGAACAACCCTAGGCAAGCCTTAATACAAACATATAAAAAACCTGTGAATGAAGGTCCCATCTGTGTCACTAACTACAGGACTTTCTCCAATCAGATGAGGAGAATGGCCACTAAACATTGAAAAATCCTGACCTCTGGTCCCATAAATCTACAAAAACTGATGTTTTCATTCAAAAGTGGCAAGGCTTTGAGGGAACCTTTGGTACACACCAGACCAAAACCCTAAGCAGCAAAAAAATGACCATTCGGTCCCTGTGGCACTTGCCCCTGCTAGTTGGCCACTACAAGTGCAGACATTGCAGCTGTTTTCAGACACACCAGCCCTCAAAAAGGTCCATCAGCTCTTCACTTAGGTGAGCTGGGCCTCAGGAATTTCTTGAGTCTCTGTGACTTCATTACCCATGAAGCCCGGGCCATCGCACGCTAATCGCGTCAGCAAGCAGGAGCCCTGGCAACCCAATCATTAGCATTCTACTGAAGTAGGTTTTGAGTGAAGCTATGGCACCAGATGCTCTCTGCTGATATCTCATGCATCCTGGCTGCACTGCACAGACGCTTTTTCCCCAGGGCGCCCCGCCCACCTCCGACATCACCTTCATTAATTTCTGCGAAAATCCACTCAGTGCTAACAATAGACGTGTCACAGTGCTCCGACTCCCTGCAGCATTCCTCCACCTTTTCTGGCAACAATATTGACTGCTCTCACACCATGTTATCACCACATGGGTTACCGTACTGCAATATGTTGTGCATGATTGTTTCAAACTCCAGTGAGGGTCCTCAGGATTCCATTTGGCTCAGGCATCTCATGTTTACAATGGACATTAAGCCTGTCACTATTGTGACTCAACTTGGGCATTTGCATACATGTAATATTTGCACCAGGTACCTGGGTGAGTTGAACTGATGTCCTTTGAGTAAAATAGCCGTAAGTACTCAATTCAATTGAACCCTGTGAGTATTAGACTATCTGCAGGACATTCTTGAATAAGAAGAGGATATTAAAATTAGTTTGCACACTTTTTATGGCAGTCTGGTACTTGTGCCCTAAAGAGACACTGCCACCATCTGGTGTCTGCTATTAGTAAAATTGTGAAGAGACAACCATAGGAGCTGTTACCACAAAGTCAGGATTTCTGCTGCCCCAGTGCATCAAAGTGTGATCTCCTAAAAGAGCTATAGTTATTGAGGTATTAAGAAGTCACTGCCATGAGGAAAGTATACTATCTTCTGTTGATCTTTGAAAGCTGATGCTGAGATATTGAGGCCAGGGAGGAAAGTGGAAAGACAGCTCTGAATCCAGTTTTGATACTTTTTTCTTCCTCTTTAAAAAGCATTGCTGCCTTTTCTGCTTACATTGGGGGTGGTGAATGTGGCATCTGACTGTTTTCTACCCACCTCTGCAAACTGATGCCCAGAACATTAGGGAAGTATCAGCAGTTTGTGTCTTAGGTCTGTCTCCATCGTCATCACATTTTTCCTTATAGCAAGAGCATTTAAATCAATAGTTACTTTGAGTAAGCAATGCTTCTGCTCAGAAGCGTTGCTCTTTTTAAGATTCACAGTTCTGTTCACCAGCTCACAAATTCGGAAAGGTTAGTGGATCCTTGATAGCTTGTCAAAGATCCAGAAGTCAAACTCCTAAGTATCAGAAATCTAGCATCACCCATTCTGTAAATTCCACACATATCCCTGCTTCAGCACAGTGTATGGCAAATGATGAAAACCTGGAATTGACCTGGTGACTTTAACTGTTGGATTCAGAAGTTATATTTTGACCTGTTTTTCCTAGGGAGATTTAAATTATGTATGAAACTAAGTTTGCGGAGGTGCCTGAGATGCACATGGTTTTGCCAGCAGCTGTACTCGACCAAACTCAAGTGTTTGTGGTTCAGCCACACTTCTGTCTGGAATTGACACATCCACTGGTTGGATACATAATAGGTTTAGGAGGAGCACTCCAACTTTTCCTTCTTGGAAAAATGGCCGTATTACCATAGTTAGCCGGGGTTCAAGGTTGTTTGGGGTGTTACCCTGCCATGAATGGGAGAAGGAGAAGGAAATTCAAGCAGTTTAGATGGCTACTAGATGCTTGTAATAAATAGACTAGATTAGATTGCTTTTTATTTTAGTGAGGGATTGGTGCTAGGGCTGAAGACCCTCTGCATGTGTCAAACGAGGAAAGTCCTCGCCCTGCAGACATATGTCAGGGCACTGACATCACAGTGATGGGCGTGGGCAAGTTTAACAGCGCTGAATACGTTTGCATTTAGGCATTTATGCTATGGCCCAGGGTGGGGTCGGCAGTTCTCAATTTAAGTAATAAGCCGGGGTGGAGAAGACTGATCAGGACAAGGAAGGACTGGGTGGTAACCACATATGTATGGGCTCCACCTCCTCCATTCTCACCCACTGCTTCTTTGCTTTTCAATGCTAAGGGGCAGTCTGGAGGAGGAGTCCTGCATTGTGAGAGACTTACTTTCATTTTCATATTTTCAGAAGCGTTGAAGAGCACTTGTTGCAGAGGAAGAGCTCTTCAGCCAACTTACTAGTGAGTGCTGCAATAACTATTTACTTTTTAACCAAGCTATTGCATTCCCCAGCACTGCTTCTTTAATAAAAGCAAGGCCGCCTGTGACTGTAGCAACAATCATACCACCAGTTGATTGATGTGTTATTGTTGCTGCAGTCACCTATTTCGAATGAAAACTATACACGTGTCTGGGTTTTTCTGTTTTCCTTTGCCAGTTTTGCTGCGCATATTACAAATCAGTTACTTTCAAAATATCCACTACCACTTCTTCCCCACTTCAGAGCTGTGCTGGTTACCTGAATGTTCTACAGTGTGTTTTAAAATGTCTTTTATTTCTGCTATGCATTTTCATCCAATCTGTAACATATTTCATTAATACTGATTGCTTTGAATTGAATTTTGTTTCTAGAGGTGGAGACAGGCTTTCAGCTTCTGTCTTAGGTCAGGAGCCGATTCATATCAGTCATTAAACCTAATTTAGTGTGTAAATTAGCAAGACAAAAAATGATGAGTCTAAACTGGTTTCAAAGCAGCTTCACTCCTCTTATGAAAAATTCAAAGTCATCATAACAGCATAAACCTTCCTTTTCCAGCTGTACCAGAGCACACATTATTGATTTAAACAAAACATGAAACAGTTTTTATAACCAAGTTAGATGGATATGGAAATATATGAAACCAAAAGTGTAGCTGCATGCTGTCTTTCAGTCTAATGGGGAATCTAAGCACAGATGGAAGTATCAATTTCAGATTAATGTAAATATATGCATGTTTTCCATTTAAAGTATCTTACTAGAACAACAAACAAACAGCAAATAACTGTTTGTGCGATTTTTGCAGCAGTTGTGAATTGCTTATGTTGAATGAGCAAATAGCACAAAAATGAAACAAGTGCTCAATCTTGGCTCGGTCTCTCCCTAGCAGGAGGAGTATTTAAATACCTCCTAAGAGAGGCATTGTATTTTCCTAAACCTATTTGGGGGCATATCAGCAACAACCGGCGATAATTATCGCTAAGTGCACTTAGCGCTAGGATAATTATCGCCGGCTATCGCTGGATTCTATCGCGGAGATAGCATGCTATCAGCAACGCATATCTCCAAAGCGATAGAAATCAGCGTTAGTTACAAAACAGTGTGATTATCGCTGAAAACCGGCGATAATCGCACTGCGACAGGCGCATACCTTGCTGATAGGGCAGGGGGACTTAGCCATGTAATCCACCTCCCATTGGATTACATGGCTAAGTCAGATTAAAAGCAGGCGTACAGAAACCTGCGTTAAGCGCGGTTAGCGCTTCTTTCATTATCGCTAAGCAGGTTAGCGATTCCTTGTTAATTGGAGAAATGTCGTTTAGCGACATTCTCCACGTAAGTTTGGCAAGAGTACGCCCACTTTGCATCTCATTAGAGATGCCGAGCTGGGTGTTAAGGAAAAGGGCGCTACGGCAAGGATTCACGCGATAGCGTGACCTGCTGATAAAGCGATAAAATTATCGCCGCTTTCGGCCGAAGCGGACGCAAAAGCGGCGATAATTTTATTGCGCCGCCTTGATGATATGCCCCTTGGTTCCAAAACAACTCTAGATCAATTAGGGACTAGTATCAGCTACGTTGTTTGAGATATATATGCAGCCAGATCGTTAGTTCATGCACTAGTGCCATCTACACCAGTAATATGTACACCCCACCACTTTCAAATTTCACCAGCTGCCACTGGGTATAACCCGTGCTGTAGCACTGGTGTCTGCACAGTCATTTAAAATTTATACAGTTTGGTAGGAAAAGGTTTGGACCAGAATTTGATTCAGGGTCAGTTTCACCACTAGGAGATTCACAAAGCTCTTTAACAGAAAAAAAAAAGCTTGAGAGAGGTTTTCTGTGTTTCCACTTGGCAAGTGAGAACTCCAAGTCAGTGGATGGCTGTTCTGAAAGAAAAACACAGGTTATGAGTCATGACTCATTAGCTCTGGGTATTTGTTACTGGCAAATCTACAATTCAATCATGTGACAAGGAGCATGCTCTTCTCTTCCGTTCTTTTTTGTTTCAGTAAATAGGCCAGAATAACAGTTTAGAGATTGTACTATGGAATATCGACAACACAAGCATCCCCTCATACAAATATCAGTACCGGAATATCACAGCCCAAAATACAAAAATATGATACACCTATGTAAAATGCCAAAATATCAAAAATGTACATATTGTTAATAAACATATCAAAAACAATATTGAGAATCAGAATATTGCAAACCATAATATCAACATTCCTATATTTATAATAATGCCACAAATGTTAACAAACCACAATATCAGCAATAAAAAACATGAACATACATATTAATGCAATTTACATTTATTACAAACACACTTTACAGAAAACAATAAACAAATAAAAGGCAATTAGCATCCAGTGTATAATGTGAAAAAAAATAAAATACACCAATCACAACATAAGAAAACAAAACAACACACCAAATCTTACATTTAATCAATTATCATAAAAGAATGACAATTTATAGCTAACCTTGTTCCTGCTGCCAAATGAGAAAACAAGAAGTCAGCCACACTGCCCAAACATTTACAAAACACTACAAAAAAGGTAAGTAACAAACACACATTTTCACTAAGACCCAACTCCTATCTCCCTTAAACTGATATTAACAAATTAACTAAATAATTAATACACATATCTCTGTCCTTTTCCTAACACTACAGACCTACCATGAAGAGAAAACTAAGCACAATAAAGTCAACCCAAAGGGAAAAGCCAAAAAAGTCTCACCCCCACCATCTAAATATAGGACAAACACAAACTTATGTAATGAAACAATTGAAATCATTAGTACAGCACACATAACAATGTAGATAACATTGTTTATTTTTTTTAATTTAACTCAGTGTACAACATGTCCAAAGGAGAAACAGTCACTGTTTCTCAGTAATAAAATTCCCTGCACAAAGACACTTTCACAAGCTCCAGTGCTCCATTAAATCCCAAATAATTAAACTGCACAACTACCAACTGTGCTTAACTTTAAAAAAATCATTTTTAGAAAGACACGCACTAACACACAAAACAATATAGAAAATCTTGTTCATATTTTTTTTATCTAACACAGAGTACAGCATGTTCAAAGAAGAAACATTCACTGTTTCACAGAAATGACAACCTTGACTAACATATCTAGGGTACACTTGCAACAAAGAACATAGCAGCAATGAGCATAGCAACTGCAAATGCACCAAATACTACTTGAATGTTTTCTATCTTAGAGTAATTATTGTAAATTTTGAAGTAGAAAGTATCACTAAGCATAATCATCCACCAAATATGGCAGATATAGAGGTCAGCAATATAATTCAAGACCACACAGACACTCCTACAAGTTCTAGTGCCCAAGTGGAACAGTACCAAAAGTGTATGCCCACAAATACCCAATTCATTGCATTGCACAACTACCAACGTGTGCCTAACTTTAAAAAGCATTTTTAGAAAGACAAGCTCTAACAAAATAACAAACCCAACTCCTAAAACCTTTGCAGAGATAGGCATTCCTGACAACCTACTACTTACCCACACAAAAGAAACTTTCCTACTAAATGACAATAAAAATAATGAGAAACAAATTTAATGCTTGCTACAGAGCAAAACGTGCAGGAATTAAAACAATGAATCATATGGCTAATAGGTGGAACCTTGAAAACATGTCCACTATCTTTCTACTAATTATATACCATCCATGACAATAATGTACCATTGTTATTTTCTGTACTACCCAATAAACACTCAAACATGTATTTAGAAATGTTTAAAGAACTAAATAATAAATGAGCCAACTATGCACCCACTAAAATAGTCTTAGATTTTGAGTTTTCTATGATACACCCAATATCCAACGTGTATCCAAACACTGAAATACAAGGGTGCATATTCAATTATAACAGAGCCAAATGGCACCGCCTTACAAAATCCACCTGAAGTACAGAATACTCAACAAATATTACATTAGAGTTCCAAATGAAAAATATATATTTGAACTAGTTTGTGTGCCGACCAAATAAGTAAAAACATATTATGACCTGCAAATAGATTCTAGATTTTACAGAGAAAATGAAGACAAACTAACCCCACTCCTAGATAACTTTGAGGACTCCTGGGTTGATTGTCTCTACTGCTCTGGAAACAGACTCCAAGCAAGGTTCTACATTAACTGGTGGAATGTACCCTCAACAAAGAATCCAAAACATACAATGGAGCAGAAGGATGGCACAAATCATGTCAAGTCCAATTGACACCTGTCAGGATTGCAAAAGATTTTTCTCTTTGTCTGACAAGTCCAGAACTATTACCTGAAAGCATTCAAAAGAAAAAGGTCATTACATGGAGTACGGCTTGGAGATTGAAAAAACTCCAAGATGGCCGACACTCCAAGAGAAGTGAACCTCTAGTCTTTTAGTGCATGCCTCAGAATTCTACTAGGAGCGCTCAACTTAGAATGTTGGCGCACTTCACCTGGATTCGTGGCTGAAGCACATAGCTTTTCGTGTTCTCCGAGGTAGTTTAGTCAGGGTAGCCTTTTTCGTCACTTGTTCGTCCGCTTTTTTCCTTTCGTTTACAGCAGTGCCTTTCTTCGTCTAGTGGCCTTGTTGGATTCTGCGCACTCACTTCTGCGTACACCTCCCTTCGTCGAAGAGAGTGTTTCGCTTCAGCGTTCATGCGCAGAGGAATTCTACTGGAGTCGCCGGAGGTCAAAACAAGTCGCCGGAGGTCAAAACAAGGTTCTGTCTTCAAACTAAGAGAGCAGTGTTCCAAAGAAGTAACCGTAGTACAGCCTTCAAGCAAAGGAGTGGTGTCGAGAAGGAAGCATTGGAGTGCTTCTGCTTGTGTGAATCGGCAACACGCAAGAATGAACACTGAGGGGCCGATTCCGATCTCGGCCGGTAGGGCTCCGAATTGGATTCGGCTTTACCGGATCCGATTCGGAGCCCTGTTTCCCGACCGAACCGTACGCGGGTCCGGCCGAGCGAGTACGATGCGAAATCGCCGACCGACTCCGTCCGGGCGTCCCGACCGCTCCGACCGACTCGCTCCCGGCTCGAACCGCTCCGACCGACTCGCTCGGACTCGACTCGCACCGCGCAATGGAGACATTTCCCGGCCGGGTAAGTACGATGCGCGCCGCGAGCGAGTCCGACCGAGCCGCGCACTCCGGCTCGTAAGAGCTGTCGGAGCCGTACTTGGGGGTCCGTGTCGGACTCCCTGTACGCGTAGCCGCGCGAGTCGCACACACCTGTGCGTGTACGGCGCGAATCGCTTCGCCGCGAAACCCGCTCTAGGGGGCGCCCTTGTCCGACTCGCACCCATTGAGTCAATGGGAGCCCGCGTACGCGTTGTACGACCGGCTCCCATTGACATCAATGGGAGTCCGACCGACTCGAGTCCGATAACATACGGACGCATCGTACTCGTTCGGTCGGACTGCACGGGTCCGATTCGGTCGGAAATCTCTCCGGGTCCGGCTCGGTCGGAGAAATTTCCGGCCCGAATCGGAATCGATCCCTGAGACTTCCATCAGAATAAGCTAAGTACTTAGAAATAATTCATGCTCCACCATATTTAAGGTTAAGACAATAAGTAGCAGATAAGAATATTACGAAATTTACAAAAAAGAACTAATGAGTTTTCTATTGTTAAACACTTACCTAGGAGGTGAAAGTTCATCCTGAGGTCTTCTTCCTGAAAATAAATAGAGAAACATATAAGAGAATAGAAGTGAGACAAGCCTATTATAGTTTTGGGGTATGTGAAGACATACAACTAGCATAGATAAATATATGTAAGTTAATAGTATAGAAGACAGTAGGTTAAGTATAATATTGTGTTTAGTTTCTTTCATTAGAACCATAATGAGACTGTAAGAGGTAGTGCTCTTCAATACAAAAATTAAGAAGAGAATATCAGAAGAGGAGCAAGGGCCAAAAGTTATATAGGTATGTTTAGATAAACAATAGACTACAGTATACATGCATTGAGAGAGTAGAATGTACTGTGGGCTAAGTATATTATTGTTTTAGTTTTCTAGAACCTAATTGTCCGAACACACATCGCTAAGGAGAAGGTAAGGTGCAGGAAGCTGATAACCTCTGGCAGTCTCTTCTTCTATTTATTATTTTATCCAACTCCCCCTTCCCCCTTGTGGAGATTCTTCAGGACACTTATTTGGTGGTGTCGGAGGTGTTTCCTGGAGGGGGCATTGGGAATAGGCATCTTCTGTTCCTGCGCAAGTATAAGGAAACCTCGCTCTGACAACACCATGCTGCAATATACCATTTCACTCAAATGCTGCAAACAGAGTGCAGCTACCAAGACATAAGAATTAAACAATCCATATCAGAGTCTCTACAACCATAAAAACAAGGAGCAGCCAGACAAATCTTTCACACACATGAAATTGTTTGCAAATGGTAATCTTATAAAAAGAACTACTACTTCTAGACTAGATAGACTCCATAGTATACACACTTCTATAAATAACTAATGTACACCAAAAGAATAGCACATAATCTCTTTTTCAGTTGAGTAAATAACATTTATTTTACTCAACCAAAATAAAACACTTCCATGAATTAAGCATAAAACACAAAATAAGCATAAATAGTAAAAAAAAAATAAGACTACAAATACATTTGAACACAATAATATAAAACAACTACATATTCATATACACCATTTCCACCCAATAACAACACATTTCAATAATACTCACAATTCGGTAGCAGTAGGGTTCCTTGATAATCCCATTACTCCAATATAAATCCACTAACGGTCACCCCAAAAAAAGGCAAAAATCAATCCCAAATCAATATGAAAAAAATAACTGCATTGAAAATATACCTTAATGCAGTTGTAGAAATCACAAACAAACTGAAAAATATAGAATAAAGCAGATGCAAAAAGAAGAGGCATTAAAAATATTGTTTTAAAAAGAGAGCCATTAAAACATATTTCTAACATAAAAATAAAAAGCAACATCCAAATTAAAATTTGTCTAAGAAAAACATCATAAAGCATGGAAATACATCCCACCCAACATAACCACACATACCATTAAAAAAGCAATCAAATAGCATGCATATAAACCACATTTAATACCGCAGCATGTAAAATACAAACATTTTAAACTACAACTTGTCACTAAAATCATCTCAACCATACAAACCTAAAACCTAACCTAGCGCCAACCAAAACAACAGTAACTATACATATCACACTAGCGCAACCCATATAAAGTTTTAAAACATTGCAATTTACATGCAGCTGCCAAACAATGTTACACCAAACTGAAAACTACATTCTACACAGTACAATACACTTACAAACACCAAATACTCACAATACAGTTTAAAAAGAAATATTAAAATTAAAAATTTCTTACCGTAACCAACAACATGTTCAATCCCCTCCAATTGTGGTTGGTCCATCCAAACTTGAACTAAAAAAGAGACTAAAATTACACATACATGGTAAAATAATTGACGCAAAAGAAATAGAAAATAAACAAAACATCTGGAAATGCACACACTTTTAAAATTAAAAATGTACATCAACATAAAAAATGCAAAAAAAGTTTAAAATGAAACTAATAATGTGTATGTTTTAAAAATAATACAAAACAAGATTTATGAAAGTTGTATGTGACAAAATATTAATATTTTTTGTGTAACCATATGATTATAATGTAAACAAATGTAAAACATGTGTACAAAGCATTACAAAAAATGAACATAAATGAAACAGTGTTTACAAATTATATACAAATGTAAACAAATGTTAACAAATGTTGTGCACATGTAAAATATAAGTCAAAATAAAATATAATAATAATGTTTGTGTTTCTAAAAATATTATTTTAAATTGTAACTGTTATAAATTTATTTAGAGTGCATGTCTAAGTTGTTCTGTATATTTAGAAACATGTGTGATTGTATAAACAATTAAACTAAAATGTATACAAAATATATCCTACTTTATATGAAATTTGAAAAGAGTGAAAGGATTTATTTTTTACTGTAAATAATATAAAAAAATATACCATGATATAAAATCTACATTGTATTTATTTAAATATTATAGCAAAATATGTTTGTGGGAAAAAAACTGTGTATGTAAATACTTGAAACAAAAAATACTAAACCACTGTTAGCCACATACAAAAACCCCAAAAAACCTAGAATGCTTCCACTATTATTATATTTCAAAAAATAGGATTTACCAGCTTATGAGTTATGTATTCCCACTCCTAAATATCCTACATTAAGAAACATATTTAACATTGAGAAGCTTAAATGTAGTATTCCCTCTGCAATCCAAGCTACATTGAGGAAAAGCATTGGGAATCACAGGGTTTAGATTCACTACTCCCACTCCAAGCTAAGCTCACATTGAAGAAAGTGCTGAACCCTAATTGGTTAAGATTAACTATTCCCACTCCAATAAAAACTACGTTGGGGAAAGTGTTGAATATTAAGTGGTTTAGGTTTACTATTCCCACTCTAATAAAGGCTATGTTGGGCAAAGTGTTGGACAGTAAGAGGTTTAGATTTACTATTTTCACTCCAACCTAAGCTACATTGGGGGAAAGTGTTGGATACTGAGGGTTTAGATTTACTATTCCCTCTCCCATCAAAGCTACATTGGGGAAAGTGTTGCACACTAAGCAATTTAGATTTAGTATTCCTACTCCAGTGTAAGCTACATTGAAGAGAGTATTGAACATCTCACTATAAATGGAGCCAGTTACCTACAGATTCTACATAGATTGCTGAAATATTGAATATAGATCTATCAAATTGCACATTTTATTTATTGTTTCACCGTACAAGTGTAAGCCATACAATATAAAGCCATATTGCAAAAGTAAAATCAACAATTTGCAAATTATATTATCTATCACATTTCTTAACAACTGACTAATATATATAAATGTACATCATTCTCTTCCTCCTGCTCCAGCAAAATTCCATTATTTTAAACAGTCAGTCAAAATATATAAAAATACATCAATCTCTTCCCCCAGGTCAGCATACAATCTATGCTAAGGTCTTCCTGGCTAATTCTCTTTTTTTCCATTGAGTAGAAGCACAAATATTTAAATTAGCCAAGCTAAATGCATTCTAAGTGCTAGTTCCTCTTGGCATCAAAGCTGGTTAGCCCTGTAGTAAGGATGAAACACAGACAATATCCATAATACTTACAAAGACCTGATTGCCTTGATACAATTAAAACTATATACTTTTGCAACCACACTTATTAATTCATAGTTTAAGAAGATCCACTTCCTAATTAAAGCCACTGTACTTTCATCCTAAAGGGCAAATGTGATTAGGTAAAATATTGTTACTATTTCTGTCAGTTAAAATAATTTCCACCAGGTTTATGTATAACCACAGCAGTAGATCAAGGCTAAATACCAGAGTTGACTTTGGGATTCACAATATGGCAGGTAAAATCAAATATCAATCTATTCATGAACTGATAATCAAGTGAGTTTCCAAGCTGCATAAATATAGGAAACCCTGCAATGAGGATGGATTCACAGTCAGTTCAGACGCAGTCAGTTCGGAGAAATTGATTCATGCCAGCATTACAATGTCTTATGTTATATTTCTTAAAAAGAAGGATTAAGTATAGCCTCATCACTAAGGGGGGGAAGTGCATGGAAGCTTAAAGTGCAAGACTGACTTATCACTTCTTTGGCCTTGATTACAAGTCTAGTGGTCCATGGACTGACAGACTTGCGGGACACAGCGGTGGTGGTCTCCCGATTGCGCTATTACAATTAGGGTGGTTGGACCGCTATTGCCCGCCACAGCCGCTGGAGAAACATTTTCCTTGGTGGTGGTGCGGTGGTGTAGAGGCAGTAATATGCTTGGAGAGACCACCATGGTCCCACCAAGCATATTACAAGTTTCCTCTCCACCACGGTTTTTATGGCGGTTTCTTCTCCATGAAAACCATGGTGGAGAGGAAAAAAAGGGGGCTCTACACGGCCCCCTTGTGCCTCATGCCATGTGGATGCACACAGGGGGGCACAACATGTGCCTCCCTGTGTGCATACACACCACTTCCTGCACAGCATGGACCTAACAGGCCATTTGTATGCAGTTCCTGATAGCAAACTGGTTCCTGTTCGACCAGTTCCTCAGGTAAGTCTTTACTGAAAGTGAACCTAACCTAAACTTTATATGTAATGCTCTCTTTATTTCAGGGTAGAGCTGATCCAGGTATTTCTCGTAGCAAGGGACAGGTTTAATTTCCTGAAACAGTAAAAAGAGTTTGACTCCCTCCATGTTAAACCATTTGTGCAAAATACTTGTCATTGACTATTTTCAAAGTCGAGTGAATTATTGGATTAGTCCATAACTCATGGCATCCTATATTAGTAAAAGTTCTTGCAATGTGATCAAACCACGGTACATTAGTTGAATTACTACTTTGCCAGATTTCACAAACAGGCTTAAGATAAATTGTAAGATTTGGTTTAGTCCATATAGGTATAAGTGCAGCAACAGCTTTAATGTTATTAATGCCCATTTCATGCCTTAGGTCCCTGGACCAAGCTGTAAAATAAGCAGTGCAAAAATTGATTTTCAATTTTCAGACTTCCAGAAGTCTCATTATGTCCCCAGAGGTCAGCCCCATACTGTTGCCAGTGCTTTCACTCGTTAAGTCTGTAGAGCTGCTTTAATCAGTCTTCTAGCACATTTAGCACTGAATCGCAAAACAGCATTAGCATGCTGAGACAGGTTGGCTTTACTTTTGGACTTCTGCTTTGCCCAGGTTAAGTTTGCATCAAACCTTATTGCTAAGAAATCATAAAAATTAACGCCGTCCAGAGGCCAGTTGTATACTTTACATGCAGTGGCAGCTGCTATTAGTGCTTAGTGGTGTGACGGGATGAATACAATAAAAAAACAGACGCCCTACAAAAAATAATTAAAAGCACACTTACCTTGCGCTCCGACGGCTACCGACTTCCTTCTCTCCGCTGATCCTGGACTCCGACTGCATAGGCTCCTAGATGCAAAATCCCAGTGCTTCTCTCATCCTGGGAATACTATTCCCAGCATGAGAGATGCACTGGGATTGGTCTGAGCGGCTTCGTTTGCCACTCAGACAGTGCATTGGAGCCTTAAGTGAAACTTAAGTGCTCATGTGTGTTTGGCCAGCCTAGGATGGCCGGCCAAACACACATGCACACTTAAAAGTGCTCACCACTCCTCCCCCTGCCATGCCTCTCCAACAGGATTACTGGCCCCGTCCCACCCCACTGAAGACTCGCTCGTTAGCTTTTAGGCAAAAATCAAATGATACTAAAATGCTTTTATTATCATTTTATTTTTCCTCTTTTAGCAGGGGGGCGGCGCTCCTCCGCCATTACGGAGGAGCCGCCCCGTTTACATGCACTCTTCAGGCTGTGCTCTGGATAAACCAGCAAATACTTTGTTTTGACATAGTTGGTCCATTAAGCGAGAATAACTCATTTCTGAGCAGTAATTCGCCATGCTAGCTAGTCCCAAGCTCAGTAGCATCAAGGTGAGGAAGCTACCACACGACCTCTTGTTTGCGCATCTCTGGTTCTACCATCATCATGTCTGGTCTAGTATTGAAATCTTCACAGACAACTGTGGTGTGGTGTTAGAAGCTGGCCTGGTATATGATGTCCAATAATGTAAGTGGGCACCTTGCACCAGTCCAGACAACCCTTATGGCGATTTAAGAGGTCTTAGACAACCTTAGAAAGCTCTCTAAGTGGTAGCTGTGGAGAGCAGCCTTCAGGCTTAGGGGCCGATTCCGATCTCGGTCGGAGGCGTACCCAACACCATTCGGTCGGGAAAAAAGCCATGCGAAAGCCTGTTTCCCGACCGATCCGTACAGCACACCGAACGAGTAAGTACGATGCGCACAACAGCAAAGAATCCGGCCGAGCCGTACTCACCCAAACCAGGTCCTGTTCCCCGACCGAGGCGAATCCGGAAACGCCGAATCGAGTCGCACGGAAGGAAAAATGCAGCCCCGTCCGGCCGGACAAGTACGATGCGCTTTCCGTACGCGCCGAACCCGTCGCTACGCACGGCACGTCAAAGCATCCGGGAGAGGCGCACATAAGCTCCGATTCGCGCCACAACACGATCCACGGCTCCGAGACGAACACGGCAGCGACGAGGACGACGCGAAGCGACGAGGCGAAGCGACGAGGACGACGCGAAGCAACGAGAAGGACGAACGACACGAACCAACCATGAATCCCTTCGTCCCGATCATACCAATATTCTACATTTACTACCGGAACAGGCACGGACGCGTACGGCGCAGAAGGTAAGCCAGACACCAACCACGAAACACATACAACACGTACACGACACATCACACACACACAGAGTGATGCAGAATATACTTACACCAGCAACAGCAGCACCATAGGGGCGGGATGCCCATCACCAATGCCACATATGCACACAGGGGCCTGAATGCGCACCACCACCCTCACACAGGGGGGGCAGGATGCCTACCACTACTACCACCCTCACCCAGGGGGGGCAGGATGCCTACCACTACTATCACCCTCACCCAGGGGGGCAGGATGCCTACCACTACTACCACCCTCACCCAGGGGGGCTGGATGCCTACCACTACTACCACCCTCACCCAGGGGGGCAGGATGCCTACCACTACTACCACCCTCACCCAGGGGGCAGGATGCCTACCACTACTACCACCCTCACCCAGGGTGGGCTGGATGCCTACCACTACTACCACCCTCACCCAGGGGGGCAGGATGCCTACCACTACTACCACCCTCACCCAGGGGGGCTGGATGCCTACCACTACTACCACCCTTAGCCAGGGGGGCAGGATGCCTACCACCACTACCACCCTCACCCAGGGGGCAGGATGCCTACCACTACTACCACCGTCACCCAGGGGGGCTGGATGCCTCACCACCACCCTTAGCCAGGGGGCAGGATGCCTACCACCACTACCACCCTTAGCCAGGGGGCTGGATGCCTACCACTACTACCACCCTCACCCAGGGGGGCTGGATGCTCTACCACCACCCTTAGCCAGGGGGCTGGATGCCTACCACTACTACCACCCTCACCCAGGGGGGCAGGATGCCTACCACTACTACCACCCTCACCCAGGGGGCAGGATGCCTACCACTACTACCACCCTCACCCAGGGTGGGCTGGATGCCTATCACTACTACCACCCTCACCCAGGGGGCAGGATGCCTACCACTACTACCACCCTTAGCCAGGGGGGCAGGATGCCTACCACTACTACCACCCTCACCCAGGGGGGCTGGATGCCTACCACTACTACCACCCTCACCCAGGGGGCAGGATGCCTACCACTACTACCACCCTCACCCAGGGGGCTGGATGCCTACCACTACTACCACCCTCACCCACGGGGGCAGGATGCCTACCACTACTACCACCCTCACCCAGGGGGGCAGGATGCCTACCACTACTACCACCCTCACCCAGGGGGGCAGGATGCCTACCACTACTACCACCCTCACCCAGGGGGGCAGGATGCCTACCACTACTACCACCCTCACCCAGGGGGGCTGGATGCCTACCACTACTACCACCCTTAGCCAGGGGGCAGGATGCCTACCACCACTACCACCCTCACCCAGGGGGGCAGGATGCCTACCACTACTACCACCCTCACCCAGGGGGGCTGGATGCCTACCACCACCCTTAGCCAGGGGGGCAGGATGCCTACCACCACTACCACCCTTAGCCAGGGGGGCTGGATGCCTACCACTACTACCACCCTCACCCAGGGGTGCTGGATGCCTACCACCAACCTTAGCCAGGGGGGGCTGGATGCCTACCACTACTACCACCCTCACCCAGGGGGGGCAGGATGCCTACCACTACTACCACCCTCACCCAGGGGGGCAGGATGCCTACCACTACTACCACCCTCACCCAGGGTGGGCTGGATGCCTACCACTACTACCACCCTCACCCAGGGGGGCAGGATGCCTACCACTACTACCACCCTTAGCCAGGGGGCAGGATGCCTACCACTACTACCACCCTCACCCAGGGGGCTGGATGCCTACCACTACTACCACCCTCACCCAGGGGGGCAGGATGCCTACCACTACTACCACCCTCACCCAGGGGGCTGGATGCCTACCACTACTACCACCCTCACCCAGGGGGGCAGGATGCCTACCACTACTACCACCCTCACCCAGGGGGGCTGGATGCCTACCACTACTACCACCCTCACCCAGGGGGGCAGGATGCCTACCACTACTACCACCCTCACCCAGGGGGGCTGGATGCCTACCACTACTACCACCCTCACCCAGGGGGGCTGGATGCCTACCACTACTACCACCCTCACCCAGGTGGGCTGGATGCCTACCACTACTACCACCCTCACCCAGGGGGGCAGGATGCCTACCACTACTACCACCCTCACCCAGGGGGGCAGGATGCCTACCACTACTACCACCCTCAGCCAGGGGGGCAGGATGCCTACCACTACTACCACCCTCACCCAGGGGGCTGGATGCCTACCACACTACCACCCTTAGCCAGGGGGCAGGATGCCTACCACCACTACCACCCTTAGCCAGGGGGCTGGATGCCTACCACTACTACCACCCTCACCCAGGGTGGGCTGGATGCCTACCACTACTACCACCCTTAGCCAGGGGGGCAGGATGCCTACCACCACTACCACCCCCACTCATAGGATGGACAATGCATGACACAACCAGCACACCACAACCTAGGGAATGCAAGAAGAAGACATCCCCCAACACCATGACAAGCGTGTGTAGACTGTGTCAAATGCCTACAACACCGAACATGACTTTGAACATACAATGTGACCCCCTAGCACATGTGCCACACAAATATGTGTGTGGCACCCACAATGCAAGCAGGCCATGACCATTGTGGCAATGTGGTCCAAACCCCCATCATCACAGTGACCAAAATGTAAGTGTGGGGTCCATAGCTGAAGCACATTTTGAACATTGTGGCAATGGGGTCCAAACCCCCATCATCACAGTGACCAAAAGGTAAGTGTGGGGTCCATAGCTGAAGCACATTTTGAACATTGTGGCAATGTGGTCCAAACCCCCATCATCACAGTGACCAAAATGTAAGTGTGGGGTCCATAGCTGAAGCACACTTTGAACAATGTGGCAATGGGGTCCAAACCCCCATCATCACAGTGACCAAAAGGTAAGTGTGGGGTCCATAGCTGCAGCACATTTTGAACATTGTGGCAATGGGGTCCAAACCCCCATCATCACAGTGACCAAAAGGTAAGTGTGGGGTCCATAGCTGCAGCACATTTTGAACATTGTGGCAATGGGGTCCAAACCCCCATCATCACAGTGACCAAAAGGTAAGTGTGGGGTCCATAGCTGAAGCACATTTTGAACATTGTGGCAATGGGGTCCAAACCCCCATCATCACAGTGACCAAAAGGTAAGTGTGGGGTCCATAGCTGCAGCACATTTTGAACATTGTGGCAATGGGGTCCAAACCCCCATCATCACAGTGACCAAAAGGTAAGTGTGGGGTCCATAGCTGCAGCACATTTTGAACATTGTGGCAATGGGGTCCAAACCCCCATCATCACAGTGACCAAAAGGTAAGTGTGGGGTCCATAGCTGAAGCACATTTTGAACATTGTGGCAATGGGGTCCAAACCCCCATCATCACAGTGACCAAAAGGTAAGTGTTGACAAAGTAAGAGGTGCAACTGCCAAACTGCATGGATGATTCCTGGTCACAGAACAACAAACACATCAGTGGCAAAGTAGTGTATGTGTCCCATTGCAACATAAATTGGGGGAGCCAAATCCTGCAGTGCAAATAAGACATAACTTTGGCCATGTGCAGACAAACAACACCCATGGGGGCTGACACCGTCAACAATCATCAATGACACAATGACAGAAGTGACCATCCGAATGCAGACCCACATATTTGCACCAATGGGCACACACATGCAGATACCCTGTGGAGACTGCAGATGTGAGGTGAACAGATACCATACCATGGCAGCAATGGGACACACAAACCATGATCATTGTGCTGACCGATGACCTAGGAGTCCCAGGGACAGCAGGGGAAACCCACCAAACTACATACAGCCAATGGCACACCCAAGATATGCCAATGCAGTGGTGCAGATGCACAAACACAAACAGGCAGACCCACCCTGCACATCATACACAACAGGTGAGGGTGGGGGTGCCAGTGTCCCCAGGCAACCACACAACACATGAGGAGACATGAATACCAATCATACAGATGTGCATACAGTGCCACACAAAGGTAACTCATGGATCCAAATTCCCTATGTGGGCAAGCAGGCATTGTCAGATGAGAGGGAGCACAAATCACACATGTCACACAGGCACGTAGGGACAGCAACTGACACAGCAAGACACAGACACACCACAGCACCACCCCCAGGGCCCCCACAATGTGGTGACCCTGGGCTGCATTACAATCCCACTGTGATGACAAAGCTAAATGTGGTTCACACTGTGAACCACAGTCATGTGTACTGAGCAACTAACTACCATCACACCTACACAAGCACAAATCAAACAGCATGGCCAGTGAGCCAAGGCCAACATGGAGGCAGGGGCCTAGCCGGGCAACAACTCTCATCTGCACACACTCAACACCACACCCCTCGACCTCCAACAATGTGCAGCAGTGAAGCACACATGCACTGGTGACATTGCACATGCACCCATGACTATTCCAGGGTGGTGGGTGGGAACCAAGGTGCAGAAACACATCACACATGGACACTCAACAAGACTCCTGAATGTCTGACACACTGCACACTACGCCGTACATGGACATGACGGCAATACCACACCAACCAATGGGATCACAGCCACAGTCACACACCAATGAAGAAGCCAAGGTCACCCACAAAGAACACACATAGACAACAACCAACATTGCAGCCCGGACCCTGAGGAGTGCCAGCAGTCACACACACAACGTGTCACAATCACTGAAAGATAACACAAACTGGAAATCACATGACAGGGGCAAACAACAAGTGCCAAGGGGAAACCTGACTGTGACCCAGCTGCGTCTGCACACAAACTCAGCCCTGACAGCAAGCACACCTATGGGTGACACCCTGATGACCAGTAATGTGCCATGCACCCACATCACAGAGAACCCAGGGAGAAGACTTTGGGGGAACATAGCTCAACTCAGCTAGCATCACAAACAGGTACAACACTAGGGATCACAGCATGCACAGCTAAACGGAAGTGAACACACAGACATGCACATACAACACACACCTTGGGCGCAGGCAATGTCACAGGAGTACACACTGCCATGAGGGGACTCCACTCCTGTGTGAGGAAAGCTGTGCCATATGTTGCCTCAGTAGGGCCCCACCATGTCAGCTGAGCACTTGGTCACACAATCAACAATTAGCACCAAATGAGGGCTCCCGTCACATCAGCCTGGTCATGGAAGTGCCAACGGAATCATCAGCACAGATCCAACACACTTGTATAGCAATGTTGCACTGACAACACAGATGAGTCCTTCCCCATTGATGCCCAAACCTGCATGTCCAGTGGAGATGGCCACACGGTCAGGGAAGTAGACGAATAGAACAATGGCAGGCACAACAGATGTGCAGGGGTGGAAGCCACAGATGTGAAATTGCCAATCTAAGTAGGAAATCCCATTGCCAAATACTGAACACATGACACCCTCAGATGCTGCTATGGATGACATGGATACACCACAGGATAGGACACATTCCCCTGGACCACATGGGTTCCTGCACAGTAACACTTCATTATCATGAGACCAAATATCACCATCACTGCAGCAAGGGCATGGTTAGCATCATCAACATCATGTACATCAGAAGCAAAAGCACTAGAGAACAGAAAGTTGCTTTATTCAGCATATGTGGCATTAAAAGTAGAAGTCCGGTAGAACATAAACAAAGGCCAATGGCCAGTCCATCAACAAAGTCACAAGTGGGTGACAGTGGCAGATGCCACCCTACACATGCCTGCACAAAACCAGGGACAATCCACTAGGAGGGGCAACCGGGGGGTAGGCCAGGCACCGCAGGGACAGGATCAGGGCTCACCAGGAGGAAGCAGGGAAGGGGTGGTGGGTGCTGGAGAGCCACTGACAACTGCAGTGGAGGTGTCTGACATGGTGTGTGCCGGCACAACTGGGGGCATGGCTCAGATGTTGTGGGTGCCGGCACGACTGCAGTGGACCCTGCAGATGGAGTGGACAGGTCCGCCACTGCAGTGCCCAAGTCAGACAGGGTGGTAGTGGACTCCACTGCAGTGCCTACCACCAGGGGAGGAGAATGGGGAACAGGCAAGGTGGGCTGGACAGAGGGGGAGGACACCCTCACCACATCAGTGGCACAGACAAGCGCAGCGGGGGTGTTGTTCCGGGAGAGCAAGTGGCAGGGGGAGAAGGCCGGAGCCTCTTGGGGATGGTATATCTGTGGGTGGGGGAACCTGGGGCAGGGTGTGGTGGGGGCACCTGTGGAGTGGGGGCCTGAGGGATGGAGGAAGGAGACCTGGTGCTTGAGCTGCAGGGCGGCGGCGGGGTCTTGCTCTTAGCACTCCGGGGGACTTGCGGGTGGGGCCTCAGTCTGTCTGCGCCTGGGGGAGGGTGTCCGGGGGCGAGGGGCACTCTGCTCCGTGTGGGGGCTTCCTCTTCCCCCTGGATGCTGGGGCAGCTGGATCGGAGGGGAAGAGGCCGAGGTCACTGAGGAAGAGGCGCTGGGTCTTTGGGGTTGCAGGTGAGGCAAGGGAGGGTGCTTTGGAGGGAGAGGCAACTGAGGACTGCGCAGTGCCCGTGGATGCGTGTGTGTGTACCAGGGCCCCATCCCCTGTGAGTCTGGTTTCAGTCCCCTGACTGTGCGTGCGTGTGCGTTTAGTTTGTGGCGTGTGTGTCTGTGTGCTGGACGTGTGTGTGCTGGTGTGTGCCTGTGCCGGTGTGTGTGTGCTTGGGACGGGTAAGGTGCTGGGGAGTGTGGATGGAGCAGAGGCAGGAGGGGTGAGGGACTGTCTGAGGAGGGACACTGCTGCCGTCAGGGAGGAGTCCATGGACCTGTTGCCCCTCTGTAGGTCAGACATGCCCGATGAGATGCCCTCCATGAACGACACCAGCTGAGTCAACAGTGCGGTGTGCGCATGGAGGACACTCAGCATGGCTGTCTGCCCTACATGGAGCTGGCGAAGGAGGTACACAGACTCCTCACTCAGGGCAGCAGGGGACACAGGGGCAGGGGGTGCGGTGCCTGGGCCAAAGGAGACACGCTCCCGAACATGGGAGCCTCCACGGACCTGGGGAATGGGAGCCGATGGGAGGGCGGTGGTGGTGCTGGTGGTGGCGGGGACAGCAACACTAGCTGGGGTGTGGTGGCTGCTGACACCCGCCTCCACAAGGGAGTCATCCTCCGAGTTGCTCTGGTCCTCAGCTGAGGTGGATGGTGCTGAGGACTCCTCGGTGTGGCTCCCCTCGCCCTCCGTGCCACTGGGTCCCTCCGACCACTCCTCGGCTGCTGACCCAGTCTGGCTCTCTGGCTCCTCCTGGTCCGTGGAGCTGTCCCCTTCCGTGGCCGTGGATGTATCTGCAAACAATGGGGAAACAGACAGACATCAGTCACCTGCACCAAACGCACACACCACTGTGAGCACAGCACATTACAGAGCAAGCCCTGGCATCATTAGTTGTACATTGCTAAAAGTGCCCTAACTGAACAGGAGAAGCCAATTGTCAGTCTGATGCCAAGCATGGCACTCACATCCCACATGGCCTTGCACCCATCTGTCTGGTGTCTGTTGGATTGCAACACCCCAGTGTGGACACATGCACCAAGTACACAGTAGTTGGACAGTGCAGAGGACACGGTGTGGCATGTGGACATGCACACATCACAGCTCTTGCCACTGAGTCAGTACAGGTTTCCGGATGAAAGGGATGCCCAGAGTCAAATAGGAAATGCATGTGATGCATACCAGCGACAGACACCATGATGCACCCATGTCCTGATAGCCAGCGCCACAATGGTGTGCATGTAGCACATGTCACTCCCCTGCAGGACCACCAATAAGTTGACACATGCCATGGCAGAGGCATGACTGCTAAGTCATACATCACTGTCTCAGTGATGTATGACTTGGCAGCCAGACAACAACACTATGCACTGTGTCACAATAGTAGGTCATGGGGAATGCAAGTCCTGGAGCTGCACAAGTGCACATGTACATCCCCCACACAACACATCATCTTAACCCTCATCTGTCCAGGTCACACCTATTGGACATATGGGAGACCTGTGACACTACCCTCTGAACCTGAGCCCCTCACAATTTGCTGTGAATGGGGAACAGCTGCCTGAACTTCACATTCGCATACCCCAGTCTGCACGGGCAGCTGATCAAACACCTATGTGACACACAAGTATCGTCTCCTATGGTCACATCTCCAGGGGCATGCTGAGCCCCTACCAAGAAACACCCCAGCAGTCCTGGCAACTAATCCACAGCACACTGACACAGAGGCAGACACCTGAGGGGTCAAATCACTGTGCACAATGTGTCAGCTGATACACGGGAGTGGGAGTACAGAGTGCATTGCATGGCCTGGAGTAGGCATGACTGTCCTGCTCCACATGAATGAGGGATGTGCCCTGGACAGTGGATAGCTGGCTATGTATGTGTGACACACGTAATCTGCACACTCCTGGGGCCCAAACATTGTTCCCACCCGCTGCATGGGCGTGTGCCACATACCCCAGGCACATGTGGTGGCTCAGCTCAGCAAGTGGACCGCATATCAAAGCAACACGCAGATCACATGTCCAAACCCAGGCGTTGTGTGAACAATGGACCCACCCATGATGCCCACAACAGAGTTAGGGAAACAGATGCTGTCCCCCACCTTTAGTGAAGCAAACTGCAAGGACACAGTCCCAAGTGACACAATTCCCTGAATGTAAGGGCCACACCTGGGTATCAGATGAGCAGTGGGCAGTGCACAATAGAGGGACATGGCTCCTGGACAACATGACTGCTGCACTGTGGCAGTTGAACCAGGCCAGAGGAGGGCACAAAGCATGTAATACAGAGTTCACAGTGCAGTCTTTGACTCACCCCCTCCTTGCTGCTGTCTGGCCTTCAGCTGCCCATCCAGGTCTGGAAACACCACCGCCAGGATCTGGAGCATGTGGGGGTCAGGGTCCGTGTTCCGCCCTCCTGCGAGGAGGCGACAGCTTCAGCTGGACCCGTGCAATCCTCCGGGTCCAGCCCCGAAGGTCCTGCCACCTCTTCTGGCAGTTGCGGATCCGGCGCTTGTAGACCCCCACGGACCGGACAGCCCGGACGATGTCCTTCCAGATTTCCTGCTTCCGATGGGCATTAACCTGTCAGGATGACAAAGTGAAAAGGCCATTACCACACATGCAACATATCCGTGCATGACACAGTTGTATATACATGTCTCAATCACAGGGGCACATGATGTACACAGGCAGTGCAAAGCTGACCATGGACAGTTTGCCAGACGTCACTACATGGTATCATTGCATGGGAAGTAAAACCATGTTCAAATGCACTGTCACTGCACCATACCTGTCCAGTGCAAGTCACTACACACTATGGGGGTGACAACTACTCAGTGAGCCTGCTAGCCAGTGGCGTGCAGACTCTCAGCCTTGCTAGTCACACAAAATGCACATTCAGAAAGGCAGTGCACAGAACACTCACCTGCTCCCCTGGTGTCCCATACAGCTTGCTGTACTGTGGAAGTAGGCTGTCCAGCAGGGCCTGGTTCTCTTCAAGGCTGAAGGCTGGGGCTCTCTCCACAGTACGTGCCATTGCAGGGTCCAGAGGGGCAGAGACAGCAGCAGTGCAGTGGCAGATGTCGTCCTGGAGCATGTAGTGCAGGCAAGTGAGCTCTCAGGGGAACAGCCAGCAATATATATGTGCTGGAGAGGCAGATACTGTCCCTTGTGTCCAAAGTGATAGGTCCAAGTCGTTTGCATCTTCTGAATCTGGCCAATCCATGGAATAGCAGCACCAAAACACGCCCACAGCATCCTTCAAATCTTCAACTTCATGACATACATGATTTTGCAACATTGTTGTGGGTGACCAACTGAATTTACAGCAACCGACTCGTTCGAAATTCGAAAACGCGTCCGTTGCCAGGCAAGCCCATTGTCAATGGGTGCGCACCGATCGGTCCATTGCGGTACAACGCGCACAGGGGTACAACGCGTACCCGCACACATTGAATGCAATGGGCCGGCCGGAGGCACCGATCGGTCCATTGCAGTTCAACGCGCACAGGGGTACAACGCGTACCCGCACACATTGAATGCAATGGGCCGGCCGGAGGCACCGATCGGTCCATTGCAGTACAACGCGCACAGGGGT